>JAJJWW010000762.1:0-600000 GCA_023531295.1 Papaver armeniacum | reverse complement strand
AACTCTTCCATAGATAAGGCGGGAACCCGTCGAGAAGATATCCTCCCATTCTTGCCGTAACTTCCAAATATATCCGAGTATTCTAACATCCCCTGTTTAACCAAAATTCCGTAAAACTTCCTTCCCGTGTCGTTTAATCTCTATTACTCCTTGTTTCATCAAACCAGGCCAAACCAATCCAAACCCATAGAAAAACCCGCATCACCTTCCAAATCTCTTGCTCCGACTGTTTCATTGAAAACCGATTATCCACCCCCATTTCGATCGATCCCATCAACCATACCAAGCCTTGTTTTGCTCCAATTGAATCTCGTTATTTCTCGTCTAATTCTTGCATCCAAATTCACGCAGTGATATTATAGTTTCAAAACCGTTCAAAACCATGAAGATGGTGTCCCCCTAACAATGGCCGGGGTGCGAATACAGTGTGCCCCGAGGTTACCTCATATCAACCGGGTTGCCCCTTATCCAAACTCCGGGAGGTCCGAATAGTAATTTTCTCCCCACGAGCGCAAAACCACTTTTCGAGCCAATTTCGCCACAAAAGCTATTTCTCCAAAAACACCTACAAAGACATAAAATAGCAAAATAAGCACAAAATCGAACACTAACAATATACATAATTGAGATTATATTAGACACGTAAATGCGTCTATCAAATACCCCCAAACTTATTATTTGCTAGTCCTCGAGCAAAAATAAAATAAAATCCTAACTCACCTGCCAGCATCCGATTGCATTTAGCGATGCAATAAGCCTTTAAACCCCTGCCCTATCTTATAGTCTCGGAGGGTTTACAAGATATACCCACAAACCTTTACACCTGCACCCTAGGTATCTACAAGTAACCTTGGAAGGCACTAAAGAATCTCCTTGGTTGGCATACTTATCACTACAAGAGGAAGTACCCCGATGCGAAATTCCAATTGTTGTACACGAAGTTTGCACTCAAGCATACTAAAATTCATATATAAGTCATGTAGCTCTACCTGCGCACTATGGACATCAATACCGAGTCAAAACTAATCACATGGATAGATCAAGAAGATGGAAATAGAAAAACATAGATGGTTTTGATGTTTACTAAGTGATCGATGTTTCCCATATCTGTCTCAAGGCCTCCGCCAAAATGAACCTATCCTAATGGACCGAGATACTAGTCACTAATATCAACACAACCGGTATATACAAGGGAACCATGGTCGACAATCCTAATTCTGATCAACACGTCTGGCATATACAAGGGAACCAAATAGCCAATTTATTCACCGAACATTAATTTTTTTTTTTTTTTTTTTTTATTTTTTATTTTTTTTTTTAATTGATTAGATCTTTTGGATCCAAGCGCATGCTTCTTGTCGCAGACATATGATAGTTCCTTGATCCCGCAACTAAACCCATCCAACCATTGCCCTAATTTCTAGATCATCTAATCCCGAAAATGGTCAATTGCTTCTTCTAAGTTATAATCGGAAGGTGCATCCTCACTCATCATATTTGAAAGCTCTACGAGTTCATCTTCTAAGACTAATGTTTCTAAACCGTTAGACTTCTAAAACAATGTTCTCAGTGCTAGCTTCAAAATGATTGAACCTCATCTAAACAAGTAGTGTTACCAATTCATCTTGATTATGCAAATAACTATCCTCATTTTCAAAGGTACTATTGGAAACACTATATTGGAAACTAAGCCTATCTTGAGCAACTCTTTCCCGGGCCTCCATTGCTAATAACTACACAGATCCATGCTCCCGTTCCTCTCGACTTGTAAAGACTCGACTAAGACAATTTCATAATCTCATGCGCTCTCATTCTCAAATAATAATAAAATATTGACCTGCAAATATCACCACCATCTTGTAACTCGAGCTGCTTCTTTCACTCTTCATTCAACTTCCTTGTAGCTCCATTCTCTCCTCGAACTGAGTCATGCCTTCTATAGCTTCAAATCCCTTCTCATCTCAACTTGACATCACCCATCTCTTGCATTAGCGAAACTTCCTTACCGCTCCCGTCGTTTTAATCTCTATTACCGTCCTCATCATCAAACCAAGACTAACATTTCACTTTCATCACTCCATCCCATCAACCATACCAAGCCTGCTTTGCTCCAACGGACCCAATAATCTACCAAACTCACGCAGTGATATTATAGTTTCCCGCCAAACCCTGTCCCCTAACAACTCCGCAAAATTCTCAAAATCGGGAGGTCCGAATAGTAATTTTCTCCCATTTTTCGAGCCAATTTACGCCATCTTTCCACTAACAATATACATAATTGAGATTATATTAGACACATACACAAGACCACTAGTTTCGTCCATTTCCAAATGCCATCTTTCCGCTCTACACCACTAGTTTCACCATAACAAGACTCAAGACTGCCTTACAAACCTAAGTCATTCCTCTTCATCGAACAACAACAACATCAAGCTACCACCAAAGCCATTTCTCGCACAAACTTCTTCCAAAATCCTCGTAATCATACACAAACAAAGACCAAAGAACATCATCTTCTTCCTTAGCCTGTAAATCACTCACAGCTCATAATCACCAACACATAACCCCTTTTTCTGACAGATTCAAATCCATCTTCTTCCCTGAATCGAACAACAACAATACTCTCAGCTCTGATAAATAGCAGCATCTTCATCTTCACTCGAACCCATACACCCATTAGCTTCAATTATAGCAAAACCCCAAATTCTAATCTCAGATTCATTACTCCTCTTTCTCGATTCAGATGAACAGCAAACCCAAATTTCAGTTCAAACCCTAATTTTCTGATCTCAATTGATTCCCCATCAGCACAAACTTGATTCACAGTGAAACCCATGTCTTAATTCTTCTTGTTCTTCAAATTCGTGATCAAATCGACTTCAACCCATCAGACATCGGCTCCACTTCGATCTATCCCAGTCGCCTCCTAATCTCTAAATCAATATCTCCAACAAACCCTAGCTTTAGAAATCAGTTATTTCTTCATTTTTTCTACTGATGATCATCTCCACCAGACTCACAAGATCTCATCGTTCTTCCTCTCTATTCACCTGAGCTACCATCAAAATTAAGCCGCCCCTGTTTCTCTCGAGTTGAAAAAAATGGTAATGGTTGAGAATTCATTTTCTCTGAATTCCAGGCTTGTGTAGGAATAAAATGGATACAACCACCCATATAAATTGGATAAGGGGTACCCAAAGTGACCATAAGCACCCACTTTTTAATAAGGGCCACCAAAGTTCTTTGCTCCGTGCTTCTCTAGACTAAGCTGCGGTGTTCGTCTCCTATTGCTGGCTAGGCTCGGCTCTCAATAGCAGTGCACGTGAACTGGCCTTTGCGCTTCTTTTCGCTCCAAATGGCTAATTTCTTCTTCTTTTGCTCATAGTGACTCCATTGCACCTAATAACTCAAAAATAAACATAAGATACACAATTTACAAGAAAAATAGCAAAGAAAGCATAAACAATAGATGTAAATATAGGTGCTTTACAACACCTATCAGAAGTTGAAGGACAAATCGATTCACTACGGTATTATGTTATTTAGTTTGCTGTTTATTTTTTGTTATAACGATTATCTAAAACCAAACATGTGGATGTATTCACATTTTCACCATCAATATCATAAGTAATTTACATTTTTTCCTCTATTAAACATTGCACCATCAATCTCATAAATAAAAACATACTGAATTGAACAACCACATCATACATGGGAATAAAAGAAATACATTAGATTAAAACAACTACTACATAGGAGTCAATTCTCGGCGGGTGGTGGAATTCCTAGGGCGATGTAGGGATCGTATTTGATGAGCACCCTAAGAATGTTGAAACAAGCTTGGAAGTCGAAAGGATGGCCGCAGTAAGATGCTGGCCACATCGCTAGAGTTTTAGGTTCCACTTCATGTTCGGCTTCACCATTGAGCTTATTTTTGTGATTCTCCATTAGTTGAGCGACGAATTCCGATACATTACAACTAATTACACTAAAAAGATGCGCCAATCCGTGAAAATTACGCCCATGAATGTTTATCGTTTCAGCGACGAACATTTTGTAAACTTTCTCCCAGAACGTCGATTGGGATACATTCCTACCGATATCGGCAACATCTTGTGTGTGAAAAACGTAGGCTCTGCAAATAGCTAAAATCCTCTTGTTGAGTGTATTTAACACCACGAACTCTGGGAGGCATTTTTGTAGATGATTTGAGAGTGAAGAATGTGTAGAATGTGTGAATTTAGAGTTGAGATGAGGAGTATTTATAGAACTCAAAAATTATAGCCGTTAGATCACAAGAGTTTTCAGCCGTTGGCGCTTCTATGAAAAATGCGTCGCTTTCAGGAAAGATGTTGGTGCTTTAAGAAAGAACGCGCGTTGGAAGGACAAGCGCCAACGTTTGTGGCTCAAACGCCAGCACTGTTGCGAAGCTCGCCCATCCTTTCATCAAGCGCGCGCTACATGTTTTAACTCAATGAACAAACCAACAAATTTGTTGGTTTGAACATCCATTTTTCATGTTTGTTGAGTCCATAGTGGGAGCAATATCAACAAACTTGAAGTTTGTTGAGTCCATAGGAACTGCTCTTAGTAACTTGCTAAAGGGTGTCTTGAATGTGTAAAAAGTCCAAGTTACCCCTTTTAATTTTTTTAATTTTTAATTTTTTTT
The DNA here is from genome assembly GCA_023531295.1 of Papaver armeniacum. Lineage (NCBI taxonomy): Eukaryota > Viridiplantae > Streptophyta > Magnoliopsida > Ranunculales > Papaveraceae > Papaver > Papaver armeniacum. Next base: position 595,331 of record JAJJWW010000762.1, on the reverse strand, counting down.
AGAAAGACATTTACTTATAGATACATTAACTAACTGATATGGCAGCATACATATGTCCCAATGGTCCACTTTTTCTTTTCTTTTTTGAAATCCGAAAACTAAATTAGCAAAAATGAAAAGATTACAAAGAAATATGAGAGATTTGAAGGAAATTGGAAGGGAGCCGAGCAGCAAGCTGTGCTCCAATCCCTTTTTGAATAACAACTCCTAGTTTATGGAAAATAAAATCTCCTGCGCTGACATTCACATCATGACCAGCAAGCGATGAGAATGTAAGCGATACTCAATTTTTTACTTTTTTTTTTTTTTGGGAAGAAAAAATGACTTCGATGAGAAGGTAAGCGGTACTCAAATTAAATTTAAAGTGCTTTTATTGTTTTGAATAGACTAGAATCATAAACTAAAACTGCAAATTTGCAGTTATGGTTCACTGTCGTTATGAAATATACCACGAAATCCATGCTGGAAGGAGTCTTTCGACGTTGTTTTTAACATGAACGTCGTACCGATGTTTTTTGTCGGTATTATCTTCAATATGAAGGCCCTGCCGGCAGTGATGCTCTACATTCCCACTTTTTGCATGTCTTCCATCGGCATGGTTTTATGAACGAATCCCACGCCGGCATCGCCTACATTTTCCTTTAATTCCGGAAAAGAGTTGTCGGCATATATTGCTCGATCATTAATAAACTATGCCGAGAAGTATATAGTTGCCGGCGTGCTTGATGATTAACCTCCAATGCTGAAAGTATACTTTGGAAGTACCTATTTTTTTTTTTGTTCAATTTGAAACAACTGTCGACATTGATGTTCTAATAGGAGTCCATGCCGGCACTCCATACGATAGAATATTCCGTGGTAGGTGAAAAATAACTTCACTGCCGACATGATTTTTTTATATTTACAATACCGACTATAAATTTAAATTTGGGGGATATTCTTAGTCGCCATGGTATAAGTATGAATGCATGCCAATTGGTTCATTGTGGGCGTGGTATTTATATTTTCACTATGGCGACACTGAGTTTTTCAGGTTTAAAAATGACGAATACAAAAAAGAAAAGATAAGAAAAATCAATTATTTTTATACTTAAGTATTTGGAGTACAAAAAAAACTAACTTTCTTAAAAGAGAAAGTTAAACCTTAAAAAAAACAAAAAGTTATCAAAAAAATTAAAAAACAAAACTAATTTTCTAAACTTATCGAGAAAAATTGTAAAGAAGAAATTGAAAAAATTAAAAATTATAAAATATTTCAAAAACATGGGGAGGTTTTTCCATTATAAAAAATAATTGGATAAGGAGTTCTGGGTTCTACTTCAAAGTGTCACTACTTTGTTTTATTGTCATTTCCCAATATCCCAATTAAAATGGGTATACCCTAATTGCGCGTTTTTTATAAATATGTATAGTTTGTGGCTTTTGACCTCCACGCGTATGGATGATGGAAGAAGAAATTTTTTTTGTAGAAGTTTCGAAGTTCAAAACCATAAGCCATTATTTCCTTTATACTTCACCTATTCAGGCACCAAAAAATCTGTATAAATCGTGAGAAAAACTACCAAATAAACCGTCTCATCACAATTCTCTCAACTGTGGGGCCCAAAAGTTGCCCCCTGCTAACTTCATGTGGGCGGAGCCCATCCCCATATGAAGGGGTAGTTTTTATGTTTTTTTTTTTTTTTGCACGGTTCATAGAGAACCATTGTTCGGCACTTGGCCACTAGGCACGGTAATGGACTGTTATTCTTCGTGATCAAAGTATCTTAAAAATGGAACCTTATATGGGGACACATCAGGGAATCTATAGGACTTCGCGTAGACTACACAACCACAGAATAATTAGAGAGAGCTGGAGCAGACGCGGCTTTCCGGTGGGCAACATAATGGAGTGGACACTCTATCACTTTCAGGAGCGATTCAGAACCTACTTTCTTGTTGCTAATAAGAAAGTGAAAAAGCGGGGGTCTAACAACCTCACCCAATATTTCTCTTAGCAATCTGTATGGACTAACTCCAATATACTTTTAAGAGAATCAACTAGACAGTTAGACTCAATCTTAAGAAAAGTATATCAAAGAGTTATATCTCAATTTATCAATTCAATCCGCAATCAAACAAATAAGAATTTGCGAGCCTGATTGAATATAAGAGAAATAACTTGGACGGTACCAAAGACCAATGTTCAAGGATAAATCAATTTCAATCAACAATAAAGGTTGGATTTACCAATTGATCGATTCAACGCACAACCTATGATATTTCAATTATATAACAAAATATAATGCGGAAAAGAAATAACACAGACACCAGAAGTTTTTTTAACGACGAAACCGCAAATGCAGAAAAACCCCAGGACCTAGTCCAGATTTGAACACCACACTGTATTAAGCCGCTACAGACACTAGCCTACTATAAAGCTAACTTCGGTCTGGAATGTAGTTGAGCCCTAATCAATCTCACACTGATCAAGGTTCAGTCGCGTTCCTTACGTCTCTGATCCCAGCAGGATACTACGTACTTGATTCCCTTAGTTGACCTCACCCACAACTAAGAGTTGCTACGACTCAAAGTCGAAGACTTGATAAACAAATTTGTATCACACAGAAAAGTCTATTAAATAGATAAATCTGTCTCCCACAGATATACCTACGAGTTTTTGTTCTGTCTTTTGATAAATCAAGGTGAACAAGAACCAATTGATAACCCGGATTTATATTCCGGAAGAACAGCCTAGTATTATCAATCACCTCACAATAATATTGACCGATTAACGAAACAAGATATTGTGGAATCACAAATGATGAGACGAAGATGTTTGTGACTACTTTTCAATCTTGCCTATCGGAGATATAAATCTCAAGGCAATCTTACGATTGTACTCAATCACGATAGAAACAGCAAATCAGATCACGCAACTACAGAGAAAATAGTTGGGCCTGGCTTCACAATCCCAATGAAGTCTTTAAGTCGTTAACCTACATGGTTTTGTGAAAAACCTAAGGTTAAAGGAGAATTGACTATAGCTTATACAACTAGTATCACACATGAGGTGTGGGGATTAGGTTTCCTAGTTGCTAGAGTTCTCCTTTATATAGATTTCAAATCAGGGTTTGCAATCTAAGTTACCTTGGTAACAAAGCATTCAATATTCACCGTTAGATAAAAACTTGATTAGATTCAAGCTAATATCTTTCAACCGTTAGATCGAACTTAGCTTGTTATACACAAATGAAATGCACCTTCATTTAGGTTTGAATAACCGTACCTAAACATGTACACTTAGTCGGTTCAACAATAGTTAACCAATGGTTAGCCATATAAGCACTTTCATATCAACCTTATTCATCTTTACCATAACTAGTTCAAATGACTCAAATGAAACTAGTTAGAGAGTTGTTCAATTGCTTAGATCTCATAGAAGTATACAAGACACGATCGAAGCAAAATCAATTTTGATTCACTCGAATCAATTCATGAACATTATAGCCACGATTTGCAAAGATTGCATTCTTTATTATATAAATGTTTTAGTTCATGAACAAACCGATTTTAGAAAGTAACCTGATTGAGTATGCAAATGTGTACGCATACTTAAGTATCCGGATTGAGTTTGTTTTTACTTCCAAACTCCAGCAGAAATTCACGGACGTGAAACTTCCGCCAGTATGCGTGCAGTACGCATACTTACCCGGATTTCCAAAAACCGCTAGTACGCGTATAGGTACGCATACTTTAGGTTCCCGGTTTTGGACTTTTACACAAATGTGAGAACACACTATGTTCATATACAAACATGGTTACTTGTTCTAAACTCTCATGTCAATCATTGAAACTTTCTTAGAGGATGTTAAAATAGTTGTTATTCACAAACTATTAGCATCAAAGCGATTTTCAAGTTATTGAAATAATCAACATGACTTTCGTCACGAGTAAAGATGAACTTGGCTAAAGTGAAAACTTACCAACACATATTTCGAGAAATAGATAAGTTAGATAAACTCGACTCGAAATAGCAAATGTGTATAATTGAAGTATATATAGCAATGCGACTTTTGTCTCAAATAGGAGATATAGTAGATAGACTTTTGAGTGATAGTAAGTTCAAGTCTCCACATACCTTTTGTCTATGAAGTTCCACAAGTTCCCTTGAGTAGTTCTTCGTCTTCATTCGATGGACGCCGTGGAGTCTAAAATTCAACTACACTTACTATCCTAATCCGAGACTTAGCTATAAGTAGACAAGAAATCAAGACTTATAGTTTTGGCAACTAAACTTGACAAACAAGCTTGAGATAGCAGCGCTTGCGAGTTCGACCGAGCAATGCTCTAACAATCTCCCCCTTTGTCAACTTTAGTGACAAAACTATCAATACATATGGAATACAAAATTAATAAACTTTGTAGCTTCTCATCCAAATGCTTGATCTCCTTGGTTCTTCAACATTACTCGAAATCTTCGTCACTTCCAAGTACTCCAATGATTCTAAATGTGTTCAACTCAGCATCATCCTTGTTGAAGATCCGTAGCTATAACAATGAGAAAACAATAGCTCTCAATCATTGTTATACAATGTCATAATATTATTACACAACATCAAAGTTCAATTATATCATAACTTTGACAACAATACTATGGTGATATGTATAACTCCCCCTTAGTCAATACTTCATCTCACATGAAAAGCACTCCCCCTTACATAATGATCCGAAAACCATATTTATTTAATGTAATACTTCTCCAAAAGAAAAGCACATATCAACTTTTTTAGATGCAATCATTTGTCAAATGCATTCAAAATTTAATAAAGATACAAGATAACCCCTAAAGATTTGGCAATTAAGCACAAGTTCAAAATTAACATTTCCGAAAGAAAAACAAGAGCGACCTTACTTTCACAAGGGATCTTTAGACATTAATGAAATTTCCATTATACTTCTCCCCCTTTTGTCAATAAAATTGGCAAAGGTAACCCCAATTGGATAAAATTAGTGGGATCCTAATGAAATTTCCATAAAATACTTCAAGAGCCCATTGACGTCCATTTTTTGCATGGATTTTTTAAACTTTCCAAAAAAGAAGGATTTCTTTAGAAACAAATAACATGCACATTATCAACTTTTTTTAGATGCATAAGAGAACTTATCATATAGTTGAAACTAAATGCATTCATCAAGGAGTTAATAAAGATACAAGATAACCCCTATAATATTCCCCAACCGCACTCCCCACAAAGATTTGGCAATTAAGCACAAGTTCAATTAAGAACTCTGTCTCCCCCATAAAATGTCATTTCCGAAAGAAAAAACAAGAGCGACCTTACTTTCACAAGAAAAGAAGGATTTCTTTAGACATTAACAAATAACATGAAACATGAATTTGTATCCAAAAATCTCAATTAACTAACCACAAGAGAACCCATGATTAATTTAATCGGAAATGCTCACATAAGAGAAAAAATCTCAATTAACTAACCACAGCCCATGATTAATTTAATTTTACATAAAGATATGGATCAGGGAAGATCAATACTGTGGAATAAACAAAAATTCATTCTATTTTTCATCACTATTTGCACAATGACATATAATAGACTTAATCTTTGTAAACAAAAGTTCATCCTATCTTACATTAATATTTGCATAATGACATAATAGGCTTAACTTTTGTTTGTCAAAAGTTCATTCAATCTTTTATCAATACTTGCATAATAATATATGAAGACTTAACTTTTGACCACGTATGGGACAATCATAGTTCACGGACGCAAACACACATATCCCATAACAACTTGCAAAATATAAAACCATAAAGATTAATACTGCAAAATCATCTTCCAAATAAACTTTAGAATTTAAATAAATAAATCTAAAAACATTGCAAGATGAAAATCGTTGGAAATTGCTATGTGTACTCACAATAATTGCTATTCCAAACCCTAGTTATCCTTCTTAAAACATAAGAATAAATTCTCATAAGAAGTTTCCTAGACAAATATTTAATCAAGAAAAAAGATATCATTTCACTTACTTTGAAGACTCTTTTTGTACTCCCTATAATCATCAAGCTTATATTCAATTAAATCAATCCTGGATTCGAGATTATCCATCCATCCATCTTGTCTTCAAGTCTTTTGGTTGAAGATTCGAGTTTACTCTTCAAAGCACGTACTTGTTCCAAGACAAGATTCATAGTTAATGAGAGTTTCTCAAAATGAGAGATAGTAGGATTCATATCAGAGGAGGAATCACTTTTGTCATGACACATCTCATTATCAGAAGAATCGAAACGAACTTTCTTAGAGGGAAAGAGAACAGTCCAGACATCATCTTCTTTACTAGAAAGACTTGATGATGACATGACAACAGAGATAAATGAAATGCTCTTTCCAAGGAGAGAAATCTTTAACTTAAAAGAAAGAAGATATGGGATAAATTTCCAAAACGACCTTTTACCAAAACCCTATGTTTGTGGGTAAAAACTGATTCTGCTGTTTTTGGTAAATGTGGGTGTGTTGATGAGAAATGAATTCAAACCCTAAACAAATGTACTACAAAGGAGTACTTTTAGATTCGAGAGATCAATCTGTAAGACTCTGGCCTAAATCAAGAAATGGTCGTTCCAGATTCAATTCGGTCGCAAAGTGAAGGAGAATGGTTGATCTTAGGGAGGGAAGCAAAGAAGGTGTTTGAAATCAGAACGTTGAATTATGAAGGTGTGGTTGTTTTATGACTTGTATCAGAATATGGTTTATGTCTACTGGTGTTGATAACACTTGCCCCCCCCTGCCGAAATAGGTCGAAAACCTATTTATACAAGTCATGATTGAGCACACCTGATCTCGTAGGAAGTGGAGACAGTTAAGTAGTGGAGAAGTGGAGTCGTGTAAAAAGTGGTGACCATCATGTTTCCATCAGAAGAGAAGACTGGTCAGCCTTACACTCACTACTCATTTACTGCTTATTAACCATCCGCCCTTTCCTGACACTTTCTTGTAATGGGCGTGTCGCACACCGCACGCTATAAACCGCCAGACCAATACCCCAGTGAACATCCCCCAGTTTGTGACATGTTTGATGTCTCAAGTATTTTCGTAGAAAATATGCAGCAGATTGCTGAGTGGGTCTTGTGTGCAAGACCTAGTTATTCTGACCAATCGCGCGCAAACTAGGCGGCGGGTAATCATGTGTGGCGAGCTAAGTCATGAGACTTGCAGCAAGAAATAGTGTGTGATGCTATTAAGTTAGTCTTGGTTGGTTGCCTAAGATTTAATCTAGGTCGGTCAATTCGGCTGGCGAAGTTGGACAGTCGAGATTGTAATTTATGGAAGAGGGTGGCCGTTGATTATGGCCACATCTCGTTAGCGCCTGCCTGTGGCATAGTGGCGTGATGCCGCGGCCACTATATCTTGGCATGTTGGTGTTAGATCCAAATATGACCCAACAATATTGTCTTTAGTTGTCGTATCAAACTTAATGCCTTAGGTGGCATTATTTGGCATTGGACGGCATAGCGGTCTTAACCAAATTAGGGTTTGGCATTTCAAAGCCCTAATTAGTGTGTGCGACTATGTGGCCGCGATATGGTGGCATTTGGGCAAATATTGTCGTGGCCACGTTGAATAAAGGAATTATGGCAAGGCCAAAATGTTGGAGCGTCTATGAACGCGACGACCACTAGGTGTTGGCGCGGTTTGGCTTTATTTAATGCGCGTGACGGGTTTAAAACGACCTAATTGGTCGATGGAAAGGGGCCCGACAATCATGGGACCGGCATCATTCTAAGTGCGTGTGGCGCATTTAGAGCGACCTGATTGGTCGATGGAAAGGGGGCCGGAAAGCAGCATGGGGCCTGCCTCATTCTAAATGCATGTGACGTATTTAGAGCGACTTGATTGGTCGATGAAAGGGGGACGGTAAGCAGCATGGGGCCGGCCTCATTCTAAATGCGTGTGGCGCATTTAGAGCGACCTGATTGGTCGATGGAAAGGGGGCCGGCAAGCAGCATGGGCCGACCTCATTCTAAATGCGTGTGGCGTATTTAGAGACCTAATTGGTCGATGGAAAGGGTGCCGGAAAGCAGCATGGGTCCGGCTTCATTCTAAATGCGTGTGGCGCATTTAGAGCGACCTGATTGGTCGATGGAAAGGGGGCCGGAAAGCAGCATGGGGCCGACCTCATTCTAAATGTGTGTGGCGCATTTAGAGGACCTAATTGGTCGATGGAAAGGGGGCCGGCATGGGCAACATGGAGCGTGGCCATCCGGCTACAGGTGGTGCCTGCTAGGGCGAACTGGCCGGCCATGTGGCGTGGCCACGCCTCCTCTTGTTGCTGCTCCTATTTGCCGCAGCTCCTGTTGATTTCTTGATTTCTGATTTTTGGTAGGACTTTGCTCCTACTAGTCCATAGCGGATTAATTTCCTAGCTTACCTAGGTTTGGTCTCGACCAATAGGGTTCGATATAGTGTGCAGGGCGCAAAAACCTAATTTTTGCAAATTGATAAAATTAGATTAAAGAACTGAATTTTGCGGGTTGCCGCAAAATCAATCAATTTTGGGTGAATTTTGCATACTGATACAAAAAATCACTAATTTAATATCAAAGGGCAGCATAACTTTGCGTGCCTCTGATTGAGTACTTCCACACGCATCTTAATCCTGACATTTTGGGAGATTCATGCTACTCGGCTGGGAGCGAGCATTAGTCGTCATGTCATATCAGTATTGAGAGTTCAACTGGGGAACATGGCATAGAATAAATACTCATAAATTTACTGAATATTTGGGGTTGTTGCTACACACACCATTCTGGATAAATTTCACATAAATATACTGATTTGCTCAATACATATGTAAATAAAGAGGCTTGGGCACTCATCACTTTTAAATGGCTCAATCTTCTTTGCAGAATAATGGCGCATTAAATATAGGGTTTTACAATTTTAGCCCTGAACTAAAAACCACCATCAACATTAAGTCCTCTGCTTAGTACGTAACAGTGACATTGTTGCGGGGTAAGCACTAGATGGTGACAAATAAAGGTAAAACTTACGAAGCAAAGTAGACAGATGTTACCAGGAGAGATGGGTTGGCATGTCCTTGGAATAGGCACGTTCAAGAGGCGTCTAGGTGAGCATTCCCCTAGCATGATGTCGGTTGGCCCCAGGTAGATCAGGCATACGGTTGGGAGATCAAACCGCATTCCAAGTCCCTTGTACATCTGAGCATCGTCCGCGAGCGTGTCTAAGCTTTCCTGGCTTCGGTTGGCATGGAGGAAAAGTGGAGGCGCGATGAAGCATCTCAGCTAACAAGTGCTAGGGCTGAAAGGTTTGCTGCCCGGCTAAAGTGAAGGAGGGTGGAGCACAACATGAACTCCTGGATGAACATGAATACCCTATTCATGGCGCCGTCATAATCCTCGACTATGATGTGGACGAGCCCTATCATGAGGAATATCCTTAAAAGGCTGCTGAACCAATTTTCGAAAAAGATGTTGAAGCAGCTCCTAAAGAGAACGTTGATGCAGCTTCCGAAGAGGATGTTGAAGCGGCTTCTGGAGAGAATGTTGAAGCGGCTTCTGGAGAGGATGTTGAAGCGGCTTCTGGAGAGGACTCTAGTGAAGGCACTATTGGCCCTGGCGTTGATGACACTTCTTTTATGTTTAGTAGTCTTTTGTTTCATGCGGCTAGAGCCAGGGCTTGATCAAATAATAATCCTTTATTCATGCTGCTTTTATGATTTTAAGTTTCCAGTTGGATGAATGAATGAAATCTCCCAACTAAGAAATCCAAATTCTTAGAAAGATCTCGCAATATCTTGAAACTTTAGACGTAGCACTCTTCGGTAGGGTTAGAGTAGAGCCTGTGTACATGATATTCATTCCTCGAACGCGATTTTGTAATCTGAGCTCTCCCATTGTTCTGTTTGATATTCCCCTTGCAGATTACACACTTCTTGAAGATTTTTAGCGTGTTGGCTAGGTATGTAGAAGCATGGACGCAGTGCCACGAATTTTCATATTTGTTGCTTCTCAGTCAGTGAAATGATTTCCAAAATCCGAAAATTGCATACTGAAATGGACAGAACCTTCTCTAAGGATCACGTCAGTCAAAAGAGGTGGTGGTTGAGAAACCGTCTCAATGTTGAAGCAGGATGCTCTTCGGGATACGAGAGGTGCTTTCCAAGAAGAATGTGCTGCTATCAAACCTTCAAGGACTTCGTTCCAAGCGACATCCTTTGAACTGTCTTTTGAATCTTGGATGCTTGTATGGAATGGGATGCGATGAGCAGTCCCTAGTTACATTTCAGATTCGATGGCGTGGCCAGATATGTGAAAATATCTCCACGGCGTACTTTTGGAGTTTTTGATGCACGTGTACGTCTTCATGTTGAGAAATGTCTGCGGCTCGTAAAGCTTTGACAGTGATGATGCTGATATCAGAAATAACCTGGTTGAGGGACGTGAAGGCATCATGTGATGGCAGTCCCCAGGTGTAAATATCCTGATTCTATTTTCTCCTGAAAGATGTACTTCCATTGCACTTACTGGTAAGGTAGTTGACGAATTGATGGAGGCGGCAATCTTTTGGATTCGTCATTTGTTGATCGCACTTGATAGATATGTATTGTATCCAAACTTCTTGGCAGCCCATGCGCCCCTTCTATAGGAAATTGGAAATCTAGAAACACCGATTCTAACTTTGTCGGCGTTGTTGTTGTTGATACGCAGCTTCATACAGGCCTTGGGTAGGCGGTGCTGAGTTTCCTCTTTGATTCTTCATTGATAATAACGCTTATGAATGGCTGAGCCAAATATTGCTTGTTGGTCATGCACCTTCCAAGGAGGTGATGATATCCTTACGTTGAAGAGTGGTGAACTTGTCACGGTTATGAATTCCTATGTGACCGTCTCTTCTGTGTTGAAGAGGTCCTTGACAGTGAGGTATTTCGTGTTGAGCCTCAGTCCCCAAGTGTGATTTACGTGGTTCTATCTTGTATGGTCGGTGGGTTGACCATGATAAAGGTATCACCATCTTGCCTCCATACTGATGACTCTATTACTTCCTCCACGGGAAACTAAAATATGCAGAAGTTCGGATTACCTCTGTTCGTAGTGGTTGTTGCTATGACGAATATCTGGCTGGTATAAACAAACGAGCAACAACGGTTCTTGGAAGCAAATGTGATCAGAAATGACTGCATTTTTGTGGGAACAAGATAGGTTGGCTAGATCTTGTATGGCTACGTCACGATCCTTGATAGGGACGAGTGGTGACTATGGGCACAAATCTTGGCAGGGGCGAGTGGTGGCTACGACCATGGACCTTGGCAGGGAGGAGTTACAACTACGAGCACGAACCTTGGACGACCACGACCATAAACATTGACGGGCTTTTATAACTCACGTATGTGAGTTTATTCTCCCTTTTTTTTTTCTTGTAAAGCGGATCTTCCCTGATTTCATGCGTGTGGAAGCTCGCCTATTGTTGCTTACCTGGTACAACACGGTTGAGGGCTGCAAATATGTCTTGACGCTGCGCCTTGGAGAAGTACAAAATCTCACATAAATGCTCTATCATGGACTGTACAATTTTTTGGACGGAGTCCCCAGATATCATGCTGCTCCTGATGGGAAGAGGATCTCTGTGGACTCCCTCAGTGCTTAGTTGGAGTTCTCCTATGGTAACGACAATATTTGGGATTTGCTATTTCTTCTTTGGTTGGAGGATGTATGATAGGAGGTAGCTTGGTGACGCCATCTTGAATTCACGTTTCTAGGGGTTTGATTACCTCTTCAATCGGAAACGGAAGGTTAGAGCAGCCTCTCCAGTTTTTTGTTGCTGTGTAGGAGTCTTAGTCGCGACCTTCAGGGGTGAAGCCGTCTGATGTGCTGACTCCGCACGTTTGGGTTGTTGTTTCGCGGCTGGAGCTTTCCTCTTTCCTCCTTCACCCACTACGCTTACAGAGGGCCTGGTATTATATTGTTTGTTGATGAGACATTTGTTCCCCCGAGTCTCGCGCGCATCTTTGTTCTTGCGTCTGGTTCTTTCCACCAATGCTGGTGCTGTTGTAGACGACCTTTTAGCAGCTTCATGAAGTTCAGAGAATGTATGGAAGCGCAGGTTCTCCAGTAACGCGATAGATGGGAACCATACCGTTAATTCACGACTCCACCAACGATTCCATCATAAAGGGAAAATTGAGGAGAATAGTATCCTCTCGGAAGAGGAACTCTTTGCATATCAGGAGGATAAGGAGGTTGATGCTGGTGTATGCCCGCCAGGTTTTCTTTGCCTCGATTTTGCAGAAGTCGTTCCCGATCCTCACGTGTGATGAAATTGGATTGCTGATTCATTTGGCGTTCAGGAGCAACGTGAGCCTCTTCATATATAAAGGCGCGTCCTGCTGAAGTGCTTGCTTCGGGCGTGTTAAAAGTTCTCCTTGGCTCTATTTGGTGTTGGCGTGACTCTTGTGGTAGCCGCTCTGTTAGTGTCTTGAGAAAAGTAAGTACCTATTTCTGAGTTGTAGCCATTTTGTCTGAGCTTTAGCGAGAACTTCTTGTCTTTCCATCATATCAACAATGGTAATAGGGGTTGGTTTCCTCTGGATCCTCCAGCCTCTCGTCCTGACGAAGGAACGGCAGTAGCCCTGGTAATAATTAGAAGCGTTACGCTCGAAGAAATATTGGGAAGGGTGGCAACGGCTTTGGCTCTGGTGATAGGAGGTGTCACACCGGAAGGAATGTTCCCTACGCCACTGGTGCTGGTACTAGAGGATATAACGCTATGGGATGTGTTGACTGCGCTTGCGTGCGGTACATTGGTGTTGGCCATTCTCTTTTTGCTCTCGTACGATACGGCCACATACTATGTCCGTGTCGTTGGCGGTGGAACAGACCTCAGACAAGGATTCAACATTTTTGTGTCATCTCTGAAATTGGTGGCGTTCTCCGAGCGAATGTTTGCTAGCTCTTGCCACATCCGGTTTGCCAAACTCTTTAGGAGACAAAACGTCTTATATTGCGACTTGAAAACATCAGCTTGATTTACGACAACATCTTCTAACATTTTTGTCATACCTTCTATGGTGATTGGGTCTTGAGCATTGTCGGCTTTGGAAGAGTTTGGGATGGACGGGGTAACTCATGAAGCGGAAAGTTGGGATTGGTGATCGAAGTGAATTCTGGTTTGAATTTAGACCTAAGATCCACCATCTTGAGTTTGGGAAGATTGGAATGAAAATTGAGAAATTGGCTTCGCAACCGAGAGATTAATCTCCCACTGTGGTCGCCAGTTGTTTGTGGGTAAAAACTGATTCTGCTATTTTTGGTAAATTTGGGTGTGTTGATGAGAAACAAATTCAAACCCTAAACAAATATACTGCACATGAGTACTTTTAGATTCGAGAGATCAATCTGTAAGACTCTGGCCTAAACCAAGAAATGTTCGTTCCAGATTAAATTCGGTCACAAAGTGAAGGAGAAGGGATGATCTTAGGGAGGGGAGCGAAGAAGGTGTTTGAGATCAGAACGTTGAATTATGAATGTGTGGATGTTTTATGACTTGTATCAGAATATGGTTTCTGGCTACTTGTGTTGATAACACTTGTCACCCCCCTGTCAAAATAGGTCAAACACCTATTTATACAAGTCATGATTGAGCACACCTGATCTCGTAGGAAGTGGAGACAGTTAAGTAGTGGAGAAGTGGAGTCGTGTAAAAAGTGGTGACCATCATGTTTCCATCACGAGGGAAGACTGGTCAGCCTTACACCCACTACTCATTTATTGCTCATTAACCGCCCTCCCTTTCCTGACACTTTCTCATAATGGGCATGCCGCACGCTGTCAACCGCCAGACTAATACCCCAGTGAGCATCCCCCAGTTTGTGACATGTTTGATGTCTCGAGTATTTTCGTGGAAAATATGCTGCAGATTGTTGAGTAGGTCTTGTGTGCAAGACCTAGTTATTCTGACCAATCGTGCGCAAACTAGGCGGCGGGTAACATGTGTGGTGAGCTAAGTAATGAGACTTGCCGTAAGAAATAGTGTGTGACGCTATTAAGTTAGTCTTGGTTGGTCGCCTAAGATTTAATCTAGGCCGGTCAATTCGGATGGAGAAGTTGGACGACCGAGATTGTAATTTATGGAAGAGGGTGGCCGTTGATTATGGCCACATCTTGTTAGCGCCTGCCAGTGGCATAGTGGCGTGATGGCGCGACCACTATATCTTAGCATATTGGTTTAAGATCCAAATATGACCCAAAAATATTGGCTCTAGTTGCTGTATCAAACTTGATTCCTTAGGTGGCATTATTAGGCATGAGACGGCATAGCGGTCTTAACCAAATTAGGGTTTGGCATGTCAAATCCCTAATTAGTGTGTGTGGCTATGTGGCCGCGATATGGTGGCATTTGGGCAAATACTGTCATGGCCACGTTGAATAAAGGAATTATGGCAAGGCCAAAATGTGGGAGCGGCTATGAACGCGACGACCACTAGGTGTTGGCGCAGTTTGTCTTTATTTAATACGCGTGGCGGGTTTAGAGCGACCTGATTGGTCGATGGAAAGGGGGCCGACAATCATGCGGTCGGCCTCATTCTAAGTGTGTGTGGCGCATTTAGAGTGACCGGATTGGTCGATGGAAAGGGGGCCGACAAGCAGCATTGATCCAGCCTTATTCTAAATGCGTGTGGCGCATTTAGAGCGACCTGATTGGTCGATGGAAAGGGGGCCGGAAAGCAGCATGGGGCCGGCCTTATTTTAAATGTGTGTGGCGTATTTAGAGCGACCTGATTGGTCGATGGAAAGGCGCCGGCAAACAGCATGGGGCCGCCTCATTCTAAATGTGTGTGGAGCATTTAGAGCGACTTGATTGGTCGATGGAAAGGGGGCCGGCAAGCAGCATGGGGCCGGCCTCATTCTAAATGCGTGTGGTGCACTTAGAGCGACCAGATTGGTCGATGGAAAGGGGGGCCGGCAGGGCAACATTGAGCGTGGCCACCCGGCTATAGGTGGTTCCCGCTAGGGCGAACTGGCTAGCCATGTGGTGCGGCCACACCTCCTCTTGTTGTTGCTCATATTTTCCGCAGCTCCTCTTTTATTTCTTGCTTTTTGATTTTTGGTTGGACTTTGCTCCTACTAGTCCATGGCGGATTAATTTCCTAGCTTACCTAGGTTTGGTCTCGACCAATAGGGTTCGAGATAGTGCGCAGGGCGCAAAAACCTAATTTGCAAACTGATAAAATTAGATTAAAAAACTGAATTTTGCGGGTTGCCGCAAAATCAATCAATTTTGGGTGAATTTTGCATACTGATACAAAAAATCACTAATTTAATATCAAAGGGCATCATAACTTTGCGTTCCTCTGATTGAGTACTTCCACACGCATCTTAATCCTGACATTTCGGGAGATTCATGCTACTCGACTGGGAGCGAGCATTAGTCGTCATGTCATATCAGTATTAAGAGTTCAACTGGGGAACATGGCATAGAATAAATACTCATAAATTTACAGAATATTTGGGGTTGTTGCTACACGCACCATTCTGGATAAATTTCACATAAATATACTGAATTGCTCAATACATATGTAAATAAAGAGGCTTGGGCACTCATCACTTTTAAATGGCTCAATCTTCTTTGCAGAATGATGGCACATTAAATACAGGGTTTTACAATTTTAGCCCTGAACTAAAAACCACCATCAACACCCTAAAATAATTTTGGATATCCCAAAAAGACTAGGAAAACCGTTTATGTAGAGGAACGGTTCTTAGCTCAAAATCGAAAATAGAACACAAGAAGAGAAACTAGAAACAAGATAGGAGGTAAACAACCAAAAAATTTTCTTTACAACCGTCTTGAAGATCATGGTTCTTGCTCAAGGGATAAACAAGAACAATCTTAGATCCTGTTATAATTTGTAACAATCACCATCCAATACATGCCCGGGTGGTTTCTTATAAGAGGATGAAAATTTCGTAATCCTTTCTTATTTCTCTTTATGGATGGAAAATCTAAAGTAGATTTTTTCCTTTCCTGTATAGTTCTGAATATCTTATTTATCGATTTTTGCAAACTATGAGTGGTTTCGAAAATCTCTTTTGAAAAGGCTTTCTTAGGAGATTCTTTTTTCTTCTTTTGACAAGGTAAATCAGAAGAGGATTTTTTAAGAACCTTTGAGGACATGGTTTCTAGATCATCATGTTTTTATACAAGACAGACAAACAATTTGTTGTGTCATTGTATTCTACTATGTCATCCTCATTACAAGGATATAACATCTTTTCAGGAGTAATATGCTGATTAAAAGAGTTTATCGATGATACTCGATTTTTCTTTTTAGAATCACAATTGTGAAGAGTAGCAATTTCCTGTTTTAATTCATTCAGTTGACATTCCATATTTTTAATCCTTTTAATCCAGAATTCCTTCTCTAGTTGATATATGTCTTCTGGAGAAGTAGGATCATTTATCATGAAATCATCAGAAATGTTAGAAGAACAGGTGTGACTATCAGCAAAGTAGTTGAGAGAACTTTCGCAGACATCTTCCTCAGGACAGTAGTCAAGAGTAGCCATCCATGCTTTGGTTAACTCACTAACCTTCCTATCAGGATAATATGAAAAAACATGAACACACTTATAACACTTGGAACAAGTTCTATTATCATAGTCTTTTTGAACTTTTTTATCCTTTACATTGATCGAAGACTATTTCATTTGAGACTTTCTTTTTCTCTGTCTAAGAGTTTTCTTTAACTGTTGTACAAACAGTGAAAGAGTTGAATTAAAGCAATTCTCATCCATTGTATCAATCAACTTAGGACATCGATATTTTTTATCAGATGTAGCAACAGGGTTGCACGACATGTGACGTATTTCTCTTGGTTTTAACTGAAGATAAAAAATCTTTAGTTTTCCCACAAGAGTATTTCTGGAAAGCACATCAAGGTTATTCCCTTCAACGATGTCGTGTTTCTTAGAATCGTATCTAGATGGCAGAGATCTAAGAATCTTCATCACAATGTCCTTTTCAAGAATAGTCTTACCCAATGCAAAGATGCATTAACAATTTCAGACACTTTGTGATTAAACTCATCAAATGAATCCTCATCCGCCATACGAAGGTTTTCCCAATCAGAATTTAGGTTTTGAAGCCTTGCTTCTTTTTCACAGGTATTTCCTTCAAATACGGTTTCTAAGATATCCCGAGCATCTTTAGACCTAGTGCACGTAGTCACATGGTGATGAAGGTCTGGGGTAATGGCATGGATGATTGCATTCAATCCGTCAGAATTTTGCTTTGCAGCAAGAATCTCGGCATCATCATAATCACCAATATCCTTTGGAGAAGTTACAGTGCCTATTGTAACAACCGGAGGATTATAGCCATTAACAACGTAAACCCATGATTGAAAATCACGCGCTTGAAGAAAGGCACGCATCGTAATTTTCCACCAAAGGTAATTCGAGACATCGAAGACTGGTGGTACATTTATTGAGATAACACTTCTGTCCATAGAGTCAGATCGCTATAAATACAGACTTATGAGTTCTTAAACGTATTTGCCTGCTCTGATACCAATTGAAAAAGCGGGGGTCTAACAACCTCACCCAATATTTCGCTTAGCAATTTGTATGGACTAACTCCAATATACTTTTAAGAGAATCAACTAGACAGTTAGACTCAATCTTAAGAAAAGTATATCAAGGAGTTATATCTCAATTTCTCAATTCAATCAGTGATCAAACAAATAAGAATTTGCGAGCCTGATTGAATATAAGAGAAATAACTTGAACGGTACCAAAGACCAATGTTCAAAGATCAATCAATTTCAATCAACAACTAAAGGTTGGATTTACCAATTGATCGATTCAACGCACAACCTGTGATATTTATATAACAAAATATAATGCGGAAAAGAAATAACACAGACACCAGAAGGTTTGTTAACGAGGAAACCGCAAATGCAGAAAAATCATGGGACCTAGTCCAGATTTGAACACCACACTGTATTAAGCCGCTACAGACACTAGCCTACTACAAAGCTAACTTTGGTCTGGAATGTAGTTAAGCCCTAATCAATCTCACACTGATCAGGTTACATTCGCGTTCCTTACATCTCTGATCCCAACAGGATACTACACACTTGATTCCCTTAACTGATCTCACTCACAACTAAGAGTTGCTACGACCCAAAGTCGAAGACTGGATAAACAAATCTGTATCACACAGAAAAGTCTATTAAATAGATAAATCTGTCTCCCACATATTTACCTGCGAGTTTTTGTTCCGTCTATTGATAAATCAAGGTGAACAGGAACCAATTGATAACCCGGACTTGTATTCCCGAAGAACAAACTAGTATTATCAATCACCTCACAATAATCTTAATTGATTAACGAAACAAGATATTGTGGAACCACAAATGATGATACGAAGATGTTTGTGACTACTTTTCAATCTTGCCTATCGGAGATATAAATCTCAAGCCAATCTTACGATTGTACTCAATCACAACAGAAACAGCAAGATCAGATCACGCAACTACAGAGAAAATAGTTGGGTCTGGCTTCACAATCCCAATGAAGTCTTTAAGTCGTTAACCTACATGGTTTCGTGAAAAACCTAAGTTTAAAGGAGAATCGACTCTAGCTTATACAACTAGTGTCACACAGGAGGTGTGGGGATTAGGTTTCCCAGTTGCTAGAGTTCTCCTTTATATATATTTCAAATCAGGGTTTGCAACCTAAGTTACCTTGGTAACAAAGCATTCAATATTCACCGTTAGATGAAAACCTGATTAGATTCAAGCTAATATCTTTCAACCGTTAGATCGAACTTAGCTTGTTATACACAAATGAAGTGCACCTTCATTTAGGTTTGAGTAACCGTACCTAAACGTGTACACTTAGTCGGTTCAACAATAGTTAACCAATGGTTAGCCATATGAGCACTTTCATACCAACCTTATTCATCTTTACCATAACTAGTTCAAATGACGCAAATGAAACTAGTTAAAGAGTTGTTCAATTGCTTAGATCTCATAGAAGTATACAAGACACAATCGAAGCAAAATCGATTTTGATTCACTCGAATCAATTCATGAACACTATAGCCACGGTTTGCAAAGATTGCATTCCTTATTATATAAATGTTTTAGTTCATGAACAAACCGATTTTAGAAAATAACTGAAAAGACGAGGGTACCCAAATTTACCATAATCTTAAACTTTTCCACCTATAAGTCCTCTTACCTAAAGTGATTGTCTATGGACTTAGTCGAGACAATACAACGAATCGGTATTCACACTTTGTGTGATCGTCTATGGATACGAGATCGAGACAATACAACAATCAAAGTTTGATTACTTGATAATAGGTTCGGACTTAACCAAAATCTATAGGATCACTATCAAGTAATACGGAGTTAACGTTTGTGTAATTTACTTTAAATTATAATAACAACAATTATAATTGCGGAAAGCAAAAGTAAAGGACACAACAAGATTTTGTTAACGAGGAAACCACAAATGCAGAAAAACCCCGGGACCTAGTCCATAATTGAATACTCTCATAATTAAGCCGCTATACAAAATCAAACCAACTTCGTATAGTTGAGACCAAGCAACTAAACCTATAGTTCACCTAGTTTCTTCAGTATCCCTGCGCTTCCGACATTCAATAAGTGCACGCACTGGAACGATTTCTTTGGTTTGTATTCCAAACAGTAAAGGAACAACAAATTTGTTCAGTAACAACTCTATTCAATATCAGTGATATGAATTAGACAAAGGCTCTTCTGTTTAATCCAATAAACTCCTTTGTCGGGTTTAAATCAATCTATCCAACTACTACCAAAGTAGCAGAGTTTAGATTATGCAATCACTAATAGGATCTTATCAAGATGCTAAATACTGATGCCGATCTACGCAAATAATCAATCAAATCTATCAAAGATAAACCGATTATAGTTGGATCCCAGCCGATCAAGTTTTGTGCACACCAAAGATTATGAACCCAAATCAGAAATCTTCTTCATCTTCAAATCTTTTTAAATCTTCAATAAACACATGCACACCACAAGTTGAATCTTTTGTGATCAATCACGCACAGAACGGATTCTTTTAACAATGGATTATCACAAGACGTCTTTAGATCTACAAACAGTTCTAAAGATCCCGTCGACACTTCGATCTAGAGTGAATCTTATATCAGAAGAGAAGATTCTCAAGAATAAACAAACTAGGTGCAATCAAAGTTCAACAATCGTTAGTCAATCAAATCAAATCGAAAACTAATAATACTGCAATTATCTAGTTTCCCACCAATGGTACTCGTAGAGCTTCTGGATCCCACATAAGTCTTTAAACGAGCGGTCGTAAGAGATTTTACCTAATTAGGGTACTTTCCTCTCCGAATAGATGGCTCCACCAGTAACAACACAACAAGGTAGTTTTGCTGTCTCTTAGGATAGTTTGCTCGAAATGCAAACTTGGGTATTTATAGACCAAGGAAGTTTGGACACCAAGGAATTTCCATAACCGAAATATTCTTAAGATATGCAATATATTTCCAAATCGGTTTTCATAATTCCTAGAAATGCTCTGTCCAATATTAACCGAAATCCTACTAGAAAATCTCCAATTAGTAAATGCACATTACCAATTTTTATTTTCCAGGGATATGCATTTTAATTGCTGGTGTGATTGCAGGATATCCTACAATACATCCCTCACTAGAATTCATAATAATCAACCCATCTTTAAGATCAACAATCACACTTTTTATTAATTTAGTTAAAGAATTTTACAAAGGGGAAATGAAATCAAGAATACAACTATTGCCCTCGATTTTCTCTCTCCTAAAAACTTTCCCTCTACTCTAAAAAGATCTCTCCTTTTCTTAAGCCTACTCGGTCCTTTATATAGGGCATTACATAGTGGATGACAGCTAAGCTGTCCTTTATTTTCGGATCTGGCTTGCGACATTCTCGCAAGTATTCAAATGTTAAATCTTGCAACGCTTCTAAATCTTGCTAGGTCTTCACATCTTTCTCGTGTTCAGGCTGTCGTCATCCGTTGCGTCATTTTTATTACCAATCTGCGATATCTTCGCAGTGTGGTGTTCAAGGATTTCGTAAGGATATTAATGTTGCGATATTCTAATCCTACATCTTGCCTCTTCTCATGTCTTCTCTGCGAAGGAGAGAATGTCATGAGAACTAGTACTTTCAAAATGCCGCAGTTGTTCATTTTTCACCAAATTTTCTGCCGACAAGATTCCATGAATTAAGCATAACCGCTTACACATGTTAAATATTCCCCTATTCACCGGCACATTAAATGCTAACCGGTCATCATTTTCTTGTCTATTTAAGAAGAGATCCATCATAAGAATATTTTCTTTCTTTTACTTTGTCTTCTTGATCTCTACATTCTCTGTGAATCTTTTTGTTGTCTGCAACTTTTTACTACTGTTTATCTTTCTGTAAATCTTCTCCATCTTTCTGCTACTGTTCTTATGGAGCCATCAAGGTTTGTTGATTTTGCTGAAACTGATCTTTTTGGGATTGATCTCTTCTACTGAAATTGTCTTATTTGATTTTGCTCATCTTTGAATAATTCCCATACTGTTTCTGTTTCAGTAAAAGCACCCCTAGCACCAAGATCACAATCCAAAACCCTAATGTTCCCAAGGGTTCGCAGCCAAAAATCGTTGTAAACAAAAGAAAACCTGTGAATAGCAAGGTATTAAGAAACATTTATTCTTTTAATAACAATATTGTTGCCTTTGTTTCTTATATGACTTGTGATTTGCAGGGTGATGGAAATGGCGATAGGCCCCCCAAAAGATCTCGCCACCTTAAAAATGTTGAAACTTCTATTCATTTCCTATGTTTAAGCTTTCAACACCTTCTGTGGTACCTTCACAAGCTGAATCCCCTTTCCTTATTCGCGAAAGTGTCGCCGCAGATTTCTCCCCTGTAACTGACCTTTCTATAAATGAAATTCCTCGTGACAACCCTGTTGCGAATGAACCCTTCTCTTCTTCTCTTTCTGATAACCTCTTCAGCTTTCATCAAATTTCATCTTCGATGACACATCTATGACGAAAGATGATTCAATCTCCCATCTGTCATCATCCTTCTTTTCATCCGATCCCCTTTTACTAAAGAAAATCTTGAAGGGATGGATATTGCCAAGGTTTTATTAGATGATACGGATGATGTCAAGAAAACCTCCACTTGATCCTATCAAATCGATGCCTCTTCATAATATCGCAATGCATCTTGCGGATCAATAAACAAAAGATGATAAAATAAACGACGAGGGAAATAACGACACACAAAATCTGGAACCCGTCGCGAGATTGAATAGTTGACATCCAGCGACACTAAAAAAATAAAGGATAGCTTAGCTGTCATCCACTATGTATTACCCTATATAAAGGGTCGAGTGAGTCTGTTGTGAGAGAGATCTTTTTGGAATTGTTGCGCAAGTCATTAGGAGAGAGAAAGTTTAAGAGTGTTTTACTTGCTAAGTAAATCCCATTTCCCACACTGTAGATAACTCATGAAATCAATCAATAAACATTCTCAATTATCAAAATCCAAGATATAGTGAGGGGTGTAGTGTGGGAAAAACTCGGATGGATGATTGACTGAAGAAATCAAGAATTTGGATTAACTTTTAAGAATTCATTGAAAAGAAAGATGGTTAGAAGAAGAAATGTCAAGAGCAACCAACGGTTAGAGAAGAAGGGGAGACTTCTTCCAGAAAAGGAGGAATGAAACAGAGAATCATCGAGGATGATCAAAATCAACCACCGAAAACAAACGGCTGTGGATTATGATAGAGTGAGTGTACATACTTGGAGATCTCGATTCAAGACGAGAGAGAAGAGGGAAGATCTGGACAAGGAGAACAAGGGATGAATGGAGAAATGAATCCAGATGGCGCGTTAGAAAAGATTGAGACAAACAATACACGAGGAGAGACGGCTAGAAAGCAAACTTGACAAGACGAACCATTGGAGAACATGAGTAAATATCTAGAAGTAGCGTGAGATCAAGTTCTAAGCTCCAACAGAGAATACCGAGGAAGAGACACAAGATCCGGGGCAGAGCATGGCGAGAGAAGAGGAGAAATAGAAGATCGTTATATTCCTCGGCCAGAAAATCTTCAAGATGAGCGAAATAGGGAAAATCAGGAAAACATGCAACTCCAAGGCCAGAATGACCAACGACCCAGAAGGAAGAATAATCTAACGCGGGAAAAGAATTGAGAAGAAACCGAGAGATCGAGGATGACATTGAGAGACACTGAACTAACTAAGAGAAGAAATGGAAAATCAAGAGATGGAGGAGGCAATCCAAGAATAACCATGACTCGTGAAAAATATTAATGAAGAGTATGAGAGGGTGCAAATGATGAGAGCTCAACCGATATAATGGCGTGCGAATTAACGAAAGAGGCGAAGAAGATCATCGCGAGGAAAGAAGAGGAGAAGATAATGAGCAAAGGTCGAAATAGGCACGAGCGAAGAAGGAGAGAAGCGAGCTAAAAACCGATAGAATCAAATTCGAGGCAAATGAACAAATCTTAAAAGAGAGCTAGGCGAAATGAGAGGGATTCTTGAACAATGGAAGGAGGAAGGAGACAATTGACAATCTTGGGAGGAATACCTCTAAGTGCAATCTACCGCATTAACCAACATCTTTGATGGAACAACCTGTGCGATACAACATATTAAGGCTTACATGAGATGTATGTTACAATGGGAGAACCATGATGCCATATTGTGCAAATATTTCGCGTCGAAGTTAATAGGAGAAGCATTAAAGTGGTTTGAAAGCCTACCAAGGAATACAATTACATCATTTCACCATTTACAAGCCACATTCCCTGGGAGCAACATCAACTCTTCACGACTGTGTATTGAAGATGTATTCGGAGTTGAAACAAAGGGGTTGGCGCAGAGCTTAAGGCGATTGACAATAAGATGGAGAACCATTCTTCGGGTTGAGGAGAGATATCTCATCCTCTCATTTGTGAATGCTCTCTTGACCAACTTGTTATACATTCAAATTTTTAGAGTCAAAAATACAATCACGATGGCAGAATCACAGAATTACAGAAGAATATATCGCCTTAGAAGAAAGACAGAATGAAATGAATTCTTATCCAAATCGCGAACACAAATCGAATCTCTGCTATTGTTACCTCGATTCATCAATACGGTGGCGAGCACTTCAAGGACAAGACGAGGCAAGGAGAGTTGAGGACAATGAAGATAGTAGCCATATGATCAAAAGAGTTTGAACGCGAAGGAATTACTACAACTGTAATGATAATAAGATTCAGTCAGGCTAGATCATGTGCAAGAAACTTACTGGACGAAGGCAAAATAACCGAGGGCGAGAGAAGTCAGAACAAGATGGGAACAAATTAAGATGCACCGAATGCTAGCGTTGAAAAGATTATACTTGTGATGGAAAATGTACCAAGACCTTGGAATGTTGGAATGGAACCACCGCGATAGAAGCCATGAGTTTTGTTCTTACCATCGCTTCCATGGGCATCAAACAAACGATTGTAGAAACATAAAGAGAATTATTCTCGGGATGATTGATCGAGGGGAAGTGAATCACTTTCTAAGGGGAGAAAGAAACAGTCGATTACCACCACCACTAGATCTTCGCAATCGAAGATTTTCATGACAACGTGCTCAAGAGAGTCTTTGCGAGAGATGCTAATGATAAAGAAATTATGAGTCTCAAGATCGATCAACGAGAAACGCATGCTTGAAGACTATTTCTTTCTCTCGCATGAAGTGCCAAAAGGAAGAGAAACACATGATAGCCCGTTGGTTGGGAAACTAGAGATTAACCCGAAAAAGATGGAGAAGATGATGAGGCGAAGCTTCTTTGGCGATCAACCGAATCTTAATCGACAATTTCGGTGAATATCCTCTCTACCATACTTACAAGACGATGGGAGGAAAAGATGAGGATTTGATCCCCCTCTACATACAAGATATATGGCTTTTAATGGCAAAAACAAAAACCGAAGGGAGAGGTTCACATGAGAATACAACTGGGTATTTTATTTCCGTGTGGTTGACGTGGAATCTCCATACAATCGATTGGGAGGCCGTGGCTTCATGAAATCTTGGGAGTCGCGTCAACGTATCATCAATGTATTAAATTCTTCCAAATGGCATTGGTATTATACGGGAGATTGGAAGGAGTCGCAACAATGTCATGAAGTAGATGTGTAGAAAGTCACGAAGAAAGGAATGCCAAAAAGAAAAGGGTGGAAACAGACATGTGAGAGATGAAGCAAGAGAAAGGAAAAAGCGATGGTGGATGCCAAAAGTAAGGATCTGAACATACCTGATATTATGGTAATAAAGAAGCAAAGGATATGAGGAGCAAAAGGCATAAGAAATGAATAAGCAACAAAAACGGAGAAAAAATAAAGAGTTGAAGTAGTGATATGCGAGAATCTAGCGAAGAGTAAAAATGAGAATTCACTAAGAAAGAAAAGTGAAATACAACAAGTGAAACAGAACTTTGCTACTAAACAAATATCAACAAATAATGAAACATGAATGATTGAATGATTTAACAAATATAAATGCGAAATGAATGGGACGAACCTTTTTGGGGCGTACCTAGTTCGCGAATAACATTTCGTAAGAGGCAAATGTAAGACCTTGCGTCATATAGGGGTATCTCTCGCCGTGGTTCGGGGGAAGGTTACACCGCTCCCGAAGCTGAACCATGAAAATTTGGGGCCCATGAAAGCCTATCCTAAGAGGTACCTTGGATTCCCAACTATATATGTTTATACTGGTTGGGCGATCTTCGATAAGGCAAGATCAATGGGTCTTTACATACAAGTGTAAAGACGTCCCTGTTTTATTGAACACAATGCCTCTTCTCTTGATACTATCTTTGCGATCTTTATCATCTATAAGGTCCTCAGCCCTTAAACCCGGATCTATGTTCAATTTCTAAAAGACGATATTTGGTCCAAGTTCATTTAATGAAAGGGAGTTAATTTTGTTTGATGAACTACTTAAAGATTTGTTGAGGTGAGCGAGAAGAAGGTTATTATCCATAGGATGTCATTAGCCTTCATCAAATTTCATCTTCAGATGACACATCTATGACGAAAGATGATTCAATTCTCCCATCTTCTGTCATCATCACTTCTTCATCCGAATCTCTCCCTTTTACTAAAGAAAATCTTGAAGGGATGGATATTGCTTTCAAGGTTTTATTAGATATTCAAAGATGATGTCAAGAAAACCTCCACCGATCCTATCAAATCGATGTCCAAAATTTTGAGTAAATATTTTGGCTCGACATAATGGTTTTATAAACATCCTTAGAAAAGGAAGTTGAAACTTCGAAGAATAACCTCCAAGCCATGACCTTGAAATGTGACACTCTTCATCTTGAAAATCAAAAGCTTCGAATGTTTTTACTTGCTATTTGGATCGTGACAATCTTAACAAGATGAAGAACGAGGAATTAAAAGGTATAACTTTTTTTTTTTTTTTTTTTTTTAAATCCCTTGTTCGGGCTTTAAGCTTTAAACCAGAAACGAAAAATGGAGATATATCAGTTTGAATCCGTCGCTGAAGAAGCTCGAATGGATAGAGATGCTTGGATGGATCAATATAACCAATTAGATAATCTTCATACATACTGCTTGATCAAGCAGATAATCTTACCAAGGAGAATGCTCAATTATTTCAGAAGCAAAACTTATTAAGTAGTGAATTATCTCGCCTCTCTTACTCTTTGACTAAATCTAATCTGGAGTTGGAAATTATCAGATGAGAATGAAACCCTATCTCAAGAGAGGCGATTTCTTTTAAATAAGATGACGATCTCTTCGCAACAGCTTAACATTTGTCAAAAAATATGTAATGAGCACGAACAATCTCTCTGTTAGTTGAGAAGTAAACTTAAAGAAGTTACTGGTGAGAGGGACAAACTTATTCAAGGCAGAATAACTTTAAGTGTAAAGGCAAGCCAACTCAAGGATCAATATTCCAAGCTAGAAGAATCCTACTCTTCTCTTGCGAAGGAAAACACCTTACTAATTTCTAATGAAAAGAATTTGCGATCTCGACTGAAAGGTTTGGTTGGAGATAAGTTTGACAATGCCATGGACCACTTGGAGAATAGTTGCTTGGCTTTAGCCCAATATCTTATCTCGCAAAAGGAAGGTAGTCATAAAATTTGACTGCCTCAACCATTTTTTTTTGTTAAGTCTTTTTATGATATCTTCCTTGCAAATTCTTCGCCTGAATGATTTTCTTTATTCTTTGTTTTTGCAGAATCTGAGAAAAATCTTCGCTCCTCCCTTTCTACTTTGGAATCTAGATATGCCAAGATTCGCAAATAGAATGCATTACTTGCCTCTACCCTTGCTCGTTCTCGCGATCGGGCAGAAAGAAGATTTGATTATCTTTCTTACTCCAAAGATATACAAAGTAGGAATCACCAGAAAGCACTTCTTCGCCAAGTTCATCTCAGGGCTGGAGTTCTTGTGAATGATATCTTATTATCCAAATCTCTTGCTCCTATATCTTTCAAACCTTTGGAAGTAGACGATGATGAAGTTCATTGTTCTCCTGATAGTGATTATTATTATGAAAGTGGCGAAGATTTCGCAAATGAAGAGGAAGTTCCTCCTAATGATGAAACTGTTGATAATAAACCACATGAAGAAAAAACCAGAATAAACCAGAATGAAGGAAGGACTGGCGAGACTGAAAAAGTTGGCGAAAGTGAGAAAGCTGGTGAAGGTGATAAAATTGTTGAAGAATGTCCATTATCTCCTTCTTGCGAAAAAATTGATGTTGAGGCTTGAACTTCTTTTGTAATTTTACTTCTTTGGATTACTTCATCTCTATAACTTCTTGCAAATGGTGTACTTCAGTCATCTTTGAGATGTATTTACTCTTTTATTATTCTCGCTTTACTAGCGAGGAAGATAATGCTTGTTGTTTAACAATTCCCATACTGCCTCTCATTATCTTTCTTGCGATGAAAGATCTGCATAAGTAACAGTTAATTCTTAATTTTTTTTTTTTTTTTTTTGAATCACGTGGTCTTATTTTGCCTTCCTAGTTAAAGGTCTTATTATGCCACCTCTTGTCATTGCGACAAAATCGCAGGACGTCTTTGCACTTGCATGCAAAAACCCCTTGATCTTGCCTTAACCTTTTATGATTTTTTTTGTGACAATATGATAGGCCTAAATATTCTTGCGAAGATAAAGCCCCATGACATTGTCGTCTTGCGACGAAATCGCAGGACGTCCTTACACTTTCATGTACTGACCTATTGATATCGTCTTATCTTTTCTCTAGTATTATTGCCTCTGCAGGATATTTTTCATGCGACAATATGACAGGCCTAAATATTCTTGCGAACATAAAGTCCCGTGACATTGCCGTCTTGAGACACTTATCAGCTCCCTAATGGAGGGTGCCGCCCTTATCTTCCCCCTGGTTGCCCCTTCAAGGAGGCGTACCTCTACCATACAAGGTTGTCTCCTCCCATCCGGTCTTAACAACAACCAGTTGTCTTACCTATAGGGCTTATGGTTACGAGACTTCACCCTAAGTGGGGTTTTCTTCGGGCCGAGTCCAGCATATGTCAAGACTTGCCAAGAATGGCCAGGGTAGTTCCAGACGCCCCAGGCACTCTTGGCTCAACCGTGTACCTCGGCGCCTTGATTAGATGCCGCACTCCTTAGAAGAGACCCTCAGTCGTCCAACCTAAGTCATTAGCTTAGGTTGAAAATCCAAGGTACCTCTCCTGGATGGGCTTTATTGACCCCAAATCTCCATGACTCAGGTTCCAGGGGCGGTGTAACCTTTTCCCTAAGCCATGCAATAGGTACCCCCTTTTATGACGCACTTTAGGTATTACATTTGCCTCTTGCGAAATTTTGATTTCGCGAACTAGGGTGTACGCCATAGCAGGTTCGCCCCTTTCTAATATGTCATTGATCTTTGATTATCTCTTTCCATTATCTGTGCGAAATTTTCGCATGTTCTTTCTTTGTTTTGTATAATCTCGCAATAATTCTTTCACAAGATTTTCATATAGATTCATTTTGCTTCAATCATACATCTTTTCGCAATCTATTCTTTCCCCACAATCTTTTACGGGTAATATCTCTTTAAGTATAACCTGTTCCATGGTCTATCGAGTTTGCGGCCCACATCTTTACCCTCAGGGTCCATCAATCTATATGCCCCTGTTCCAACTATATCCTTAATGATATAAGGTCCATCCCATTTTTTCGCAAGCTTTCCACCACTTTCTCGCTGATATATTGGTGTTTCTCGCAACACCAAGTCACCTGGTTGAAATTCGCGTGTTTTAACACGTTTATTATATTCTCGGGCTAATCTTCGTTGGTAATTTTCTATTTGCTGTAGAGCTCTTTCTCTTTTTTCTTCTAATTCATTTAACTTGGTTAAAATAATACCCGCACTAAGATTTTTCTCCCAAGCTTCTCTCTTTGTTGTTGGAATAATAACTTCTGTTGGTAGTATAGCCTCAACTCCATATGTTAAACAGAAAGGTGACATTCCCGTAGCTTCTCGCCTGGTTGTGTTGTAAGCCCATACTTGCATTATGCACTGTTCGCACCATGCTCTATTATGCCCTTCTAATTTCTTCTTCAATATATCTGCGATTGTTTTATTTGTTGCTTCGCACTTTTCCGTTGGCTTTGAGGGTATAAAGGAGTTGACTTCCCACATTTTATCTTAAATGCATTAAGTAACAGTTCTATATTCTGTCCTACAAACTGTTTCCCATTATCATATACCAATTGTGCGGGGATTCCAAATCTGCATATGATATTCTCAAATATGAATGTAAAAACGTCTTTGTCGCGAATGTGTTGTACTGCCTTTACTTCTGCCCATTTTGTGAAATAGTCTGTAGCAACAATCAGATATCTTCTTTGTCCAGACCCCGGTAAAAACGGTCCCACAATATCTAAACCCCATTTTCCAAAAGGCCATACACTTGTGGAAGATGATAATGGTGCTCTAGGTGCATGTATTTTCTTTCCGTGCCTTTGGAAATCTTCGCAACGTCTTGATATTTGTTTCGCATCTTCGTGCATATATGGCCAATAATAACCTTGTATTTTCGCTTTGTATGCCAAAGATCTTCCGCCGCTGTGATTGCCAGCATCCCCACTATGTAACATCTTTAACACTTCTTCTCATTCTTCTCGTGTCAAACATCTGAGTGAAGGTCCGTTAAAGGATCTCCGGTACAGTATCCCATCTCTTAGTTCATAATTTGTCGCACGGCTTTTTAATTTGTGCGCCTCCAATCTATTCCTTGGTGTTTCTCCTCTCATCAGATATGCATGAAGTTTTGATCTCCAATCTTCGATATTGGGTGTTTGTTCTCCATCTTCTATGATCATTACATCTACCTCTTCTTCTTCTTCTTTATTGATTGATGGTGATAAAAGTGTCTGTATCTTTATGCATCTCGATTGGGTCTGTCATCATACTTGAGATAAAAGCAAAAGCATCTGCGAGTCTGTTATCTTTTCTTGATATGTGTCTCCATTTAATTTTTGGGATTCTCGCTGACAATTCTTCAACAAGTTTCTTGTATTTCTTCATGGATGATTCATTTGTAGTGTATTCTCATTTTATTTGACGAATGACTAGATGCGAATCACTGGTGATTCTCACATTTTCAAACTTCATTTCTATTGCGAACTTCAGGGCATGTATCACAGCTTCATATTCTGTTTCATTATTGGTGGATGTAAACTCCAATCTAAAGGAAAAAGCCATTTTGTTGCCCTCTGGCGAAATCAAAACAATTCCAACTCCGTTACCTTCCCCATTTGATGATCCGTCCACCAATATTTCCCATCTATTTGGCTCTGTTAATAGATCCCTCAGATTTCCATGTTCTTCTTCTACATCTATCATTTCTTCCACAGCTTCATCATTTTCTAAAGGAAATTCTGCTAAGAAGTCTACAACAACTTGCGATTTGGGTGAAGATAATATTTCATATTTAATTTTGAAATATCCAATTTGTGCATTCCATCTCTCAACTCTGCCTGATCTTTTTGAATTCTTCATTACTGACTCGATTGGTATTTTGTCAGTACTCTTATTTCATGTGCCTGAAAATATATGCGAAGTTTAAATGCTGCATAAACTAACGCCAAAATTAGCTTTTCAATTTTTGAATAGTTTTTCTCTGCGACATTGAAGGTTTTGTTGATGTAATAAATTGGTTTTTCAACTCCTGCGTCTACTCGTAGTAACACATCACTTAATTCATGCGAAGTTGTCGCAAGATAGATTAATAATTCTTCTCCTGGTTCTGCTTTTTGCGAAATAGATATATTCGTCAGATGTTCTTTTATTCCTTGAAAAGCTTTCTCGCATTCGTATGTCCATCTAAACTTCGTCCCCTTTTGAGTATGTTGAAAAAATGTTTACATTTGTCTGATGATCGCGAAATGAACCTTCCCAGCGAAGATAAGAGCCCATTTAACTTCTGTACATTTTTTACTGTCGCTGGTGTTGGCATGTCACGAACTGCTTGCACTTTCTCTGGATCAACTTGTATTCCTTCTTTTGATACGATGTAGCCTAAAATTTTTCCTGACGCAACCCCAAAGATACACTTTTCTGGATTTACTTTGATGTTAAAATATCTCATTTGTTCAAAAATTTCC
Source organism: Papaver armeniacum (assembly GCA_023531295.1). NCBI lineage: Eukaryota > Viridiplantae > Streptophyta > Magnoliopsida > Ranunculales > Papaveraceae > Papaver > Papaver armeniacum. The sequence continues at coordinate 563,554 of JAJJWW010000762.1, read as the reverse complement.
CTCAGATCTTGGACATGATATTTTGCTTCTTTACTTTTTATTAACATATCATCCACGTACACTTCTAATGTTTTGTGTATCCATTTCGCAAACACCTTCTCTACCATCCTTTGGTATGTTGCTCCAGCATTTCGCAAACCAAATGGTATTTTTGTATAACAATATAACCCTCTTGGAGCGAAAAAAAAGATATGCTCCCGATCTTCTTCAACGAGAGGGATTTGATTGTAGCCTTTATATCCGTCTAGAGAGAAGATATTCTATCATTTCCTATTTTGATTCGACCATTTGTGGAATATCCGGTAACGGAAAAATGTCTTTCGGACAGCTTTATTTAGATCAAGAAAATCTATGCAAATTATTATCCCCTTTTTCTTCTTTGGTACCGCAACCATGTTTGCTATCCACTCGGATATTTTGCTTGTCTTATGATTCCAAAGATCAAGCATCTTCTCAAACTCTTCTTCTATTTGAGGATGATATGTTGTTGCGATTTTTCTTATCCTTTGTTTGAATGGCCTCACATTTTTGTCAATCTCCAACCTATGACACGCCACAGACGGGTCTATTCCAGGCATCTCATCCATGTTCCACGCGAAAATATCTTTAAATTCTCGCAAATGCACCAATAGTTCTTTCTTCTTCATCTGCCTCCATCTTAGTCCCAATTTTTAGTATTTTGGGTTCTTCTTCGGTTCCAACATTCACTTCCTTTGTTGGTTCCGCCGCAGTGTAACTGGTCTTAGGTTCTCCCATAGGTGTTGGTTCTTTTATCTTCTTCGCAGGCTCATTCCCTTCTCCCGAAATTTCGCCGGGTATTCCTTTTCCTTCCTCTGTTCTTATCATATAAGCTCTAAATTCTTCTTCTTTCTTTGCCTCCTTCGCCACTTTTCTGCGATTTTTTCGCTTCTTTGCACGTCCTTCATACTGTTTCACTTCAATTTGATAACATAATCTCGCTTTACCAGCCTCCCCTCTAATTTCGCCAATCCCACTTGGCATAGGAAATTTAATGCACTGATGTAATGTTGATGCTACAGCTTTAATTGCATGTATCCATGGCCTTCCCAACAACATGTTGTACGGTGATTCCATATCCACTACGCATAGTGCCACTTGCGTTTCAATCTCTCCTGGCGAAATTCGCACCTCTATTTCTCCTTTTGGTTTTGTTGTAGATTTGCCAAACCCTTGAATATGATAGGCTGAAGGAGACATTTCTTCATCTTTGTATCCCATTCCTCTGTATGCATGGTAAAATATTATATCGGACGAACTCCCTGTATCAACCAGAGTTCGGTTTATCGCCCATTCTTCTATAGTTTTTGCTGATTTCTCTTTTTCTTTCCGTGTGGTTACTGTGATTACCAAAGGAGATGTGTGGTTTAAATTTTCTCTTGGTACCTCTGCTGCTGTGAATGTAATCTTCTGTTTTTCCCAATCTTTCAAGGGTGATACCTTCTCCATCGTTGTGATTTTCTTTCCTTCAAAATCTCGTTTATGTATTCTCCCTCTGATATTTTCATGGAATTCATTAATCATTGTTTTTGTAATCAAGCTACACTCCAACTTTCTATTACATTCCTTGATTTTAATTTTCTCTACTTTAACTGATTTATCCATTTGTTTAATCATTTTCTTGATTTGAACAATCTTAATAACAATATTTAATCTTTAATCTTCAATCACTGTTTCTAGCGCCATTATGTGATTGCAGGATATCCTACAATACATCCCTCACTAGAATTCATAATAATCAACCAATCTTTAAGATCAACAATCACACTTTTTATTAATTGAGTTAAAGAATTTTACAAAGGGGAAATGAAATCAAGAATACAGCTATTGCTCTCGACTTTCTCTCTCCTCAAAACTTTCCCTCTACTCTAAAAAGATCTCTCCTTTTCTTAAGCCTACTCGGTCCTTTATATAGGACATTACATAGTGGATGACAGCTAAGTTGTCCTTTATTTTCGGATCTGGCTAGCGACATTCTCGCAAGTATTCAAATGTTAAATCTCGCAACGCTTCTAAATCTTGCTAGGTATTCACATCTTTCTCGTGTTCAGGTTGTCGTCATCTGTTGCGTCATTTTTATTACCAATCTGCGATATCTTCGCAGTGTGTTGTTCAAGGATTTCGCAAGGATATTAATATTGCGATATTCTGATCCTACAACTGGTAATTAAAAGCATATAAAATTAACAACCTTAATTAAAAGATTCTCAACTTATTTCGGTCCAAGATCTCCTTTCGTTATTAAGGAATATCTTTGAACAATAAAATATAAGAGTTACTGAACATGTTCAAAGTATGTCGACATCTTATTTCTTTGTAAATCCTCTTTCATATTTACAATCTTGGAACCGATTATACCACACTTCCAAACAAGTTTAGAACTGGTTCATCTGATTTTCAAGAACTATGTGATTAATCAAATTAACACACTAATCATGGGTTTACGGTTCTACCAAACACAAGGATCGATTCTACCTTAATATGGTTACTGGGACCGGTTACATCAGTTACCAAATTGGTCACGTCAATTACCAGGACCGGTTACCATATTCTCATGGTATTACTTGTGATCGGTCACACCAGTTACCAGGATCGGTTACACAAATTACAAGGATCGATTACACATTCTTTTGTGATCGGTCACACCAATTACTAGGATCGGTTACACCAATTACTAGGATCGGTCACACCAATTACAAATATCGATCATACCATCTTAGGTGATTACTTAGGATCGGTTACACTAGTAAATGTCATACCAATACATAAGTCAGGCATTGTGACTAGTTTTACCAAGATACATAACAAGTTATGATCGGTTCTACTAACTAACACATATTAGTAATCCAAAGATATGCAATGAATAACAATACCAATAAGCCTAGCGATTTCCCTTTCGATTCACAAAACAAGTTCATGAATGTACTTCCTTTAAACGAATGTAAACATTGTTTCCTAAGACGAAATCTTCACCCATACCCATACACATAATCACAATAGCATTCATACGATTATGTCGATGTCTTATATACGAAGTTCAAAAGATAAGCGTTATACTTCGTATTGTAATTCCTTAACACTATGTCTACTAGAGTATAATCATTCAAAGCTTCGTAGTTATGTTTTCAATATATCACGACTTGAAAGATACGTTGGGAATGAAACAGTTCAAGTCAAAATATTACTAACCTCAATAGGAAGGATGATGTCGTCGATGTAGCTTGTTACTTCTTCACATTCTTCAAGTAATACTTGTATGTCTCATTATCCTAATATTTCTAGCCTAACCTATACGAAGTTGTCTCTAGTATATAATCAAGCGACTCTTTAATTTAGTTTTGATTCACTAAAATATGACAACCAAACTTGACATACCAATGCTTGGTGGGTTCAACCGAGCTATGCTCTAACAATTTCCCCATTTGTCAATTTTAGTGACAAAACTCTTACAATCATATGGATAAACAAATTACAAAAATTCATTATACATACGCTTGATTCCAAGTTTCAACGGCACAATACCCTGCATATATTCAATCCATAAATGCCGTCGTAGACATTTAAATAACAAAGCTAATACTCCCCTAAAGGTGAGATAGGTAGATTTTTAATCCGCACATCTTTTTTATTTCCCTTTGTAGTCCAAATAACTACAATCATCATATGATATGTTTCTCCCCCTTAGTCAATGCTTTACTCTTTCGTTAGATATAACGTTTAAGCACAATTGTCCTTTCCTAAGTGATTACAAATCACTTGTTTACTCCATATATTTCTCCCCATTTTTGTCACAAAATGGCAAAGGTCCGAGCAAATACCAAAAACCGAAAGGATCTTACAATCTAAAAGAATTGTACAACCTATAAGAGTTAAGCACGAATGTTTCACATACCACTTTAGATAACCAATATCAAAACCGAAACTACAAGTAATTTGGTTTTAATATGTTATCAAGGAAACAATTTCCCGAAGCAATTTTCCCTAATAGTTTAACAAATTGACTAAGAAAACTTAGTTCCATTTCTAAACCGATTGCACAAGTATAATCGCTTGTTTCGATAAGACCAAAATAAAGATCAGAATTAACTTTATTTTTCTCATCAGGCACTATTTATTCCGACAATAACTTAGACATTTCACTTTGGACAAGACAAATACTAAGTTATTTAACTAATATTTGTTGTCAAGGCATTCGATTAGACTTGAATAACCGAATCCTTTACTTTTGATAAGTCTAACTAAGATCAGAATTAACTTAGTTTCCCTTATCCGGAATCGAATTGGACTAAACAAATGATCCCGTATTTTGTTAAGCCATAAACAATACATACAAACAAAATAAATTGACTTGCAAAATTATTATTCTTAACCGGAAGCAATTGAAATAAACATAGACATTAAAGCACCGCAATTGCACCGAAATTTCGTTAAGTTTAAAACAATTGATACCAAACAATAAAGAAAGATATCAAACCATTTTTTCTTAACCGGAAACAATTGAATCACACACACACATCCATCCATACATACACACATAATGGAATAAATATCAATTGTACTGAATTTTGTTAAGCAAAAGAAAGATATATGCAATAAACTCATGCTTTTCTTAAACAGGAAAACGATTAACTAACAAATTCGTTACCTCAAATTCCGCCTCCTCCTCTCCCCCGAAAGATATATCATTAAGCGCAAGTTCAAGTTAGAAGTCTCCCCCATTATGTTGTCATCCTCTCGCAAGAATAAAAGAACAACAACAACAGCAACCTTTACCAGAGAAAGGATGAATCGGTTTTAACTAATGCAAATAGCAAAAGTTGAAAACCCGAAACACATATGCTTTTATGTTAAACAAAAATTCAACATATTATGACTTTTTCACATATGAGTTTCAATCGGAACACCTTATGATCCTTTGATAAAGCCTACCAACTTGGGCTAGAACTTAATCCCGCTAAATCAAAAATCTACACAAACCATAAGGGTTCACACATCAAATGATATCGAATATTAAGGTTATAAAAACCGAAATCAAACATCACATACACATAGCAATAATATAAAGCATTTAAGCACAAGCTATGTAATTGAAAAACTATCACAAGAAAAGTTATAAAATAATAATTTTATTCATAGATAATAGTTTTATTCAGCAATAGACCTTACATAATAATTGAAATAAATCAAAAATTGATGTTTATTTTGTTGCAATTTAATCTTCAAACAGATTTTTCAAAGATCATCTTCAATTTCCTCAAATTTTTTAGGATCTTCATCAACTGCACCTTGATTGACTTCTCGGATTTTGCACACAGTACCTTGATTATGTTCACATGCTAAGGCATTAACCTTACGATTAATATTTTGAGCATACTCCCTATTACCGATTCCAAATTTAATCAACTTCCTTTGGTTACGGATAACAGTTCTTAGTAATGTTGCCTGTCCGTGATGTGTTTCAATAGTACTAATGAGGACTTGTCGAAGATTGAAAATGTCAATCTTAGCATCCGAACTGTTTTGGACAAGAAGATGTGTCACATCTTCCTTTTATTTTCCTTTATCTTCACAACCAGATTTCTTGAAGGAGTCATCAAGATTGATTATTTCAGTAGAAGCCATTCCACTCAACGCTTTCCGAATTTTAGCTTGAGATCTGGTTTGAGGATACATCATTTAGTATAAGTTCTCAAACAATATGAGTACATATACTCGAGAATAATTTTGAAGCACATACCAAACATAGGTGCCAGTCTTAATTAAGTAATTCTGGCCAGATTTGAAAAGATTTTCGCATCTAATGTGTTATTCCATTTTAAAGATTCTTAGGAAAGAATCGATCTTATAGATCAGGTATCAGATGATACATTAGACAAGTAAACTTATCCTGTTTACACAAGTTGTTATAAGACAACTTTTCTACTCATAAAGACAATAAAATATCTTTATGTAGATTGTGTATTCTCTCTATGTTAAATAAGAGATATTTATAAGATACATGATGCCCAGATACTTGTGCTTCCTTACATCAAAAGATTGGGCATTGTAAGGATGCACTTTCCTTCTTGAGAAGCACTTTTCTCACCGAGTACCTTTTGAGGAACTTCTTCCTTCTTGTCTTTAGGACACAATCATATTCCCTTGTGTGGGTTTCAGATTAAACATCTTTATCAGGAATATTGCGTGATGCTATATCCTTGATTATATCTTGTGCCCAGGATAGTATGTTCTTTGAATTCGAACCCGTGTGATCTTGATCTGCCATTAAACAAATTGCAGATGTTTTTTGTTCAAGACAATCTATATGTCCTTTTAAGGTATCCATTCCCTATTGAAAATGTTTTTCTAAACACTTATCAAGGTATACCTTTCGACATGTCTCTGTAAGAAGATCTCTATAAGGATTTTTTTTCTTATTTTGTGAATGCTCCAACGATTGAGTAAGAATTTCACACTTTGAAGTTTGCTGATATACTTCATTGCACAAGGCAAGTTTTTGTTCCAAATAATCTGCTTGATTACTTTGAAGCCTGAGTGTTTCTTGCTTTACTTCACAGATTCTTACATTTAATTGAACAATAAGTTCTAAGACATCATCTATACTAGGCTGTCAATGGTTTTTCCTTCTTCTGAATAATTTTCAACATGTTTGAAAAACCTTTCCAACATTTTACGAAATTCAGAACTTGGACAGACCAGTGAATCAAATCTCTTTTCTTTTTTAGAAACAGAAGATTTGCCACTGGTAATTGGAGATGGATCCAAAACATGTTCCTTTGTTTTTGGATTCATTCTTTTCTGATCATAATTCTGACCATTAATCAAGTTATCAATCTTAGACTTTTTCCTTGATTTTTGAAAAGATTTATGAGACCAATTTCCATTGACCTTTTCTGATACCATATTCTCATTATCTTGATGAACGTTAACTAAGTTCTTCATAAGTTTAGCTTTGCTTTTCTTATTTTGACTCATTTCTTATAGGATGGATCGCACCAAACACAAATTGTTAGATCTTTTCGTGTTTTCCTGCTCTGATACCAATTGAAAAGACGAGGGTACCCAAATATATCACAATCTTAAAATTTTCCACCTATAAGTCCTCTTAGTGAAAGTGATTGTCTATGGACTTAGTCGAGACAATACAACGAATCGGTATTCACACTTTGTGTGATCGTCTATGGATACGAGATCGAGACTATACAACAATCAAAGTGTGATTACTTGATAATAGGTTCGGACTTAACCAAACTCTATAGGATCACTATCAAGTAATATTTGTGTAATTTACTTTAAATTATAATAACAATAATTATAATTGAGGAAAACAAAAGTTAATGACACAGCAAGATTTTGTTAACGAGGAAACCGCAAATGCAGAAAAACCCCGGGACCTAATCCAGAATTGAATACTCTCAGAATTAAGCCGATATACAAAATCAACTTCGTACAGTTGAGACCAAACAACTAAACCTATAGTTTACCTAGTTTCTTAAGTATCCCTGCGCTTCCGACATTCAATAAGGGCACACACTGGAACAATTCCTTTGGTTTGTATTCCAAATAGTAAAGGAACAACAAATTTGTTCGATAACAACTCTATTCAATCTCAGTGATATGAGTTAGACAAAGGCTCTTCTGTTTAATCAAATAAACTTCTTTGTCGGGATTAGATCAATCTATCCAAAAACTGCCAAAGTAGCAGAGTTTAGATTATGCAATCAATAATAGGATCTTATCAAGATGCTAAATACTGATGCCGATATACGCAACTGATCAATCAAATCTATCAAATATAAACTGATTATAGTTGGATCCCAGCCGATCATATTTTGTGCACACTAAAGATTATGAACCCAAATCAGAAATCTTCTTCGTCTTCAAATCTTCTTAAATCTTCAATAAACACCTGCACACCACAACTTGAATCTCTTGTGATCAATCACGCAAAGAACGAAGTCTATTAACAATGGATTATTACAAGACATCTTTAGATCTACAAACAGTTCTAAAGATCCCGTCGACACTTCGATCTAGTTTGAGTGAATCTTATATCAGAAGAGAAGATTCTCAAGATTAAACAAACTGGGTGCAATCAAAGTTCAACAACCGTTAGTCAATCAAATCAAATCGATAACTAATAATACTGCAATTATCTAGTTTCCCACCAACGGTAATCGTAGAGATTCTTGATCCCACAAAAGTCTTTAAACGAGCGGTCGTAAGAGATTTCACCTAATTAGGGTACTTTCCTTTTCGAATAAACGGCTCCACCAGTAATAACACAACATGGTAGTTTTGCTGGCTCTTAGGATAGTTTGCTCGAAATGCAAACTTGGGTATTTATAGACCAAGGAAGTTTGGACACCAAGGAATTTTCGAACCCGAAATATTCTTAAGATATGCTATATATTTCCAAATCGGTTTTCATAATTCCTAGAAATGCTCTGTCCAATATTAACCGAAATCCTACTAAAAAATATCCAATTAGTAAATGCACATTACCAATTTTTATTTTCCAGAGATATGCATTTTAACTGCTGGTAATTAAAATCATATTGTTAGAGCATAACTCGGTTGAACCCACCAAGCGTTGGTATGTCAAGTTTGGTTGTCATATTTTATTGAATCAAAACTCATTTAAAGAGTCGCTTGATTATTTAGTAAAGTCAACTTCGTATAGGTTAGCTAGAAAGTTATTTGGATATGAGACATACAAGTATTACTCGAAGACTTGAAGAATGTGAAGAAGTAAAGAGCTACAACGACGACATCATCCTTCCTCTTGAGGTTAGTAATATTTTTACTTGAACTGTTTCATTCCTAACATATCTTTCAAGTCGTGCTATATTGAAAACATAACTGCGATGCTGTGTATGATTATACTATAGTTAGAGGTAGTATTAAGGAATTACAATACGAAGTATAACACCTATCTTTTGAACTCGTATATAAGTGTTGATGGTGGATTTTCATTTAAGGTTAAAATTGTAAAAAAAACCAGAAAATAATGCGCTGACATCTTGTAAAAGATAAAGCCATTAATAAGTTTTGGATACTCCCTCACTTAATTCACCAAGAATGGAGCATGTGGCAACAATCCCATTCTATGGATACACGAAATTCATCCAGGTTGGAGCATGTAGCAACAATCCCATATACCCTGTGAATTTCTAGCATTATTTAATGCGCAATCAGCCTTGTATTTACTGTACTCATTATCAGTGCGGCATGACGACTGAGTGTTACTCTTACAGAGCAACACGAACCTCCAAGCATTATAATGAAACCATGTACGAAATACCCGTACAGGCTGACTCTCGGTGTGTTATACTAGCCCGATTGAGCCCCTCTCGGTGTGTTATACTAGCCCGATTGAGCATCCAGACTGACCGTATCAGTCCGGATATGATCGCAGTCATCCAACTCCACAAGCATGATTGGATGACCCAGATCAATTCCATCACCCCCAAGCAGGTATGGAATACCCACTGCTGACCCCGCATGGTCGGCCATTGGCCTAGCTTGCCCAAAAAACATTCATACCAAGCAGTATGGCCGGAAAACCCTAAATTAGGGTTTGCGGCATATTACATGTGTCGCAAAACAGTCTCAACCATCCATCTTCGCAGGTATAGATGGAGGGTGTAGATGTAAACTCAAAGGGCCCAGAGCATGTCAACACAATCACCGAGGGCCCGCCTACACACTTGACCAACCGGTCAAGACCAACCATGCTTGGTCGTAACAAACTCGTGCGCCCAAACAAGGGGTGATGCACGGCTTTGAAATCCGTAATTAGGGTTTTGAGCATCACGAGCGTCCATCTTCTCCTAGCACGAATGGAGGGTCCAAGATCGGATTAAGCGTGTCCGGTCATACCAAAGATGACCACCGTGGACCCATCTATTCCCTCACCCGATCGGCCAAGGCATATCATGCCTCAGGCTAATTCAAAACGCACGCCCAAACTAGCGTGGTCACACCTCCCAAAACCACAACCGATCTCGACCGCTCAACTTCGCCGGACGATTTGGATGGCTCAGATCACGTTTTTATGGGATATTCAGGTATAGGCGTAAACACCAGCCTACCACCTTCACACCAGGCCAATTGGCCAAGACCGACCAAGATTGGTCGTCTTGGAACGTGTGCCTGAAGTGGGCGTGACGTGCGGCTCTTGCGGCACTGGTTTCCTGTCGCAAATCGATCTCGACCACTCAACTTCACCGGATGAATTGAGTGACCCAGATCATACTTTCATGAGGTAATGGGGTATAGGCGCCTACACCATCATGCCGTCTACACGCATGTATGGTCGGCCTGGCCAAAGTTGTATCCCATGCTTGGTTTCGACCAAGATGAAGAGTGATACCTACGCACCTCTTCAAAACCATAATTTCATTAACGGTCGCAGATGAGTGTCTCAAAGATCATGTCATCCGTCCAACTTCACCAGCTTGGTTATACAACCCTGGTCAAGAGTTAGTTGGTCAGTGAGGCGTCATTACCCATCACTTTACCACACCATGATGCGGCACACGCATAAAATACACACGATACTTCACAAGTATCAACTTGCTGAATAACGCAGTTATTCAAATTAGCATTACATGCTACCTATCGTGGATCCACGATCCACACGTTCCAGACATTAATCATGTCACAAACTGGGGGGATACATACTGGGGTATTGGTCTGACGGTTTACAGCGTGCAGCGTGCAACGCGCCATCACAAGAACGTGTTAGGAAGTCATGGACGGTAAGAGATGAACAGGAGAAGTGGGCAAGACTGGTCGTGTGGCACCGACGCACAACTCCACTACTCCATCACTCCACTTCCTCCACTTCCCACGAGAGACGTGAATAAGGCTCAATGACTTGTATAAATAGGTTCTCCGCCCTATTTCAAAAACAAGGAAAAAAACAACAGAGGCAAGTGTTAATACAAAAACGTATTCCAACACCCCCGGCCTTCTTGCATCAATCGTAAGCCTGCTCATCTTTCTGTTACAAGTCATTCATAGCCAACACCTTCACAATCTCAACACCTTCTTCGCTTCCCTCCCTAAGATCAACCCCATCTCCTTCACTTTGTGACCGAAACAAGTCTGGAACGGCCATTTCTTGGTTTAGGCCGGGCTTGCACAGATTGACTTCCGAATCTACAAGCACTCACCGCGCAGTGCATTTGTTTAGGGTTTAGATTCATTCCTCATCCACACACCCCAAATTACCAAATTCAACAGGAGTAGTTTTCACCCATAAACAATTGGCGACCACAGTGGGAGGTTAATCTCTCGGTTGTAAGGTCAATTTCTTCAAATTCGATTCAATTTCATCAATTTCAAAAAGGGTAGATCTTAGAATCAATTCAATTAACAATTCATTTCAAGATGGTGGAATTAAGGTCTGGGTCAGCAATCAATTCTGATGGAGCTGGTGTGGATAACAATCCTGGTGTCGAAGTACCTGTCAGTGGAGCTACCGTCGTCAATACATCTCGTGGAGCCGTCACTTCTACCATCAGCACCAGCGTAGTAGGAAATGTTCCAATAAGTGTAACGCCTCCCATCACCAGAGCCAGAGCAGCCGCAAATCCCGACATCACCTCAAGTGAAACACCTCCGGTAGTCACCAGAGCAACAACTTTCACTCCTTCATCAGGACGAGGAGCCGGAGGCACAAGAGGAGGGACACCGTCCATTACCATTGCAGACTTGATGGAGAAACAGGAAGTTCTTGCTAAGACTCAAACGGATATGGCCGCAAATCAGAAAGAGGTACTCACTTTCCTTAAAACTTTGACCGAACGATTGCCGCAAGATTCACGATAACCCTTGGAGTCGACAAGAGATGCATTCAATACACCCGGAGCAGGCGTTTCCACTCGGACACACACGAATGAAGAAACTCGTGTTGCTCCTGAGCGCCAAAGGGAGAGGGACCAACCTTCCAACTTCATTACACGTGAGGATCTGGAACGACTTCTCCAAAATCGAGGAAAAGGGGACCGAACGGATGTACACCAACATAAGCCACCGTACCCTCAAGATGTACAACGAATTCCTCTTCCAAGAGGTTACACCTCTCCCCGCCTCCCTCTACGACGGTGCGGGTAATGCTCGTGAACACGTCTCTCGATTCTTGGAATCCTTGGGGAACATGAATACAATCATGTTCTCACGCCAAAGAATTCTCGAAATCACTTACGGGAGGGCGTACACTGTACAACAATATCGCGCATAACAAAGATATCCAATTGGAGCGAGATGGTCAGTGCTTTCTACAGAAAGTATTTCTTCGTGTCTGAACGAATCACCTTTTCAGATCTAGGAAGAATTCTTCAGCGGAACAACGAGCATCCTAACGACTTCATCAAAAGGTTCAGAACCCAAGCGCTGGATTGTCACGATCCGAACGTCACCGAACGATAATTGGTGGAGTTGTGCATCAACGGGATGATACCCATATACCGCGTTCTGTTAGAGAATCTGGGCTTTCAAACGTTCTCTGAACTCCATGAAGCTGCCAAGCGTTCAGCAACAACTGCACCAGCGTTGCTAGAAAGAACCAGAGTCGTTCGAAGTGAAGATTCACGTGAAAGTCGAGGGAGAAGGCGCCTCACGAACAAGCAATACAACACTGGTCCTTCTGTGAGTGTAGTGGGCGGAGGAGAGAAAAGGAAAGCTCCAGTGATGGGACAACAAACCAAGCGGACATCCCCGGCACACAAGACTTCGTCTCGGATAGGAGCGGACAAAGCTCCTGCACAAGACACCGAAGATACAGGTTTTCCTTTACCCATGAATGAAGTGATAGAACTCTTGGAAGCATGGATCCAAGACGATACCGTCAAGCTGCCTCCTATCAGGCGTCCTCCAACTGAGAAAGACATGGCAGATCCCAAATACTGTTGCTACCACAGATTCGTATATCATCCAACCAAAGATTATAACAGGTTGAAATAAATATTCAGGGAAAAGATAGAGACAGGGGAACTCCAACTTGGAAACGAAGGTGTTCGTAGAGACCCTCTCCCTATGAGGAACTGCATGATTTCTGGGGAATCTATTCGCAAGACTGTACAATCTATGATGGAGCACTTGTGTAAAATCTTGTACTTCTCCAAAGGGCAGCGTCAAGACATATTTACGGCCCTCAACCACGTTGTGTCAGGCAGGCGTTTGTATCCAGAAGCAGTCCAAGAACCTCAGTCTTTCCTGAAGGACGCGAGCAAAGGAAACTGGGGACTCCTAACTGTCACTCGTTTGATAGATGCTGAGTTCGATAGCGCGTTGATTGATACGGCTTCCGAATTTAACATCATTACTGTCAAGACCTTGAGAGAGGCAAAGATTTCAAAGCAGGAAGCTACTCGTTACCCAATTGTGGTTAAAGATTCAGAAGGAGAGCTCAAAGATGCATACGGATATATTGATATGGAAGTCAAATTGGGTGATGCCTCGACACAAGCAAAGTTCTACATAGTCAAAGATCACCCCAATTACGACATGATCCTAGGACGCCCTTGGATGCACGAAAACAAAGCAATATTAGAAAGCTGTCCTCTACCGGTTTCGATACCTGAAAGAATCTCCAACACGCCTTCGGACCTGATGGCTGTCTGGTACCGCACCAGTAACTTGCCAACGTGACACGACTTCCCGGAGAGAGCCTGCCAGCATATATTGAAAGGTTCCGATCTCAAGTAAGTCTCATCGCGCAACTCTCTTTGCAACCTACCGCCCCTCATTCTGACAAGTCCTGGGGACTGGCTCCAACCAACAAACCAACCCCGGCTAGGAGATGTGAATGGGAAGCCGGCCCTTTCAAACGTTTTATCAAGAGCGTAGAGGCTATCTTGGTCAAAGATGATAAGGCCAAGGTCCAAGTATCTGCACGCCCAAACCTATTTGGAATTAGAGACCTGGTGACGAAGACGACTACATTCAAGGTTGGGAGCATGATGGTGAAAATGATCACTCCACCTGACTCACCCATCGAAATAGAAGAGGAATCGTACCTGGTAGCAGATGTTATCCTAGGCGGTTACTGCAAGCTCATCAACGCTGATAAACTAGAAGGCGTAACAATTCACTCACAATGGCTCAAACCCTACCGAACTTAAGACGCTGTGCTACCACTTTCCAGCGTCCTCCACCCTTTAAAATGTTGTGCTATTTTTTCCAGCGTGTTTCCTTTTACAATTTCATGTCATACTTGTAATTCCCCAGAAAATGATTGCAATAATTGCATTCATAGTTAGGACTTTCAATTTTCAATTTTCAATTCAATTGAAGCATTATTTCCACCTGAGAACCTCTCTACCCCTAAAAACAAAAGGTCCCGAGTCAGCCTAAAACAACCCATTAGAGCAAGGAAGGAAACCTTAGGCAAACATCTCATGAGAAGAAGGAAACAGAACGTGTGCACAAAAGGAAAACGATATGAGCCATCTGCCCCAGCAAAGACAGGAAGATCTTGCATCAGGAACACAGGTCCGTGGATATTTCATTATGGCATTATTTCTTTTATCACCAAGATTTATGTGTAAAGGCGCACCCTTGCGCCTGAGAAAGTTCAATTGCAGTCTTGACAAAAGGTTATAAAAAAAAAAAAAAAACTTTATTCAAACAATCAAATAGAAGAAAACCTTGAACTCAGCTGCCACTGAATACAAGGAAGATGTTCAAATGTACGGAATATACTTGGAAAGCGAAAAAAAAGAAAGAAGAAAAGAGGTTTTACTCGTCAAGAGGATCGACATCGCTCGCACCAGCACCGTCGGGTTACGCCGGCGCCATCACCTGTTGATGCTCCTCCCTTCGAATCTACCTCAACTTCTGCATCAGGCATCTCCGCAGCAGCACACTCCATCCCAACATCATCAGCGGGAGCATTAAAGAGCGCATCAACATTAGGAGTCGTACCAATTGCTTTCAGATGTTCAGGTTCTTCTGCGTCGGAGTCAAGAATTATCACGCCGTCCTGGATCGGGTAATCACACTTATCTTCGCCTCGAGAGGATGTTTATGCTCAACTCTCCGCCTCTTCAACCGCGCTGCATATCTCTCTGCCCTTGCGCTTACCAGCACTTGCAACGCTTCCTCGCGCCTCCACCACTCCTCCATGTCAATCGCAGCTGAAAGCGCACAGATGCATCCCCTGGCAATACGTAGGTGCAGGATAGACATCCCCTGTATAGCACGGCCGACTTTACGAAGTGGAAGATCAATCTTAGCCATTACTTCTTCATGCGCATGGGTTTCGGGCTTGTCAACTTCGAAGCTTCTTTCTGGAGAAGCGACAGAATGATCGTCCACCGCTTCCATGATAAACTGCAAAGGAAAAGAGGTTATGAGCACAAAAAGAAAAATCATCAATCAATCAATCGATCGCTTAATCGGAGATCAAATAAGTGCGGAGCAAAGACGAGATATAGAATAAATGACTGCGTGAGATGATTCTTTATAATCTCGCAAGTCGAAAGAATCCCGGGAGAAAAGAAGTCTTTACTTACCACCTATAAAGGCTACCAATTCGGGATAACAATCAACGATGCTTATCAGATACATCTGAGGAAAGCTGTGTGGGAGTACACCTAACCCAAGGAAGGGACCAAGCTCGGATATACACGAGGGGAACCAAAGCGACTCACCGGATCAAGTCCTACTTCCTTCACAACTTTGATCGGACCAACCAGTTCCGAGGCAACGCTGACGATGATGTCGGCCTATCCTAGAAATATACATTCACCTTAGCTTGGTCATTTCAATGTACAAAATTTGTCACCATCTCATGCCTACCCCACAATAGTGTAACCATTATGTGCTAGGCAGGGGACTTAATGTTGATGGTGGATTTTCATTTAAGGTTAAAATTGTAAAAAAAACCAGAAAATATTGCGCTGACATCTTGTAAAAGATAAAGCCATTAATAATTGTTGGATACTCCCTCACTTAATTCACCAAGAATGGAGCATGTGGCAACAATCCCATTCTATGGATACACGAAATTCATCCAGGTTGGAGCATGTAGCAACAATCCCATATACCCTGTGAATTTCTAGCATTATTTAATGCGCAATCAGCCTTGTATTTCCTGTACTCATTCTCAGTGCGGCATGACGACTGAGTGTTACTCTTACAGAGCAACACGAACCTCCAAGCATTATAATGAAACCATGTACGAAATACCCATACAGTGACTCTCGGTGTGTTATACTAGCCCGATTGAGCCCCTCTCTCGGTGTGTTATACTAGCCCGATTGAGCATCCGAGACCGACCGTATCGGTCCGGATATGATCGCAGATCATCCAACTCCACAAGCATGATTGGATGACCCGGATCAATTCCATCACCCCCAAGCGGTATGGAATACCCACCGCTGACCCCGCATGGTCGGCCATTGGCCTAGCTTGCCAAAAAACGTTCATACCAAGCGGTATGGACGGAAAACCCTAAATTAGGGTTTGCGGCATATTACATGTGTCGCAAAACAGTCTCAACCATCCATCTTCGCAGGTATAGATGGAGGGTGTAGATGTAAACTCAAAGGGCCCAGAGCATGTCAACACAATCACCAAGGGCCCGCCTACACACTTGACCAACCGGTCAAGACCAACCATGCTTGGTCGTAACAAACTCGTGCGCCCAAACAAGGGGTGACGCACGGCTTTGAAATCCAGAATTAGGGTTTTGAGCATCACGAGCGTCCATCTTCTCCGGCACGAATGGAGGGTCCAAGATTAGATTATGCAGGTCCGGTCATACCATCATGACCACCGTGGACCCATCTATTCCCTCACCCGATCGGCCAAGGCATATCATGCCTGGCTAATTCAAAATGCACGCCCAAACTAGCGTGGTCACACCTCCCAAAACCACAAACTGATCTCCACCGCTCAACTTCGCCGGACGATTTGGATGGCTCGGATCACGTTTTTATGGGATATTCATGTATAGGCGTAAACACCAGCCTACCACCTTCACACCAGGCCAATCGGCCAAGACCGACCAAGATTGGTCGTCTTGGAACGTGTGCCTGAAGTGGGCGTGACGTGCGGCTCTTGCGGCACTGGTTTCTGTCGCAAATCGATCTCGACCACTCAACTTCACCGGATGAATTGAGTGACCCAGATCATACTTTCGTGAGGTAATGGGGTATAGGCGCCTACACCATCATGCCGTCTACACGCATGTATGGTCGGCCTGGCCAAAGTTGTATCCCATGCTTGGTTTCGACCAAGCTGAAGAGTGATGCCTACGCACCTCTTCAAAACCCTAATTTCATTAACGGTCGCAGATGAGTGTCTCAAAGATCATCTCATCCGTCCAACTTCACCAGCTTGGTTATACAACCCAGGTCGGGGAGTTAGTTGGTCAGTGAGGCGTCATTACCCATCACTTTACCACACCATGATGCAGTACCTGCATAAAATACACATGATACTTCACAAGTATCAACTTCCTGAATAACGAAGTTATTCAAATTAGCATTACATGCTACCTATCGTGGATCCACGATCCACACGTTCCAGACATCAATCATGTCACAAACTGGGGGATACATACCGGGGTATTGTTCTTGGCGGTTTACAGCGTGCAGCGTGCAACGCGCCATCACAAGAACGTGTTAGGAAGTCATGGACGGTAAGAGATGAACAGGAGAAGTGGGCAAGACTGGTCGTGTGGCACCGACGCACAACTCCACTACTCCATCACTCCACTTCCTCCACTTCCCACGAGAGACGTGAATAAGGATCAATGACTTGTATAAATTGGTTCTCCGCCCTATTTCAAAAACAAGGAAAAAACAACAGAGGCAAGTAAGCCTGCTCATCTTTCTGTTACAAGTCATTCATAGCCAACACCTTCACAATCTCAACACCTTCTTCGCTTCCCTCCCTAAGATCAACCCCATCTCCTTCACTTTGTGACGAAACAAGTCTGGAACGGCCATTTCTTGGTTTAGGCCGGGCTTGCACAGATTGACTTCCGAATCTACAAGCACTCACCGCGTAGTGCATTTGTTTAGGGTTTAGATTCATTCCTCATCCACACACCCCAAATTACCAAATTCAACAGGAGTAGTTTTCACCCATAAACAATAAGACATCGACATAATCGTATGAATGCTACTGTGATTATGTATGGGTATGGGTGAAGAGTTCATCCTAGGAAACAATGTTTTACATTCGTTTAAAGGAAGTACATTCATAAACTTGTTTTTTGAATCGAAAGGGAAATCTCTAGGCTTATTGGTATTGTTATTCATTGAAAATCTTTGGATTACCAATATGTGTGTTTAGTATAACCGCTCATAACTTGTTTATGTATCTTGTTAAAACTATTCATAAGGCCTAACTTATGTATCGGTATGACTTTTATTAGTGAAACCAATCTTAAGTAATCGCCTGAGATGGTATGATCGATTTTTGTAATTGGTGTGATCAATTCTAGTCATTGGGTAACCGATCCTAGTACTTGGTGGGACTACTCACAAGATGTGTAATCGATCATTGTAGTAGGTTAACTAGTTTTAGTTATTGGTGTAAACGATCCTATAACTTGTGCAACCGATCACAAGTAAGTACCATAAATAGTGGTAACCCATGAATGGTGATTGAATGTTTTTGATCAATCACATAGTTCTTGGAAAGCATATGAACCAATTCTAAACTCGTTTCGAAGTGTGGCAAATCGGTTCCAAGATTGTAAATATGAAAGAGGATTTACAAAGTAAAGATGTCGACATACTTTGAATACGTGCATTAATTCTTATCTATTATTGTTCAAAGATATTCCTTAATATCTAAAGGAGAATCCCGGATCGAAATAAATTGAGAATCTTTTAATTAAGGTTTTTAGTTTTATATGCTTTTAATTTCCATCAATTAAACGTATATCTTTAGAAAATAAAAATTGGTAATGTGCATTTACTAATTAGAGATTTTCTACTGAGATTGCAGTCAATATTTGGACAGAGCATTTCCAGGAATTATGAAAACCGATTTGGTGTTTATTGCATATCTTTGAGAATATTCGGTTTTGGAAATTCCTTGGTGTCCAAACTTCCTTGGTCTATAAATATTGAAGTTTGCATTTCTAGCAAACTAATCCTCGAGCCAGCAAAACTACCTTGTTGTGTTGTTACTGGTGGAGCCGTCTATTCGTAGAGGAAAGTACCCTAATTAGGCGAAATCTCTTACGACCGCTCGTTTTAAAGACTTCTTTGGGATTGGGAAGCTCTACGAGTACCGTTGGTGGGAAACTAGATAATTGCATTTTATTATTAGTTTTCAATTGATTTGATCGACTAACGGTTGTTGAACTTTGATTGCACCTAGTTTGTTTGTGATTGAGAATCTTCTCTTCTGATATAAGATTCACTCAAACTAGATCGAAGTTTCGACAAGGATCTTTAGACTGTTTGTAGTTCTAAAGATGTCTTGTGATAATCCATTGTTAACAGACTCCGTTCTGTGTGTGATTGATCACAAGAGATTCAAGTTGATTGTGAGCAGGTGTTTATTGAAGATCTAAGAAGATTTGAAGACAAAGAAAATTTCTTATTTGAGTTCATAATCTTTGGTGTGCACAAAACTTGATCGGCTGGGGATCCAACTATAATCGGTTTATCTTTTTGATAGATTGGATTGAATAGTTGTGTAGATCGGCATCAATACATTTCTTTGTGATTCATAGTATTGATTGTATAGTCTACACAATTATTTTGGTAGTTGTTGACAGATTTATCTAAGAACCCGACAAAGGAGTGTTTGTACCCAAAATTACTTTTGGGCACGAAACACGATGAATGAATAGTTTTGGTGAGAGTATTTTGGGTTAGGGGTCGATTTTAAGAACAAAATGAAAGACAGAGGTTTAACGTAGTTCGGCATAGGTTGCCTACGTCCACGGGCGAATCCCCTTGGGGAGTGATTTTGTATTGATAATAAAATTACATTGTATATTTTTTCCCCTCCTATTCGCCCCACCTTTCATGATTTCTGCTCTCCCCTATTTATACAGTTCCATATCTAAATATAAACATAAATTACATTAACTGCTCATTCATGCCTCCATCATCAATTCTGTATGAAACAGCTGGAGTTAATTCTGCATGTATGAAACTGCTGCAATTAGTACTGCATGGCTGAAACTGCTGCAATTCAATTTACATGAAACTGCACATTTATGTTTCCATGATAAATTCTGCATAAATGATGGCTGGCAGTATTGGTGGACATTTGATGGCGGGACAACTGACTGTATGGGTAGGGACTAGCTTGATGGTTGACAGGCATGATGGCTGGCAGTGTGATGGAGGCCGGCTGGCAGCATGGTTGGAGACTGGTTGGCAGTGTGGAATAGTTTTCAGCTGAGAATTGGTTAGCGGCATTGCTGGCTACAAGACTGAAAATTGGCTAGGGGTGCGACTGACTTCGATAGTTGACCGACCGTTGACTGTTGACCGACCGTTGACTTTGACCATTGACCTTGACCGGACATTGACTTTGATAGTTGACCGACTTTGACCATTGACCTTGACCGGACGTTGACTTTGATAGTTGACCGACTTTGGCCATTGACCGGTCTGTGCAGACTGGTGGGCTGCCTTGGTTGACTGGTTAGTGGGCTTGGATGAGGACCAAAAGATGATTCAAGTATCAATTTGGCCCATTAAGTGGTATTTTAACTTATGGTACAAACAAGGAGTTTATTGGGATAAACGGAAGAGACTTTTGTCAAACTCATATCACGTTGTTTGAAAAGATTTGTTACCGAACAGATTTGTTGTTTCTTTACTGTTTGGAATACGAACCAAAGGAATTGTTCCAAGTGCGTGACTTATTACAAGTTGGAGGCGCAGGGATACAGACGGAACTAGGTGAACTATATATTTTAGTTGCTTGGTCTCAACTATATGAAGTTGGTTTAGATTTCGTACATCGGATTAATCCTGAGAGTATTCAATTCTGGATAAGGTCCCGGGGTTTTTCTGCGTTTGCGGTTTCCTCGTTAACAAAATCTTCCGTGCCTTTTACTTTTCTATTTCCGCAATTATAATTGTTTTTATTATAATTAGAAGTAAAATACACAAATGTTAATTCCTAATTACTTGATAGCAATCCTATTGTGTTTGGTTAAGTCCGAACCTATTATCAAGTAATCATACTTCGTTGTTGTATTGTCTCAACCTTGTATCCATAGTCAATAATGCAAGTTATCTTGTTGTCGTATTGTCTCGATCTTGTATCCATAGACGATCACACGAAGTGTGTACCGATTAGTTGTATTGTCTCGACTCAGTCCATAGACAATCACATTCGGAGAAAGGACTTATATGTGGAAAAGTTTTAGATTGAGGTATATTTGGGTACCCTCGTCTTTTCACATATAAAATTAACAACCTTAATTAGAAGATTTTCAACTTATTTCGGTCCGGATCCTTTAGTTATTAGGGAATATCTTTGAACAATAAAAGATAAGAGTTATTGAACATGTTCAAAGTATGTCGACATCTTATTTCTTTGTAAATCCTCTTTCAAATTTACAATCTTGGAACCGATTATACCATACTTACAAACAAGTTTAGAACTGGTTCATCTGATTTCCAAGAACTATATGATTGATAAAATCAACACACTAATCATGGGTTTACGGTTCTACCAAACACAAGGATCGGTTCTACCTTAATATGGTTACTGGGACCGGTTACATCAGTTACCAAATTGGTCACGTCAATTACCAGGACCGGTTACCATATTCTCATGGTATTACTTGTGATCGGTCACACCAGTTACCAGGATCGGTTACACAAATTACAAGGATCGATTACACATTCTTTTGTGATCGGTCACACCAATTACTAGGATCGGTTACACCAATTACTAGGATCGGTCACACCAATTACAAATATCGATCATACCATCTTAGATGATTACTTAGGATCGATTACCCTAGTAAAAGTCATACCAATACATAACAGGCATTGTTACTAGTTTTACCAAGATACATAACAAGTTATGATCGGTTCTACTAACTCACACATATTGGTAATCCAACGATATGCAATGAATAACAATACCAATAAGCGTAGCAATTTCCCTTTCGATTCACAAAACAAGTTCATGAATGTACTTCCTTTAAACGAATGTAGACATTGTTTCCTAGGACAAAATCTTCACCCATACCCATACACATAATAACAATAGCGTTCATACGATTATGTCGATGTCTTATATACGAAGTTCAAAAGATAAGTGTTATACTTCGTATTGTAATTCCTTAACACTATGTCTACTACAGTATAATCATTCACAGCTTCGCAGTTATGTTTTCAATATAGCACGACTTGAAAGATACATTGCGAATGAAATAGTTCAAGTCAAAATATTACTAACCTCAAGAGGAAGGATGATGTCGTCGATGTAGCTTGTTACTTCTTCACATTCTTCAAGTCTTCGAGTAATACTTGTATGTCTCATTATCCTAATATTTCTAGCCTAACCTATACGAAGTTGTCTCTAGTACCTAATCAGGCGACTCTTTAATTTGGTTTTGATTCACTAAAATATGACAACAAAACTTGACATACCAACGCTTGGTGGGTTCAACCGAGCTATGCTCTAACAGTAACCTGCTTAAGTATGCAAACGGGTACGCATACGTAAGTATCCGGATTGATTTTGTTTTTACTTCCAAACTCCAGCATAAATTCACGGACGTGAAACTTCCGACCCGTATTTCCAACAACCGCCAGTACGCGTACGGGTACGCATATTTTAGGTTCCCGGTTTTGGACTTTTACACAAATGTGAGAACACACTATGTTTATATCCAAACATGGTTACTTGTTCTAAACTCTCATTTCAATCATTGAAACTTTCTTAGAGGATGTTAAAATAGTTGTTATTCACAAACTATTAGCATCAAAGCGATTTTCAAGTTATTGAAATAATCAACATGACTTTCGTCATGAGTAAAGGTGAAGTTGGCTAAAGCGAAAGCCTACCAACACATATTTCGAGAAATAGATAAGCGAGATAAACTCGGCTCGAAATAGCAAATGTGTATAATTGAAGTCTATATAGCAATACGACTTTTGTCTCAAATAGGAGATAGAGTAGATAGACTTTTGAGTGATAGATAAGTTCAAGTCTCCACATACCTTTTGTCGATGAAGTTCCACAAGTTCCCTTGAGTAGTTCTTCGTATTCATTCGATGAACGCCGTGGAGTCTAAAACTCAACTACACTTACTATCCTAATCCGACACTTAGCTATAAGTAGACTAGAAATCAAGACTTATAGTTTTGGCAACTAAACTTGACAAACAAGCTTGAGATAAAAACGCTTGCGAGTTCGACCGAGCAATGCTCTAACAGAAAGTACGCAGTTGCAAAGGAGCAAAGATACAAGAACAGTATTGTCGAAGGAAACATAATTTCTCAAGATATAAGTTTTAAAGTTCTAGCTTTTACTATTGTTTTAAAAACCAATGTAATTTGGGCATC
Organism: Papaver armeniacum; assembly: GCA_023531295.1. Lineage (NCBI taxonomy): Eukaryota > Viridiplantae > Streptophyta > Magnoliopsida > Ranunculales > Papaveraceae > Papaver > Papaver armeniacum. Next base: position 540,011 of record JAJJWW010000762.1, on the reverse strand, counting down.
CAAAATCTCCAATTTTTGTAACAAATATGCCATAGTGCATAATTGGAAAGGAGATCCCTTACATCAAATTCCAGATTACCTTAACATTCAAACTTGGAATGAAAATGTAACAGCTTACCGAAACTCCACCTATGGAGATTATGGTTCTTTAATTTCAATATATTGAGGGAAACCTCTTTTTCGATAAAACAAAAAAAAGTATCTTAAAATTCAATTCAACCGTGCTAGGATTTGAAAATGGTTATTATTAAAGCTTCAATATATGTTTTTTTTTTTTGAAGCATTAATTTATAATCCGTGCCATCGATGGCAGAGTAATTATCTACTCCTACAAGACAACCAGAATCCATTATGCAAATAAATAAGTCTCAAGTGGTGAGTTGTTTTCTCTAATCTAATGGTTATGGTTATTATTAAAGCTTCAATATATTATTTTTGAAGCATTAATTTATAATCCGTACCATCGTTGGCAGAGTAATAATTTACTCCTATGTAACAACCATGAAAAGACAAGGGTACCCAAATATACCTCAATCTAAAACTTTTCCACCTATAAGTCCTTTCTCCGAAAGTGACTGTCTATGGACTAAGTCGAGACAATACAACTAATCGGTTCACACTTCGTGTGATCGTCCATGGATACGAGATCGAGACAATACGATAACAAGATAACGTGCGTGATTGACTATGGATACAAGATCGAGCCAATACAACAACGAAGTATGATTACTTGATAATAGGTTCGGACTTAACCAAACACAATAGGATTGCTATCAAGTAATTAGGAATTAACGTTTGTGTATTTTACTTCTAATTATAATAAAAACAATTATAATTGCGGAAATAGAAAAGTAAAAGACACGACAAGATTTTGTTAACGAGGAAACCGCAAATGCAGAAAAACCCCGGGACCTTGTCCAGAATTGAATACTCTCAAGATTAAGCCGCTATACAAAATCTAAACCAACTTCGTAAAGTTGATACCAAGCAACTAAACCTATAGTTCACCTAGTTCCGTCTGTATCCCTGCGCCTCCAACTTGTAATAAGTCATGCACTTGGAACAATTCTTTTGGTTCGTATTACAAACAGTAAATGAACAACAAATTTTGTTCGGTAACAACTCTTTTCAAACAACGTGATATGAGTTTGACAAAAGGCTCTTCCGTTTATCCCAATAAACTCCTTTGTCAGGTTCTTAGATCAATCTTTTCAACAACTACCAAAGTAATTGTTAAGACTATGAAATCAATACTTTGAATCACAAAGAATTGTATTGATGCCGATCTACTCAACTAATCAATCAAATCTATCACAAAGATAAACCGATTATAGTTGGATCCCCAGCCGATCAAGTTGTGTGCACACCAAAGATTATGAACTCAAATAAGAAATCTTCTTTGTCTTCATATCTTCTTAGATCTTCAATAAACACCTGCACACAATCAACTTGAATCTCTTGTGATCAATCACTTACAGAACGGAGTCTGTTAACAATGGATTATGAAAAGACGTCTTTAGATCCACAAACAGTCTAAAGATCCCCGTCGAAACTTCGATCTAGTTTGAGTGAATCTTATATCAGAAGAGAAGATTCTCAAGCACAAATAAACTAGGTGCAATCAAAGTTCAACAACCGTTGGTAAATCAAATCAATCTAAAACTAATAATAAACTGCAATTATCTAGTTTCCCACCAACGGTACTCGTAGAGCGTCCCAATCCCAAAGAAGTCTTTAAAACGAGCGGTCGTAAGAGATTTCGCCTAATTAGGGTACTTTCCTCTCCGAATAAACGGCTCCACCAGTAACAACACAACAAGGTAGTTTTGCTGGCTCTGAGGATTAGTTTGCTCAAAATGCAAACTTCAATATTTATAGACCAAGGAATTTTGGACACCAAGGAATTTCCAAAACCGAAAATATTCTCAAGATATGCAATATATTTCCAAATTCGGTTTCCATAATTCCTAGAAATGCTCTATCCAAATATTGACCGAAATCTCAGTAGAAAATCTCCAACTAGTAAATGCACATTACCAATTTTTATTTTCTAAAGATATCCATTTTGATTGCTGGATATTAAAAGCATATAAAACTAAAAACCTTAATTAAAAGATTCTCAATTTATTTCGATCCGGAATTCTCCTTTAGCTATTAAGTAATATCTTTGAACAATAAAAGATAAGAGTTACTACACACGTTCAAAGTATGTCGACATCTTTACTTTGTAAATCCTTTTTCATATTTACAATCTTGGAACCGATTTGCCACACTTCCAAACAAGTTTAGAATTGGTTCATCTGACTTCCAAAAACTATGTGATTGATTATCCTATCAAATCACCAATCATGGGTTTCACAGTTCTACCAAATAAGTTTCGGTTCTACCTCCATGTGGGTACTAGGATCGGTCACACTTGCTTTCCAAAATTTGGTTGACTAGGTACTAGGATCGGTTACCACATATTTATGGTATTTAACTTGCAATATGTTGCACAAGTCATAGGATCGGTTACCAATTACTAAGACTTGTTGCACCTCCTACAAGGATCGATTCCACATACTTGTGATCGGTTGCACCTCTTACTAGGATCGGTTCCCCAATGTCTAGAGTTGGTCATACCAATTACAACATATCGATCATACCATCTCAGGTGATTACTTAAGATCAGTTTCACTAATAAAAGTCATACAAATACAAAAGTCAGGCCTTGTGAATAGTTTTACCAAGATACATAAACAAGTTATGAGCGGTTATACTAAACACACATATTGGTAATCCAAAGATTTGCAATGAATAACAATACCAATAAGCCTAGCGATTTCCCTTTCGATTCACAAAACAAGTTTATGAATTGTACTTCCTTTAAACGAATGTAAAAACATTGTTTCCTAGGATGAAATCTTCACCCATACCCATACATAATCACAATAGCATTCATACGATTATGTCGATTTCTTATATACGAAGTTCAAAAGATAGACGTTATATTTCGTATTGTAATTCCTTAATACTATGTCTAACTAGAATATAATCATTCACAGCTTCGTTGTTATGTTTTCAATATGCACGACTTGAAAGATACGTTAGGAATGAAACAGTTCAAGTCAAATATTACTAACCTCAAGAGGAAGGATGATGTCGTCGTTGTAGCTCTTTACTTCTTCACATTCTTCAAATCTTCATGTAATACTTGTAAGTCTCATATCCTAGTAACTTTCTAATTAACCTATACGAAGTTAACTCTAGTAAATAATCAAGCGACTCTTTAAATGAGTTTTGGTTCACTAAAATATGACAACCAAACTTGACATACCAACGCTTGGTGGGTTCAACCGAGCGTTGCTCTAACAAACCAGAATCCATTATGGAGTTAAATAAGTCTCAAGTGGTGACTGTTTTCTCTAATCTAAATAAATAAATTAAAAATTACTTCCTTACTGACATTTAAAATATCCTCGAGTTCAACCCAACAAGTTTGGGTAAGGTACTCCCATCATTTATGGTTATGGATGATGCTGAAAAAACGATCATACATACTTACATCAGTCGAGTTGACCCGACCCTGAATTAGAGGGAGGGGAAAAGAAAAACAATATTTGTATAATTGATTTTTGTTAGAGGGAAGGCAAAATGTGATCCGAGGAGTGCAAAAATCATAGTCAACTCACTAACTAGGCTCAACCTTACGTTTTTTTACCTAACTCGGTCAAAATTATCCATACTAGTCACACACGTTTTCTCACACATGTCCAAGAAAGAATTAAAACTCCCTATGGTGTCTTATTCTTCCATAACAAGTCATGAACCCTAAAAAAAAAAGAAACCGTTCGTACCAAAAAGAGTAACGGACACCGAGATGGGAAAATCCAACTATGTTATTTTTTATTCACAGAATTTTGATTACATAGCACGATGCCAACTTGTTGCAGATTGAGCTTTGTATTCCGATTCAAAATCATGCAGGATTCCTTTATAATATGTTATTCTAAAATCAAAACTCTCACTCTAGAGACATCATAGATTTTATCACTTGCCAATTAAACATTTCCAAAATATAACGATCTTGAGCCAGTTCCCACATTTCCAATTAACATATGTCCACAAACGTAACAATACATGAAAGAAGTATAATCAGGGAAGAGTTTTTCAAGGGGCATAAAAAATTAAGCCTACCGTTTATAATGTCCATATTATAGCTTGCTCCAGATTATGCCTACCATTTTGTTATAAACCCTCAGAAAAGTTCTTCAAACCGCATAAAAAATCAACTACAATCGATTAAGTTTTGGATTTTTTCTGAGAAGAATAAGACAAGTTTTCTTTAACATGTGCCAATGATTTGTGTGATTAATAGGATATTTTAGACCTAGTTAGAAAAATTTACTGAGTTGACCCTAGTTAGTGAGTCGACTGGGATTTTTACGCTCCTCGGATCACTTTTTGCTCTCCCTTTAACAAAAATCGTTCGGAATTATGCTTGATCGGGACCGCTATTAAAATTACGTGAACGGCCCCGTCTCTGTGGGTTCTAAGAACAGTATCAAACTTTATACTTCATTGATAGTGCGGGTTTCATTTCAATAATATCTAATTTTGAACATCATCGTGGCATATAAATTTCAACAAATTAGAAATATATGTTGAAGTGGTTGGTAAGTTTTGGTTGGTAAGTTTTTCAAGTTTAACAATCTCATGCTTCGTCTGTCTCAGTCTGAAACTAGAGACTTTTATCAACTGCTTCGGAGTTATATATATGCGTAGTGTCGTCCCGTCTATGACTCGTATTCTTTTACGTGGTCCGGTTGAAGATAGAAATGTGTGTGGCAGCACTCTTCGCACTTTGCTGCTAGCACTCCTGTTCACATTTAAAGATATAGTTACTTTGGGCCAAAAGAAAGAATTGGTCCAGATGTCGATCTGTGGACCGGTGGCAGACTAGCTTTGATGATTTGTATCCCTCCTGGTTTATCAACTCAAGTTTGTTGGTACAATCTGCTAGAAAAATGAAATATTATCAGTTGAGCAATTATGGCACAATGACCGCATAGCGTAGTGGATTAATCGATTGTAGTTGATTTTTTATGCTGTTTGAAGAACTTTTATGAGGGTTTATAACAAAATGGTAGGCTTAATCGGGAGCAAGCTATAATATGGACATTATAAACGGTAGGCTTGATTTTTTATGCCGCTTGAAAAACTCTTTCATGTATTGTTAAGTTTGTGGACATATGTTAATTGGAAATGTGGGAACTGGCTCAAGATCGTTATATTTTGGAAATGTTTAATTGGCAAGTGATAAAATCTATGATGTCTCTAGAGTGAGAGTTTTGATTTTAGAATAACATAGTATAAAGGAATCCTTCGTGATTTTGAATCGGAATACAAAGCTTAATCTGCAACAAGTTGGCATCGTGCTCTGTAATCAAAATTCTGTGAATAAAAAATAACATAGTTGGATTTTCCCATCTCGGTGTCTGTTACTCTTTTTGGTACGAACAGTTTCTTTTTTTTTTAGGGTTCATGACTTGTTACGGAAGAAGAAGACACCACAGGGAGTTTTAGTTCTTTCTTGGACATGTGTGAGAAAACGTGTGTGACTAGTAGGGATAATTTTGACCGAGTTAGGAAAAAAAAACGTAAGGTTAAGCCTAGTTAGCGAGTTGACTATAATTTTTGCACTCCTCGGATCACATTTTGTTCTCCCTCTAGCAAAAATCTTCCAAAATTGATTAGTATTTTTGAACTTTTAAAAACAAAAAAGAGAGCCTTTGCATATGCAGATATCGCTACATACACAAATTTTGTTCTTTTCAACTGCGTTAAATAAAAGAGTAATTTATTCTCATGACCCTAGAAATTATGGGTTTTACTCTCTTGACCCCAGGGTTATTTAATAAAATTTGCAAATTATTCTAGTGATCCTGAAATATTATTAACAAAATAACCGGTGTGCATTTTGCTTGCACATAAAATCAGTGTGCATATTGCCTGCACACTATAAAATATGAAAAAAAAATTTAAAAATTATTTACAAAAATCAGTGTGCATATTGCCGCACACTATAAAATATGAAGAAAATTTTAAAATTATGTACAAAAATCAGTGTGCATATTTCCTGCACATAAAAGTAGTGTGCATATTGTCTGCACACTATAAAATATTAAGAAAATTTTAAAAAAATATTTAAAGAATAAAAAATTATGTGAAATGAAAATTTGATAGTTGTATTTACGCTCGTTGTGTAGAACTTTCAAAAGATTTCCAAATATATAAAATTTGTCGAATTCTTACGTATGATTCGTGAGACATGTTATGTTCAAGTTGGCATAACGATTATACCCTTAATAAAGGATATAGTTTATTTGATAACATCATCAAACATCTTTATCCAAATGGCCCTCCTTCTTTTTTAAGGGTTATTTCAACAAAATGGGTTAATTTTCTTAAAAATGAATTTTAAGTCAAAATTTGAGTAAGAGAGAGTGAGGGGAGGGCCAAATAGGGCTGCACAACGGGTAGGGTGGGTAGGATATGGGCTATTTCGCCACCCTACCCGCTAACTGGCGGGTATGAAATTTTTTACCCGCCACCCTACCCGCCATTAAGCGGGTAAGATCCTACCCGACCCATTAATTTGCGGGTCGGGTAGGATAGGGTGGCAGGTATAACCGTTTTTTTTTCTTTTTTCTACCAAAGTTTGGAAGGTCTGTCAGATACTCAGATTACCCTTTCAAAAAATTATTGCAACCAATCACAAGAATCTTAGCAGCCAAGGATTTGAACGACAAAAGAAAAAAGGTGAACTTTACATCAGGGGTTTATAACTGCATAAATCTGTGAAGTAACTCAGAAATGAAAAACATCAGGACAACCCACTAGTATGTAACAAACTAAAGAAACAGTCGGAGCCAAATCGATGTCCCACAATCCCAGTAACTCAGTGGATGGACCAGATCACCAAACAACTAGGCCTTCATGTAACCTTATTCTTCAATCGTCATCTACGATGATGGAATAAGCACTAAGATCCCCAAACAACTCTGCAACACACCAAAATTCAGTCAAATCTCAATAAGTTATTGACAATAACCATTGGCACCAAAATTCAGTCATATCTCAATAACCACTGGCAGCACTCAAAGTCGCGTTTCCCAACAGAACATGACATAACATAGCAAAACATGGATATTGAATCATTACAGCTTTGCATTAAAAAACAAGCTGGTGATTGGGTATGTTTAGACTAGACTGTTTGCAGGTGACTCATAAACTTAGGAAACCATGAACTTTGAATCATTACAACTTTATGTGTGAAACCTAACGAGAGCTGTCAAACTTTCTCTGAGACTTGCTATTTTTGGTGCCAATGAACTGAACTTTATAAATTTTCCTCACATGAAAGAACTTAGAAAGACCTCAAACTTTAAATTCATTCAGGAACCTTCGTATCTTTTTAAGTATTATGTTAATATACTCACCAAGACAATCCAGAGATTGCACATTCTAATAATCTGAAATATCTGAAATATTGGAAAGTTACTACTACTTGCCAATGTCAATTTCATCTAGATTCATAATTCATAAAGTTTGAAGACCCAAATCCATGAGTTGAAAATTACCAACAAAACCATAGAGAACATATATTTCATTTACTATATCAACATATAAAATAAAATTCAACTATGTTCTAACCTAGTTCTGACCTAGCTCACAAGTCGAAATGATCACTTGTGCAACTTGATAATAAAAATTATTTAATCCCCCATAGACTAAGATTGCTAAGGTTCAGGCCTCCATATTGAGGCCTGCATCAACGAGAACCACATTACTGCAACATAGATAACTTCAGAAGAATAAAAAGATGCATGATAGGTGAATAAAGAATTACAGATGATAAGCATCATACTAGATTAGACTGAGTGTCATCTTACATTAACAACCTTCTATCATTATTTCACAAAAGAACCATTCAAAATTACAGAACATTATCATTATTGAAGATAAGAACTTGTGTCCATTGATTGGCAGCTCCTTCGTCATTAATATTTATCCATAACTATGATATAAACTATACCTTATGCTGAAAGTGAAAACCATTAAAATAAGGCCTTTTTTCCTTGTTTATCCACATCATGAAATCTTTAGAAAAAATAGCAAAAGAAAACATAAAAATTAAGATATGATAGTGTTGATGGTGGTTTTTAGACAAAGGGTAAAATCGTAAAACCCCAAATAACCTAATGTCACCAGTGACACATTTATTAGAACATTTAATGCGTGTAGTCAGTAATTAATAGGGGGTATTTTTTCAAATTAGGGTTACAACGAACAAAACCCTAATTCACCTCCGTGCCAATGGAAAATCATGCCAGCCACACCTAGCCCGAGCTAGCCGCATCTCTATGCCAATGGCAAATCATGCCAGCCATACCAAACGCGCCGAAGCATGCCAACCATGCTAGCCGCACCTCCGTGCCAATGGCAAATCATGCCAGCCACACCTAGCCCGAGCTAGCCGCATCTCTATGCCAATGGCAAATCATGCCAGCCATACCAAACGCGCCGAAGCGTGCCAACCATGCTAGCCGCACCTCCGTGCCAATGGAAAATCATGCCAGCCACACCTAGCCCGAGCTAGCCGCATCTCTATGCCAATGGCAAATCATGGCAGCCATACCAAACGCGCCGAAGCATGCCAACCATGCTAGCCGCACCTCCGTGCCAATGGCAAATCATGTCAGCCACACCTAGCCCGAGCTAGCCGCATCTCTATGCCAATGGAAAATCATGCCAGCCATACCAAACGCGCCGAAGCATGCCAACCATGCTAGCCGCACCTCCATGCCAATGGCAAATCATGTCAGCCACACCTAGCCCAAGCTAGCCGCATCCCTATGCCAATGGCAAATCATGCCAGCCATACCAAGCGCACCGAAGCATGCCAACCATGCTAGTCGCACCTCTGTGCCAATGGCAAATCATGCCATCCGCACTTAACCCGAGCTAGCCGCGCCATGCCAAACACCCTTACCTTGGCCCTAGCCGCGCCATGCCAAAGTAGCGCCCGCACCTAGGCTTGCAAACCATGCAACCTAGGCTAAATTGGCCACGCGTGCCATTGGCACATGCCAACACGCTCGCTGGTAGATTTTCCTACCAAGGCCACGGCCCTAACGGCCATGCATGACATTGGCACATGCCAACATGCGTCACTGGTAGCTTTTCCTACCAAGGCCACGGCCCTAACGGCCACGCATGCCATTGGCACATGCCAACATGCGTCTCTGGTAGCTTTTCCTACCAAGGCCACGGCCCTAACGGCCACGCATGCCATTGGCACATGCCAACATGCGTCACTGGTAGCTTTTCCTACCAAGGCCACGGACCTAACGGCCACGCGTGCCATTGGCACATGCCAACATGCGTCACTGGTAGCTTTTCCTACCAAGGCCACGGCCCTAACGGCCACGCGTGCCGTTGGCACATGCCAACATGCGTCACTAGTAGCTTTTCTTACCAAGGCCACGGCCCTAACGGCCACGCATGCCATTGGCACATGCCAACATGCGTCACTGGTAGCTTTTGTTACCAAGGCCACGGCCCTAACGGCCACGCATGCCATTGGCACTTGCCAACATGCGTCACTGGTAGCTTTTCCTACCAAGGCCACGGCCCAAACGGCCACGCATGCCATTGGCACATGCCAACATGCGTCACTGGTAGCTTTTCCTACCAAGGCCACGGCCCTAACGGCCACACATGCCATTGGCACATGCCAACATGCGTCACTGGTAGCTTTTCTTACCAAAGCCACGGCCCTAACGGCCACGCATGCCATTGGCACATGCCAACACGCTCGCTGGTAGCTTTTCCTACCAAGGCCACAGCCCTAACGGCCACGCACGCCATTGGCACATGCCAACATGCTCGCTGGTAGCTTTTCCTACCAAGACCACGACCCTAAACGGCCGCGCATGCTATTGGCACATGCCAACACGCTCGCTGGTAGCCTTCATCGCCTAGCCGTGCCCCTAATGCACGCAGGTAGCCTAACTTGCAAGCCGTGCAACTTAGGCCAACTTGGCCGTACACGCCATTGGCACATGCCAAAACCCACGCTGGTAGCCTAACTCGCAAACCATGCAACCTACCGTCAAGGCATTCCGCACATGCCATTGGCACATGCCACACACGCCACTAGCAGCTCTGGCATTGCCACCTACACTCAACGTACAACCTACCACCAAGGTGTTCCACACATGCCATTGGCACATGCCACACACGCCACTAGCAGCTCTGGCATTGTCACTTGCACTCGAAGTACAACCCGCAACAAGGGCATTCCGCAAATGCCAATGGCACATGCCACACGCGCCACTAGCAGCGCCACTTGCACTCAAGGTGCAACCAACACTCGAGATATCAACACAAACTGGGGGATGCTTTTTAGGGTTTTGGTTTGGCGATCACAGCTTGCAGCGTACACTACGCTCACATTAAGAAAGCGTGAAGAGGAATAAAGCGGTCAAATAAATGAGGAAATAATGGTGAAAACGTTTTCACCCATAAACACCTTGCGGTTACCACCTCCTCCCATTATTTCACCCTTTACTCTCTTCCTTCATGAGGCCAGGGTACGTTTCAATCTCGACTTGTATAAATAGGTCTTACCTATTTCCACCAGACAACAAGTCTCGGTCGGAGAAAATGCTACACTCTCGGAAAAGGCAACTTTGCAAGCTCTCCAAAAAGCTTTCACCTCTTGCAAGCTCCTCGAAGCTTTCACTTTCGATACAAGTCGAGACACTACTCTCCCGAATTATTCTGTCTCAACACCTTTCTTTGCTTCCCTCCCCAAATCAACCCTTCTCCTCCACTTTGTGACCGAAGCAAGTCTGGAACGGCCATTTCTTGGTTTAGGCCGGACTTGTACAGATTGATCTCTCGAATCTATAAAGTGCTCACGTGCATCACATTTGTTTAGGGTTTGATTCAGTTTCTCACTCACCTACCGAATTTACCGAAATCAGCGGAAACGATTTTTACCCATAAACAATTGGCGACCACAGCGGGAGGATTGATCTTTCGGTTACAATATCAAATTCCAGCTTCCATCCTCAAATTTCGCGCAAGCATGGTCGTCTATCAGGCGATCTCCACAAACATTGATCCCGCTCAAGGTCATGATAACTCCTCAATTTCCGGAAGCAATACGACCAATGAAGAGGTCCCAAGACTGGTTGACCTGATGCGTGCTCAGGAGATCCACGCCAAAAACATGGACCTAATGAAGGATGCGATTAACAGCATACTTGACTTCCTCATTAATCTAACATCGGAGCTAAGTGATTCATGTTCCCCAGAAGATCAAGAGCAGGGGACTAACATCCCGAATGAGCATTCTCAAGTCAACGGTTTCGTCACTGACTGGAAGCCAGCGGACCAGGAGGCGACCATGTTGGTAGAAAACTTATGTGAATTGCTGCACCTCTCCAAGGACCAGCGAATAAAAACATTCTCTGCTATCAACCGAATAGCACTGAACGCATCACTAGTTCCTGCACCCACGGGGACTCCAAGGATCCCCGGAAGATCCGCCAACAATATTGTTTTCACCGATGACGACATGATGATAGAAGACGGTCACAACCGGGCCTTGCATGTTACGGCTCTCGTCAGGAGCATAGAGTTTCGAAGAGCGCTCATTGACACGGGTGCATCTTCCAATGTCATCACTCTCAAGACACTTAAAGCTACCATGGTGCGACCTAACGAGATCGTACGACAACCTACTACGATGACAGATTTCGAAGGCAACCAAACTAGCACATACGGCTACATCAACTTGGAGCTGGCAGTAGGGCCAATCCAATCAAGCGTGAAGTTTGAAGTGATTGAAAAAGAACCAGACTACCACATGATACTGGGAAGGCCGTGGCTGCACAATCTCAAAATCGTCCCTTCAACATACCACCAATGCCTGAAAACAGTACTGAACGGAGAAGTTATCCGTATCCCCGCGTCACTGTCCCCCTATGCACCAGTCTACTACGTAGAAGCACATGGGCCGAAGGAGGGTTCAAAAGGCGTGGCGACCAAGATTCACAATTTTCTACTACCAAAGTGGACATCACTCAGAGATAGCGACAAACTGGAGATACCCCGCAAAGGAGACCACCCTTCCACCGTCTCCTCAGAAGGAGGACCCGCCGATCTCCCGCCACCGGGCGTAACCCGTGCCCGCACTAAGCGAGAGTGCACCCTTACCGCAGGACGAAGCAAAAAGGGAAAACTCACACATTATCATCGCTGTTAGCAATTAGCAGGGGAGACCATGACCCGGTCTCTCCGCCCGAAAGAATATTTTCACAATAATCAGGAGGAAGTTCCAGACGCCCCTCAGAAGCTGCAAGATGGGACCGACTTGACCACCGACGAACTCGAAACTGTCAATATAGGGAATGAGGAATTTCCGCGACCCATTCTGATCAGTTCGACTCTACATCCTGCGGAACACTCAAAGCTAGTCGACCTACTCAAAGAATACCAGGACGTCTTCGCGTGGACTTACGAAGAAATGCCTGGCTTGGATGGAAAACTGGTCACCCACCATTTGCACGTGATACCCGGATCCAAACCAGTCAAGCAGCCTCCCAGACAATTCAGACACGACGTAGAAGAACAAATCAAGGCGGAGGTCCAGAAATTACTAGCCGCTGGTTTTGTCAAACCTATTCACCATCCTACTTGGTTGGCCAATATCGTTCCCGTTAAAAAGAAGAATGGTCAGATCAGATGTTGTGTCGATTTCAGAGATCTGAACAAGTGCTGCCCTAAAGACGATTTCCCGCTCCCTAACATCGACATGCTGGTAGACGCTACCAGTGGACATGGTATGTTCTCTTTCATGGATGGATATAGCGGCTACAACCAGATAAAGATATATGAGCACGACGCGAGTAAGACTGCTTTCCGAACCCCTCTCGGAAACTTCTATTACACCGTAATGCCTTTCGGTCTGAAGAACGCTGGCGCTACTTACCAACGCGCCATGACTACCATCTTCCACGATATGATGCACAAGCAAGTCGAAGATTACGTAGATGATGTGGTGGTTAAATCGAAGACTCGAGCGGATCATCCAGAAACGCTGCGGCAAGTGTTCGAAAGATGTCGCGAATACAAGTTGAAGATGAATCCTTTGAAATGCGCCTTTGGTGTCTCTTCGGGGAAATTCTTGGGATTGCAAGTAACGGCCGCAGGAATAAAAGTTGATCCAGTCAAAACGCAAGCTATCCTCACGATGCCGCCACCACGAACCGTAAAGGAGCTCCAGAGTTTCATGGGCAAGGTAAACTACATTCGTCGCTTCATACCGGGGCTGGCACAGCTCACCACTATGTTTACCCCTCTGCTAAAAAAATGAGCGAATTTCACATGGACTACGTCTCAGCAAAAAGCGTACCAGAAGATCCAGGAAATACTGTCCTCCCCAACCGTCATGAAGCCTCCTATGCAAGGGAAACCACTATGTATTTACACAGCCTTTAGCGATACTGCCATCGGAGCTCTCCTCGCCCAAGAGGACGACAAAGGAATGGAATATCCCATATACTACTTCATTCGAACGTTGAGAGACGCTGAACTCAGATACCCCAAGGCGGAAAAGGCGTGTTTAGCACTAATTTATTCCATCCATGTTCGGGCACTACCTCCTCTCCAACAAAGTGGTGTTAGTATCCAAATCAGACCCTGTAAAGTTTCTCCTCTCGAAACCTGCCCTGATAGGGAGGCCGGCTAAATGGCTCCTGCAGCTGTCAGAGTTCGACATAACGTGCGTTTCCCCAAGGGCCATAAAAGGACAAGCTGTTGCAGACCTGTTAGCAGCATTCCCAGGATAAAACACCGCAGAGTTACGAGAAGATCTCCCGGGAGACCTTCCAGATATCTTCTTAGTCAAAGAAGAAACATGGCTGCTGTTCTTCGACGGCTCTTCCACCCCCAGCACTAGTACCGGAGGAGCAGGTGTCGTACTAGTATCTCCTGCTGGAGAAGTCTTCTCGCACTCTTTCAAGCTAGACTTTCCATGCACCAATACTCAGCTGAATATGAAGCCTTCTTCATTGGACTATCCCTAGCTAAACAAGTCGGGGCCACGTGTTTGGAGATAAGGGGAGATTCCAAATTACTCATCAACCAGGTAAACGGGCTTTATGTATTGAAAGAATTGACGCTGGCACCATACAGGGCTGAAGCACAAAAACTACTAAATTATTTCGCCGAAGCAACCATCACACATGTCGGCCGTAGCAGCAACAAGCATGCCGACTGCTTAGCTACACTAGCATCAAAGCTACAGTTCGAAGGAGCTGAGGAAACCCTGACAGTAAAACGGCGAACCATAGCTTCAACGTGGCTTTCACAACCTGAGAAAGCCGAAGATGATGACTGGAGAACTCCTATCATTCAAGAACTCAACAACTCACTCTTCCAAGGGAAGGTCGACCTCAAGACTTTGCGGAATTTCTTTATGCTTCAAGGTGTTTTGTATCATCGAAATCCAGATGCTCTCTCTCATCAAAGGTGTCTCGGAAAAGAGGAAGCACAACAACAACTTGAACATGTTCATACCGAAGTCTGTGGAATAACATCGTAGTAACCCTCTACCGTCGATTACAAATGACTTGGATACTATTGGCCGGAGATGGAAACCCAATCCCGATTACTCCAGAAAGCGTGCCCAAATTGCCAGGCGCCCCCATGTCAGACAGAAGTCCTCAACATCAGTCACACTGGGGACTGGAGGGAGCCGTACATCGTTTTCCTTCACGACGGCATTCTTCCTACTGACAAAGAGGATGCGTCCAAGCTAAAACAAAAGTCCAAAAGATTCGTGTTCCATGATGGAGCTTTATATCGCAAGAGTTTCGGAGGAAGTCTACTGCGGTGTTTGAGCGGTACAGAAATCCCAGTCATGTTAAGAGAAATGCACGAAGGCGAACACCAAGGGAAACAAAAACTATTCCTGCAGATACACGAGAGGTACTACTGGCCAACCATGGAAGACGACGCGGCTACTTTCGTTCAGAAATTCCGAGAATGCCAGATTCACGGAAACCTCATCCATGCGCCTCCAACACCCTTGCACGCGATAAGTAGCCCGTGGCCCTTTTATAGCTGGGGACTCGACATCATTGGGAAGATCAACCCACCGTCCTCAAAACAGCATGAGTACATAATAACTGCGACCGAGTACTTTACCAAGTGGGTTGAAGCTGTCCCGCTGAAAGGAACCACTGGAGCCACAATCGCGGCATTCATCAAGGAACACATCATCTGCCGTTTTGGCGTACCTAAACACATCATCACTGACAACGGCACGCCTTTTGCTAACAAACAAGTACAGGAACTGCTTGAGAGGTACGGAATCAAACAAGTCTTCTCTACCGTCTATTATCCCAGGGAAACGGGCAAGCCGAAAGTACCAATAAGACTCTGATCCGAATCCTCAGCCGGACAGTACACGACAATCCCAGAATCTGGCACGAGCAATTGCCAATGGCACTCTGGGCGTACAGAACATCTCCTAGAAGCTCCACCGGCATGTCTCCTTACTCCCTCGTTTACGGTACAGATGCGATTCTCCCAGCAGAAATCAAGATCCCGTCCGCCAGAATTGCCGCAGCAAGCGGACCCCAGTGGAATGAAGCCGAATCACTCAATTCCAGAATTGCGGAACTAGATACTATGGACTCCAGAAGATCCCGGGCAGAGGAACATGCACAAGCATACAGAAACAGGATTTCCAGGGCGTACAACAACCATGTAAAACCCAGGGTTTTCAAGGAAGGAGACCTGGTGCTAAAAACCTTCAAACACATCCAGCAAGATGCATCGGCACCGAAGTTTTCCCCCAAATGGGAAGGGCCTTACATAATCACTAAAGCATATAACAGTGGTTACTACAAGATTATCAAAGAAGATGGGGGAAAGCTAGAGGCAGTCATCAACGGAAAGTGGCTTAAGGCATACTACGCCTAACCTCTTCCCTGCAACATGATACATCAAAAGTGTGAACGTCCAGGCACTCTCTCTGCTTTTACTTTCTTTCTTTCCAATTATCGAATTTCAATACAATCCAACAAATTAACAGAATCTCTTTATTTCTTCAAAAAAAAAAAAATAAAAAAAAATGAGAGCCTTTAAATCTCATGATGCAAATCAAAAAAGCCCATCTAGTAAATTATAATCCTTACAAAATATCATCTTCAATCGACCATGATATCTTTCAGTCCTACTCTTCAAGTTTCGAGTTAACTCTTCAATCCTCCGAGACTCCAGGGCCAAAACTTCCTCCTCTTCCAGCATGGCTTTTGTGGCAGGAACCACACCAGCAAGAATACCAGCTCTATCGACCTTCACAATATTGAGACGATGCCGCAACCAGCTGATATTAAACTCCAAGGATTCACAGGTGGACACCATATTCTCCCACCTTTGAATGGCTGACTCTGCAGCAGCACGGATGGACACATTCTCCATCTCAGCAATCATTGGCAAAAGACAGTTCACTACGGAAACCAAGGCGGACGAACAACACTTCACTACGCTCCTGGTAGCGATATGGCCGTATGTCTTCCATATCCTCGCATAAAGGACCACGAATTCTTTCCGCACCAGGAAACCACCAACATTCCGATAATTGGAGGAGAGACACCTCATACGAGTCCCAAACGACAAACCTGCAGAAGGGTATTCATGACAAGAGAGCCCTAAATCAGCATCCTCCAAGTCTGCAGCAGTCAACAAGGTCGGATTTGAAGGAAGAGGAACGACTAAGTCATCCTCGTCGATAACAGTGACGCATGCTCCAATAGGATATCTCTGCACAAAAGGGAAATTTTCCATTTATATAACAAGCGGCGGTAAAGTGTACGTCAGTCCGCCAAAGAAGAAGAAAACATACCGGTATGATTTTCTTAACCCGAATAACCTTTGTTGGGATACTCATGCAAGAATCAGACCTCGCGTCTTCATTTGGAGAACCTGACTGGTTAGAAGATGATTCGAATCTGCGTGACATGACAAAGAGAGAAATTCAACAAGAAGAACCTTTTCTCAAACAAGGGAGATGATGCAGTTGCGTTGGGTATGAATACGAAACCTTAAAAAGGAAAGGAAGCAATGAGGGACATAACGCTTCCAGATGTTTTGGCATGGACGATGCCCTAATTGAAGCCGCGCGTGAAGGAAAGGCAAAATAAGGAAACTTTGCTATCCGTAGAAACACCTACTCCCTCCTTGTTCGCACCGATCCCATCAAGTCACGCCAGCTAGCACGCTCAACTTCCCTACCTTGCGCCGGTCCCACCAGCTAGCACGCTCAGTTTTCCCAACTCACGCCAACTTCCCAATGAACGCTCAAGTCCCGCCAGCAAGCATGCACAGCTTCCCCACCTTGCGCCGGTCCCACCAGCTAGCACGCTCAGTTTCCTAAACTCGCGTCAACTTCTCAACGCCGCCCAGCTTCCTGTCTCTCACGACGCTAACTTCCCAATTGTGCCAGCCTCCCGATTTGCGCAAGACTGCCAGAGGCAAGGATTCCAAATCTTATTTATAAAAGGTCAGACGAGCCTCATCGATTCTCTTTACAGTTTGCTGCTGATAGTTTGTCACCATCTTATGCTTACCCCGCAACAAAGCTCCTGTTCCGAGCTAAGCAGGGGACTTAATGTTGATGGTGGTTTTTAGACAAAGGGTAAAATCGTAAAACCCAAAATAACCTAATGTCACCAGTGACACATTTATTAGAACATTTAATGCGTGTATCAATTAATAGGGGGTATTTTTTTCAAATTAGGGTTACAACGAACAAAACCCTAATTCACCTCCGTGCCAATGGAAAATCATGCCAGCCACACCTAGCCCGAGCTAGCCGCATCTCTATGCCAATGGCAAATCATGCCAGCCATACCAAACGCGCCGAAGCATGCCAACCATGCTAGCCGCACCTCCGTGCCAATGGCAAATCATGCCAGCCACACCTAGCCCGATAGCCAATGCCAATGGCAAAGCATGCCAGCCAGACCAAACGCGTGCGAAGCGTGCCAACCATGCTAGCCGCACCTCCGTGCGGTGGCAAATCATGACAGCCACACCTAGCCCGAGCTAGCCGCATCTCTATGCCAATGGCAAATCATGCCAGCCATACCAAACGCGCCGAAGCATGCCAACCATGCTAGCCGCACCTCCGTGCCAATGGAAAATCATGTCAGCCACACCTAGCCCGAGCTAGCCGCATCTCTATGCCAATGGCAAATCATGCCAGCCATACCAAACGCGCCGAAGCATGCCAACCATGCTAGCCGCACCTCCGTGCCAATGGCAAATCATGTCAGCCACACCTAGCCCAAGCTAGCCGCATCCCTATGCCAATGGAAAATCATGCCAGCCATACCAAGCACACCGAAGCATGCCAACCATGCTAGTCGCACCTCCGTGCCAATGGCAAATCATGCTAGCCACACTTAACCCGAGCTAGCCGCGCCATGCCAAACACCCTTACCTTGGCCCTAGCCGCGCCATGCCAAAGTAGCGCCCGCACCTAGGCTTGCAAACCATGCAACCTAGGCCAAATTGGCCACGCGTGCCATTGGCACATGCCAACACGCTCGCTGGTAGCTTTTCCTACCAAGGCCACGGCCCTAACGGCCACGCATGCCATTGGCACATGCCAACATGCGTCACTGGTAGCTTTTCCTACCAAGGCCACGGCCCTAACGGCCACGCATGCCATTGGCACATGCCAACATGCGTCTCTGGTAGCTTTTCCTACCAAGGCCACGGCCCTAACGGCCACGCATGCCATTAGCACATGCCAACATGCGTCACTGGTAGCATTTCCTACCAAGGCCACGGCCCTAACGGCCACGCGTGCCATTGGCACATGCCAACATGCGTCACTGGTAGCTTTTCCTACCAAGGCCACGGCCCTAACGGCCACGCGTGCCATTGGCACATGCCAACATGCGTCACTGGTAGCTTTTCTTACCAAGGCCACGGCCCTAACGGCCACGCATGCCATTGGCACATGCCAACATGCGTCACTGGTAGCTTTTCTTACCAAGGCAACGGCCCTAACGGCCACGCATGCCATTGGCACATGCCAACATGCGTCACTGGTAGCTTTTCCTACCAAGGCCACGGCCCAAACGGCCACGCATGCCATTGGCACATGCCAACATGCGTCACTGGTAGCTTTTCCTACCAAGGCCACGGCCCTAACGGCCACACATGCCATTGGCACATGCCAACATGCGTCACTGGTAGCTTTTCCTACCAAAGCCACGGACCTAACGTCCACGCATGCCATTGGCACATGCCAACACGCTCGCTGGTAGCTTTTCCTACCAAGGCCACAGCCCTAACGGCCACGCACGCCATTGGCACATGCCAACATGCTCGCTGGTAGCTTTTCCTACCAAGACCACGACCCTAAACGGCCGCGCATGCTATTGGCACATGCCAACACGCTCGCTGGTAGCCTTCATCGCCTAGTCGTGCCCCTAATGCACGCCGGTAGCCTAACTTGCAAGCCGTGCAACTTAGGCCAACTTGGCCGTACACGCCATTGGCACATGCCAAAACCCACGCTGGTAGCCTAACTCGCAAACCATGCAACCTACCGTCAAGGCATTCCGCACATGCCATTGGCACATGCCACACACGCCACTAGCAGCTCTGGCATTGCCACCTACACTCAACGTACAACCTACCACCAAGGTGTTCCACACATGCCATTGGCACATGCCACGCACGCCACTAGCAGCTCTGGCATTGTCACTTGCACTCGAAGTACAACCCGCAACAAGGGCATTCCGCACATGCCAATGGCACATGCCACACGCGCCACTAGCAGCGCCACTTGCACTCAAGGTGCAACCAACACTCGAGATATCAACACAAACTGGGGGATGCTTTTTAGGGTTTTGGTTTGGCGGTCACAGCTTGCAGCGTACACTACGCTCACATTAAGAAAGCGTGAAAAGGAATAAAGCGGTCAAATAAATGAGGAAATAATGGTGAAAACGTTTTCACCCATAAACACCTTGCGGTTACCACCTCCTCCCATTATTTCACCCTTTACTCTCTTCCTTCATGAGGCCAGGATACGTTTCAATCTCGACTTGTATAAATAGGTTTTACCTATTTCCACCAGACAACAAGTCTCGGTAAGGAGAAAAATACTACACTATCAGAAAAGGCAACTTTGCAAGCTCTCCAAAAAGCTTTCACCTCTTGCAAGCTTCCGAAGCTTTCACTTTGTGATACAAGTCGAGACACTACTCTCCCAGAATTATTCTGGTCTTAACACCTTTCTTTGCTTCCCTCCCCAAATCAACCCTTCTCCTCCACTTTGTGACCGAAGCAAGTCTGGAACGGCCATTTCTTGGTTTAGGCCGGACTTGTACAGATTGATCTCTCGAATCTATAAAGTGCTCACGTGCAGCACATTTGTTTAGGGTTTGAACCAGTTTCTCACTCACCTACCGAATTTACTGAAATCGGCAGAAACGATTTTTACCCATAAACAAATAGATCTGAAGATAGAGCTACTACATCCAGACAGCAGCAGCAAACAAATTAAGTCACCCAAAAGTCTACAGAATCATCACCATCTTTCAAAACAGGGGAGGGGAACATTAGATAGAACTAGTTAACTTCAGCCTATAACACTCAAAGCTTAAATTCTTATCCGAATTATAAGTGTAGTTAATAGCAATACCCAATAGGTCTTCTGAATTAGCAGGCAAAAATCAACCCCACATGATTCTTACATATCTATTATAAGTGTAGTTAATAGCAATAGACAATGCAAATTTCAGATATGTACCTTCGTAATGTTGAACTAAGATTGGAAAGGAGTGAGGATTTGAGTGTAAAAACAAACTAAACAAGCACGATATATTCAAATTTCACATGTGACTCACGACTTACAAAATTGGTTTCAAACAAAAACGTCTATCCTATTTATATACAAACTCAGTGACACTCCACACCCACATGATTATGGTCTCAGTCCCTGGTATCTGGGATACATAAACCCTCACCAACACAATGCAGTACAAAATAGTAAGCTTTAGCTTTAACATGTCATAAGGTTGTTGTTGATCAACAAGGTATGATTTATCTACATAGGGTATCTCGTTGGGCAAGCCAGAACTCAAGTGAGATACACCCATGGAAACCCGAAAACAAAACCTACCAGTCTAGTCCACATTCATACACACAAAAATTCACATAAACCCTTTGATTTACACTATGCACATTTCAGATTGTAATGGAGGAAGAAAAAAATAAACCCATGTCAATTTTCATAAACTAATCATAACCCATGAATCATAATTACCCAATGAACAATCATATGTTAAAATCTTACCACAGAAGGCAATACAAGTGAAAAAGCTTTAGCCCCCTGTAACTTCCATCTAGGTACAGATAATTTCCTGGCATGAAAAAGAAGAGCACAATCAAGGACTAATTAGATTGCATCATTTTCACTACAATCATAGAAACAACTGGAAATGTTCGTTACAAATTAAGAAACCCATAATTCATGTAAAAATAAGGAACCCTAATTTAATTTCCCTAAAACAAATTAAGAAAACACGACCAACCCAAGTTATAAATTCAAAAAATGAAATCAATCTACAACACCTTGATCAAATACCTAACCAATTGAATTAAGGGCAAAAGAAATTTTAGATTTGTACTGATACATACGTTTCGATTTCGGTTAGGACGATGAATGATTTGTGACAGTGAGTTTCGTTCTTTGATGTGAGAGTGAGCTGAATTTTCAATCTAGGGTTCTCGGAGGTTTCTGTGTAGAGAGGAGAAGTATGAAGTGAAAACGAAAATGAAATGAAGAGGTAAACGAAAATCAATTTAGTTTTTAGGTTGAGTTGATTAATAAAAAACCAATGGCAGAGATGATCAATGAGAGAAAGATCAACGGCTATTATTATAAGCTTTTATATAAATAGGCGGGAAGGCGGGTAGGGTAGGATAATTTCGAGCTTTACCCGTCACCCTATCCATTAAACATCGGGTAAGAAATCTTTACCCGTCACCCTACCCATCAAACAGCGGGTAGGGTAAGATACGGGTAAATCAGTGGCGGGTAGGGTATGTGCACCCCTAGGGCCAAACACTTAATTCCCACTAAATAAAAACACAAAATTGGTCAATTAGCCCTAAAACAACAATTCCTGGGTGAAAAAGACATGTAAAATTTGATACTGTTTAAATGGACTTAAAAAGATACCTTTCTATTAACTATTTTGGGTAATCTGCCCAACATAATTTTAGAAAGTTTACCTAAATGTCCCAAAACTAAATTTAAAAACTACAAATCGTCAAAACCAAAATCAGTATTCTTCTTCATCATCGACAGAAGAAAAAAAAAAAAGGAGATTCATTATCAGATTTGAAATTAGCTGCGGTTTTTGTTGTTAGAATCCATGTTTTTATCTATCATCATATTCTTCTCCAACTTTGTTCAATTCGTGAGCTTAATATCTAGGGTTTTAAGTTGATTTTGAATCAAAAATCAAATCAATCCAGTCCAATCCAATTCGATTTCGAGCCCTAAGTTGGAAGCTAGGGTTTTGATGTTGGCAGTGATGCAAAGATGGAGAAGGTGATTAAATGGGGTTTGTTCTTGAGCCGGAAAACAAGGAAGAAGAAGAGGTTTATGTGCTTCTATTAAATTGGGAAGAAATTAGAACTAGGGTTTTTGCTGAACATTGAGTTTGTATTACAAACAAGAAGATGATTTGAATTTGAAGATGCAACCAGTTTCATTCAAGTTGGATAAATCTGGATTCACCCAAGTGTAACACACGATGCAACCCAGTTTCATTCAGTCTGAAGTTGGATAAATATGGATTCACCTAAGTGTAACACACGATGCAACCCAGTTTCATTCAGTCTGAAGTTGGATAAATCTGGATTCACCCAAGAGTAACACACGATGCAACCAGTTTCACTCAGTTTGAAGTTGGATACATTTAGATTCACCCAAGAGTAACACAAGAAGCAACCAGTTTCATTCGGTTTAATCTTCTACAAATTCAAATCCATCCAAGAATAACACAAGATGCAACTAGTTTCATTCAGATTAAGCTTGGCTTCATCCAAGAATAACATAAGATGCAACCAGGTGCATCCAGTTTAAACTTACATTTTTTTTTATTTTTTTATTTTTTTTATGTTCTTCTTCTATTCTTTCTTTTCTGAGTGGAGGTTTTTGATGGTGATGGTGGTGGATTAACTGCGAGAGATTGTGTTACTAGTGTTCGTTGTGTTACTGGTGAAGGATATCACATTTTTTATGTTGGTAGTGATTCAAAATTCAATCCCGACAGTTGAAAGGGTATAATAGAGAGTTTTTCATAAGTAAATGTTTTCGTCCATTTGACCCAGACCAAAATCTTACTCACCCATATTAACCTGGTTTTAATTGTTTCTGGGCAAATGGGTCATTTTCGCGTTACACAAACTCGATTAAATTAATGTAATCCTTCGGGTTTAAGCAAATATATGTCTCTTTCTTGGGATATGCCTTTGTCCATTCTGGATGATGGCCCAACATGCTGTTTTCTAATTTCGATACAAGAAGCTTTTCTAACCTCTAATTTTAAGCCACTTCTCTTCTCTTCATGGGCTAATAGGTAGCAACCGAGGTAGATGCATTCCCCCACCTCTCATAGACTCGTAGTTGAATCCCCAAGTCATTACGGCATCAAGATCAATTGACTAATTACAACACTCATTATGTGATCGAAGACTTTAGGCGCCAAAACATCCACGCTCCAGACCTACCAACAGAAAAAGATTGGTCCTTATGCGATTTGTTTAAGTATAGCCACAAATTTCAGCAAGGATCACTAAGGATCGACTGGTTTGGCCCATCTGTTGTTTTTATCTGTGTGGCCAATATTGAAGATTTTTGATAACTACTAGCCTAAATCTTTAGATTGTGATTTGGAGTCGACACGGATTACGCGGTGTGAATACCTCCTTCATAATTTTGATTAGGTCGTTTATGGCTCCTTAAATGACTTGGCTCATTCACACTCATTTTCATTTGAAGTTGGTGACACATAAAACACTACTCATCATAATCATCATAAAAAACACACCAAAAACACTGCTCATTTCTTCCCCCTCACATGCACCTTTAAACGTTAGAATGGTTCTCATTGCTCTGTAATTTCACTTCCCACTTGGAAATCAACATGTCCAAGGAGAGAAATCGTGTTACAAAATTCACTCCCACTTGGAAATGGATCAAGGAGCTGGTCCCAGAATCGTGGTGTCTGTTCCCATTAAGGGCAAGGTTCATTAAATGGCACCAAAAGAATTAGTAGACCATAACTCCTACCATAGAATATTTGGAAACTAGTCTTTGGAAACTAACCCGATTAAAAACAAAGTTTAGCAATTAAGTACTTGTTAATAATGTTTATGAAGACGTGTCAACTCATTTAGAAGTATACCTTCACAATATGGAGACTTAGTTCTGATCTTGGATCAATGATATGATCAAATGGATTTTGAGTTTCCTAATTATCTTTCTAAGTCGGTTAAGGAATAAAAACTTGCAGAGCAAAGAGATAAACAAAGTAGAATGTTCAATGATCTCTTTTCTTGTAGGATCATGTCTCATGTACATCTGAGGAGGCTGGGTGATTAATGAGCAATGTTACATAAAAGAAAGGCGTGAAAATTCCCGAAAATAAAGAGGGCTTAGTTACATCATGTCCACTATGTATTACCACTATATAAAGGGCACTATCACGCTTACAAAAGATGGGATATAAAGACCATTCAAGGTTTTGGTAAATCCCATAACAAAAGTTAAAGGGGGAAAAAGAATCATTGAAGTGCTGGTGGATATGGAAGTCACCATACAACATGTTATTATTAACAAGCAAAATATCTGAATGGATAGAACAAGGGAATACAATTTGCATTGATTTCAACGGCTTAAATAAAGCTTGCCCTAAAGGCAGTTTTGCTTTGTATTCCCACAACTAGTCCATCTAACGGATACAAAAGTTACAACCCTCGCAGAGAGATCATGGAGAATCTTGCTCTTCGCTCAAGAGGATTATATTGTTGGAAATCAACATGTCCAAGGAGAGAAATCGTGTTACAAAATTCACTCCCACTTGGAAATGGAGATGTCCACCTCCAAGGGCTGGTCCCAAGAATCGTGGTGTCTGTTCCCATTAAGGGCAAGGTTCGGATTTTCATTAAATGGCACCAAAAGAATTAGTAGACCATAACTCCTACCATAGAATATTTGGAAACTAGTCTTTGGAAACTAACCCGATTAAAAACAAAGTTTAGCAATTAAGTACTTGTTAATAATGTTTATGAAGACGTGTCAACTCATTTAGAAGTATACCTTCACAATATCGGATTACGATTTTTGTTCTGATTGAAGTCAGAACGTTTACTTGATCGACTTAGTTCTGATCTTGAATCAATGATATGATCAAATGGATTTAAGGTTTCCTAATTATCTTTCTAAGTCAGTTAAGGAATAAAAACTTGCAGAGCAAAAGAGATAAACAAAGTAGAATGTTCAATGATCTCTTTTACATCACGAGTGTTTTTTTTTTTGATGCTAAAGATGAACGATTTATTAAACTGAAACCAGTACACTGTCTTGTATCAGCTGATTCTCAATGATACTAGGTGGTGTATCAAACCAGACTTTAGTGACTCTAAACTTCCTGTTGAACTTTGCTAATTTGTCAGCAGGTTTATTACAATGTCTAGGAACATAATGACATAACCAATGAGGAATGAATTTTAAACAACCTAATGCATCTATTAGAATGCTTTCATTTTCCCACGCAATAACTGGTTTTGCTTTATTGATGTATCTTTCAATTCCTTGTAGATCAGTCTCCAAAACTACATGAGTATGACTCAGCTCCTTACTCCAGTTAACAACATCAAAAAATGCCAGGCATTCTGCGTGTTCAGGATTCCTTACTCCTGCATAGCATTTTGCTGAGCATCCCCACCATTTACCTGCAAAATCACGCAATACAAGTGCAACACCAGTTAGTCCAGAGTTAATATCATATGAATCATCGCAGTTGATAAAAAAAATAAGGAGATGCAGGTGGTTTCCACACAGGTTTTGAAGAATTAGGATTTAGGATAGTAGCACTTTGTAACTGATCTGGTGAATGCAGTTTACTAGTGTAAGCTGCAAAACTAATGGCCCTCCTAGCCACTGCCTTTGGATCAGCGTTTTTGTTTTGAAAATTAACCTCACATCGTTCGTTCCAGATAGTCCATGAAACTGTCATAGCCATTATTAACCACGCTGGTGTGATGGTGTGTTGCTGGTTTTGGCTTATCCATGTTTCAAAAACTGCATCTATATTATTGTAAATTCCTGATAAAGCAGTAGACCCACCCGGTACTTGCATCCAGACATCCATAGAGAACGAGCAGGAGAACAAAACATGCATAATAGTTTCTTCATACTGACCACATAAGGGGCATTCACGATTTATATGCTTGCAGTTTCTCGACAGTCTTTCCTTAGTAGGTAAAATATCAGCTAAACACTTCCACCAGAAGTGTTTCACTCCTGGCCATCCTTTTATTTTCCAAAACTCCTTCCAGCTCAAATTTGTTCCTTCAATCTTCAGTGATACTTGCATATTGTCCAAGCTAATCTCATGAAATTTATTATAAGCTGACTTGAGGGTGAAAATTTCATTCCTTGTTAAGTTCTATATGAGTTCATCAGCTGCAGCAGTTGAAACTCTCATATTTAAAATTAAATCTGCAATTGCAGGTTCAAAGAGATATGTCACAAGAGAGATATTCCACTCTCTACATCCATTGAGTAGTAGTTCTTGAACAAAGATATAATTATCACTGTCATTGATTCCTTGTTTTGAAGATGGTGGAACATTCAACCATGTTGCCCAAACATCTAACCAAATCTTAATCTGATTTCCTTTACCAACTCTCCATCTGCTATGCTCTTTTATAAAAGGAATTTGCTTCTGCATTCCTTTCCAGACCCACGAACAGTTCTGCTTTGTGCTTGAATGGAGCATACTGGTAGATGGAAAATATTTTGCTTGCATAACTTTGACCCATTGCGCCTCTAAGTTAGTACATATCCGCCATGTAGATCTGACTAACCGTGTTTGATTTAGAATCTTCAGATTTTTAAAACCTTGCCCTCCTAGGTCTTTATGCAGACGTAGCTTTTTCCAAGAAGTGATATATGTGCCTTTCTTATCAGTGAATCCCCACCAGAATTTACGTTGTAGAGAATCAATCTGCTTGATTGTTTCAGCAAGTATTTGTAGACAATTCATCGAGTAAGAAGGAATTGTGTTGGTTACCATATTTATCATTAATGACTTGTTGCATTGTGACATTGAATCTCCATTCCATGCAGAGAGTCTTCCTTTGACCCTATCGACTAATTTAGAGAAGCATTCAATATTCTTTCTCCCAATTAGAAGTGGTGAGCCCAAATAACGTTCATTTGAATTCATCTTTGACACCTTCAGCCGTCTAGTAAGAAGTCTACATAATCTTTTTGGAACACCAACACTGTAGTAAACTTGATTTATTAAAATTTACTAATTGAACTGAAGCCGCACCAAATTATTCAATAATGCTAAAGAGGTTGTTAACATTATGAATACCAGCATTGATGAACAAGAGGCAATCATCAACAAAAAATAAATGTGAGATTGAAGGTGCACTTGGAGCTAATTTAATCCTTTGTATCCTGTTGTGCTCAGCATGAAGTAACTGGCGAGATAGTGCTTCCATAACAATGACAAATAGGTAAGGTGAAAGAGGATCACCTTTCCTAACACCCCTTATTGGTTGATAAGCAGTACACGATGCACCATTAAGGAGTATTGAGATTTTTGTAGTGCTAATGCAATGCATTATCAGATTGCACCACTCTTGACTAAACCCCATTTGATGCATGACATCTATTAGAAATGACCATTCGAGCCTATCTAAGGCTTTTGACATGTCCAGTTTCAAGGCTAGTTGCTTAATTGGTTCTTTTTTATTGTTCATTGTGTGAATAATCTCTTGAGCAAGATGTATGTTGTCTGATATTTGCCTGCCTGGAACATATACAGCCTGAAGTGGGGATATGATCTTTCCCATAATTCTTTTCATTCTGGATGCAAGAATCTTCGAGATAATCTTATATGAAGTATTACAAAGAGAAATTGCACGAAAATCTGCTGGTTCTTGGTTTTTGGGATGAGAGAAACATTTGTAGCATTTATACTTTTAAGAATAAAGCAGTGCGAAAAAACTGCTTCACCATCTCCATTACATCCGTACCAACAATCTCCCAATATGTTTTAAAGAAACCTGGCGGAAAACCATCCGGGCCAGGGGCCTTCCATGGCTTCATATCCTTTAGGGATTTAAGGATTTTAGCATGTTCTGGTATTCGAGTTAATTCCATATTGTCTGAGGCTGTAATAACTTGAGGAATACACTGAAGGATGGTTTCATTTCTTACAGGTGATGAAGTAGTGTGTAAATCACTGTAATTTTTAACTAATAGCTATTCCAGAGCTTTTCTTGTAGTGCACCACTGTCCACCCTCATCTTTTAATGCAGTAATATTATTTCTCGATCTCCTTCTATTTGCATTGGCATGATGATACCTTGTGTTTTTGTCCATTTGGAGATAATATTCGACTCTTGCCTTCTGACTCCAAAAATCACTTTGCACTTGATGCCAGTGTTCAATCTGGTTTTCAATATATTAAACTTGCTGATCAGTGTTTGGATTTACATCTTCTTGTTGCACAGACTCCAATTGTTGATGTAAGAGATGTATATTACTTTGGATATTACCAAAGTTTTTTCTATTCCACTTTGACACATAACGCCTGGTGGTAATAAGATGCTTTGATAGCTGATAGGCATGTGAGCCGTTGACTGGTACTCTCCAAACGGCAGCGACTTCATCCTTGATATATTCTTCACTTTCATAACATTGGAAGTATTTCCAATTCCTTCTACTATCTCTATTAGTTGAAGAAGTAACTAACATAATAGGGCAGTGATCTGACCCAAGTTGAGGGATATGGATAAAATATAGAAGCCATTCTCCGTTCGCTAAAGCACTGTCAAGTCTTGATCGTCGTATTCCAGTTCCATGAGCATTGCTTGACCAGGTAAAAGACCTTCCAGTGTATCCTAGATCCTCTAACCCAACATCATAAATGATCTTGATGTAAATGGAATCTCTTAATGAAGAAGTAACAGAAGTAGATGTTAACGCATAGCTCGGTTGAACCCACCAAGCGTTGGTATGTCAAGTTTGGTTGTCTTATTTTAGTGAGCCAAAACTCATTTAAAGAGTCGCTTGATTATGTACTAGAGTCAACTTCGTATAGGTTAGATTGAAAGTATTAGGATATGAGACATTACAAGTATTGCGAAGACTTGAAGAAGTGAAGAAGTAAGGAGATACAACAACAACATCATCCTTCCACTTGAGGTTAGTGATATTTGACTTGAACTGCGAAGCATGAATGAAAACAAGTCAGTGCATATTGAAAACAAAACTGCGAAGCATGAATGATTATACTCTAGTTAGACATAGTATTAAGGAATACAATACGAGGTTTATTGCTTAACCATTAAACTTTGTATATAAGACATCGACATAATCATATGAATGCTATTGTGAACTCATCCTAGGAAATAATGTTTTACATTTTTTTTAAGGAAGTAAATTCATGAACTTGTTTTGTGAATCGAAAAAGAAATCGCCAGGCATTAATTGGTATTGTTATTCATTGCATATCTTTTGAACTACCAATATGTGTGATTAGTATAACCTCTCATGACTTGTTTATGTTCTTGGTAAAACTATTCACAAAGGCCTGACTTTTGTATTGGTATGACATTTATTAGTGAAACCGATCTTAATTAATCACCTGAGATGGTATGATCGATTTAATGTTATTGGTATGACCGACACTGGGTAAAAGGGAACCGATCCTAGTAAAAGGTGCAACCTATCACAAAGGGGAATCGATCCTTGTATGAGGTGCATCAAGTTTTTAGTAGAAAGGGGAACCGATCCTATAGACATGTGCAACACGTTTTTAGGCAAAGGGGAACCGATCCTATGGACATGTGCAAC
This sequence comes from Papaver armeniacum, assembly GCA_023531295.1. Lineage (NCBI taxonomy): Eukaryota > Viridiplantae > Streptophyta > Magnoliopsida > Ranunculales > Papaveraceae > Papaver > Papaver armeniacum. The sequence goes on along the minus strand of JAJJWW010000762.1, from coordinate 509,752 downwards.
AAGTACAAGTTAGATACCATATATATGTGGGGAACCGATCCTAGTACCTAGTAAACCGAATTTTGGTAACTAGTGTGACTATGCAAAATACTCACATGGAGGTAGAACCGAAACTTGTTTTGGTAGAACCGTGAAACCCATGATTGGTGATTGAGTGTTCTTGATCAATCACGTAGTTCTTGAAAGTCAGATGAACCAATTATAAACTTGTTTGGAGGTGTGGCAAATCGGTTTCAAGATTGTAAGTATGAAAGAGGAGTTACAAAGTAAGGATGTCGAAATACTTTGAACATGTGCAGTAACGCTAATCTTTAATTGTTCAAAGTTATTCCTTAATAGCTAAAGGAAGAAAATCCCGGATCGAATAAAATAAATTGAGAATCTTTTATTTAAGGTTTTTAATTTTATTTTAGGAAAATGAAAATTAGTAATGTGCATTTACTGGTTGGAGATTTTCCAAGAGATTTTCGGTCAATATCTGGACAAAGCATTTCCAGGAATTATGGAAACCGAATCTGGAATATATTGCATATCTTGAGAATATTTTCGGTTTTTGAAATTCCTTGGTGTCCAAACTTCCTTGGTCTATAAATATGAAAGTTTGCATTTCGAGCAAACTAATCCTCAGAGACAGCAAAACTATCTCAGTTGTGCTGATACTGGTGAAGCCGCCTATTAGGAGAGGAGAGTAACCTAATTAGGCGAAATCTCTTACGGCCGCTCAATTTAAAGACTTCTTTGGTATTGAGAAGCTCTATAAGTACCGTTGGTGGGAAACTAGATAATTGCGGTTTATCATTTGTTTTCGATTGACTAACGATGGTTGAACTTTGGTTGCACCTAGTTTGTTTATGCTTGAGAATCTTCTCTTATGATATAAGATTCACTCAAACTATATCGAAGTTTCGACGGGGATCTTTAGACTGTTTGTAGATCTAAAGACGTCTTATGATAATCCATTGTTAACAGACTCCGTTTTGTGCGTGATTGATCACAAGAGATTCAAGTTGATTGTGTGCAGGTGTTTATTGAAGATCTAAGAAGATTTGAAGATTTCTGATTTGGGTTCATAATCTTTGGTGTGCACAATACTTGTTTCGGTAAAAGAGGATCCAACTATGACCGGTTTATCCTTGTGGTAGATTAGATTGATTAGTTGTGTAGATCGGAATCAATACAATTCTTTGTGATTAAAAGTATTGATTGAAAAATCTTAACAATTACTTTGGTAGTTGATGATAAGATAGATCTAAGAACCTGAAAAAGAAGTTTATTGAGATAAACAAAAGAGCCTTTTGTCGAAATCACATCACTTGGTTGAAAAGAGTTGATACCAAACAGATTTGTTGTTCCTTTACTATTTGGAATATGAACCAAATGAATTGTTCCAAGTACGTGACTTATTACAGGTCGGAGGCGTGGAAATACAAACGGAACTAGGTGAACTATAGGTTTAGTTGCTTAGTCTCAACTATACGAAGTTGGTTTGATTTTGTATAGCGGCTTAATCCTGAGAGTATTCAATTTTGGACAAGGTCCCGGGGTTTTACTGCATTTGCGGTTTCTTCAGTAACAAAATCTTGCTGTGTCATTTACTTTTACTTTCCGTAATTACAATTGTTGCTATTATAATTTAAAGTAAATTACACAAACGTTAATTCCTATTTACTTGATAAGTAATCCTATTGTGTTTGGTTAAGTTCGAACCTTTTATCAAGTAAACATACTTCGTCGTTGTATTGTCTCGAACTCGTATCCATAGACGATCCCACGAAGTGTGAACCAATTTGTTGTATTGTCTCGACTCAGTCCATGGAAAATCACTTTCGGAGAAAGGACTTATAAGTGGAAAAGTTTTAGTTTGAGGTATATTTGGGTACCCTCGTCTTTTCAGTAGAAGTATTAGAAGTATGAAGAACATTTGGAGAACCACATATGTGATTCTCATTTTTGAAGACCAAATTCAAATCTCCATGAACCACCCACGGCTGCTTAACGTTTGAACTTAGATTGTTAATATATGTCCATTGTTTCTCCTTATTATTAGGGTAGGAAGAACCATAAATGCATGTCAGTAACCATTCTGGCTTTGAAGGATCATCCTGCACCAAACAATTAAAAATCCATGATTCTGCATTCACAATTTTAAATTGAAAACCGTCTTTCCAGAGGAGAATTAATCCTCCAGCCAATCCTATGGAAGATATTAGTTTATTATTAGGATATTTGAAAGTTTTGATAAGCTTTCTCATTTTGTCTTCTTAAATTTTGGCTTCTGATATAAAGATAATATATGGGTTATCCCTATATATCAAGTCTTTTAGAAGATCTCTAGTAGTTTTACTAGTGAAACCTTGGCAGTTCCATGCTAAAGCTCTCATTGTAGCAGGATATAAATCAAAAGAAAAAAGATGGCATTGATAATTTAAATTAAATAGACAAAACCTATGAACTTTATGAAATCTTGCAGTAAGATAATCAGTAGTAAGAGTACTGTATATTACCAGATTTGCGTAGCCATATTGAATTTGATCCAAAGCTCTTTTAGTAGTTCTAGCTTCATCCGTATCAGCAACTTGATCCATTTTCTTTTCAATGTTAACAAAGTCATCATCGATATATGTTATTCTTATTACAAGTTTCCTCAGCAGCAACATTGTTTTTATCTTTGAGGTGCTCTTCATATTCTTCCTGTGTCATAGATCTTTCTTTTAGAAATTCAGCTACTTCTTCACATCTGTTATCATCATGATCAATGACATAGCACTTTGAGCAAAGACTATGGGGTTGTTTGACCCAGTGATAACGAATCCAAGTTGGTTCTCCTGAGTTTGTATTCCACCAGTCCCCTCTTTTGATCTTTTGAGAGGCTTTTTGAGATCTATCTCAACCCTTACAGTTATCATATTTCCTGAACGTGGCCTGCAGTTTTTCGGATTTGTGCTTATTTTATTTCCCAAATCTTCAATAGCTTCATCCACGACCGCTACATGATGATGTTCCAACAACAACCCTTATTTCATTCTAGCTTATCAAACGCATGGTCTTTGTACGCGATTGCAGTAGTGAACACCTGTAGTGCCAGCAAGTTTCTTTGGACGATCCATGGAGATTATTTTCAAAACATCCTTCATATCTTTGTCAGAGTTGAACTCAAAAACATAGAGATATTTTCCCACAGTTCGGACTTCCCTTTTTCTATAGTTTTTCCATAGAAGATTTAATTCATCTTTCACTTCTGAGGTCTCGATCTCATCATCATTAGCTACTAGCTTGCCAGTCAAGCAATTAGTCCATTCGTTTGCAGCTTCATTAATATTCTTTGAAGACTCAATGGCACCTCTGGATCTAATAGTGGTAGTCTTCATTTTTTCGGTGATGGCACTTAGGTTACTGGGACTTTGAGTATCCATTTGTAGATGGGGCAAAACGAGTTGCTGGTTTTTAAGGAATTGAGGAGACGACCGTGCGGAGGAAACTCCTTGAACCGAGCGAACTGTTTAACCTCACACAAATGCATTGCAAAAAAGGAGTGCTTTGAATTCGAGAGAACAATCTGTAGGACTCCGGCCTAAACCAAGACAATGGTCGTTCCAGAGTCAATTCGATCACAAGAGAGGATGGGTCGATCTGTAGGAGGGAAGCTAAGAAATGTGTGAGATCAATGGTGATCGAAAGCGTAGGTGTGTTGTGTATTCTGCGTGAAGAAATAAGATAAGTTTTGATTGATTGAATTTGATCTGTTGAGAGTAATTGTTCAGACGCTGAGTGTTTAATCTCTTGTTGTCTATTTGACGAAAGATTGGCTATTGTTTCAATCATGATTCAGAGACTTATTTATACTGCAAGATTTGTAGACACCTTGATTCCATGAAGTGTGATAGTTGCTGGAGTCAATGAGTGGAGAAGTGAAAATCGTGTTAAAACCAGTTGCTCATCGTGCGGAGACTTGGTTTATTTTCCACCCGCTACTTTGCTAACTCCTTCAACTGCTTGCACGACTTGCTCACATTCTCATCGTGTGTATGAACACACGTGTCGTAGACCGCCAGACCAAAACCCTAGTTGATATCCCCCATGTGACACGATTGATATCTCGTGATTGTGGAGTCTGCAAGGCATGCGTGTATTTAGTTAGTCAGTTGCTGACTTTATGAGACGATGAGTCTTTGTATTGCTGAGTTGAACATAATTTGAAAATATTCTAAGACTCATGAATTGAATGTGTCTGTTGGGACAGAGGTATAATTCTCGAGTAAATGTTGATAGTTAAGGTGCGCAAATATTGCTCATTTGATGAATTGTCGAATATTGATAGTTGAACCAATATTCCTTAGTCTGAGCAAATATTGCTCATCTGAGCAAATTTTGCTCGTTTGATGAATTATTGGTAGCATGACCAAATAAAATATTAATTTAAAATACTGGTAATTGAACCGAGTATAATCAATTAAAATGTTGATCATGGGGTCAATGGAATTATGAACCTTGGATTCGAAAACCCTAATTTCGATCAATTGCTGATCAATTGATGATTTATTGAAAATCAACCACAGAGTGAATGAGGGACCGGATACATGGGATGATGGATCGACCATGTAGCGCCCAGATGCTCGAGTGAGCAAATACCAAAGTCTCTTGAAAACCAGTTGGTGAAAAGATGATTAAATGCTGGTTTAATCATTTATTAAAATAATGCTCGTCTGAGCCTTAGGTGATAAAAACTAATTATGAAGAGATGAGGGACCAACCAAGGGGTCATGGAACCGGCCCTGGTTGGTCATGGGATCGATTGACGATCATTTGATGAAATTCCAAGTTGTTTGGAAGAGTTTGAACCAAATGTGAACAAATTAGGTCAAATGATGAAAATGTGTGGGACCGGCCTCTTGAAAGCCAAAGATCCATCCTTGGTAGGTCAAGGTAATATGATCATGTCACCAAAGTGTTCGTCTCGCAATCCTGAGAATTTTGATATTTTTTGGTGCGCGTTTGAGCAACATTTTGAGAAAATATGAAGAAATCAAGGTTTTTTCTCAAATTGAGGAAACTTCATAAGATTAAGGAAATAATAATAATAAAATAAGAAATCATGAAGTGTGGGACCTACTATGGCTAAGGCATGGCCGACCGTCCAATAAGCCTGGTCCCATGGCACTTTTCCTAATTTTATTTTATTTTCATGATTTTAAGGAAATATCATGAAATCAAGGAGTTTGTTGAAACTAAGGAGTTTCTTTGAAGTGAAGGAGTTTCCATGAGATGAAGGAAATAATAATAATAATAATAATAAAATAAGGGGCGTATGGGACCGACCATGGCTAGGGCATGGTCGGCCGGCTAGTGGCCCGGTCCCGTGAACCTTCCCTATTTTATATCTTTTCCTTGGTGTGAAGAAAATATCATGAAATTGAGGAATTTCATGGGATGAAGGAAATAATAATAATAAAATAATAAGGAACCATGAGGTGTGGGACCGACAACAACTAGGGCATAGCCGGCCGGCTAGTAGGCCCGGTCCAATGACACCTTTCTCGATTTTATATTATTTCCTTGGCGTGAAGGAAACACCATGAAACTGAGGAGTTTCCTTAAAACGAAGGAGTTTTGTTCAAATGAAGGAATTTTCATGAGATCAAGGAAAAATGATAAAATATGATAAAATAAAGAGCTAGGCGTGGGACTGGCCACGGCATGACCAGTCGGCCGGTGGGCCCAGTCCTTTAGCTCATTAGTTAATATATTATTATTATTATTTTTCTTCATATTTTGCATAGGTTCATCGTCTTCGTATTTTAGAATGCTTGTTCGTGCATTCAGGTGCTCGTTAGTGTATTATTGCTGAGTACACTTGTACCATTTTGGTCTGGGCTTACTCGATAGCGGCTCTGATGCCCGTACGTTGAATATTCATCACTAACTCATGGAATTCTGCTGGGAAGAACCACGAATTGAAGTAATGAAATATTATGAAGAACGTAGAATATTTCCGAATATTCAGTTAATGAATTTAAGGATTAGAAATAATTAATTGATGGCTCTATACTAGCAGGCATGATGTCTAGGAGCATTTATTATTTGAGAATTGAGTGATTTGAGCTTGTTGAAGCGTCATATTTCTTTTATGTAGTCAGGGAAAACATTGTTACACCCTGAAGACGTTGTTGCTCTATACTAGCAGGAAAGCTTTCTAGGAGCCTTCCAATTGTTCGATTCTATATTGAAGTAATTTCTAAAATTGATCAATATTCATGAGATATGACGTTGCCTCAGTTGAGAGACTGCACATCTACATATGCTCTGAGAGACAGTATTCTCGGTCAGAGGTTCTTGCGGCATGAACTTTCATGCTTCAATGAGAGACACGGGCCTTAATACTCATCTGATTGTTGGATCAGGAGTATGTATAATTATGGTTTTACGATTTTAGCCCTTGTCGAAAATCCACCATCTACACCATTTCAACAAGTGAGACACAATACTGCCTAGGGTTTGAGTAGTTTTCTGGTTTGCAAGATAGCTTAGGTTTTTTTTTTTCAATATAAGAGAAGCAGTTAACATAAACTGTGACGCATATAATTTGTTTCCTTAAAACAAGCAAAGAATAATTCCAGGAACGAAAATGATTTGATCCTCTAGATATTATTTGCATGCACTCCGCATAATAATGAGACTTCCTAGAATGATGGGTGGTTAAGGGCGGAAAGTTGATTTTTTGAATTTTTCTATTTTGAATCGGGTAATGACTCATAAAAAAGTAATGGTTACTCATGGCTTCAAACAATTGAAAGGTGATGGGATTATGGTTCTCATACTGCGAAAAAGTTAACGTTGAACATCTGTAGCATGACAAAATTGCCGGATGGAGAGATCTGTTGTTGTTGGGCAAAACATCCAGAATTGACAATACTGTCAGGAAGAAGATGCATAGTCTTTGGACGTAGATCCAAAACATGATTTGGTCCATATCAAGATCAAGAAGGCATGCAAAAGGAATTAAAACTCCATTAGAAATGATAATAAACTAAAGAATCAGAAGAATAAATAAACTAAAATAGGGAGTACAATTAGAAGAAAATATTATGATAGCAAACAAAGAAACATATGTGAAAGATTAACAGGATATAGGACTCAAGTTAAAGAAAAGGTGATAAGGAATACTAATCTAGATTTTGTAAATCAGCAAATTAGATCACGCGATTCTTGAACATATTTGAAGGTTAGATGTGATAATACTTCGCTAATATGGGGTACGATCGCACTTACATCACGAGTGTTTCTGGCTATATATACATTATACGATGCGTAATGGCCATGCTACAAATATTAGTTAATTATAAACCCAATTAAGACAAATAAATCTTGTTTAAAAACCACACATATTATAGCATTGAAAATTAATAATTAATCATGAAAACATCCTAGAAATTTATCAGATTTGATTTCAACGAAATATATATAAGATCTAGAAGATTCGATCGTTTATCAACTCAAAATTAGCACTAAGCATGCAGGATTAAATAAATTATATGTAGATATTTCTCATGTAAGAGATATGTTGGTGAAAACCTAACAAAATATCATATTTGCGTCTTAGAGAAATCACATATTCAATTCTTGTAATGAGAAAAATTAGATCCGGACGATTTACATGTAATTTATTTGCTTTGACGAACAGATTCAGGTATCAAATTAGATAGATGAATATGAATGAAAATTCATGTGAATACTGTCTGATTCTTTTACATATGATGATGCATCATCATAACGGACCGCAAAATCTCTTCCACGATGCCCTGCCACGTAAGCCGAAATTTCCTGACGCGCCGCTCACGTAAATCTCCAATGCTTACTAGGCGAATGCACGTCATTTTTTTCTTCTGAGCATACTTTGCAAGCATGATACTTGAAATGTAGATTACATATGTAGTTGCACAACATTCAAATTTACCCTTGTTCTTATTAGGGTGCAAAGAAATAAAGGATGATGGTGATGCATTTAACATGCATCATAGTCTTCCGAGCGTTGTTCAGGAATAGGCCACGCCTTGGGCTTGCACATAGGTTATTGGAAGCCTATTTTAATATTCCTTACTTCGCTTAGTCATTAAGCTGGACGCATGCATTGATCTTGCTATGCCAAGGGTATATCAACCAGGCTCACATCATTCTTGACGTGCATAGTTCTTGTGATGCAAGTGGATTATGCAAGCTCCCCTAACTTGCATACAATTAGATTCCGTTCCTGCACATGCCCAATTCATAATTGATGCACGCCAACATCGAATAACTTTATATGAAGTATAAAGTTTAAGGAAATGGAATGCAACTTACCTCATCAAGCATCAAAACAATCATCTTGCAATTAGATGGTATGACCAACAAGGTGCTAGACCACAAATGCTGCAACTCAATGCAGATGCCTACGTACCTTGTTCCGTAACTCCAAGGATCAAGCACAAATCGTAGTTCATCAACGTCGGTACTAACAACTAAAGTAAACTCGTGTTGCAAGGACAAAGGCTAAGGGTCTTTCATGAATTTGCATCATCGGGGCCACTTAGTTCGTAAGTATGCGTTCTCTATCTCGGGCCATGGAAATGATTGCAACGTTCACCTTTTCTTTGCTTTGCATCATTCTTGGTTTAGCAACACAAAAACGATGATGCCTACGCATCATGAAACTCTCTCGAGTAAGCAACGTGTCATAATGATGTTTTCACACCATATATCTTTTACCGGCTAAGCTTTGTAACTTAAGGACACATCTTAGCTGAATGCACATTCAACCAACACCCTTTCCATATATTTGTCTTATTCACATTTTTACAAATAAGTTTTGGGGAGTATATGATCATATACCAAGTCCACTTGCTTCCGCGACAACGAAGTTCAAGAAGATACATCATGTTGATGTATTTCCAGTTCTTGTCCAATGTTCAACTTGAGAAATGCATCATTGTGATGCATTTTAGCTATTAGAAAACATTCCACTTTCATGATGCACTATGGTGGTGCAGTTTCAGTTTTGGGATGACAGGCCCTACACGCGCAACACAAGCTGGAGATGAGGCTTCATATTATTTAATGACGCATCTTTGAGCATGCGTCATTAGAAAAATACGAGTCTTACAATTAAGATTAGCAGAAAAAAAGTACCAGTGTTCTCAAGATTTCATCAAGAAAAAAAATAACCGAATAAAGTAGATCTAGGTTTATGTTTTTATCGAAAATCATCATTTTTGTTTTCTAGATCCGAGGAAAACAAGTGCTCTTTTACGTTAGATATCATCAAACTAACCATTTAGATTCGAATATCATTCATATGATGATAAATTTGACTTAAAAATCAAGAAAATTGTAGGTAAAATAGCAGATTTCACTTTCTTGCTGATTTACATCAACATCATGATGTCACTGAGGTACAGTGGTAAGGTCGTCGGGTGATGATACCAACGACACGAGTTCGAAACTCATCAACATCGGGGGTGAGAAACTTTTCTTTCTTTCTTTTCCTAGATACGTGGGCTTGTAGGTAGTATGATTCTTCTCATGGAAGAGGTTAAACTTTAATATAACTTTTGGGATTTAACCCAGTTTTTTTTTTAAACCATCATGATTGAAGATCTATCTTATGATTAAAATTATGAAATATATAATAGTTAGTCGGTGCCAATGACGATGCATCAACTCGTTCAGAAGTGTATATTCACAAATATCCTTTCAAGATTCTCTGATTGGAAACATTCACTTGATCAACTTAGTTCTGATCTTGCTTCAAGGATCTGATTATCTTTATAATCCGGTTAAGGAGTAACAACTTGCAGAGAATCATAAGAGAGAAAACAAAGTAGAAAGTGTAACTTCAATTAACCAATGATCTTGTCTACATCATGAGCCTTTCTGGATATTTATACATTATGCGAATATATGTATTTGCACGTTTTAGGTTTAATTTCAAGTATTCGCTAGTGAGCAGGAGACATCTGGGACCCAATAAATTGTAAATTAGTTTTCCCTATTGCGCTCGTTTGGTCATGTAATCATCTCTCCGTTATGACGATATGAACTTCCAGGTCTTGATTTGACTAACAACTTCGAGTTCATTTTTATCTCTTCACATTTGAGTTCAGGTATTGCGTGTCTACTTTCGTTTCTCTACTCGATTTTTCTGACATGTGATTTGGGTCTCTGATATCCAACCTTGAGCTCTACTTCAGCTCTTCGCTCTAAAACTTTCTAGCTATCACTTTTTTGGTAGATCTAATATTTTGCCATCTATAGTTTACAATGCCGATCTTGGAAATTTAGCTCCCAACTATAATATCTAGGACCATCAAATTTGAGATTACGTATACTGATAACAGTTTTTTTTAAATATACTATTACAATATTGCCATAAAATTCATTTCACATGTCATGATGCGGGTGTCATTTGGTGAATCACAACTCTTTATTAACATATTGAGAAAATTTCATAAAAATTAAGAAGCAGTTTCCCATGTTCTTCGGGTTCCTTTTTTTTTTCTTCTTTTCTTTTTTCATACTAGTGATGGGATATCGACAATACACTATATCGAACGGTTATGTTCTATAGATTTTCTTTATTACTGATGGGATGTCGATGATACATGTTCTTGTAGAAAAAAGTTTCTATATTTTCTTTTTTGAAGGATATATTAAAAAGAAAAGATATGTACAACATATACAGGTCTGAGAGACCCCAAAAGAAGAAATACACTCAAACTACAAGTTCACAATATCTTCCCAGTGAAAAACAACTTTTTTTTGTCGTGTAACTCTCAAAATCCCCATCTCTTGAACACCATAAGTATAATTTTTTTGCCTCACGATCACCAACAAGTCATCTTTCTTCTTGTAACAACCACCATGCACCCTTGAGTTTCTCCCCTTCCATAACTCCCAGATGATAGAATATGGTATTGGTTTTCAGATGATCAAATTACTTTTACTAAACTTAGCTATTCTCCAACCTTTATGATAATCCACAAAACCCTCTATCATCACCCATTTTAAGTGTAAAGCACTTAAGAAAGTATTCCAAAGCATCTGTGCCCATTCACAATATAAAAATAAGTTATCACTTGTCTTAACTACTTTGTTGCATCACAGACACACAGTGGAAGACATATTGATGCCTCTACTAAGCAACATGCTTTTTGTGGGAATTGAATTGTGCATAGCTTCCTAAATCAAAATAAGATATTTTGGGAGGAATATTTTTACCGCTTAGAAAATTATCAAACATACAATCCTCTTGTACATCCATCACTCATAAATATTCTTAGAAGAAGGATCACCACTTACATCATGTTAAAGGTTAAACCAAGATGTTAAGCAGTGGTCTGTGAAGCAACCAACCCAATTTGACACGGCCTGTTGGCTAGACAGTAAGCGTGGTGACGAAGTAAACTTGAGAAACAAGTTTTCTGTTTCTAGAATTTTATTGTGTTTAGAAGTTTTGAGTTCTTTCTAGAAGAGTCTTTTTTTAGAGTTTGATATTTATTAGGAAATTGTTTCGCTTAGCCGTCAAGTTTGTTTACACTATAAATAGGATGTTGAGCCATGAGTATTTTCACATCAATAAGAAGCGGTTTTTACAATCTCTTCTTTCAATTCTTTTCTAAAGTCTTTGATATCAGATTTTCTATATTTGGTATTAGAGTAAGAAGATCATAGGCCTGTGGTGAGAGAGGTGAAGTACTTCCAGTGTGGAATTTGAGAAGCGGTGAAGCAATTCCGGTGTAGAACTTGAGTAGACCAAATGTCAACAACAAACTTGGGTTCAACTAAAGTTCCAGTGTTTGAAGGTAAGAACTTTGAGCATTGGAAAATTCAGATGGAAAATATCTTCACATATCAAGAAGTGTGGGATGTTGTGAATGTAGGTTATGTGGAACCTGCAGCAGGAGTGGTTCAAATAGGAGTTGAGTCAAGGACTTTAGAAGAGAACAGAAAGAAGAATTCGAAAGAAATTTATTTAATACATCAAGGTATACATGATTCTCTCCTATATAAAATTGTGTATATTAAAGAATCCACAAGGGCTTGTGATAGTTTAACAAACTATTTAGGCTACAGATGCTTAAAATAAAATATGAGCTTTTACAGATGGAGACAACTGAAACTATCTCAGATTTTTTCTCAAAAGTACTGAGTTTAGTTAATGAAATGAAAGCTAGTGGAGATACAATAGAAGATACCTCAATTGTAAAAAATTCTACGTAACTTACCTGAAAGTTTTGAATCAAAGGTAACTACAATTGAAGAATGCAATATAGCAGCAACAATGACTCTAGATGAAGTTTTCGGTTCATTGCAAGCATATGAACAACGGATACGTAAAAAAAAAAGTCAGACAAGCTGGGTCAATAATCAACAATATAATTCTCACAGAAAACAAGGTAATCAGAGAAGACCTGTTGATAAAAACAAGATTCGTTGTTGGAATTGTGGTATTTTTGGTCATTATTCAACTGAGTGCAACAAGAAGACGAATAATAGTTCTTATATCAATGCAAACTTGGCAGAAAGTCAAGATGAAGAGTTTGGGAACTTATTGTTAGATTGTCATCCACTTGAAGAACAAACCTTGAATAAATGGTAATTAGATGCTGGATGCAGTAACCATATGTGTGGTAAAAAGGACCTATTTACTGATATAGATGAATCTACAAGATCAACAGTCAAGTTTGGAAACAGTACCACTGTTCCAATCATGGGAAAAGGAAGAATATGTATCGTACTTAATAATGGTACGGAAAGTTACATAATGGATGTATTTTATGTACCTGGTATTCATCAAAACTTATTAAGTATGGGATAACTTTCAGAAAGAGGCTATTCCATGAACATCTTTAATGGTATCTCGCATCATTCCCGATCAAAGAAGAATAATGATTGCTTTGGAGTGCTTATGACTAAGAAAAATTATTTCCTTTGAATATTCAATATCAAAAGGAGATTTGTTATAGTACTTCAGTTGATAAAGATTCATGGTTATGACACAAAAGATTTGGTCATGTGAATTTTAACAGTCTACAAACCTTGGCAAAGAAAGAAATGGTGTCAAGTTTACTTTTCATTAACACTTCTGAAGCAAGGTGTGAAGACTGCATATTTGGAAAACAACATAGAGATCTTTTTCCTATAGGAAAAACAACTAGAACAGAGAAGGCACTAGAACTAGTTTATAGTGATTTATGTGGTCCCATTGAAGCTTCCCGCGCTGGCAATAGATACTTCATCACTTTCATAGATGATTTTAGCAAGAAGGCATGGGTATTTATTAAGGGAGAAGAGTGAAGCGTTTAATGTTTCAATATTTTTAAGGCATATGCTGAGAATCACAATGGAGAAAACATTAAAGTATTACGAACTGACAGAGGAACATAATATATTGTTGTAAACAGTTTCATGAATGATTGTGGTATTCAACATTAACTAACTGCAAGATATACACCACAACATAATGATGTATCTGAAAGGAAAAATAGAACTATAATGGAAATGGTTCCTACAATGAGAAGAGCAAAGAATTTACTTAAAAATTCTGGGGAGAAGCTGTGGATTGTGCTGTTTACTTATTGAATAGATGTCCAACAAGAATTTTGTGTGATATAACTCCTGAAGAAGCTTGGATAGGAAGAAAACCAAGTGTAAGACATCTTAGAGTATTTGGATGTATAGCATATGCTCATATACCGGATCCACTTCGAAAGAAAATTGATGATAAAAGTAAAAAATGTGTATTTATTGGATACTGTTAGAGCACTGCTCGGTCGAACTCACAAGCGTTGGTATCTCAAGCTTGTTTGTTAAGTTTAGTTGATCAAAACTATATACTTGTGTTGATGGTGGATTTTCGACAAAGATCAAAATCGTAAAATCATGATACTGCATGTTTCTGACCCGGCTTTAGGAACGCATGTGACAATTCATATTTTACGATCTGTGAACCATTTCACGATCTCTGATTGAGTTCCTCTTAGAGCCATGATGAATATGATTCTAGAAAGGCCTCCCACTAGCTGAGCGTTCGATGCTGAGCATTTCATCATGACCTCTATGTAGAATAAGATAATTGGGCGGTCCTCCTACATAATTATTTGTTGAGAGGGCATAACGCCTTTAGGACGTCGGTGATACTCGCTTTTCTCGACTACATAGAGGGACCGTGTATAGATTCAGAAGGCTCTCCTACATAACTTTTTGTTGAGGGGGCTAAACGCCTTCAGGACATTAACAATGTTGCACGTTGTTCCCTAACTATACACCTTTCAGAATGAGTATGATGCTTCACTATCTCATATCTCGATTCTACAATAGATTAGTTCTACCGTGACATTCACTACTGAATTCCTAGAAAATAATCTATTATATCTCATCACTCCGTTCCATGAATCCGGCTGACTCCATGGATTAGTAATAGATAACCAATTCATCTCATTGCCCCATTACCTAAATTCTCCGGATGGAGTCATGGATTGGTAATGGATGCACATTTCATGATTATTGCTCTGTTTCATGAATTATTCTCCGTTGAATTTCATGAATTAGTAATAATACAATCGGGCATCTGGACTATCACCAAGTAAGCCCCAATAAAATGGTGCAAGTGTACTCAACAATGATGCACGAACGAGAACCCCAATGCACGAACGAGCATTCGAAAATATGGGCAAATGAGGAATCCTACACAAAACAGGAGAGAGAAAATAATAATAAAAAATGAAAAGAGGCGCCTAGGGACCGAGCCCACCGGCCGGCCGGCCATACCGCCGTGGCCGGTCCCCCACACCTCTTCCTTTTATTTTCTTATTTTATTTATTTTCATGAAGGCATGAAAACTCCTTCATTCAAGCAACTTTCCTTGTTTGAGCAAAACTTACGGTTTCTCCATATTTTCATGGTTTCATGAAAATTAAAAAAAATAAATAGGGAAAGGTGTTGCGGGACCGGGCTACCTAGCCGGCCGGCCATGCCCTAGCCGTATCCGGTCCCACACCTTGCAATCCCTTGTTTTCATAATTATTATTTCCCTCATCTCATGAAACTCCTCCGTTTGAGCAAAAATCATGGTTTCTTCATATTTTCTCAAATATTGCACAAACCATGAAAAAGCCAAAACGTAAAATGGTCGCATGACCGACTAGGCTATTCACGAAAAATATTAAAATATTATTATTTTAATATTCTCAATATATCGATCAAACGAGCAAAGTCCTACTTGCTCATTCGAGCAAAAATCAATAATTTCAGTCAAAGATTAAACTCTTCTGAAAATCCAAAATATTGCTAAAACGCACACCAGAAAATACCGAAACTCTCAGGACTGAGACATGGTGACAAGGGCATGCTTCCTTGACCGACCAAGGCCGGCCCTAAGGCTTGCAAGGAGCCAGTCCCACACATTCTTATAATTTTGACCTAATTTGCTCAATTGCTCATATTGGGTCCAAACTCGTTCCAACAACTTGGAATTTTCTCAAACGACCATCAGCTTGTCCCACGACCACCAAGGGCCAGTTTCATGCCCTTTTGGTCGGTCCCTCACTTCTCCATAAATTAGGTTTTATTACCTAATGCTCAGACGGGCACTATTTTAATAAATGATGAAACCGGCATTTTATCATCATTCTTTCACCAACCGGTCAACTAAGGACCCTGGTGCACGCTCACTCGAGCACTTGGGGACCACATGGTCGTCCATCATCCCATGTGGTGAGTCCCTCCCTCACTCATGACCTATTTTCAACAATTCATCTATTGAGAAACAATTGATCAAAATTAGGGTTTCGAACAAACGTTCCACAAATTATCATTCTGAGCAAGTTCAAACACTAATAAATTTATGTTGATCCAACAATCAACATCTGGATTAATTATATAATATTTGGTAGTCTACCCAATATTTTATTGGGTCACGTTACTGTTGAGGGGTGAATTTTGGTTCTACAAGTCCTAGCCACAACACACCCAATTCCCAAGAGGAGAGAGAGTGAGAGAAAAAGGATCCCCTCCATTGTACTACATGCCCCTTTATATAGACTTCTCAAAAGCCCCTCATTTTATGATATCATGCCACATGTCCTAAAACTCCTTAATTACTACTAATGCCACTCCTTCTCTAATACAACCTCCTTCTTTCCTATTAATTCCTCCATTGTCCTTTCCATCTTATGGATACTTTCTTAGTGGACTTGGTCTTTAGTCCCTAAGTCCCCATGTTTCATGTTGGGTTTGCCTCCCTTTTGGGGGCGCACTAGGCCGGCTAAGGGGGAATATTTTTCATGTATCAACATTAGTCCCCTGACTACTGGGTCAATTGTCAAAGGACCCGGTAGTCACATCATGCCTTATCTTAAGTTCTACTTTTCAACAATAGTCATTGTCCTCTGATGATGCCATCCTAAAGTCCCCATTATAGGATGCCCCATATATGGTAGTCATCTTCATTTCTCTGATCGAGCGACTCCACAGCTTCTTGGATATACCTTGACTCTGGCGATCTTATTTGCGCTTATATCTCCATCCTACCTTCGGGGTGAACTAGTACGCTTATTAGTGTTGAAGGAGGAGGTGGTCATGTTGGGGTCTCTTAGGGTGATTCATTAAAGGCGCGTGAAGCTTATGACGAGCATGAAGATATTGTCTCACTTACGCAGGGGTCACAATCATCTGATAAGATTATGGACAACATCCGCAAGTTGGTAGACGAAGCTGATCGGGATTTGGCTTTAGCGAGTGTTTAGGCGCGTTTAAAGGTGGAGACTCTGGATGTAGATACTGCCCGTGTCGTGCGTTGATATTCAGTTAAACTTGTGCGGGTAGTCCAAGTGTTCTTAGATAGGCGAAGCGTGTTGTTTGGCAATATTAGTGCGCGCCTACTCCCTTCTTTTATTTTCAATGGAATGCACTGTTTGGTGTTTCGCCTTTGTGGGGATGGGTGTGTCTTCTTCGTGATTATGTTTGGGTAGGAAAAACGCGCCTTCAGAGGTGAATCCCTTGTAATGGAGGTAAGTCCATATGCTTCGCCCCTCCCTTTCCTTTGTTTTTCCAAGGTAGGAAAACACGCTCCCCCTTTTCTATAGCCGATCAGATGCGCGGAGTAACCCGTCGCCTTTTTGTAAATCCGTGGATAATCGGATGCACGGAGTAACCTGTCGCCATTTTGTATATTTGTGGCCGATCGGATGAGCATATCAACCCGTCGCCTTTTTTGTATATTTGTGGCCTATCTTGGGGCCTTTTTGTATATCTGTGGCCGATCGGATGAGTATATCAACCCGTCACCTTTTTATATATCTGTGGCCCATCGGATGCGCTGAGCAACCCATCGCCATTTTGTATATATGTGGCCGATCGGATGAGTATATCAACCCGTCGTCGTTTTTGTATATCTGTGGCCCATCTTGGGGCCGTTTTGTATATCTGTGGCCGATCGGATGAGCATATCAACCCGTCACCTTTTCGTATATCTGTGACCCATCTTGGGGCCTTTTTTAAACTCTTCAGCCGACCGGGTGTCTATGCATCCCGTAAATTTTTGTAAATTTGTCAGTCGATCAGGCGCCGTTGGCTGTCCTGAGACCTTTTGTATATTTGTCAGTCAATCTAGCGCCCTTGGCTGACTTGAGACCTTTAGTCAGTCAATCAGGCGCCTTTGGATGACCTGAGACCTTTTGCCAGTCAATCAGGCGCCTTTGGCTGACCTGAGACCTCTTGTAGATTTGTAAGTTAATCAAGCGCCCTTGGCTGACTTGAGAACTTTAGTCAGTCAATCAGGCGCCTTTGGCTGACCTGAGACCTTTTGCCAGTCAATCAGGCGCCTTTGGCTGCCTTGAGACCTCTTGTAGATTTGTCAGTCAATCAAGCGCCCTTGGCTGTCTTGAGACCTTTAGTCAGTCAATCAGGCGCCTTTGACTGACCTGAGACCTTTTGCCAGTCAATCAGGTGCCTTTGGATGACCTGAGACCTCTTGTAGATTTGTCAGTCAATCAAGCGCCTTGGCTGTCTTGAGACCTTTTGTCAGTCAATCAGGCGCCTTTGGCTGACCTGAGACCTCTTGTAGATTTGTCAGTCAATCAGGCGCCCTTGGCTGACCTGAGACCTAGTGTAAATTTTTGTTCAAGCGGCCTCTATGGACCCTTGCTAGCATGGTGCCCGGAGCACGTTACTAGATTTTTCTCTTTTTTTTTTTTTTTTTTTTGCATAGCAGATCATGAATTTCACGACAAGATGATATTGATGCTTTGTAGAAATTAATTAAAGTGACAAAACCTACACATGCGGCTAGGTGACATGCATATTTCATGGAGCGCGAATAAACATCCAAGTCAGCTTTATATTAGATGTTTCATGCTTTAAATTGACTAAAATATGTGTGATGGAAGCGTACAATCATAATAGGAGTACCAATCACATCTTGCATGCTAAGAAAAATCATAATATAATCATACTTAATAACCATATGCTCCCAACTATTGCATGCTAGCGATGTTTGATAATGAACAAGCCATGAGGTATCGTGACGCTTATGCCTGAAAATTAACATAAAAGTTTTGAAAAGCTTCAGTAAAGCGCTTGTGCTTAAATCATACCTTCCCTGAACTTACTATACAGTCTAATATGCTAAGGTGACAAACAATTAAAACACATAAAAATAGCTGACGCGCTGAGATGTACACATTCATTCAAAGAGTGTTGGGTGGCATATTATTCTAGCTTTATACTATTCAAATAGAAAGCAATTGGATTGTTTTGACAAGCACACTTTCTACAATGTGTTAAAATCAGTAGTATTCAAATAGAGTTACACATCTAATTCTAGTACTTTTCACGCAGGTATATGTTATATGTTCAAACATAGGTGCGTGGGTGAACAAAACCAGTCTAGTAAGCATGAGTCAAACAGTATACATATGCACGATAACTACCAGTGGGAAACGGAAAGTGAGCAAGTTCAAGCAAGCAAGTTAATCATGCATTCCGTACTTTTACATCAACTGACATCAAACAAACTTCATGCAAGCGGCAATGTATGCTTGGAAGGTAAAAATTCTCATAATATGGCTAGTTCATAAGTAAAATTCATGTTGGCGTGGAATTACACTTCAAAGCCGAGAGGCAAAAGATGATATGCTTTATGCTTTTATTAACTTAGCTATATGGGATGTTCTGTGTACGTTCAATAGTGGGATCCTAATCATGGGTCCGGCGGGCAATAATCATGTAATAACGTTGAAGATACACTAAAACGCAAAGCGGACAGTAATCATGTGATGAATCAAACCATGAATGCCGAGTGATAGGGCAAGAAACTAGCAGATACATGAGCCGCTGCACTAAGAGAAAATAAAACCATGGAAGTCTGAACTCGAGACAAACCTAAGTTATACTATTTTGAAGCTTTCTTCAAGTAGAGAGGTAAAAGGGGTTACCATTGTCATTATGTTTACAGAGAAAGTAACCGGAGCCGAGTTGTAGTTTCCGCTTCTAGATGACGACATAGATACAACCGCGTTACTAGTATGTACAAGTCTTGTGGTTTCTCAACTTTACCGATCTTTGAGCTTGCAGGAGGGTTGCTTTTAGCTTTGTTGGGGATAGTGACAGTCTATTGATAAACGATGGTTTCGGCTGAAGCGCTTCTCCTGTTTGAAGCTGACTTTACTCATAAGGGTACCAGGCGGATGGAATATAACCGTACTGATTCTGATTTGCTTGTACTCACGTACCAACTCTTACATTTTGTTGGTGAATCAATCACTGCTCATAGATGTTCACAGGAAGATGAGATTTTCTCAGTTCACCATCCTTGTAAGTTTCCGGCTACATCCCTGAAGTTGTTTGTTGTCCACAGACTGTAAGGCTAGATCATCGACACACTCTCATGGCTTGATCTTCAAAAGAACATGGCGGCGGCATTTCTTCACTAGAGGCTGGGATTTATTATGGAAACTCACTAAACTTAGAAGTTGATGCAGCTCCAATTGATCACGCGGTAAGGAGTGTCCAGCTGAAGCTCTTTGCTTCTCCCACTTGTGTTCTTCCCGATGACGCCATAGTTGGGTTAAACCAAGGGCGTGCAGCAAACTTGTGCTCGTCCCCTGACGATCGGCTCATAGGCGTGCTGTGAAAGCATCCTCATTAATCTCCACCACCAGCAGCGAAAATTTAGGCCCCCATTGCATCGTCTCAGCATCAGCAAACTGATGGTGTCGCCCTGCATCAAGAAATCCCCTTCTCTATCGCTCCAATTATTCTTTCAATCATTCTGTAGCCCAGATTTCATTCAAACCCAAGGTATGTTTATGTGCAAAGTCCTCCATTGCCTTTAATCCTAGCAGAACTCCAAATCCCACGGACAGACTTCCCAAAAATCAACCACAAGAACTATAGCCACGGACTAGGTGAGGTTTTATTAAAGCACCCTACATTACCAGTTTAGGGGACACGGAACCAAATTTCATTAGTTAGTAGTTACAACTCAAAGATTGAGTACCATATAATCTCATTTCAACTGAGGACTAAAGCGACTTTCAACTGACGCTAAAATAAGTTCAAGCACAGACATAAGGACAGATCGAATGGAGATCGAAAGTAAATTAAATTCAAAAAAATAAAAATAAAATAAAAATGAATCAATGGGTAACACAGATCGACGTGTAGTGGTAGTAAATCAGAAGCCCTATTTTACATTGATCTCAAGAATCGGGATCGATTAAATTTTAGTTGTAAGCCCTAAGTTTCGATTTTTTTTGAAATTTTATGAAATTTTGCATTGAAACGAAGAAAAGGATAAGAAACGAATCTAAATCTCGATTGTAAATTGGACGGAAAATCTGTTTAGAAATCAAAGTCCTCGGGGTTTTAATTGAAAAATCGACCAGCTGATAAATGGATTCGAATCAAAAGATCAAAAGAAGACAATACTTATCTTCTTAGATGTTGTGTTGATGAAATTGTGCAGGAAATCGCTCCGACTCAATGTCCACTCCTGATTTCATCTTCAACACGTTTTTTGTTGCTTGGATGCAGGTGCGCTGATATGCCTTCAGGTAAGCGGAGAACGAGGGTGATGCTGTAGCAGGGAGAAAGGTGAGGGAAGGCGCTGATGAGGTTAATGGCGCGGTGGGGTTGAGTTTGGGTATGTAAGACATGACGCGGGGAAGGTATACATGAAAAGTGTGAGCGCGTGGGTGGGGTGTACCGCCCAGAGAGGAAAAGATCTTGTAAGAAAAGAGAGGCACGTGATGTCATGGGAATTGGATAGCTAGGCTAGGCACGAGCCTCCGGGTGTGGTCGCCAAATGTTGAGGGGTGAATTTTGGTTCTACAAATCCTAGCCACAACACACCCCATACCCAAGAGGGGAGAGAGTGAGAGAAAAAGGATCCCCTCCATTGTACTAAATGCCCCTTTATATAGACTTCTCAAAAGCCCCTCATTTTATGATATCATGCCACATGTCCTAAAACTCCTTGGTTACTACTAATGCCACTCCTTCTCTAATACAACCTCCTTCTTTCCTATTAATTCCTCCCTTGTCCATTCCATCTTATGGATACTTTCTTAGTGAACTTGGGATTTAGTCCCTAAGTCCCCATGTTTCATGTTGGGTTTGCCTCCCTTTTGGGGGCGCACTAGGCCGGCTAAGGGGGAATATTTTTCATGTATCAACAGTTACCAATAAATAAAGTCGTGGAATTGAGCAATACTTGCTAAGTTGCTCGAATATTGATCCAACTATCAATATTCAGTAATTCATCGAATTGAGCAATACTTGCTCAGTTTCTCGAATATTGATCCAACTATCAATATTCAGTAATTCGTCGAATTGATCAACTTGAATATTGATCTAACTATCAATATTCCGCCAATATTGATTCAACTCAATATTCAGCAATTTATCGAATTTACAATATTTTCTCAGAGGAGCAATATCAACACAAGAACTATACATCTAACATGTTCAATCCATGAATCACTGAGTATTCTTCACTCATGCTCGAGTCAACAAACTTAGAGTCACTGTCTAATAAGTCAAACGACCGATAATCAAATACACATCTGCTTTGCAGACTCCACGTTCGTGAGACATCAATCACGTCAAATGGGGGATATCAATTAGGGTTTTGGTCTGGCGGCCTGTGGCACGTGTGTTCATCCACGATGAGAAATGTGAGTAAGTCGTGCAAGCGGTTGAGGGAGTTAGCAAAGTAGTGGGTGGAAGATCAACCAAGTTTTCACACGACACGGAACTGGTTTTACCACAATTTCCCATTTTCCCACTCTTTCACTCATGAAACCGTCACACTTACTGGGATCAATGTGTTCGCTACTCTAACAATATAAATAAGCTGTGAATCGATGACTGAACAACATTCGTCTACACACAAGTTCTCTCGATCAAACTTATTTATACATATTTGCAGAAACCTTCAACACATCCACAATCCTTGATCATCATTAATCCCAAAATTCTCAGCTTCCCTCCTACAGATCAACCCATCTCCCTCTTCGTGACCGAATTGACTCTGGAACGGCCATTGACTTGGTTTAAGCCGGAGTCCTACAGATTGATCTCTCGAACTCAAAGCACTCCTATGCAATGCATCTGTGTTAGGTTAAGCAGTTTACCCGGTTCGAGGAGTCTCCTCCGAACCGTCGTCTCTTCAATTCCTTGAAAACCAGCAAATCATTTTTCCCCATCTACAGATTGGCGACCACAGTGGGAGATTAATGTCTTGGTTGCAATCTCAACTTTCACAAAATGGTTGATCTTAGGTCAGGTTAAGTTACAAATCCAAACACAAACAACGCTAGTACTAGCAACAATGGTGGTACTCCATAAACTACCCCTTCTTCCAACATCTGTGTTGTTAATACCACTCCTTTTTAAACCAATGTAAGCAATCATCCTCTCTTCGGCCGGTATC
Organism: Papaver armeniacum; assembly: GCA_023531295.1. NCBI lineage: Eukaryota > Viridiplantae > Streptophyta > Magnoliopsida > Ranunculales > Papaveraceae > Papaver > Papaver armeniacum. The sequence goes on along the minus strand of JAJJWW010000762.1, from coordinate 486,789 downwards.
CCGAGGAAGTCAAAGAAAATCCTCCCACCATAGCTTATCTCATGAAGGTCCAGGAAGTTCTCGCCAAAAATAAAATTGACATGGATGCAACACAGAAAGAGTCGTGCAATTATCTCAAAACTCTCACTGACAAGATGTCAGAGAAAACTCAGGAGAAGGGAAAATCCAAAGAAACATCTTCGACTGCTGATCCTGAAGTCACTCCAATCCATGTAGTAGACGATGATGAAGTCCAAAAGGCTATAGATAACCCACCAACGAAATAACATGCAGGCTTCATCACCCGTGAAGACCTGGAACGCTTTATGGAGGATCGAGGAAAAGACAAAACACCATCTGTTCACCGTCATCAACCTCCATATCTTGCTGATACGCAAAGAATTCCTCTCCCAAAGGGCTATAATTCTCCAACGTTCACATTGTACAACGGAACGAGGAACGCTTGAGAACATGTCTCTAGATTCCTGAGAGCACTAGGCGAACACGATCACAACCATGTCTTCCGTCTGAAGGAATTCTCGAAATCCCTGACAGGCCTAGCATACACATGGTACAACAATATTGCACCAGGGAGCATCACTGGTTGGGGAGAAATGGTTAATTCCTTCTATCGTAAATACTTCTTCGTCTCAGAGAAGATCACTCTCTCTGATTTAGGAAAAATGTCATAGAAGAACAATGAACATCCGAACGATTATGTGAAGAGGTTCAGAGTCCAAGCTTTGGATTGTCATGACCCGAATGTCACTGAACAACAACTGGTGAACTTGTGCATCAACGGAATGATCCCGGTCTAAAGAGCCTTGCTGGAAAATCTCCGGTTACAGACTTTCTCAGAGCTTCATGAAGCGGCCAAACGATCAACGACTACTGCACTTGCTTTACTGGAAAGAGAAAAGTCTGCAAGGTCGAGGAACCTCGAAGCAGCCGACGCCTAGTCAACAATCAGTACAATCTCCAGCCTTCAACAAACGTTATGCTGAAAGGAATTAAAGGAAAGCCGAGACACAGCATCAGAGCGCTTCTCCAACATCCCAGGCTCCTCTGAAGGCGCAAAGAAAAGATAATCAATACTTTAAATGCACAAACCTCGACCCTAAGCATCAACGAACGGGAAATGATCGAGATAGACTCAAACTTCTCTCTTCTCATGAAGGAGTGATCGAGTTACTGGAAGTCTGGGTTCAAGATGGTGCAATCAAATTGTCGTCGTTCATAAGGAGAGAGCTAACTAAAGAAGAAATGGAGAATCCCAGGTATTGTCTCTTTCATAGGTTCATCGATCATCCAATAAGTAACTGTAATATTTTGAAGCACATCTTCAAAGAGAAGGTTGATCCATAATAGCTTCAACCGGGGACTGAAGGAGTACACAAGAATCCTCTCCCAGTCAAAACCTTTACACTCTGAATAACCAGTCAAAGAAGCAGTTCAATCGTTGATCGAGAATATCTATGAAATTGCTCTATCTATCTAAGGCACAAAGGAAAGACATGTTCACAACACCGAATTACATTGTGTCAGACGTCTGTCCATCCCGAAAATACTCCTTGAACCTTCATACACATATAAGGAGATGCACGACTGGGGACTGCTTACCACTGTCCATCTCAGAGGAAATGAACTCGGAAGAACGTTGATCGATGCTGGCACCAATATCAACATTAATCCATGAAAACCATCAGAGCCGCAGACATTAATCGATAAGGAGCTACTTGTGATCCCATCTCAATCAGAGACCTTGAAGGAACGCTCGGAAATACTTATGGCTACATCACCCCCAAAGTGAACATAAGTTCAACCTGGACAGAAACCAAGTTTCAATAATCAGAAAGATCTAGGATATGACATGGTCTTCAGACGATCGTGGATCCATGCTGAAAAGATGGCTACTGACAAAGCGCCTATGGTTGCATATCTCTCGGAGGAAAGTTCTGATCCAGAAGATTTGGCGGGCATTCCATCATCAGAGCACTTGGAGGAATTTCGAACATTGACGAGGTTGAAGCAAGAACCTGCAAAATATGCATAGATAATCATAAAGAGGTTCCGCACTCAGGCAAGTCTCATTCATTCCATGTCTATGTCATTTATTTACTCACATGCTATCCTAGCGTGGGGACTCAATTCTGCTAGCAACTATGTTATTGCAAGACGAATGGTAGCTTCACCGCATTATTACTTTACCAAGTAGTTGAATCTGACATTTTTCTGAATCGATCACTGAGATGTTCATTACTAAGATGATGTCCAAGCATGGCAAAGAACTTTGGGCGTTTCTCCATAGCCTTGCAGGAGTGTCTGTGTGTCCCACAAAATCAGAAAGCTCTAATGTCTTCATAAGTGTTGAATCCCACTACCGCAATGAAAGGAATGCTGAATCAACAGAAGATACCCAGGGCCGAGATGATCAAACCTAAGACATTCGATGCTTAAGGGATATGACGCTTCAACACTCAAACATCTAAGAAGCTTCCAAACTGTACTCCCAATCAAAGAGTACACCTTCAATAATGGCGCATCTAGCTTCAGCAGAAATATCTCGAAGATGACACATTGATTCAATACCAAGACGATCAAAGTGTAACTGAACGACAATCGATAAGTCTTCACTATCTCCATGTAAAGATTTCAGAAGCAGATGCAACATCATTCTTCCATGGATGGCGTAAACTCCTTCAACATATATCTTTTGCTAAGTAGATGAACACCTCTGGGATGCACTTGGGGACTTGATCTTGTTGGAAAGACCAACCCAGATCAATTTCAATAAATGTTTCCATATAACACGTCATTGCAACCTGATGTAATGCCATGAAACATCATCAACGGAACCTCTCTACATCACAAGTCCCTGCACGACTGAGAAACTTCCTCTCTTCACCGACCGCATCCAGAATAAAGACCATTGTTGCTATCTGCCGAAAGTCGACTCACTGACAAAGCAAGTTCACAGTGAAGTCATACTGTTCAGGAGAATTCGATTTGAACTCCTAGTACACCTTCATCTTAGGAATGCTCAACCCACCAACTAGTTCGTGAATGTAAAGGCTCACTGGATGGAGGAGCAAAGACTATATCGATAATCATGCTTCTAGCATTTTTGGTCTATAGAGCCACTCCAACCATAGTGTTGGCATCAACAAGGATATCTGGAGGAACTCCGTCTATGGTCTCAGCATCAACAACGGTCTCAGAAGCAACATCCTCATGACATGGATCCATCAACTAACCAAGCGGACTTCTCCAAGAACTAATGATTCGTATCAATGTGTGTAGACATAATAACATGTTCACATGAAAGTCTTCCCAAAGCTTGCACGACTGGTAGGCGCAATCCAAAGTCTTCTCCAAGATGTTCTCATCACCTCTACAAATGAGGTACAACGCACTTCAGACCATGGGTTTACAAAAACGTACCAATGGGTGAGTAATGGGTCAATACTTCCTTAGCGAAAGACGCTAGTCTATATCTCTTCTACAACATACCAAAAGGGCGCATCAATCGTACATACGAGCTGAAATATATGTCCTTTACTGTCAGGTCTATGAAATCTGAAAATTTTGTACGGGATTACAAATTACAAATGTGAACGCTTAGTTGAGTGACCTACACAACTCCAAATTGAGTGGTTCTTTTCTCATGTGATAAATCAGTCTCTTAGCTTCAAAAGTTGGGGTCAAGCATTGAATTCCGGCATCGTATGAGGTTCCTACAGCTTCCAAAACATACAACAGGCAAGCAACAATTCTTAGACGGGATTCATAACTTCCACAGTCGATCGGTGTCCACCAGGTCTTTCCACTAAGTCCTTCATAAAGGTACCTCCAACTTCGACCACCTAGGTCTTTACATCAATTTTTCTACCCGAGTCCTCTATCTAGGTTTTGCCAGAAGAAGGGAAAACAAAGGGGAGAGATTTAACAAAATACTGTGGACTAACAGTCCACTGATCATGACGATCAATTTCACAGTCCAAGACTCGTAGCGCCGGGCTCTCTAGTGCTAATCATTCATCGTAAAAGGAATGGTACCGTTGGGACATGCAACCATAGTCATTACATCATCCTCTCTTGAGGGAAACCTCAGTTATGGTCCCGTGACCAGGGTTTCAGAAGTGATGTTTCTACGATCGATTTAAATAAGATGGCACTTTTAAGCACCATGCTCATGTATCAATCAAAGGGTCTAGATCTCAAATGAATCAATGACATTAAAATCCTTCACCAACCGTTCAAGACACAAGCCACTACAAGAAAAGTCACTTTTAGTGGTAAAATAGTGTGTCACGAAAATCAATTTCTTCGCTGCAAAAAGAATTCAGCGGCGCAAAAAGTTTCATCACCTATAGCGAGTCGTTGAAAGTGTTTTGTGACGTCCTTAAGAAATCGTCACCGAATTTTTTAATTAGCGACATAAGTTTTTTTGCCACCAAAACTATCTTTTTGTGAGCAAATAAAATTGACACTGTTCTCTAATTTTGTGATGAAGAATTTTGTCACTCTATGTATTATTGGTGAGGAAAATATTTTATCACTTAAAATAGCTTTAGCCGTGAAATTTGTTCGTCTCCAGATATACTTATAGTGAAGAAACAAACACGTCACATAAAATAGTTTTAGCCGCGAAATTTATTCGTCTCAAAATATACTTATAGTGAAGAAACAAACTCGTCACATAAAATAGTTTTAGCCGCGAAATTTGTTCGTCTCTAAATATACTTATAGTGAAGAAACAAAATCATCACTATAATATAGTTTTAGCCGCGAAATTTATTCGTCTCAAAATATTCTTATAGTGAAGAAACAAACTCTTCACATAAAATAGTTTTAGCCGCGAAATTTGTTCATCTCAAAATATACTTATAGTGAAGAAACAAAATCATCACATAAATAAATAGTGTTAGCATGGAAATTTGTTTGCCTCAAAATACAATTATAGTGAAGCAACAAACTCGCCACCAAATAGTTTTAGCCGCAAATATTTTTTTTATCTCTAAAAAAATAATGATTTAGCAGCGAAATAAATTTAGTCGTCTCTAAAAAATAATAAACCAATTAGTATTGTCTCTGTATGGACATTCCAGTAACGAATCTCGTCGTCTCCAAGAAAATAATAACCATTTTTTCTTTGGTGACTAGCCTAGATTTAATATTTTACAAAAAATATATATTAATAAATAAACATTTAAGTAAATAATATAAATTGAATAAATAATAATTGCCAATAAATTGTTTAGACAAAATCCAAACTAGAAAAAACCTGATAAATAAACTCTACCAATAAATAAACATCACTACTAGAAAAGAGAAAAAAATACCAAGACTAAAACATTAATGTTGTTCAGTTCCATTAGCGGTAATGTTATTCAACCCGAGAGAACGTATCATCATATCCTGCATGTTTCTTATGACCTTCTCGTTGTCTTCCTTCATCTTTTTGATAACCTCATTCTGGGCGCGTATTTGCTCTTCCTGAGCTTGAATTCTATCAGCCTGCGCTTGCAGCATTTCATGAATTCCTTCGTTGTTAGAAACAGTGGTCGCAGAACGACGTCGTCTCTGCTTTTTCTTTAAAACCTGAGCACATACTTCTGCCTCAGTGGGTGGTGTAGCTCCCGCTTCGCTGCCTCGCTGCATTAGCTCATTCATAGTGTCCTATATATAGAGATACATAATAGAGAGAATAATTAGCAACTACACCAGAATGTCAAACCAGTAGGTTAGTTCTAGTGATATAAAATTATAGAAGTAAGAGATTACAAAAACTTATTGGGTGTGGTGTGTTTATGAATTATATTGGTTTAGACATATATAACACATACGGCAACACTTAATATTGTTTATACTCACCCATTTGATGCGAGCTTCATCAGAAATCCAAACAACTTCGCCCGTTTCTTTATTGGTAGATGAATGGGTGTCATAGAACGTTTGAATGTCACCTTGCTCGAATCCAACTTTCCGTTTCTGTTTTACACAGGAAATAAAAAACAACTGAGTTGATGTTGCAACAGAAAAAGAGTAAATATTAGACAATCACATTCCATCCTAAGCTCCTAAAGGACTTAAAAAATTTATACATCTGACAATGGTTGAACGGAACAGCTTCTCTTGCTGTGGAACATATTCTTATTCACATTCCATTTCGAATCATATTCTTATTCATAAAGGAACATACCTCCGCCCTGTGGACCACATGTGACTTAGAACCTCCACAATGGTTGAACGGAACAGCTTCTCTTGCTTTTGCACCTGCTGCAGAGCGCTTCTGCGAATTTTAAATAAAGCAAAAGTAAAATAACAACTTACATAAACATATTGTACTACAATCAAAAAAATGTTCCAAAAGAAGAAGATAATAAAGACAAAACCTTGAAACTTTCACTGGAAAACACGTGGTCGCACAACCAGTCCCAATCTTCCAGCGACACGTTCTTATAAGGCTTTCTCTTGGCCTCTTCATACGTTCCATCTTTCAAGGACTCTTGAAAATGAATTGACATTTTATTCCTGCGGTTAAAGTACTTTATGCCCATAGATTTCATTAAGAACTCCTTCACCATCGGCAAAGAAGTGTCTAAAATGAATTTATTCTGAAAATGGAAAATATATCAGCATTCACATATTTGAAGTAGATAAAGTAGAAGAACATGTTAGAGATATGCATTACCTTGGGGCAAGGGAACGAAAAATCACCCCACACTCGCTTGCGAGTGGACTGGCATTTTCGCAGTCAGGCTCTCCTTCTAACTCTGAGAAGTTAACAGACAGCTTCCCTTTGTTGGCTGCAATCAGTAAATCCAACTTAAGCCCTCGAGTGGAGCCCCGCACGTTCCTTGAGGGTGTTGCGTATACTAAGATGAAACAGATCAGTTATGTAGGAAGGTAATATAGATAACGAAGTTAAATAAATATAATCAAATACAGGTTTCTGGGACACAAAAAAAAATTATGGAAAATATCATAAACCTTTTAGCATTCCTGACTAATATGAATTAGAGGCCTTATGTTCAGTCAGACAGATCATTTTCCTACCACTGAGCACAGATTGAGATAGACATATCGAACTAACAACAATAGTGATAAACAAAATCACAATCAAAGTTTCAAACCAATGATAAATGATACTTATGCCTACCACTGAGCACATATTGAAACAAATTCTCACAAAGCATTTGATATGATTAAAAAAAGCCGCAAATTTTTCGTGAAGAACCCTGATTCATGAATTTACACAATCAAAAAAAAAATCCAAAACCGAAGAACAGAAAGGAGAAATTCCTTCCTAAAATGACAAAAGATTTGGTTAAAAATTTTTTTCAAACAACCTGTGGGCAACCCACTTTGTATTAGCTGTAGTAGAACAATAGTGATAAGCAGAACCAAAATCAAAGTTTCAAACCTATGATAAATGAAGCTTATTCTAACCACTTTGAGCACGTTGAAACAGACATATCGAACTAACAACAACAGTGATAAACAGAACCACAATGAAAGTTTCAAACAAATGATAAATGAAGCTTATTCATACCACTGAGCACATATGAAACAAATTCTCACAAAACCAATATAAATATTTGATATGATTATAAACAAGCCGCAAATTTTTCGTGAAGAACCATAATTCATGCATTTACATAATCAAATCGAACTCCAAACCCGAACAGAAAGGAGAAATTTCTTTCTAAACAACAAAAGATTTGGTTAAGACAATTTTTCAAACAACCTGTAGGCAACCCACTTTGTATTAGCTGCAGTAGAACAATAGTGATAAACATAACCAAAATCAAAGTTTCAAACAATTAATAAATGAAGCTTATTCCTACCACTGAGCACAGACAGAACCACAATCAAAGTTTCAAACCAATGATAGATGAAGCTTATTACTACCACTGAGCACAGATTGAAACAAAAAGAATAAAAACTACCAATCTAACTGTGGAGATTAATGAAGTAAAAGTCCAAAAAGAAGAGAAAGGGGAAAAGTAACAGGTACCCTCAGAAGATGATGTTGCTGGAGCTGGTTGTTCATTATTGTTCACCATTTTCACCTGGGCAATGAAACAACACCATGATTAAAAGAACAGCTACGAAACCCAACTACGGAAGCAGGAATTCATGTTTGGGTGGGCAAAAAAAAAAAACCCAATGAAAAAATAATAACACCAAATGAACAGTTTCAAACAACTTACTTATGGAGGAAAAATGTAAAGATTTCCTAAGCTATATGAGAAGCGGTGACATTTGATTGCATTAAGGTATTACAAGCATTTTCATTATTATTAATTTCAACCAAATATTAGCCCAGAGAGCATTGCATTAAGGTATTACAAGCATTTTCATTATTATTAATTTCAACCAAATATTAGCCCAGAGAGCGGTAACCGACCATACTCAAAAATATACAACATGGGTCAAAATAATATTTTTATGAACCCACAGCCCCATACGGATGAGATACCGTAGCACCGTTCTGTACTAGTAAACTTACAAGAACCCCATGCTGTCAACAAAGATTGTACCATCAGCATAACCATTCAACCAAGATTAAGCAACGATGCTGATATGAAATTCAATCCATGGTATACATTTTAATCTGCACATGCTGAGATAGTCAACAGATAAACCAACACATGCATTTTAGTCACTACTGCACTGCAAGAATTCTCATTCATTGAATTGGTAGGTTCCAACTCCAAGCCCACCACATATTTTTCAATTAACATAAATGATTCTAAGGTTTCTAAGGTCATCATTGTTTAACAGATCAGTATCCAACACCATAAGGCTCAACAGTTCATAAGAGAATACATCTACCTAAATTTTGCAAACGGGTAAAGGCCATTTGCATCAACGTTAGAATGTTTCCTACAACATTCTTAGTTCAAACTTGAGATCAACTTAGGTGTTATGCTGTCCCTAACAAACATACAAAGTTGGACAGGAAGCTAGCTAGGGACATGCTTCAATTAAAATTCTCTGAAACATTTTAACAAACACATGACAAGCTACAATCTTAAATAACACAATCCCTCATTCCAAAAATCCAATGGCAATGGCCTAGTTAAATTCTACAGCTTTTCACACATGGAATCACTTATAGTAAATATATGTTGCTTAGTCTAATGCACATGGTATCGTTGTTTCACTTGGTATTCAAAGAAAAGGCCACCACTAATCAAGTTCTCCACCTCTAACTTGATTATAAATTCAAAATGAGAGGTAATACCTATATATGGTCAAGAAAATGTACCAAGTACACGGAGTACACACCTATTTTACTTCAAACACTACTCAAGTATATGAAACTAAGTGTTACATCAACCAATCAGCGACATGAAAGCTCACATACAACAATCAGTGGAAAATGTACCTATAAATACAAGAATCGCAAACGAGTAGATATTAAAATAGAATATGCATTCCCATGGATTCTGTGCTAACTTAGATACCGCCATAAGAGCAAGTCTTATGGTGGAATCCAAGCTATTCCAAGTGTGGAAAATCCATGTAATGTCAAGTTGGGGTCTTCCACAGAAAATCCAAGCAACCTTCCATGGATCTATGGAAGGGCTCGTGGAATCCATAGAAACGTCATTAATAATAGCGCTAAACGCCAATAAGATTGGCACGGTAGAGGACAAGAAACGCCAATATGAATGGCGCTGAACGCTAATCTAAATAGCGTAAGTCAAGCGCTAATAAGAATGGCGTTTAGCGCTATTAACAATAGCGTTTTCTTAGCGCCATTAAGAATAGCGTTAAGCGCTATTCACAATAGCTTTGCGCGCTATTAACATTAGCGTTTCACTTTTTTTATTTTTTAACACTCTTCTCACATCACTCCTGTTTCTTTTACCTATAATTAAAAAATTAAAAAACTTTAAAATTACAAAACAAAATTTATAAATTTGAAATTGAAACAGGATATAAATTAGCTAATTTTCATTTCATAGATTAAGTTACATGGATTAAAAAAATTAAAAGCGACATTACATGGATTGAAATAACTAATATTTAGAATTTAACATTATCCGATTTTGATTGTCAAGCTTCATCATTTCTCAAAGTTCACTTCATCATTGTAAGATCACGATATTTAATTTCCGAAAGCGGGATGGTTCTTAAGAATTTGGTACACATGATCAAATGCAAAATCTTTGTTGTTTTGTTGAGAATATAGAGTTCTAGCATGTGCCTCCTACAAAATAAATAAACATAATCTCTCATTTAGAAAATTAATGACTTAAAATATGTAGATAATTGAAAATAAGAGGTTCCATTGAATAATACTTACAACTTCTTCTAACGCCCATCCTCCTTCGGGCATATTTGCATAAATTGAATGTATGATACTCATGTAAACTTTGAATTGCTTTTTTATCACCGAAAACCTATTTTGAATACTTTTTCTTGTTCTTCCGTTTCCATTACCACCCGCTTCTTCTACAAAGGCTTGAAGCACCCTTTCCCAATAGTTGTTGACTCCTTGATTTAGTTCAACAATCGGTTGGAGACTAATTCTCATCCAAGCTTTAGTGATTGCAACATCTTCATTTGTAGTGTATGCCATACTTGAACTTGATTGAAATTAGGTTTGGAATTAAAAATATAAAATCGGGAGAGATGGGAGCAAAGAAAATCTTGAGATTTTGGGATGGTTTGATTTGTGTTGAAGAAGCCAATTTTATAGATAAATTTTAATTTTGAAAATCTGACCGTTGAAACGCTATTGAGAATAGCGTTAAGCGCCATTCTTAATGGCGTTTATTTTGAGTCGTTGATTAGAAGGAGCCGTTGAGAATCCAATGGTGTAGAAAAAAACGCAAATGAGAATAGTGTTAAGCGCCATTCTTATTTGCGCCAAATGCCAATCTTAATAGCGCTAATCACAAAAAACATCCAGGAGACACTCGATTTCTCCAATCCTATACTTAGTTTTTTTTTCTAGTCTCTCATTTTTTCCTCTTGAACAAACTAGTTTTTTGGTTGATACAATTGAATGAAATTGAATCAAAAGAAGATAAAATTGAATACAATTGAATGAAATTGAATCAAAAGAAGATAAAATTGAATGAAATCATAAGATTGCAACTAAGTTGCTTACATACTGAAAGTTCATTCGAAATCTTACGAAAAAAGACTAAAGTTGTTCTGGTGGGTAAACATTGGTAGAATCGAATTCACCATCCGAACCGTCAAGATCATCTGGTGGCGGAGGGGGAGATTCTGGTGGCATTTCACCTTCTCTGAGACCTAGTCCATGTCGTATCCAAATGTGTTGAACAAGATCATTGCGGAGTTGGAGATATGCCTCGTCATTCCTTAACTCGTGGTATGACCTCGGTATTCCAAAGAACTCGTCAGATTTGTTCGTTCACGACTTCACCCCAATCTAAGTTACGTCTTTCATTCTCAATGACCATGTTATGCAGAATCAAACAAGCCTTGATAATAAAGTTTATATCCTCCCTATCCCAGTAACATGCTGGCTTTTTTGTTATTTAGAACTTGTTTTGGAGAGTTCCAAAAGCCCTTTCAACATCCTTTCTCTTCGCTTGTTGGTATCTATTGAACAACTTATTAGCTGGCTGATTTGGAAGAAGAATTTTGAATGACTACACAATACAAGACAATCGTGGATATATATTATCCGCCAAGTAGTAACCCTTGTCGTAGTTGTGGCCATTGATGCGGTAATTACAAGGAGCTGCTAAACCATTAACCATCTTATCAAAAAGTGGAGATTGAGCCAAGACGTTCAAGTCGTTGTTCGACCCTGGCGTTCCAAAGAAACCATGCCAAAACCACCGATCATATGATGCCACGGATTCTAAGATCATGGTAGGTTTTTTCTCATGCCCACGGAATGTACCCCCATGTCTTGTTGGACAATTCTTCCACTGAAAATGCATACAATCAACACTTCCAAGCATTCCAGGAAACCCTCTAGCCGCATTTTCTGCCAATAATCTTTCCGTGTCTTCTCTTGTAGGAAGTCGCATGTACCTTGGACCAAAGTGGCGAACAATTACCCTGGTAAACCTCTTCACATACATATAGACGGTCGGCGCCCCCATACGGACATAATCATCTGTGCTATCAGCGGCTATGCCTTTACACAAACATTTTATTACGGCATACATCTTCATGTGGGGAGAGTGACCAAGTTTTCCGGTGCAATCAACTTGGAAATCAAAAGCAGGATCCGCAACAACTATTTCACTTATAATACGTAAGAAAAGAGGTCGATACATACCCAAACGTTGGTGGAACTTCTTAGGGCCCCAAGTACTGTTAGGTCCAAAGTAGTCATGCATCATCCTTGCATCTCCGTCCTCTCGTTGCCTGTCCACCATTTGTCGCGTCAATACTTCCCGAGGCACCGGTTGGAAGAGCCTATGCATTCTTTGAGTCATATACTAGTACACCACAATTGCTCTCTCCTCACTATCATCACCAATGCTAAGATCGATACCATACGTCATTAGTACATACCTCCTTAACGGATTTTCATCGTCCATATTGCACCTGTAAACAAAACTCAAATATTGTAAGCATTCCAAGATTTTTGAATCCATACAAAAGAAAAAACATCCATACAAAAGAGAAGACATTCATGCACACATTCAGTAAACAAAACACATCCAAGTTTCGTACAAAAGAAAAGACAAGTTCATTAAAGAAAACACATCCAAGTTTCATACAAAAGAAAAGACAAGTTAATCTTAATCACTTAATCCTAACTTAATCCTAACATCCTTGCCATTTCATCTTCAGTTAAACCAGTCCCACCACTATTCATCAATTGAGTTATTTGTGACTCTGGAACTACATCCTGGAACTACTTCATCTTGTGGAACATAATGACCATGTGCATCATCTGATTGACTTGTGGCTGGTCTTTTACGGCTTGACCATTGAGAGTTGTATCCAAGATCATAACATGATTGGGTTGACGTCGATCCTTCCCCAAGAGCACGTGCACGATCTATTTCAAACCAATGCTGGTCCTTTGCAAGATTTAACATAGCCAACCTATGCGCAAAATCTTTCCATTGCTCCTGAAAAGAAACATCAAGATAGCAAGTATATTATTAAGGAACTTCTAATGTGTAAAGAAAATCATAATAATATGGCAAACAAAATAATTGAAGGAGTTAAAACCAAAAATTACTAACCCTTGTTCCCCAATTAGCATCATACATAAATGTAGGAGGATCGGGTGCTTGCAAAGGCACTTGAACACAGTTGCATTCACTGTCTGAATGTACGGTACAAAAAGAAACTCTTGGAAATTCAGGTGAAGCTTGTGAGACGTTGTCATACTTATACCGTGATGGATGTATTGGGGGGACCTGATTCACCAGAAATGTCGGATCTTGAGTACTTGCAGCTCCAACTTCATCTCTGTTTTCTTGACGATATATTTCTGGGAGCAAAAATCCAATAGATTGTTCTTTCCACCACCGATCATACATGCTCTTATCAACATGCTTATAGTCCCGTCCTTCAACCACATCAACAGGATCATGGGGGGTAGCAAGGTCTTCCAAACGTTCACGTGGACTTCTTGGAATTGTTATTAATCCCCTTGTTTGCCTTAAAAACCGTTCACCAAGATACATGATACTAGTATTGCTTTCCGGATTATAGAAAGCCACTCTTTGAATGGAGATTTCACGAGCATGCACTATATCAGGATGATCTCTATACATACTGTTAGACCATGGTTGCCATTCCGTTCCAACAATTGTCCTCAACTCAATTTGTTGGCGAGTTGTATTAAGAGAGTGTTTGGAAGTACCCCTTTGCAACTTCAATAGACTATTTTTCTTAAATATCATAATTGAAGGCCATACATCAGTCGGTACACCTTCTTGGAGAAAAGGCGTCAAGGTACGAAAATACATGTAAAACCAATATTCTAAAACCATCGCCATTCCACACATTTTTTTGGCACCTCTAGCAACCACACTCATGCTACTATACAAGTGACTAAAACAATCCGAACCCCAATCATAATTACTAATCGCATTCAAATCACGCAAGGAAGCGATCCAACCTTTGCTTGCTCTTGTAGTGCTACGTGCCAATAAAACTTTTGAAATCACCCATAATAAGAAGTATCGAGTCACAATCTCCCAATTTTCATCATTAATTGGATTTTCCTTGATATAGTTTGCGAGGCAACTAATAGGAAAATCAGGTGAGTGCTTGTTGTAGTTAGCATACCCATGCATAGGTCTAAAGTAGGTATCCTCTAGTTGTTGATTTTCTATACTTTTCCATTTACTTGTAGCCCCGTGTTCCAATCTTCTACGAACATTTCCAATAGGAATTCCGGTTAAGTGAACAAAGTCTAAAGGAGTGAAACCAATTTCAAAGTTTGGGAAATGAAACGAATTGGTGCTATACCACCACCTCTCTATGATTGCATAAGCTAGTTGTTGATCAGCTCTCTTAATGCTAATTTCAAAAAATCTAGCAAGGCCGGAATTATGAAGAACTTGACTAGCACTTTCATGAACCACCACACGTTTATGTAAATCCTCAAGGTCTTCTAGATTACTTCTAAACGTGATATCATGTTGTGTATCAATTGGGTTTATACTTGTAGATATATGTTTCTCATCCGGTTCTTTTGAACTCAAGGTCAAATACACATCCATATCTATACAAAATCATCAAATAAAAACAATACAGTCACACAATGAACTTAAATTGTTTACATAATGTAAGTAAAACATGTTAATTCATTATCTCATGGCAATTTCACAATGTCATCATCTAAAACCCTAAATTACACAATGTTCATCATCTAAAACCCTAAATTACATGTCAAATTCGTCATTGTTAGAATCAAAATTGTTATCATTCATCATACAATCGAGTATCATGCATACAATCAACAATAATATCATCTAAATCCCTAACATTTCATCAAACAATAAAATAAACTCAAATTATAATTCAACTAACCTCTCTTTGGATTCTCAATCAAATTGAGAAATTTAAGTATCCTTCGATTCCTTATGAAGCAGAGAACAAACCCTTTGAATCAATTTCATTGATTTGAACCATGCACTGAGAATTAAACAAGGGGGTTTTTTAGGGTTGGTTTTTTTTTTCCACGAGTGGAAGAACTGATGAGAGGAAGAAGAAGAAGAAGGGTCGATGGTGTTACTGGATAAAAGAATGAAAAAGCGCTAATAAGAATAGCGTTAGGCGCTATTAACAATAGCGTTAAGCGTTATTATGAATTGCGTTTTGCGCTATTCTTAATAGCGCTTTGACCATTGACTTTAGTCAAGCGCTATTCTTATTAGCGTTTACTTTGCGCTATTATTATTAGCGTTTTACGCTATTCTTATTAGCGTTTTCTATGTTCCACCATTACACTTGCGCTTCCATCCACAGTTCGAAGTGCTGAGGTGGCGTGGAAGATGGAAGATGGATGGATTCCACCATAAGACTTGCTCTAAGCATCGTCATTACAATTGCACAATGAAAAACTAAGATTACAAAAGAGTCATAGACTTAAAATTAAGAAGAAGACTAAATCATTAGTCTAGCATGGTTAGCCAAAGCAATCTAAGGCTAGCATGCCAAGAATATATCATTTACGTTAACTTTTTACATCCGTCCAGTACGCCAATGTGTTGATTATCAAAATGGACAGATACAAGGCTACTATTTTCATTCAACATATATTCACATTTGTGCACACAGTCACCAAAAAGTGAAGCGTCATTTTATGAATTTAATTGGGAAAAATTATGTTTTGTACAAATGATACTAAGACCACTCAAATCGAGCAAAAATAATAAACTACGGTACTCAACTACTGACTACCAAACTAAACGAGAAATAGAAGAGGGATACTTTTAGGTCAATTTACATTAACAAAATGAGAAATAAGCACAATGGATATTACGATTATTTGCTTATTCATTGAAAAAATTGATCAAACAATTAACTTACTGACTTCTAAACAGAACAAAGTACAGAAATACAGCTTGTTCAGAGTGTAGTTGCAGGAAATCCCACAATACACCCCTCACTATATTTGTAGATCTAAATCTTATTAATCATCTAAATTTCAAATATAAGTGCTAGAAATTTAAATAGACACATAAGATTTTTACGTGGTTCGATCAATGTGATCTACATCCACGATTCTTCACTATGATTGTTGAGGTTACATAAGAATTACATTTACAATCTCCATTAATGGATATTTTGTAGAGCTCTAGATCTAATTATTTGGGGAAGAAGATGATAAAGAAAATAAAATCTTTCTCTCTCTCCAAAATATCTCTCTCCAAAATATCTCTCTCTCTCCTACTAAAATTATATCCCCCCCTTTCTCTCTCCTGCTCTCTTCTTTATATAGGATATTACATAGTGGGTGACAGCTCATATTCTCGCGAGCTCTTTGATAATTTCGCAGGCTCTTGCTACCTTCTCGCGAACTCTTCATACCTTTTCTCGTATTTCTGCTGGTGTCGTCTGTTATGTTATTTTTGATGTTAGTCTGCGACGGTTTCGCAATGTTGCTAATGACAATATCGCGGGTACGTTGTTGTTGCGATATTCTGATCCTACATCTTGCCTCTTTTTCCTTGAATATTGCTTGAAGAGCGATCTTTAAGGAAAAATCTGTTGTTGTAGTAATCCTTGATCTTTGTTGATGAAGGAACGAGCAAAAGAATACTGGACTTGAAAAGTACGTACTTGCCTCTATTCTTTGCGAAGTTCAAGCTTTGCGAAGTAAATAAGAAATACCACCCCGAAGTATATGAAGTATGAAGTATCCTTGAAGAAGTATAAGAAGTACTTAATCTTCTAAATATAAGAAGTATTGCGAATCCATCATGCGAAACTCTCGCTCCATGTTCTTTGCCTCATGCAATGCTCATGCGATAGTATAATCTCTTCAAGTTGCTTATAATTTTGCGAAATAACCACATTTCGCAAACTAATCACATTCTGAGAAATTATGACTCATTCTCTGCGAAATTCTGAATAATACCTCGAGAGATTCCAAATAATATCGTCGAGAGATTCGAATAACACTCTTGAGAGATTATAAATAGTTATCTTTGAGAGATTCTGGATAATTCTGTAAAATTTTGTAAAATACTTGTGCGAGTATAATGCTTATGTAATGATTATGTTATGAAATGTATATACAATGGTTATGCCATGAAATGCTTATGCAATGCTTTCATGATGCGATTATGATGCTTGTATGATGAGAATGCTTATCTACTTTGCAATGTATAGGTAATGTTTGTGTTACTTAGCTCATTTCGCCGTTCTAAAATTGATGTAGCTTTAAATCGCTTCCATTCTTCATTTCTCTTATTTTGTCTCTAGTATATGCATTCCTCTTTGTGTATTTATTGTTTCTCGCAAGTTCTTACTTGTGCTTCATCTTTTCTTATTCCTGCACTTCATCCAAATTGTTTATGTTGAATTTTGTCATTGCGACAAGATCGCAGGACGTCTTTACATTTTCATGTAATAACCCCTTGATCTTGCCTTATCATTGTTTTTGTGTGGTCTTATTTTGCCTTCCTAGTTAAAGGTCTTATTTTGCCACCCCTCATTGCGACAATATGACAGGCCTAAATATTCTTGCGAACATAAAGCCCCATGAAATTGCCGTCTTGCGACAAAATCGCAGGACGTCGTTACACTTTCATGTAATGACCCATTGATCTTGTCTTATCATTTCTTAGTATTATTGCCTCTGCAGGATGTTTTAGTTGCGAAAATATGACAGGCCTAAATATCCTTGCGAACATAAAGCCCCATGACATTGCCGTCTTGCGACGAAATCGCAGGACGTCCGTACACTTTCGTGAAAAGACCCATTGATCTCGTCTTACCCTCGCGTTAGTATTATTGCCTCTGCGGGATCATTGCACAAATATGACAGGCCTAAATTTTCTTGCGAAAATAAAGCCCCATGACATTTGCGTCTGTTTTGACACTCTCCCTAATGGAGGGTGTCGCCCTTATCATCTCCATGGTTGCCCCTTCAAGGAGGCGTACATCGGCCATACAAGGCTAGCTCCTCCCATCCTGGTCTTAACAACAACCGATTGTTTTCACAGCCTCTTATCCCTTATACCTATAGGGTTTATGGTTACAAGGCTGCACCCTAAGTGGAGTTTTCTTCGGGCGAGTGCAGCATGCGCCAAGACTTGTCAAGAGTGGTAAGGAAGTTCCATGCTCCCCAGCACTCTTGACTTAACCGTGTACCTCGGCGCCTTGATCATACGCTGACTCCTTGAAAGAGACCCTCGGTCGCCCAACTAGGGTATAACCTACATATATAGTTGGGAATCCAAGGTATCTCCCCCGGATAGGCTTTCATGGGCCCCAAATCTGCATGACCCAGGTTCCAGGGGCGGTGTAACCTTTTCCACAGGCCATGTTAAGAGATTCCCCCTTATATGACGCACTTTAGGTCTTACATTTGCCTCTTACGAAATATAATTCGCGAACTAGGGTGTACGCCATAAAGGTTCGTCCCATTCATTTACTCATTCATTGTTGTTAAACCATTCAATCATTCACTTTTGATTATCTCTTCTCATTATCTTTGCGAAATTATCGCATGTCTTCATTCTTTCATTCATCCTTTCATTCATTTCTTCATTTCTGTCACTTCCTTCACTTATTCTTTCATTTCTGTCATTTCTTTCATTCATTCTCATAATAGCATATCATTTGCGGTTTGTTCTTTGTTGTTGTCTCTTGCGAAGTATATGATTTGCTTGCGAAGCTATCATCCTTGAAATATATGAACGTCGCATAAAATATAAACATCTCACAAAGAAAAAGAATTGTGAGAAATGAGATTTGAACCCTTGACCTGCCTCTTTATATTCTCGCACCATACCAACCTGTTCTAACCTCATTTGCGAAATTAACTTGCGAGATAATCATCAACTTTCTTCTTTGCGAGATAAGCAATGTCTCATGTGAAATTTTGCATAACAAAAATAAATGTGCGAGAGCAAGAATTGATCTGCGACCTTACGCTCGCGTTCATGCCTCCCGACCAACCGTGCTAGCCAAGCCTCTGCGAAAATGTTTCTGAAAATAATCACTTACTTTCTTCTTGCGAAATATACTTGCGAAAAACCCATGCGAAAAATACACGTTCGTTGAGATTTGAACTCGCGACCATGAACTCATTAATTTCGCAGGTGACCAATCTGTCTTTGCCTCTTGTTTGCGAAAGAATGAAACAACCTTGCGAAATTATCCATTTTTTTCCCTTCTTTGCGAAGCAAAAATTCTTTGCGAGGAGGAGATTCGAACCCGCGACCTTAAGCTCCTCATGTTCGCTCGTGACCAATTGTGCTACTCCTCCTGTGCGAAAGGATCGCGGAATGCTAATACATGACTTATATTCACCCTTTGATATTCAAGGAAAAAGATGACAAAATTCTTCGCGAAGGGTAAGACTCGAACTCGCGACCTTGTGTTTATACTCTTCGCCGGTGACCAATTGTGCTAGCTGCTTTGTTTGTGAAAGAAACACACAATACTATAACTTTATTCACTTCTTCGCTCTCGGAAGTTCAAAAATATGTAAAAGGTGGGATTCGAACTCGCAACCCCAAGCTTATTCTCTTCGCGAATGACCATCGGGCTACTTGCCGCTTGCGAAGGAAACACACAATGCTATAGCTTTATTCCATTTTTCCCCTCTTGAAAGTTCAAAAATATTTGAAAAAATATGACTGTGGCGAGATTTGATCTTGCGACATCAAGCTTCTTCGCTCCAACTCAAACCATCTCATGCGAGCTTCTTTTTGTGATAAAATTCACGAGTTTTTTGTTCTTATCCTTTTCTTCATTCTTCCTTTATTTCCTTCAACAATTTTCCTCTTTTCTTTTTCTCCCGAATATGAAATCTTCCATTAAAAAATTAGCTTTCTTCCTTGAATTTCATCACAAGTAACCTATATTTTTCTCTTCCTCTTTTCATGTCTTTGAATTGTTGACGGTGTTTTCTCCCTGAAAGTGTGATTCTTTCCATAAAATTTCCATTTTTGAACCTAAATTTTATAGATCTAAATAAAAAGTATGAACAGTAACTACTTTTCATGGAAATTTCTCTTAAAGTTTATAGATCCAATTGAATTCATCACCAACAGTAGCCGTTTTTTCTAAACTTTCTTGAACCAACAAGATTAGGTCCCTGTTTCTAGCGCCAATATGTAGTTGCAGGAAATCCCACAATACACCCCTCACTATATTTGTAGATCTAAATCTTATTAATCATCTAAATTTCAAATATAAGTGCTAGAAATTTAAATAGACACATAAGATTTTTTACGTGGTTCGATCAATGTGATCTACATCCACGATTCTTCACTATGATTGTTGAGGTTACATAAGAATTACATTTACAATCTCCATTAATGGATATTTTGTAGAGCTCTAGATCTAATTATTTGGGGAAGAAGATGATAAAGAAAATAAAATCTTTCTCTCTCTAAAAAATATCTCTCTCCAAAATATCTCTCTCTCTCCTACTAAAATTATATCCCCCCCTTTCTCTCTCCTGCTCTCTTCTTTATATAGGATATTACATAGTGGGTGACACTCATATTCTCGCGAGCTCTTTGATAATTTCATGAGGCTCTTGCTACCTTCTCGCGAACTCTTCATACCTTTTCTCGTATTTCTGCTGGTGTCGTCTGTTACGTTATTTTTGATGTTAGTCTGCGACGGTTTCGCAATGTTGCTAATGACAATATCGCGGGTACGTTGTTGTTGCGATATTCTGATCCTACACAGAGATACAAATTGATGAAACACTTTAACAAAATTTGAGAAAAACATCTTTAGGTTCAATAAAACAATTCATCAAACAATTAACCTACTGAAATTAGTGAAAGTTGATTGAAACAACTTTGGGTTCAATAGCACAAATAATCAAACACTAAATCTACAGAAATCCATAAAATAGAGTATAGTTAAAGATATTGAGCACTGCAGTGATTACTTGAGCTTTTAACTTGGGTAAAGGAATACAATTAAACAACAGAATACAAAGGGAACTCAAAGTCGCAGAACAAACCTTAAGTTAGAGTTCTGAAAATCCTTTGAAGTTAGGATAACCAAGGGATAGAATCAGCCTGGAGAACAAAGAACTACAAAATTAGGGCTTTACGTATATGATTTAACATATCAAATTGAAAAGGGATGTGAGAAGAGAGAAATTACCTTCAATAAGTATCTTGTGAGCAAAACTTGATAACTTTGGGACTGTATTTATAGGAGAGAAAATGGAAGATCAAGCGGGAAAAAATCCTGCCCAGCATTTTTTTCCTTTTGATTTACATGTCGCCAAAAAGAATTGAAGATTACCCAAAATCGAAATGGTTTCTTAGCTAGTATTTCTCTGATTTTGAGATAAAATTAGGGTTTTTTCTGTTTATCCATATCTTCTTTCCAAATAAGTGAATATTCTTCTCCTCATAAATCGAAAACTCCCATGCTAGTAATTGTTAACAAAGGAAAATTTTCACCATTTGATCTGCTCATCTACCCACGATTCAACCGTTCATCCTCAAAAAAAAAAAAAAATCTTGAAAATCTTTGAGACAGACTTCAGCCAATCAAATCCTGACTTCTAGTCAAATCCCTTCTACACGATCTCTATATTTTAGGTAATCAATAACAAAAAAAAAAAAAAAAAAAATCGACTTCTTTATTTTAGGGAAGAATGAAGAAAATTTCTCCGAGTCTCTGAGATTTTTTCGATAGAAAAAAGGTAACAAGGAGAAGTGGAAACTATATTCTAAGGAAGTTGTATCATATACTTCACGATGCACTAAATTAGGATACAACAGACCCTTCATCCAATGGGGACTTGCCAGGCATTATTCAAAAACCAAAGATCAATGCCTTTTTTTTTTAAGCAAAAAATTTTGTTTTTGGTAGTAAAGACTAGCTTTATAATTTCCAAAAAATTCTTCTTGACCTCAGCGGGGAGGTCAAACCCCGCCCGGTGTTGCACCCGGGACCCGCCAGCGCGCCTTCGACGCGTGAACGTCTGGTGATTAATCTAAATTCATCCTCAAAGTAACCTGGAGGACCACTAGCTATTAAAGAAAATGCATTTTAAAACTAAACAAATTAGCTTGTGCAAGGATTTTAAGATACATGGTGCATTTTAGGACGGGCTAACAAATTTCAAGTGCACACTGATAAATATCGAGTTGGGAAGTAAATTTTTAAATCACCGGGAGATTATATTCCACTTAAGGTTGAAATTTGTATTAAGTGGCGAATTCACAGAAGAAAATTTGTTCAAGAAACCTTGAGATCTAGTCTTTGCCTTCATAAGTAACTGAGTTGTGAAGTACAGAGGAAAAGCATAAATGAACCTCTTTGTCCTTACAACTCGGTTACTTATTGCGAGATTGTAAGATTATTGAAACAAATGAAAAGATATCACACAAATTTAATGTCAGGTTAACAAATTTTAGTTACACTGGAAATTTTAGGGGTGGTATTTAAATTCTTGATTCACAAGATAAATTTTAACGTGGTAATACATTTATGCTTGTAGTTAAATTTATATTTGATGAAAAAAACGAGTCAAGATGAAACTTGGTTACAAATAATAATATACTCTGTGTATATATATGCATAATGACCACTTAGAGATGGGAGGTTGTTGAAGTACTCAACTTCTCAACCAAAAGAAATTTGGACAAATTAGAGTGAAATTTGAGGAAATTCTAGTGAGATTGTAGGATATTATGCAAAGAAATAAAAAGATACGGAGCAAATTTCAAGACGAGCTAACAAGATTTTGTCACACAAGAAAATTTGGGATGTACAATTTTGTGTCACAAGATAATTATTTCACACGGTAAAACATTCATCTCATTCAATTTTTTTACCATATAATGGTGTTTATATACACATATACAATTAATATACTAGATGGACACTTTTAAAGTTGAAAGCCAAGAACTCAACTTCTTAATAGGAAGAATTTGGAAAAATTAAAGAGAGCATGGAAAACATCATAGTGATATTGTAAATTTATTGAAAGAAATGAGAAGATACCAAGGATATTTCATACAGAATTGGCATGTATTGGGATTTAGATTCTTGGCTTACAAAATAAAATTTTGGTACAATAATTAATACATATATTCTTGAATTTAATTTGAACTTGATGAAAATTTCAAGTCACTGAGAAAATTTTGATTATAGATAATAATAGTATTTCGTGTACATATGTATGGTTCAACCAAATTCGTCACATCTTCTTCATTCGCTGGATGGCTTAAGGTGAAACTCAATTCAAGCCTTTAAATGAATCATATTGATGAAAAAAACGAGTATTACAAATAAATAAGAATATATTGTGTGTGCATATATACATAATGACAACTTTCGCGATGGGAAGCGGATGAATTACTCAACTTCTCAACTTGTTTAAGGTTTGATACATAGACAAACTAAACATATGTGTGTAATTAAGGTTTGTCGTTCTTTAGCGAATTCATTTTTTTTATTTTTTTTGAAGCATGAATATTATTAAATTACTTAGAGGGCTATTGCACGAGGGTATATGATACTAAAATATTCATCAGTTACAATTGGAGTGGTATGCCATGAATCGAAAGTAGCAAAATAGTGGACCGGATCGCGAGCGGCAGCCTTCGGATCAAAGTTGCATCGGGGGAATATGTTGAAGTCGAATGTCGGAGGCCTTCGTTCAATGCTTTCCATGAGAAAAGTTGTACTTTTGATGGACACAATTGATTCCATAAGCGTTTAGTTGATGATAGGGGTGTTTGATGCGCTTGATTCAAGGGGCTAGTCAAGCAATTGCGTCCGTATACTGAGGTGTACTGCCCAAAAGTTGACTGTCTAATAACTAAAACTAATACTAATACTATCTAATAACTAAACTAATACTTACAGATGTTGCTCCTTGATATTTTCAGCCTTGACCATCGCGTATTCAATTTGTATATATTAAGGGGAATTTTGGAGACATACTAAATTGAGATTTATAGGGAATTTTGGAGACATACTAAATTGTATATATAAAGCTATAATAAATTCCATGCATATAAAAAAAACTATTATTTTCCAAAAACTCCACATTACGCGAGATCTCAACCCATGCATTATGTTCGTATTCAATTTCGTTTAATTTTCGGTTGACAAAATAGTTACAATTTCTATTAGGCACGCGTAAATTTATAATTTTTCATTGATTATATTCTTCCATTTTCTTGTATTAAATTTATGAATTCAAATCTTTCAAGGTATTTGTTATGTTCATAGTATTTCAATTCTTGATTAATCATATTTGGAAAAGGGTTATTAGTGTTGACAGCTTTTCCCTCACATCCAGAAGAAAAGAGGTAGAATTTTAATTGGAAGAAGGGATAGAGACGAAGAAGTGTTGCAAAGAAAGGTTAGTATTCTTCTTCTATTAACAACGATTAGCCTGAATGGACTTGTCAATCATATTTTCCCCTAAAACCTTTGATAAAATTATTAATTGTGTGCTTCAATTTCAGTTTAGGGCTAATGATTATAAATTCAATTCGTCTCGGCTGAGACTACTACTGGAATTAATTGTATTGATGTGATGTTTAATGATGCGTGTCGTAATCACAACAAATTAATTAATACTTTACTACCTAATTAACAAGTAATATAGGGTAGTCAAGGTCGATCCCACGAGGAGCACGAGATTCTAGTTGTAAAAGTTGTCACAAAAGGGGGGTGTAAAAAGCAAAAGAAAATAAACAAAACAATTAAAAGGTAAAGTTGAAAGCAATAAGAGAAACGAGATCAAGGAATCCTTCTTCGTTACGAAACAATAATTAAAGTTATGTTCTTTTCCACTTGTTATTAGTCACAGATTATCACCAACCGTAGGATAGCAGGTCCGCTTAGCTAGCCCCAAAATCCCTAATTTCACCGAGTAAATGTCCGCTTAGTTATCAGATTCTATTCAAAAGAACCACCTTGAGGTCCGCTTACAAGATGTAATTCCCAGCATGCATTAAGATTTATGAATTTAGGTTTAGTACTAGTAGTTAAACTCGGTTCGCTTGGTTCACTTTCTAGCGTTGTTTCTACACACAATTGCTCCACTAATCCCTCCGCAAGGTCTCGTGTTTGCTACTTATGTAAAGAGTCAAGAAACGATTACTTATCTCCTAACTTTTACTAGCTTTAGATTAAACTAACAAATCAATTTAGCATGCATTCTAAACAATCTATCAATCAATCATGAATGTCTTTAAGATCACTCCTATTAGTAAAAACAAACGATAATCATGTGAAAAACCTCAAGATAGAATTAAAACAAAAACTCAAATCATATTAAGAACTAGGAATTCATCCTCAATCAATAAAATTAGCTACTCATGTTAAGAGTTCACACAAAGAATAAGAAAAGAAAAGAATTGTGTGTGTAGAGATGTGTAAAAGATGTGTAGAGAGAGATAGAGAGGTGTAGAGAGGTGTGTAAAAGATGTGTAGAGAGAGATGTCTAGAAGTTGTAGAAAACTTCTCTATTTATAAGCTTCAATATTCTCCAAATCTTCTAAGGATTAGAATCCTTTTCCTTTTGCAATTCAATTTCCAAGTCCAAGTCTTTCTCTTCTCTTCCACCTTCTCTTTCCAAATTTGAGTCCAATTCTCCATCCAATTCCTAGCCCAAGTCTTCACACCCATGAGAGAAGTCCATAGAAAATTCTGGAATTTTTGGCTCGCCGGAAAACCGGGATTATGGCCTTAATTTGGCTAGGAAACGTCGTCGCGCCGCCACCCGAAAATTTCTCTTGAGAATATTCGACGGAATATTCCGTCATCCATCCGTTAGGACTAACGGTCAAACTGGTCAACCGTCAGTCAATGTTAGTCAACAAAGTCAACGATCTAATTACTGAGTCAACTCGGTAGTCGAACCGGAGCCGATGATTCGGCTTTCGGTGCGAACCCGTGCCACTTGCCGAAGCCATTCGCTCCCGGCCATAATGGCTCTCTACCATTTCGATTCGGCTCTTCTTTTCCGACATCCATGGTCTTTGCGGGCTGCATCCACCAAGACTTCCAACTCCGCTTTGTAGCTCATTCAACCCCGCTTTCATCTCGGTTCCATTCTAGTGCGCACAAATCACAACTCCACTGCAACACTTCACAAGCACTTGCTCCATACACACACCGCCCTTGGCTCAACCAACCTAAACCTGAAGATAGTTTGCTGCCCATGCTCCACCATTGTAGCCAAACCACAGCCTCAATCAGCATTGCAATCACCACTGCCATCATTCAAATTCACCACTATCTCAAATCCAATCTCTCCCTGCCCGGTGTCTTCCGCAACTACTTGCATTAGCAATCGCAACAACAACCATCACCACAAGACATCCATCCTCCTCCTCCGAGTCACTACACCAATTGCTCACCACAAAGACAAAGATTGCAATGCAATTCCTCCAATCCATCAAAGAAGCTCAAATCCATTTCGGTTGTACTAGCACCCGATTCAATTCCTCCTATAACTCACACATATCACGGAACCCATAACGACACCTTCTAATCACCCGAGCCATATCCTACCATTGACCCCGATTCATTCTTCCTTGGCCCGCTAACCCAACACCAACATCTCATTGCCTCAAGCCATGTATTATTAGTCACCTCAAACCTCGCCTTCAACCAAACCATTTCCATGGCTGCAACACCGCCTCAAAACCCTCGTAGAATCACAAGGCACCATCTTGACTGCAACTCACTCGATCCATGACCAACACTCGCTGCCATTTCTCAACATCCACAACAAACACGCTTTCACCGAAACCCATCTCAATAGAGTCTCGTAAACCCTAGTTCCACCAAACGGTACCAACTTTGATTAGCTGGTCCCCTGTGTAATCTGCCATTAACCCATCTCTCGGTTCCTCCTCTCTGGAGCTTCAATTCCTTCATCCCTCTCAATTCCACCACCAACCCATCTCCACAGATTGAACATCATCGTCATCCAACCCTCACTCTCGCCTAAACTCGGAACCCATTCAATTTGTGGGATTGAGCATCAATTTTACTTCTCCGATTCAAAACAAAACTCCTTCGGTGCTTGCAACTTAACCTCAATCCAATGAAAATCAACGACATCTTGTTTTGATTAAAACCCTCATTCAGCAGCTCACTCTCGAATTAACCACCATCTTCATTCGCAACAGCAACAATGAACCCTCGATTTCAATCGATCCCCTGAGACCAACAATTCCTTAATCTCTGTGTTCTTCTCGATCTGACAGCAGCCGTTGTCTGCCTTCTTCTCGATTTCCAGGTGAAAATGAATAAATGAACATGATTGGAAATTGAATGAAAAACGATTCTCAAAGTGAGGGTTATAAACTGGGAATGGACTCGGGCAGGGATCCGGATACGGGTGTGGGTCAGGGTGTGGTTAGGGTAGATGGGCTTAGGGTATGGTTAGGGTAGATGGGCTTAGGGTATGGTTAGGGTAGATGGGCTTAGGGTATGGGTGGATTCAAACACCCACTAAGTACACCCCAAGTGCTATTCTCACTCACTTCTTTTGGATAAGGGACACCTCTTTGACCTCCCCTTAACTATTATTGTCCTTCCTTCAGTAATGTGAGTCACCCCTTAACCTTGGCTGGGCTCCATATAGTCTTCGCCCTTGATAAAATGACAAGTTTGCCCTTTTTGCTCAATTTTGATGATTTCTTCTTCTTTTCCTCTGTGCGACTCCAAAGTAGCTACAAAACTCAAAACAAGCGTAAAATACAAAATTCACACGAAAAATAGCAAAGAAAGCATAAACTCTAGATAGTAAATTAGGTGTATTCTACACCTATCAAATTCCCCCACACTTAGACTTTGCTAGTCCTCGAGCAAATCAAACTAAAAACTCACAACTTCAAAGCGTTAAAGCGTCCCAAGCATCCAAAAAGTTATGAGGACATAGAGTTTCTGCATGCTAGTAATAAGAAGTTAGAAATACTAAAGAACATATTCTCGTTCTTAATTGTTGAGTGAGAAATAACCACACCATAATGAGAGAATGCGTGTTTGAGAAACGATCAATAAGCATTTCGCCTCGACTTTGCCTCACCAAATAGGATTTTATGATAATTGCACTCAAAAAGACAGACTTTTTATGGTTCTCACATGTGTGCGAGTAGGAATGAAGAGAGAATTCCCGCAACACGTTGAATGGTGGGAAGGACAACTTCCGAAATATTTTTAAAAACCCACATCTTTTAATATTTTGAAAAACCATTTTTCCCGACGATCTCTAAGAAAGGAAATCAACCATTTATCGAGGATGAGATTACTTACTTACCTTCACATCCGATTGCCAATTATGATAACACCACTCTCACGGCATCCAATAGAAACGTCTTCCGCTCCTTGTCTTTAACTTCTTAGTCTTCGGTTTCAACTATTGATGATAAACCCTCGAATTTCATAAATCCTTAACAATTTATAACTCTTTACCTTGAAATCCTTGTCGCTTGAAACTTCCTTATATATTTTCCTTCCCCACGGCTCATTAAAATATTTCTCTTGTTTTTCTCTCTTTTTTTTTTTTTTTTTTTTTTTTTTTCAATTTTTTTTTTTTTTTTTTTTTAAAAACAAGAGAAATTAAATACAAAATAAACCATGGCCTTGGAAGAAGTATTTTACCGCTTGATTCTTCACAACTTGTATCGTCTTGAAATCATAAACTTCAAAATTTTCACCTTTTATTTTTCTTCGCTTTCATGAATAAGTCTTCATACTTGGATATAAAATTACCTCATTATATTGTAAGTCTTCAACATATATGTAAAAATCCGCTCTTTGTATGTTGCTTTACTTATATTTGAAATTTGCTCCTTTTTCTAGTTCCGTTGCTTGTAAACCTTAAACTTTTCCCACTTTCCTTGTAGATTTTGATGTCGCTCCTTGTTGATGATGAATGTGTTTCTATGGATCCGTTGTTGTCGAGAGAGAATGGTGCTAACTGCAAATCGAACTACAAGAAGGAAGCTTTCATCCATGGACGTCACCCTCATGATTGACAAAATTAGCACTCAAGAGATCAAAGAGTAGTGCTTTTAGTGGTGGGAGGTTGGGTAGCTCACCATTCTACCCGGAATTGACTTACGGTGACACACACTCAAAAGAAGCTCTTTAGTAAATGGAAGAATTCTGGTCGGTGCCTCTCATGATATGAATACGGGTAGTCTCCACTAATGATTGAGGAACTCTAATAACGCACTTCTCACTGCACCAAATTCGCATCACCGGCATGATTAAATCCATTATTTAACACTCAAACAAACAAGAAATCCGAATGTAGTTCTCTAACATTTCCAAGTTCAATTATGTCGGTCAAAATCTCTATGTAAACATACCTAGAAGTATGCTAGTGACTCTAAAATCTTTAAAAGTTGGAATTTTTAAGTAAAACCTTTTTTTTTCTTTTTTTTAAATTTTTCATTTTTTTGTAATTTTTGTTTTAAAAACATGCTTAACCACTCCCCCACACTTAAACCTTACATTGTCCTCAATGTAATTGAATCCTCCTAGTAAAGTCAAGGTGGGAAATTTTAACATGATAAGAAACAAGAAAAAGAAATAACAAAAAGCAAAAGATAAGAAATACAAAACCGATGGGTTGCCTCCCATGAAGCGCTTGTTTTAAAGTCGACGGCCCGACTTGGCTCTTGCAAGATTCATTCCCCATATACTAACAATCTGAAAATTTGAGGATCCACCCATAATACCTGTTTTGAAAACAATAACTCCATACAAATATTAGCACAAGAAAACAATAGTGAAATTATTGCTCGATAGAAATTTCCCCCACACTTATTCTCGTCCACACTTGGAAGTGTATAAAGAACATAGAATTCGGGAACTTCCATGTATTCCTCTTGGCAAACCCGCATGGTGTTAGCATCAAGTGTTTCCAATGGTGGATATTTAGAAACAAAATCATCCAAAAATACTTTGAAGCACATACATTCAAACCAATAAGAGGTAAAGGAGAAGAATCAATAGGCAAAGGGTTAGACAAACCTTTCACAAATTCTTGTATTATAGAATCCTCTTCAACCTTAAGTGAATTACTTACCTCTTGTATATCATGGTCCTCTATTAAACCTTGCAACCATTCTTCGTCGTTTTCTACCTTAACCAAAGTCTCGGCATCATTAAAATCATTCGCAAGTTCAATTGGGTCTTCCACAAAATCAATGAATGTGGTTTCATCCTCTATAATCATCTCTTCAACATTCTCATCATCGGAATCGGGCCATTCACAAAAATGATTCTCATCGGTATAGATTGTAAGATCTTCATGTGCGGGTGTTACACCGTTATAACAATAGGTAAGTCACACCCAATCTCCTCCTTTTGAATAGGTGAAGGATCGTTATTATGATCCGGAGTTGGAATAACTTCCTCATTGTCGGAACAAATCATACACTTCCGCGGACTCCCATCTTTCCTTAAGAAAGTTTTGCCAAAAAATAAATGCATCTTCCTCAAGCTCTTCCTTTTGAATAGGTGATTGATCATTATTAAGATCAAGGCTTGAGTAATATACACTAGCGTCATCAAAAGTCTCCAAAGGTTTGTCCTTTTCAACACAATCATCTTCATTTTCGGACTCACCATAATAAGAATCTTCATCGGTTTCATAACCTTTATCCCGACGTCGTTTAAGTTCCATATGAATAGTCCTACTAATTTCGCGACAAGCTCTTCCGAGTCTCCATCATCTTCCAATTTGTATAATTTACGTAAGTTTCGACGTTCTACACGCTTACCACCGTTGATAGAGTTTCTAGACGACATCTCCTCTTTTGGAAAAAGTGAAGGAAAAACACGATGAAGAGGAGTATATTCCAAATTCTCTGTCCGCACATTACACATAAGGTTGTTGATATGTATGAGAATATCCATAAGATTCTGAGAAAATTTATCATAGCCAAAATATTGGTTTTGATTGTATCCTAAGGATGGTTGGAATTTGTCATAATGTTGAGGTTGAAAACCGTATTGATTGTTGTAATATGCTTGCTCTTGTCCACCATACATTGGAAAACCGATACCTGAAATACGATTCAAAAACAAAGTTAGATACGGAATAGAATCCAACAAAGCAAGAATAAAGCAAAAGAAAAATAAAAACAACTAAAATCATCCGCCGCTCCCAAACATGGCGCAAAATTTGATGCGTGTCGTAATCACAACAAATTAATTAATACTTTACTACCTAATTAACAAGTAATATAGGGTAGTCAAGGTCGATCCCACGAGGAGCACGAGATTCTAGTTGTAAAAGTTGTCACAAAAGGGGTGTAAAAGCAAAAGAAAATAAACAAAACAATTAAAAGGTAAAGTTGAAAGCAATAAGAGAAACGAGATCAAGGAATCCTTCTTCGTTTCGAAACAATAATTAAAGTTATGTTCTTTTCCACTTGTTATTAGTCACAGATTATCACCAACCGTAGGATAGCGGTCCGCTTAGCTAGCCCCAAAATCCCTAATTTCACCGAGTAACAGTCCGCTTAGTTATCGATTCTATTCAAAAGAACCACCTTGAGGTCCGCTTACAAGATGTAATTCCCCGAATGCATTAAGATTTATGAATTTAGGTTTAGTACTAGTAGTTAAACTCGGTTCGCTTGGTTCACTTTCTAGCGTTGTTTCTACACACAATTGCTCCACGGAATCCCTCCGCAAGGTCTCGTGTTTGCTACTTATGTAAAGAGTCAAGAAACGATTACTTATCTCCTAACTTTTACTAGCTTTAGATTAAACTAACAAATCAATTTAGCATGCATTCTAAACAATCTATCAATCAATCATGAATGTCTTTAAGATCACTCCTATTAGTAAAAACAAACGATAATCATGTGAAAAACCTCAAGATAGAATTAAAACAAAAACTCAAATCATATTAAGAACTAGGAATTCATCCTCAATCAATAAAATTAGCTACTCATGTTAAGAGTTCACACAAAGAATAAGAAAAGAAAAGAATTGTGTGTGTAGAGAGATGTGTAAAAGATGTGTAGAGAGAGATAGAGAGGTGTAGAGAGGTGTGTAAAAGATGTGTAGAGAGAGATGTCTAGAAGTTGTAGAAAACTTCTCTATTTATAAGCTTTAATATTCTCCAAATCTTGGGATTAGAATCCTTTTCCTTTTGCAATTCAATTTCCAAGTCCAAGTCTTCTCTTCTCTTCCACCTTCTCTTTCCAAATTTGAGTCCAATTCTCCATCCAATTCCTAGCCCAAGTCTTCACACCCATGAGAGAAGTCCATAGAAAATTCTCGGAATTTTTGGCTCGCCGGGAAAAATCGGGATTATGGCCGGAATTTGGCGGAAAAACGCCGCCGCTTCGCCACAAAAATTTCTGTGGGAGAATATTCGACGGAATATTCCGTCGGTCCACCGTTAGGACTAACTCACAAGGCCTGGTCAACCGTCGATCAATGTTAGTCAACGTGTCAACGATCTAATTGGTGAGTCAACTCGGAAGTCGAACCGAGTCGGTGATTCCATTTCAGTGCGAACCGGAGCCACTTGCCGTGCCATCTGCTCCCAATTTGTAATGGCTCTCTACCATTTCGATTCGACTCTCTCTTAGCACATCCAGTCTTCTTTGCATCCACCGCACTTCCAACTCGCTTTGTAGCTCATTCAACCCCGCCTTTCATCTCGGTTCCATTCTAGTGCCAAAGACAAATCACAACTCCACTGCAACACTTCACAAGCACTTGCTCCATACACACACACCTGCCCTTGGCTCAACCAGCTAAACCCCGGATAGTTTGCTGCCCATGCTCCACCATTGTAGCAAACCACGGCCTCAATCGGATTGCAATCACCACTTTGCCATCATTCAGCTTCACCACTATCTCAGAATCCAATCTCTCCCTGCCCGATTGTCTTCACCGCAACTACTTGCATTAGCAACCGCAACAACAACCATCACCACAAGCACATCCATCCTCCTCCCGAGTCACTACACCCGCAATTGCTCACCCCGACAAACATTGCAATGCAATTCCTCCAATCCATCAAGAAGCTCAAATCCATTTCGGTTATACGTAGCACCAGATTCAATTCCTCCCTATAACTCACACATATCACAGAACCCATAACGACACCTTCTAATCACCTGAGCCATATCCTACCATTGACCCCTGATTCATTCTTCCTTGGCCAGCTAACCCAACACCAACATCTCATTGCCTCAAGCCATGTATTATTAGTCAGCTCCAAACCTCAGTTCAACCAAACCATTTCCATGGCTGCAACACCGCCTCAAAACCCTGTAGAATCACAAGGCACCATCTTGACTGCGCAACTCAGCTCGCCTCGAAACCAACACCGGCTGCCATTTCTCAACATCCACAACAGAACCTCGCTTTCACCAAAACCCATCTCAATAGAGTCTCAAACCCTAGTTCCACCAAAATTACCAACTTTGATTAGCTCGTCCTGTGTAATCTGCCATTAACCCATCTCTGGTTCCTCCTCTCTGAGCTTCAATTCCTTCATCCCTCTGCAATTCCACCACCAACCCATCTCCACAGATTGAACATCATCGTCATCCAACCCTCACTCTCAGCTAAACTCAGAACCCATTCAATTTGTGGGATTGAGCATCAATTTTACTTCCTCCGATTCAAAACAAAACTCCTTCGGCTGTTTGCAACTTAACCTCAATCCAATGAAAATCAACAGCATCCGTTTCAGATTAAAACCTCATTCAGCAGCTCACTCTCGAATTAACCACCATCTTCATTCGCACAAAGAACAATGAACCCTCGATTTCAATCGATCCCCTGAGACCAACAATTCCTTCTCTGTGTTCTTCTCGATCTGACAGCAGCCGTTGTCTGCCTTCTTCTCGATTTCCAGGTGAAAATGAATAAATGAACATGATTGGAAATTGAATGAAAAACGATTCTCAAAGTGAGGGTTATAAATCTGAGAATGGACTCGGGCGAGGGATCCCATACGGGTGTGGGTCGGGGTGTGGTTAGGGTAGATGGGCTTAGGGTATGGTTAGGGTAGATGGGCTTAGGGTATGGGTGGATTCAAACACCCACTAAGTACACCCCAAGTGCTATTCTCACTCACTTCTTTTGGATAAGGGACACCTCTTTGACCTCCCTTAACTATTATTGTCCTTCCTTGATAATGTGAGTCACCCTTAACCTTGGCTGGGCTCCATATAGTCTTCGCCCTTGATAAAATGACAAGTTTGCCCTTTTTGCTCAATTTTGATGATTTCTTCTTCTTTTCCTCTCGTGCGACTCCAAAGTAGCTACAAAACTCAAAACAAGCGTAAAATACAAAATTCACACGAAAAATAGCAAAGAAAGCATAAACTCTAGATAGTAAATTAGGTGTATTCTACACCTATCATTTAATTTTTGCACTTTGGTGATTGCTGAAATTCTGGAAATATATGAACTCATGCTTGACTTTTAGGGAAGTCGGATCGTATTAGACTCTTGATTACTTTGGCCATAATTTGTTAGTTATCTATTTGTGGATTTAAATGTATGCTAGACCAATCTAACTATACAGGCTTCCTTGAATAATGATTTGGAACAAAATTAATGAAAAGTCGTACTTTAAAAAATCCTAGTAGCTCTCTGAGGCTCACAACTCTAGGTTTTGCCTTATCTTTATTTTCTCTATCTCGTATGCTCACTGTTCCGTTATTCTGATTATGATTATGCAAGGCAAGCTTATGAATTACAAATTATTGAGCTCTTGTATTGTTCCATAGAATTGGTGTTTGAGGCTCTTAGAGTATGTAGTTTTGGGTCTAAGGTGAGCCGGAGTTAGCAAGCCACCTACTAACTTGGTTGATGCCCAGAAAAATTCATAGGCTTAAATTATAAGCAGGTATCAGTTATACGTGTTACTTGTTTGGCATTGTTCAATTTTCTTAGATCGAAACAAGAAATGTTGAATACGAAACATTTTAGCGTAGCACATGTGTACTTAATCCACTTTTCTGTATATCGGTTCTTACATATTAGGGCCCCATATTATATGCTAATGAAGGATTAGTTATAACATAGTTTGCAATTGGATAGATGACCATGAAATACCCTGGTCAATTTTTTAAATCAGAAGGGGAGAAAAACAGATGATCTAGACTGTGTTTGCTGGTCAGGAATATCGAGACCGTGTTTCAAGAAAGTTAACACACACACATGAAAAATGTTTGTGCAAAAAGTTCATGTCTGTTTGCACATTTATTAGTTTTGAGGCTTATGGTGGCTGTTGTCGGACCAGGCACAAAGAAAAAAAATATATTTGGTCATATTGGTGTCGGAGTCTACAAGGAACTGATTATGATTATGCAAGACAAGCACTTGTTGTTACTCTGAGTAGTCTGCAGAGTACTGACAAGTTCTAAGTTTGGTTTTAACAGATCAAATAGGTGTATGGACTAAGTATGACTACTATTTATTACTTGTGTGTCTAAGCACTTGTCTCTTGATGTAGGGTATTGTAGAATCACTATTCTGTCTCTAAGGGCCTGCTGTAAGTTTGTTGGTCAGGATCTTTCACTGGTATAATAAAGCAAAGAAACCATGGTAAGTACATGTTTTACTACCACTCTTTTACCTCTCTGTGTTATTCAAGTGTGACTGGTTCGATTTGACTCCACGGAAGAAAAATCTTAAAACTGATTATGGTTTGACATGTTTAAATGTGAGTAGTACGTGGTATAAGAATGACCCATAAATATAGCATCGGACGCGCGGCAAGTGTTCTACCTGGATGATCATAAATTCGGAGCAGACTGGAAAGTGGTTCTAAAGATGCATCACAGACATATATGGGATGTGCCTGAAATGGATGATGATGATGAAGAAGAAGAAGAATATGTTTATCAACCAACTGGATATGTAACAGTATCATCAGTCATACAAGCAGATAATAATGTTGGACTAGATGAACTCCATAGAGATGATGTGGAGGCAGAGTTGGTAGATGCAGAGATTGTACATGCAGATGATATTGACGTGGATGATGTTGATGTCGAGGAAGAAGATGAGACATTTGTTGATTATAATGACTCAGAGGTGGACGAGGAAGACATTGTGCCGGTTGACGATGATACAATTTTAGAGGATTAGTTATTTGCATTTTATTTACTTAAAAATAGTTGTTTGGTTTGATAATTATTTTGATCAGAACAGTAGCTCTTTATATCTTTCAATAATTCAGAGATTTTTTTCTTTTTTTTTTTTGAACAAAGGGATTGGTTATTTTTGTTGTTGGTTGGGTTTCAACAATATTCTTTGTCTCAAATTCAATTTTTTTTTTCTAATGCAGTCTGGGAATCCCTTTCTTCATGTGCTTTTTGTGTCTTTTCTGTTCTCCTTGTGCATGGTGATCTTTTCTGTTGGCATAACTTAAGGTGCTCAAACAGCTGGTGATCCTGCCAAGTTTCCCCGGTTTAAACTTGAAATGGCTAAACACGAAATTGTTGTCCAGGAAAAGGAAGGCTGGTTGCACCCGACATACTTTTGATTCAATCTTTGGTCTATAGAGCATTCTTTTCGATCTTTTCCCATTAAACGACGTAAACAAATGACGACTTATATGTTTCCCCTAATGAAAAATTACTTCGACAAGTGAATTGATTCTCTCTAATTTGTTACATTATTTTTAAGTATTATGTTTTACATGATAAAATATATTATTACCAAAAACTTATTCTTTAGCAGCTACGTATTTTTTTTATCACCATAAAGAAATCTTTGTGACAACATTTCAGTAATCAATGAAATCACGAACTGCGGTGAAGTTATAGTATCACTGAAAATGACTAAAGCGACAAAATCTAGTTCGCTGCGAATGTTCTGTCTTGTGACGATTAGAAGTTGTTACTATATAAATATATTTGCAACCAAACAAGCTGATGCTCACTAAAAATAAATATAGCGTCAACCATTTAGTTTCGTCACTATAAAATTAGTTAGTGACGAATTAATTTTGTTAGTATAAACTTTTCTTTTGTAACGAAATTTATAGATTATCACCAAAAAGATTTTATGTCAATTTTTTAGCATCATCACAATAACATTGAATGGTGACAAACTTATATAATCACAAAAAATTCATTAGTGACTAGGAATTATTTCGTCTCTAAATAAGGTCACTAAAAAATTATGAGTGACGAAACCCGAGTCACGTTGCTGAAAACCGAACAACGGTGACAAAAATTATTTTGTTCACAATAACTAAGCTTCAGCGATGAATTATTCTTCCCCGCAACTTTGCTAACTCCTTCAACTGCTTGCACGACTTGCTCGCATTCTCATCGTGTGTATGAACACACGTGTCGTAGACCGCCAGACCAAAACCCTAGTTGATATCCCCCATGTGACACGATTGATATCTCGTGATTGTGGAGTCTGCAAGGCAGGCGTGTATTTAGTTAGTCAGTTGCTGACTTTATGAGACGATGAGTCTTTGTATTGCTGAGTTGAACATAATTTGCAAATGTTCTAAGACTCATGAATTGAATGTGTCTGTTGGGACAGAGGTATAATTCTCGAGTAAATGTTGATAGTTAAGGTGCGCAAATATTGCTCATTTGATGAATTGTCGAATATTGATAGTTGAACCAATATTCCTTAGTCTGAGCAAATATTGCTCATCTGAGCAAATATTGCTCGTTTGATGAATTATTGGTAGCATGACCAAATAAAATATTAATTTAAAATACTGGTAATTGAACCGAGTATAATCAATTAAAATGTTGATCATGGGGTCAATGGAATTATGAACCTTGGATTCGAAAACCCTAATTTCGATCAATTGATGATATATTGAAAATCAACCACAGAGTGAATGAGGGACCAGATACATGGGATGATGGATCGACCATGTAGCGCCCAGATGCTCGAGTGAGCAAATACCAAAGTCTCTTGAAAACCAGTTGGTGAAAAGATGATTAAATGCTGGTTTAATCATTTATTAAAATAATGCTCGTCTGATCCTTAGGTGATAAAAACTAATTATGAAGAGATGAGGGACGAACCAAGGGGTCATGGAACCGGCCCTGGTTGGTCATGGGATCGATTGACGATCATTTGATGAAATTCCAAGTTGTTTGGAAGAGTTTGAACCAAATGTGAACAAATTAGGTCAAATGATGAAAATGTGTGGGACCGGCCTCTTGCAAGCCAAAGATCCATCCTTGGTAGGTCAAGGTAATATGCTCATGTCACCAAAGTGTTCGTCTCGCAATCCTGAGAATTTTGATATTTTTTGGTGCGCGTTTGAGCAACATTTTGAGAAAATATGAAGAAATCAAGGTTTTTTCTCAAATTGAGGAAACTTCATAAGATGAAGGAAATAATAATAATAAAATAAGAAATCATGAAGTGTGGGACCTACTATGGCTAAGGCATGGCCGACCGGCCAATAAGCCTGGTCCCATGGCACTTTTCCTAATTTTATTTTATTTTCATGATTTTAAGGAAATATCATGAAATCAAGGAGTTTGTTGAAACTAATGAGTTTCTTTGAAGTGAAGGAGTTTCCATGAGATGAAGAAAATAATAATAATAATAATAAAATAAGGGGCGTATGGGACCGACCATGGCTAGGGCATGGTCGGCCGGCTAGTGGCCCGGTCCCGTGAACCTTCCCTATTTTATATATTTTCCTTTGTGTGAAGGAAATATCATGAAATTGAGGAATTTCATGGGATGAAGGAAATAATAATAATAATAAAATAATAAGGAACCATGAGGTGTGGGACCGACAACAACTAGGGCATAGCCGTCCGGCTAGTAGGCCCGGTCCAATGACACCTTTCTCGATTTTATATTATTTCCTTGGCGTGAAGGAAACACCATGAAACTGAGGAGTTTCCTTAAAACGAAGGAGTTTTGTTCAAATGAAGGAATTTTCATGAGATCAAGGAAAAATGATAAAATATGATAAAATAAAGAGCTAGGCGTGGGACTGGCCACGGCATGACCGGTCGGCCGGTGGGCCCAGTCCTTTAGCTCATTAGTTAATATATTATTATTATTATTTTTCTTCATATTTTGCATAGGTTCATCGTCTTCGTATTTTAGAATGCTTGTTCGTGCATTCAGGTGCTCGTTAGTGTATTATTGCTGAGTACACTTGTACCATTTTGGTCGGGGCTTACTCGATAGCGGCTCTGATGCCCGTACGTTAAATATTCATCACTAACTCATGGAATTCTGCTGGGAAGAACCACGAATTGAAGTAATGAAATATTATGAAGAACGTAGAATATTTCCGAATATTCAGTTAATGAATTTAAGGATTAGAAATAATTAATTTATGGCTATATACTAGTAGGCATGATGTCTAGGAGCATTAATTATTTGAGAATTGAGTGATTTGAG
The DNA here is from genome assembly GCA_023531295.1 of Papaver armeniacum. Lineage (NCBI taxonomy): Eukaryota > Viridiplantae > Streptophyta > Magnoliopsida > Ranunculales > Papaveraceae > Papaver > Papaver armeniacum. The sequence continues at coordinate 447,294 of JAJJWW010000762.1, read as the reverse complement.
CTTGTTGAAGCGTCATATTTCTTTTATGTAGTCAGGGAAAACATTGTTACACCCTGAAGACGTTGTTGCTCTATACTAGCAGGAAAGCTGTCTAGGAGCCTTCCAATTGTTCGATTCTATATTGAAGTAATTTCTAAATTGCTCAGTATTCATGAGATATGCCGTTGCCTCAGTTGAGATACTGCACATCTACATATGCTCTGAGAGACAGTATTCTCGGTCAGAGGTTCTTGCGGCATGAACTTTCATGCTTCAATGAGAGACACGGGCCTCAATACTCATCTGATTGTTGGATCAGGAGTATGTATAATTATGGTTTTACGATTTTAGCCCTTGTCGAAAATCCACCATCTACACCATTTCAACAAGTGAGACACAATACTGCCTAGGGTTTGAGTAGTTTTCTGGTTTGCAAGATAGCTTAGGTTTTTTTTTTTCAATATAAGAGAAGCAGTTAACATAAACTGTGACGCATATAATTTGTTTCCTTAAAACAATCAAAGAATAATTCCAGGAACGAAAATGATTTGATCCTCTAGATATTATTTGCATGCACTCCGCAGAATAATGAGACTTCCTAGAATGATGGGTGGTTAAGGGCGGAAAGTTGATTTTTTGAATTTTTCTATTTTGAATCGGGTAATGACACAGAAAAAAGTAATGGTTACTCATGGCTTCAAACAATTGAAAGGTGATGGGATTATGGTTCTCATACTGCGAAAAAGTTAACGTTGAACTGTAGCATGACAAAATTGCCGGATGGAGAGATCTGTTGTTGTTGGGCAAAACATCCAGAATTGACAATACTGTCAGGAAGAAGATGCATAGTCTTTGGACGTAGATCCAAAACATGATTTGGTCCATATAAAGATCAAGAATGCATGCAAAAGGAATTAAAACTCCATTAGAAATGATAATAAACTAAAGAATCAGAAGAATAAATAAACTAAAATAGGGAGTACAATTAGAAGAAAATATTATGATAGCAAACAAAGAAACATATGTGAAAGATTAACAGGATATAGGACTCACGTTAAAGAAAAGGTGATAAGGAATACTAATCTAGATTTTGTAAATCAGCAAATTAGATCACGCGATTCTTGAATATATTTGAAGGTTAGATTAGATGTGATAATACTTCGCTAATATGGGGTACGATCGCACTTACATCACGAGTGTTTCTGGCTATATATACATTATATGATGCGTAATGGCCATGCTACAAATATTAGTTAAATATAAACCCAATTAAGACAAATAAATCTTGTTTAAAAACCACACATCAATTATAGCATTGAAAATTAATAATTAATCATGAAAACATCCTAGAAATTTATCAGATTTGATTTCAACGAAATATATATAAGATCTAGAAGATTCGATCGTTTATCAACTCAAAATTAGCACTAAGCATGCAGGATTAAATAAATTATATGTAGATATTTCTCATGTAAGAGATATGTTGGTGAAAACCTAACAAAATATCATATTTGCGTCTTAGAGAAATCACATATTCAATTCTTGTAATGAGAAAAAGTAGATCCGGACGATTTACATGTAATTTATGTGCTTTGACGAACAGATTCAGGTATCAAATTAGATAGATGAATATGAATGAAAATTCATGTGAATACTGTCTGATTCTTTTACATATGATGATGCATCATCATAACGGACCGCAAAATCTCTTCCACGATGCCCTGCCACGTAAGCCGAAATTTCCTGCGCGCCGCTCACGTAAATCTCCAATGCTTACTAGGCAAATGCACGTCATTTTTTTCTTCTGAGCATACTTTGCAAGCATGATACTTGAAATGTAGATTACATATGTAGTTTCACAACATTCAAATTTACCCTTGTTCTTATTAGGGTGCAAAGAAATAAAGGATGATGGTGATGCATTTAACATGCATCATAGTCTTCCGAGCGTTGTTCATGAATAGGCCACGCCTTGGGCTTGCACATAGGTTATTGGAAGCCTATTTTAATCTTCCTTACTTCGCTTAGTCATTAAGCTGGACGCATGCATTGATCTTGCTATGCCAAGGGTATATCAACCAGGCTCACATCATTCTTGACGTGCATAGTTCTTGTGATGCAAGTGGATTATGCAAGCTCCCCTAACTTGCATACAATTAGATTCCGTTCCTGGACATGCCAAATTCATAATTGATGCACGCCAACATCGAATAACTTTATATGAAGTATAAAGTTTAAGGAAATGGAATGCAACTTACCTCATCAAGCATCAAAACAATCATCTTGCAATTAGATGGTATGACCAACAAGGTGCTAGACCACAAATGCTGCAACTCAATGCAGATGCCTACATACCTTGTTCCGTAACTCCAAGGATCAAGCACAAATCGTAGTTCATCAACGTCGGTACTAACAACTAAAGTAAACTCGTGTTGCAAGGACAAAGGCTAAGGGTCTTTCATGAATTTGCATCATCGGGGCCACTTAGTTCGTAAGTATGCGTTCTCTATCTCGGGCCATGGAAATGATTGCAACGTTCACCTTTTCTTTGCTTTGCATCATTCTTGGTTTAGCAACACAAAAACGATGATGCCTACGCATCATGAAACTCTCTCGAGTAAGCAACGTGTCATAATGATGTTTTCACACCATATATCTTTTACCGGCTAAGCTTTGTAACTTAAGGACACATCTTCTCTTAATGCACATTCAACCAACACCCTTTCCATATATTTGTATTATTCACATTTTACAAATAAGTTTTGGGGAGTATATGATCATATACCAAGTCCACTTGCTTCCGCGACAACAAAGTTCAAGAAGATACATCATGTTGATGTATTTCCAGTTCTTGTCCAATGCTCAACTTGAGAAATGCATCATTGTGATGCATTTTAGCTGTTAGAAAACATTCCACTTTCATGATGCACTATGGTGGTGCAGTTTCAGTTTTGGGATGACAGGCCCTACACGCGCAACACAAGCTGGAGATGAGGCTTCATATTATTTAATGACGCATCTTTGAGCATGCGTCATTATAAAAATACGAGTCTTACAATTACGATTAGCAGAAAAAAAGTACCAGTGTTCTCAAGATTTCATCAAGAAAAAAATAACCGAATAAAGTAGATCTAGGTTTATGTTTTTATCGAAAATCATCATTTTTCTTTTCTAGATCCGAGGAAAACAAGTGCTCTTTACGTTAGATATCATCAAACTAACCATTTAGATTCGAATATCATTTATATGATGATAAATTTGACTTAAAAATCAAGAAAATTGTAGGTAAAATAGCAGATTTCACTTTCTTGCTGATTTACATCAACATCATGATGTCACTGAGGTACAGTGGTAAGGTCGTCGGGTGATGATACCAACGACCTGAGTTCGAAACTCATCAACATCGGGGTGAGAAACTTTTCTTTCTTTCTTTTCCTAGATACGTGGGCTTGTAGGTAGTATGATTCTTCTCATGGAAGAGGTTAAACTTTAATATAACTTTTGGGATTTAACCCAGTTTTTTTTTTAAACCATCATGATTGAAGATCTATCTTATGATTAAAATTATGAAATATATAATAGTTAGTCGGTGCCAATGACGATGCATCAACTCGTTCAGAAGTGTATATTCACAAATATCCTTTCAAGATTCTCTGATTGGAAACATTCACTTGATCAACTTAGTTCTGATCTTGCTTCAAGGATCTGATTATCTTTATAATCCGGTTAAGGAGTAACAACTTGCAGAGAATCATAAGAGAGAAACAAAGTAGAAAGTGTAACTTCAATTAACCAATGATCTTGTCTACATCAATAGCCTTTCTGGATATTTATACATTATGCGAATATATGTATTTGCACGTTTTAGGTTTAATTTCAAGTATTCGCTAGTGAGCAGGTGACATCTGGGACCCAATAAATTGTAAATTAGTTTTCCCTATTGCGCTCGTTTGGTCATGTAATCATCTATCCGTTATGACGATATGAACTTCCAGGTCTTGATTTGACTGACAACTTCGAGTTCATTTTTATCTCTTCACATTTGAGTTCAGGTATTGCGTGTCTACTTTCGTTTCTCTACTTGATTTTTCTGACATGTGATTCAGGTCTCTGATATCCAACCTTGAGCTCTACTTCAGCTCTTCGCTCTAAAACTTTCTAGCTATCACTTTTTTGGTAGATCTAATATTTTGCCATCTATAGTTTACAATGCCGATCTTGGAAATTTAGCTCCCAACTATAATATCTAGGACCATCAAATTTGAGATTACGTATACTGATAACAGTTTTTTTTTAACTATACTATTACAGTATTGCCATAAAATTCATTTCACATGTCATGATGCGGGTGTCATTTGGTGAATCACAACTCTTTATTAACATATTGAGAAAATTTCATAAAAATTAAGAAGCGCTTTCCCATGTTCTTCGGTTCCTTTTTTTTCTTCTTTTCTTTTTTCATACTAGTGATGGGATATCGACAATACACTATATCGAACGGTTATGTTTTATAGATTTTTTTTATTACTGATGGGATGTCGATGATACATGTTCTTGTAGAAAAAAGTTTCTATATTTTCTTTTTTGAAGAATATATTAAAAAGAAAAGATATGTACAACATATACAGGTCTGAGAGACCCCAAAAGAAGAAATACACTCAAACTACAAGTTCACAATATCTTCCCAGTGAAAAACAACTTTTTTTGTCGTGTAACTCTCAAAATCCCCATCTCTTGAACACCATAAGTATAATTTTTTTGCTTCACGATCACCAACAAGTCATCTTTCTTCTTGTAACAACCACCATGCACCCTTGAGTTTCTCCCCTTCCATAACTCCCAGATGATAGAATATGGTATTGGTTTTCAGATGATCAAATTACTTTTACTAAACTTAGCTATTCTCCAACCTTTATGATAAGCCACAAAACCCTCTATCATCACCCATTTTAAGTGTAAAGCACTTAAGAAAGTATTCCAAAGCATCTGTGCCCATTCACAATATAAAAATAAGTTATCACTTGTCTTAACTACTTTGTTGCATCACAGACACACAGTGGAAGACATATTGATGCCTCTACTAAGCAACATGCTTTTTGTGGGAATTGAATTGTGCATAGCTTCCTAAATCAAAAAAAGATATTTTGGGAGGAATATTTTTACCGCTTAGAAAATTATCAAACATACAATCCTCTTGTACATCCATCACTCATAAATATTCTTAGAAGAAGGATCACCACTTACATCATGTTAAAGGTTAAACCAAGATGTTAAGCAGTGGTCTGTGAAGCAACCAACCCAATTTGACACGGCCTGTTGGCTAGACAGTAAGCGTTGTGACGAAGTAAACTTGAGAAACAAGTTTTCTGTTTCTAGAATTTTATTGTGTTTAGAAGTTTTGAGTTCTTTCTAGAAGAGTCTTTTTTTAGAGTTTGATATTTATTAGGAAATTGTTTTGCTTAGCCGTCAAGTTTGTTTACACTATAAATAGGATGTTGAGCCATGAGTATTTTCACATCAATAAGAAGCGGTTTTTACAATCTCTTCTTTCAATTCTTTTCTAAAGTCTTTGATATCAGATTTTCTACATTTGGTATTAGAGTAAGAAGATCATAGGCCTATGGTGAGAGAGGTGAAGTAATTCCAGTGTGGAATTTGAGAAGCGGTGAAGCAATTCCGGTATAGAACTTGAGTAGAGAAAATGTCAACAACAAACTTGGGTTCAACTAAAGTTCCAGTGTTTGAAGGTAAGAACTTTGAGCATTGGAAAATTCAGATGGAAAATATCTTCACATATCAAGAAGTGTGGGATGTTGTGAATGTAGGTTATGTGGAACCTGCAGTAGGAGTGGTTCAAATAGGAGTTGAGTCAAGGACTTTAGAAGAGAACAGAAAGAAGAATTCGAAAGAAATTTATTTAATACATCAAGGTATACATGATTCTCTCCTATATAAAATTGTGTATATTAAAGAATCCACAAGGGCTTGTGATAGTTTAACAAACTATTTAGGCTACAGATGCTTAAAATAAAATATGAGCTTTTACAGATGGAGACAACTGAAACTATCTCAGATTTTTTCTCAAAAGTACTGAGTTTAGTTAATGAAATGAAAGCTAATGGAGATACAATAGAAGATACCTCAATTGTAAAAAAATTCTACGTAACTTACCTGAAAGTTTTGAATCAAAGGTAACTACAATTGAAGAATGCAATATAGCAGCAACAATGACTCTAGATGAAGTTTTCGGTTCATTGCAAGCATATGAACAACGGATACGTAAAAAAAAAAAATACTTGTGAAGCCTGTAGAAGACGCACTTCAAAGTCAGACAAGCTGGGTCAATAATTAAAAATATAATTCTCACAGAAAACAAGGTAATCAGAGAAGACATGTTGATAAAAACAAGATTCGTTGTTGGAATTGTGGTATTTTTGGTCATTATTCAACTGAGTGCAACAAGAAGACGAATAATAGTTCTTATATCAATGCAAACTTGGCAGAAAGTCAAGATGAAGAGTTTGGGAACTTATTGTTAGATTGTCATCCACTTGAAGAACAAACCTTGAATAAATGGTAATTAGATGCTGGATGCAGTAACCATATGTGTGGTAAAAAGGACCTATTTACTGATATAGATGAATCTACAAGATCAACAGTCAAGTTTGGAAACAGTACCACTGTTCCAATCATGGGAAAAGGAAGAATATGTATCGTACTTAATAATGGTACGAAAAGTTACATAATGGATGTATTTTATGTACCTGGTATTCATCAAAACTTATTAAGTATGGGATAACTTTCAGAAAGAGGCTATTCCATGAACATCTTTAATGGTATCTGCATCATTCCTGATCAAAGAAGAATAATGATTGCTGGAGTGCTTATGACTAAGAAAAAATTATTTCCTTTGAATATTCAATATCAAAAGGAGATTTGTTATAGTACTTCAGTTGATAAAGATTCATGGTTATGACACAAAAGATTTGGTCATGTGAATTTTAACAGTCTACAAACCTTGGCAAAGAAAGAAATGGTGTCAAGTTTACTTTTCATTAACACTTCTGAAGCAAGGTGTGAAGACTGCATATTTGGAAAACAACATAGAGATCTTTTTCCTATAGGAAAAACAACTAGAACAGAGAAGGCACTAGAACTAGTTTATAGTGATTTATGTGGTCTCATTGAATCTTCCCGCGCTGGCAATAGATACTTCATCACTTTCATAGATGATTTTAGCAAGAAGGCATGGGTATTTATTAAGGGAGAAGAGTGAAGCGTTTAATGTTTCAAGATTTTTAAGGCATATGCTGAGAATCACAATGGAGAAAACATTAAAGTATTACGAACTGACAGAGGAACATAATATATTGTTGTAAACAGTTTCATGAATGATTGTGGTATTCAACATTAACTAACTGCAAGATATACACCACAACATAATGATGTATCTGAAAGGAAAAATAGAACTATAATGGAAATGGTTCCTACAATGAGAAGAGCAAAGAATTTACTTAAAAATTCTGGGGAGAAGCTGTGGATTGTGCTGTTTACTTATTGAATAGATGTCCAACAAGAATTTTGAGTGATATAACTCCTGAAGAAGCTTGGATAAGAAGAAAACCAAGTGTAAGACATCTTAGAGTATTTGGATGTATAGCATATGCTCATATACCGGATCCACTTCGAAAGAAAATTGATGATAAAAGTAAAAAATGTGTATTTATTGGATACTGTTAGAGCACTGCTCGGTCGAACTCACAAGCGTTGCTATCTCAAGCTTGTTTGTTAAGTTTAGTTGATCAAAACTATATACTTGTGTTGATGGTGGATTTTCGACAAAGATCAAAATCGTAAAATCATGATACTGCATGTTTCTGACCCGGCTTTAGGAACGCATGTGACAATTCATATTTTACGATTTGTGAACCATTTCACGATCTCTGATTGAGTTCCTCTTAGAGCCATGATGAATATGATTCTCGAAAGGCCTCCCACTAGCTGAGCGTTCGATGTTGAGCATTTCATCATGACCTCTATGTAGAATAAGATAATTGGGCGGTCCTCCTACATAATTATTTGTTGAGAGGGCATAACGCCTTTAGGACGTCGGTGATACTCGCTGTTCCCTGACTACATAGAGAGACCGTGTATAGATTCAGAAGGCTCTCCTACATAACTTTTTGTTGAGGGGGCTAAACGCCTTCAGGACATTAACAATGTTGCACGTTGTTCCCTAACTATACACCTTTCAGAATGAGTATGATGCTTCACTATCTCATATCTTGATTCTACAATAGATTAGTTCTACCGTGACATTCACTACTGAATTCCTAGAAAATAATCTATTATATCTCATCACTCCGTTCCATGAATCCGGCTGACTCCATGGATTAGTAATAGATAACCAATTCATCTCATTGCCCCATTCCCTAAATTCTCCGGATGGAGTCATGGATTGGTAATGGATGCACATTTCATGATTATTGCTATGTTTCATGAATTATTCTCCGTTTTCATGAATTAGTAATAATACAATCGGGCATCTGGACTATCACCAAGTAAGCCCCAATAAAATGGTGCAAGTGTACTCAACAATGATGCACGAACGAGAACCCCAATGCACGAACGAGCATTCGAAAATATGGGCAAATGAGGAATCCTACACAAAACAGGAGAGAGAAAATAATAATAAAAAATGAAAAGAGGCGCCTAGGGACCGAGCCCACCGGCCGGCCGGTCCCCCACACCTCTTCCTTTTATTTTCTTATTTTATTTATTTTCATGAAGGCATGAAAACTCCTTCATTCAAGCAACTTTCCTTGTTTGAGCAAAACTTACGGTTTCTCCATATTTTCACGGTTTCATGAAAAATAAAAAATAAAATAGGGAAAGGTGTTGCGGGACCGGGCTACCTAGCCGGCCGGCCATGCCCTAGCCGTAGCCGGTCCCACACCTTGCAATCCCTTGTTTTCATAATTATTATTTCCCTCATCTCATGAAACTCCTCCGTTTGAGAAAAAATCATGGTTTCTTCATATTTTCTCAAATATTGCTCAAACCATGAAAAGCCAAAACGTCAAATGGTCGCATGACCGACTAGGCTATTCACGAAAAATATTAAAATATTATTATTTTAATATTCTCAAGATATCGATCAAACGAGCAAAGTCCTACTTGCTCATTCGAGCAAAAATCAATAATTTCAGTTAAAGATTGAACTCTTCTGAAAATCCAAAATATTGCTAAAACGCACACCAGAAAATACCGAAACTCTCAGGACTGAGACATGGTGACAAGGGCATGCTTCCTTGACCGACCAAGGCCGGCCCTAAGGCTTGCAAGGAGCCAGTCCCACACATTCTTATAATTTTGACCTAATTTGCTCAATTGCTCATATTGGGTCCAAACTCGTTCCAACAACTTGGAATTTTCTCAAACGACCATCAGCTGGGTCACGACCACCAAGGGCCAGTTTCATGCCCTTTTGTTCGGTCCCTCACTTCTCCATAAATTAGGTTTTATTACCTAATGCTCAGACGGGCACTATTTTAATAAATGATGAAACCGACATTTTATCATCATTCTTTCACCAACCGGTCAACTAAGGACCCTGGTGCACGCTCACTCGAGCACTTGGGGACCACATGGTCGTCCATCATCCCATGTGGTCAGTCCCTCCCTCACTCATGACCTATTTTCAACAATTCATCTATTGAGAAATAATTGATCAAAATTAGGGTTTCGAACAAACGTTCCACAAATTATCATTCTGAGCAAGTTCAAACACTAATAAATTTATGTTGATCCAGCAATCAACATCTGGATTAATTATATAATATTTGGTAGTCTACCCAATATTTTATTGGGTCACGTTACTGTTGAGGGGTGAATTTTGGTTCTACAAGTACTAGCCACAACACACCCAATTCCCAAGAGGAGAGAGTGAGAGAAAAAGGATCCCCTCCATTGTACTACATGCCCCTTTATATAGACTTCTCAAAAGCCCCTCATTTTATGATATCATGCCACATGTCTTAAAACTCCTTAATTACTACTAATGCCACTCCTTCTCTAATAAAACCTCCTTCTTTCCTATTAATTCCTCCATTGTCCTTTCCATCTTATGGATACTTTCTTAGTGGACTTGGGCTTTAGTCCCTAAGTCCCCATGTTTCATGTTGGGTTTGCCTCCCTTTTGGGGGCGCACAAGGCCGGCTAAGGGGGAATATTTTTCATGTATCAACATTAGTCCCCTGACTACCGGGTCAATTGTCAAAGGACCCGGTAGTCACATCATGCCTTATCTTAAGTTCTACTTTTCAACAGTAGTCATTGTCCTCTGATGATGCCATCCTAAAGTCCCCATTATAGGATGCCCCATATCTGGTAGTCATCTTCATTTCTCTGATAGAGTGACTCCACATATTCTTGGATATACCTTGACTCGCGCGATCTTATTTGCGCTTATATCTCCATCCTACCTTCGGGGTGAACTAGTACGCTTATTAGTGTTGAAGGAGGAGGTGGTCATGTTGGGGTCTCTTAGGGTGATTCATTAAAGGCGCGTGAAGCTTATGAAGAGCATGAAGATATTGTCTCACTTACGCAGGGGTCACAATCATCTGATAAGATTATAGACAACATCCGCAAGTTGGTAGACGAAGCTGATCGGGATTTGGCTTTGGCGAGTGTTTAGGCGCGTTTAAAGGTGGAGACTCTGGATGTAGATACTGCCCGTTATCGTGCGTTGATATTCAGTTAAACTTGTGCGGGTAGCCCAAGTGTTCTTAGATATGCGAAGCGTGTTGTTTGGCAATATTAGTGCGCGCCTACTCCCTTCTTTTATTTTCAATGGAATGCAGTGTTTGGTGTTTCGCCTTTGTGGGGATGGGTGCGTCTTCTTCGTGATTATGTTTGGGTAGGCAAAACGCGCCTTCAGAGGTGAATCCCTTGTAATGGAGGTAAGTCCATATGCTTCGCCCCTCCCTTTCCTTTGTTTTTCCAAGGTAGGAAAACACGCTCCCCCTTTTCTGTAGCCGATCAGATGCGCGGAGTAACCCGTCGCCTTTTTGTAAATCCGTGGATAATCGGATGCACGGAGTAACCTGTCGCCATTTTGTATATCTGTGGCCGATCGGATGAGCATATCAACCCGTCGCCTTTTTTGTATATTTGTGGCCTATCTTGGGGCCTTTTTGTATATCTTTGGCCGATCGGATGAGTATATCAACCCGTCACCTTTTTATATATCTGTGGCCCATCGGATGCGCTGAGCAACCCATCGCCTTTTTGTATATATGTGGCCGATCGGATGAGTATATCAACCCGTCGTCTTTTTTGTATATCTGTGGCCCATCTTGGGGCCGTTTTGTATATCTGTGGCCGATCGGATGAGCATATCAACCCGTCACCTTTTCGTATATCTGTGACCCATCTTGGAGCCTTTTTTAAACTCGTCAGCCGACCGGGTGTCTATGCATCCCGTAAATTTTTGTAAATTTGTCAGTCGATCAGGCGCCGTTGGCTGTCCTGAGACCTTTTGTAGATTTGTCAGTCAATCTAGCGCCCTTGGCTGACTTGAGACCTTTAGTCAGTCAATCAGGCGCCTTTGGATGACCTGAGACCTTTTGCCAGTCAATCAGGCGCCTTTGGCTGACCTGAGACCTCTTGTAGATTTGTCAGTTAATCAAGCGCCCTTGGCTGACTTGAGACCTTTAGTCAGTCAATCAGGCGCCTTTGGCTGACCTGAGACCTTTTGCCAGTCAATCAGGCGCCTTTGGCTGCCTTGAGACCTCTTGTAGATTTGTCAGTCAATCAAGCGCCCTTGGCTGTCTTGAGACCTTTAGTCAGTCAATCAAGCGCCTTTCACTGACCTGAGACCTTTTGCCAGTCAATCAGGTGCCTTTGGATGACCTGAGACCTCTTGTATATTTGTCAGTCAATCAAGCGCCTTGGCTGTCTTGAGACCTTTTGTCAGTCAATCAGGCGCCTTTGGCTGACCTGAGACCTTTTGTCAGTCAATCAGGCGCCTTTGGCTGACCTGAGACCTCTTGTAGATTTGTCAGCCAATCAGGCGCCCTTGGCAGACCTGAGACCTAGTGTAAATTTTTGTTCAAGCGGCCTCTATGGACCCTTGCTAGCATGGTGCCCGGAGCACGTTACTAGATTTTTCTCTTTTTTTTTTTTTTTTTTTTTTTTTTTGCATAGCAGATCATGAATTTCACGAAAAGATGATATTGATGCTTTGTAGAAATTAATTAAAGTGACAAAACATACACATGCGGCTAGGTGACATGCATATTTCATGGAGCGCGAATAAACATCCAAGTCAGCTTTAGATTAGACGTTTCATGCTTTAAATTGACTAAAATATGTGTGATGGACGCGTACAATCATAACAGGAGTACCAATCACATCTTGCATGCTAAGAAAAATCATAATATAATCATACTTAATAACCATATGCTCCCAACTATTACATGCTAGCGATGTTTGATAATGAACAAGCCATGAGGTATCGTGACGCTTATGCCTGAAAATTAACATAAAAGTTATGAAAAGCTTCAGTAAAGCGCTTGTCCTTAAATCATACCTTCCTTGAACTTACTATACAGTCTAATATGCTAAGGTGACAAACAATTAAAACACATAAAAATAGCTGACGCGCTGAGATGTACACATTCATTCAAGGAGTGTTGGGTGTCATATTATTCTAGCTTTATACTATTCAAATAGCAAGCAATTGGATTGTTTTGACAAGCACACTTTCTACAATGTGTTAAAATCAGTAGTATTCAAATAGAGTTACACATCTAATTCTAGTACTTTTCACGCAGGTATATGTTATATGTTTAAGCATAGGCGCGTGGGTGAACAAAACCAGTCTAGTAAGCATGAGTCAAACAGTATATATATGCACGATAACTACCAGTGGGCAACTGAAAGTGAGCAAGTTCAAGCAAGCAAGTTAATCATGCATTCCGTACTTTTACATCAACTGACATCAAACAAACTTCATGCAAGCGGCAATGTATGCTTGGAAGGTAAAAATTCTCATAATATGGCTAGTTCATAAGTAAAATTCATGTTGGCGTGGAATTACACTTCAAAGCCTAGAGGCGAAAGATGATATGCTTTATGCTTTTATTAACTTAGCTATATGGGATGTTCTGTGTACGTTCAATAGTGGGATCCTAATCATGGGTCCGGCGGGCAATAATCATGTAATAACGTTGAAGATACACTAAAACACAAAGCGGACAGTAATCATGTGATGAATCAAACCATGAATGCCGAGTGATAGGGCAAGAAACTAGCAGATACATGAGCCGCTGCACTAAGAGAAAATAAAACCATGAAAGTCTGAACTCGAGACAAACCTAAGTTATACTAGTTTGAAGCTTTCTTCAAGTAGAGAGGTAAAAGGGGTTACCATTGTCATTATGTTTACAGAGAAAGTAACCGGAGCCGAGTTGTAGTTTCCGCTTCTAGATGACGACATAGATACAACCGCGTTACTAGTATGTACAAGTCTTGTGGTTTCTCAAATTTACCGATCTTTGAGCTTGCAGGAGGGTTGCTTTTAGCTTTGTTGGGGATAGTGACAGTCTATTGATAAACGATGGTTTCTACCAAGCGCTTCTCCGTTTGAAGTGACTTTACTCATAAGGGTACCAGGCGGATGGAATATAACCGTACTGATTGTGATTTGCTTGTACTCACGTACCAACTCTTACATTTTGTTGGTGAATCAATCACTGCTCATAGATGTTCACAGGAAGATGAGATTTTCTCATTTCACCATCCTTGTAAGTTTCCGGCTACATCCCTGAAGTTGTTTGTTGTCCACAGACTGTAAGGCTAGATCATCGACACACTCTCATGGCTTGATCTTCAAAAGAACATGGCGGCGGTATTTCTTCACTAGAGGCTGGGATTTATTATGGAAACTCACTAAACTTAGCAGTTGATGCAGCTCCAATTGATCACGCGCTAAGGAGTGTCCAGCTGAAGCTTTTTGCTTCCCCCACTTGTGTTCTTCCCGATGACGCCATAGTTGGGTTAAACCAAGGGCGTGCAGCAACCTTGTGCTCGTCCCCTGACGATCGGCTCATAGGCGCGCTGTGAAATCATCCTCATTAATCTCCACCACTAGCAGCGAAAATTTAGGCCCCCATTGCATCGTCTCAGCATCAGCAAACTGATGGTGTCGCCCTGCATCAAGAAATCCCCTTCTCTTTCGCTCCAATTCTTCTTTCAATCATTTTGTAGCCCAGATTTCATTCAAACCCAAGGTATGTTTGTGTCCAAAGTCCTCCATTGCCTTTAATCCTAGCAGAACTCCAAATCCCACTGACAGACTTCCCAAAAATCAACCACAAGAACAACAGCCACGGACTAGGTGAGGTTTTATTAAAGCACCATACATTACCAGTTTAGGGGACACGGAACCAAATTTCATTAGTTAGTTGTTACAACTCAAAGATTGAGTACCATATAATCTAATTTCAACTGAGGACTAAAGAGACATTCAACTGACGCTAAAATAAGTTCAAGCACAGACATAAGGACAGATCGAATGGAGATTGAAAGTAAATTAAATTCAAAAAAATAAAAATAAAATAAAAATGAATCAATGGGTAACACAGATCGACGTGTAGTGGTAGTAAATCAGAAGCCCTATTTTACATTGATCTCAAGAATCGAGATCGATTAAATTTTAGTTGTAAGCCCTAAGTTTCGTTTTTTTTTTTTGAAATTTTATGAAATTTTGCATTGAAACGAAGAAAAGGATAAGAAACGAATCTAAATCTCGATTGTAAATTGGACGAAAAATCTGTTTAGAAATCAAAGTCCTCAGGGTTTTAATTGAAAAATCGACCAGCTGATAAATGGATTCGAATCAAAAGATCAAAAGCAGACAATAATTATCTTCTTAGATGTTGCGTTGATGAAATTGTGCAGGAAATCGCTCCGACTCAATGTCCACTCCTGATTTCATCTTCAACACGTTTTTTGTTGCTTGGATGCAGGCGCGCTGATGTGCCTTCAGGTAAGCGGAGAACGAGGGTGACGTTGTAGCGGGGAGAGAGGTGAGGGAAGGCGCTGATGAGGTTAATGGCGCGGTGGGGTTGAGTTTGGGCATGTAAGACATGACGCGGGGAAGGTATACATGAAAAGTGTGAGCGCGTGGGTGGGGTGTACCGCCCAGAGAGGAAAAGTTCTTGTAAGAAAAGAGAGGCACGTGATGTCATGGGAATTGGATAGCTAGGCTAGGCACGAGCCTCCGGGTGTGGTCGCCAAATGTTGAGGGGTGAATTTTGGTTCTACAAGTCCTAGCCACAACACACCCTATACCCAAAAGGAGAGAGAGTGAGAGAAAAAGGATCCCCTCCATTGTACTAAATGCCCTTTTATATAGACTTCTCAAAAGCCCCTCATTTTATGATATCATGCCACATGTCCTAAAACTCCTTAGTTACTACTAATGCCACTCCTTCTCTAATACAACCTCCTTCTTTCCTATTAATTCCTCCCTTGTCCATTCCATCTTATGGATACTTTCTTAGTGGACTTGGGCTTTAGTCCCTAAGTCCCCATGTTTCATGTTGGGTTTGCCTCCCTTTTGGGGGCGCACTAGGCCGGCTAAGGGGGAATATTTTTCATGTATCAACAGTTACCAATAAATAAATTCGTGGAATTGAGCAATACTTGCTCAGTTGCTCGAATATTGATCCAACTATCAATATTCAGTAATTCGTCGAATTGAGCAATACTTGCTCATTTTCTCGAATATTGATCCAGCTATCAATATTCAGTAATTCGTCGAATTGAGCAACTTGAATATTGATCTAACTATCAATATTCCGCCAATATTGATTCAACTCAATATTCAGC
This sequence comes from Papaver armeniacum, assembly GCA_023531295.1. Taxonomy (NCBI): domain Eukaryota; kingdom Viridiplantae; phylum Streptophyta; class Magnoliopsida; order Ranunculales; family Papaveraceae; genus Papaver; species Papaver armeniacum. The sequence continues at coordinate 431,415 of JAJJWW010000762.1, read as the reverse complement.
AATTCATCGAATTTACAATATTCAGCAATTCAACTATACATCTAACATGTTCAATCCATGAATCACTGAGCATTCTTCACTCATGCTCGATTCAACAAACTTAGACTCACTGTCTAATAAGTCAAACGGCCGATAATCAAATACACATCTGCTTTGCAGACTCCACGTTCATGAGACATCAATCACGTCAAATGGGGGATATCAATTAGGGTTTGGTCTGGCGGCCTGCGGCACGTGTGTTCATCCACGATGAGAAATGTGAGTAAGTCGTGCAAGCGGTTGAGGGAGTTAGCAAAGTAGTGGGTGGAAGATCAACCAAGTTTTCACACGACACGGAACTGGTTTTACCACGATTTCCCATTTTCCCACTCTTTCACTCATGAAACCGTCACACTTACTGGGATCAATGTGTTCGATACTCTAACAATATAAATAAGCTCTGAATCGATGACTGAACAACATTCGTCTACACACAAGTTCTCTCGATCAAACTTATTTATACATATTTTTAGAAACCTTCAACACATCCACAATCCTTGATCATCATTAATCCCACAATTCTCAGCTTCCCTCCTACAGATCAACCCATCTCCCTCTTCGTGACCGAATTGACTCTGGAACGGCCATTGACTTGGTTTAGGCCGGAGTCCTACAGATTGATCTCTCAAACTCAAAGCACTCCTGTGCAATGCATCTGTGTGAGGTTAAGCAGTTTACCCGGTTCGATGAGTCTCCTCCGAACCGTCGTCTCTTCAATTCCTTGAAAAACCAGCAAATCATTTTTCCCCATCTACAGATTGGCGACCACAGTGGGAGATTAATGTCTTGGTTGCAATCTCAACTTTCACAAAATGGTTGATCTTAGGTCAGGTTAAGTTACAAATCCAAACACAAACAACGCTAGTACTAGCAACAATGGTGGTACTCCATAAACTACCCCTTCTTCCAACATCTGTGTTGTTGATACCACTCCTTTTTAAACCAATGTAAGCAATCATCCTCTCTTCGGCCGGTATCCCAAGGAAGTCAGAGAAAATACTCCCACCATAGCTGATCTCATGAAGGTCCAGGAAGTTCTCGCCAAAAATAAAATTGACATGGATGCAACACAGAAGAGTCGTGCAATTATCTCAAAACTCTCACTGACAAGATGTCAGAGAAAACTCAGGAGAAGGGAAAAGCCAAAGAAACATCTTCGACTGCTGATCCTGAAGTCACTCCAATCCATGTAGTAGACGATGATGAAGTCCAAAAGGCTATAGATAACCCACCAACGAAGGAACATGCAGGCTTCATCACCCGTGAAGACCTGGAACGCTTTATGGAGGATCGAGGAAAAGACAAAACACCATCTGTTCACCGTCATCAACCTCCATATCTTGCTGATACGCAAAGAATTCCTCTCCCAAAGGGTTATAATTCTCCAACGTTCACACTGTACAAGGGAACGGGGAACGCTTGAGAATATGTCTCTCGATTCCTGAGAGCACTAGGCGAACATGATCACAACCATGTCGTCCGTCTGAAGGAATTCTCGAAATCCCTGACAGGCCTAGCATACACATGGTACAACAATATTGCACCAGGGAGCATCACTGGTTGGGGAGAAATGGTTAATGCCTTCTATCGTAAATACTTCTTCGTCTCAGAGAAGATCACTCTCTCTGATTTAGGAAAAATGTCATAGAAGAACAATGAACATCCGAACGATTATTTGAAGAGGTTCAGAGTCCAAGCTTTGGATTGTCATGACCCGAATGTCACTGAACAACAACTGGTGAACTTGTGAATCAACAGAATGATCCCGGTCTAAAGAGCCTTGCTGGAAAATCTCCGGTTACAGACTTTCTCAGAGCTTCATGAAGCGGCCAAACGATCAATGACTACTGCACTTGCTTTACTGGAAAGAGAAAAGTCTGCAAGGTCGAGGAACCTCGAAGCAGCCGACGCCTAGTCAACAATCAGTATAATCTCCAGCCTTCAACAAATGTTATGCTAAAAGGAATTAAAGGAAAGCCGAGACACAGCATCAGAGCGCTTCTCCAACATCCCAGGCTCCTCTGAAGGCACAAAGAAAAGATAATCAATACTGAAATGCACAAACCTCGACCCGGCATCAACGAACGGGGAAATGATCAGATAGACTCAAACTTCTCTCTTCTCATGAAGGAGTGATCGAGTTACTGGAAGTCTGGGTTCAAGATGGTGCAATCAAATTGTCGTCGTTCATAAGGAGAGAGCTAACTGAAGAAGAAATGGAGAATCCCAGGTACTGTCTCCTTCATAGGTTCATCGATCATCCAATAAGTAACTGTAATATTTTGAAGCACATCTTCAAAGAGAAGGTTGATCCATAATAGCTTCAACCGGGGACTGAAGGAGTACACAAGAATCCTCTCCCAGTCAAAACCTTTACACTCTGAACAACCAGTCAAAGAAGCAGTTCAATCGTTGATCGAGAATATCTATGAAATTGCTCTATCTGTCTAAGGCACAAAGGAAAGACATGTTCACAACACCGAATTACATTGTGTCAGACGTCTGTCCATCCCGAAAATACTCCTTGAACCTTCATACACATATAAGGAGATGCACGACTGGGGACTGCTTACCACTGTCCATCTCAGAGGAAATGAACTCGGAAGAACGTTGATCGATGCTGGCACCAATATCAACATTAATCCATGAAAACCATCAGAGCCGCAGACATTAATCGATAAGGAGCTACTTGTGATCCCATCTCAATCAGAGACCTTGAAGGAACGCTCGGAAATACTTATGGCTACATCACCCCCAAAGTGAACATAAGTTCAACCTGGACAGAAACCAAGTTTCAATAATCACAAAGATCTAGGATATGACATGGTCTTCAGACGATCGTGGATCCATGCTGAAAAGATGGCTACTGACAAAACGCCTATGGTTGCACATCTCTCGGAGGAAAGTTCTGATCCAGAAGATTTGGCGGGCATTCCATCATCAGAGCACTTGGAGGAATTTCGAACTTTGAAGAGGTTGAAGCAAGAACCTGCAAAATATGCATAGACAATCATCAAGAGGTTCCGCACTCAGGCAAGTCTCATTCATTCCATATCTATGTCATTTATTTACTCACATGCTATCCTAGCGTGGGGAATCAATTCTGCTAGCAACTATGTTATTGCAAGACGAATGGTATGTTCACCGGATTATTATTTTACCAAGTGGTTGAATCTGACATTTCTCTGAATCGATCACTGAGATGTTCATTACTAAGATGATGTCCAAGCATGGCAAAGAACACTTTGGGCGTTTCTCCATAGCCTTGCAGGAGTGTCTGTGTGTCCCACAAAATCAGAAAGCTCTAATGTCTGCATAAGTGTTGAATCCCACTACCGCAATGAAAGGAATGCTGAATTAACAGAAGATACCCAGGTCCGAGATGATCAAACCTAAGACATTTGATGCTTAAGGGATATGACGCTTCAACACTCAAACATCTAAGAAGCTTCCAAATTGTACTCCCAATCAAAGAGTACACCTTCAATAATGGCGCATCTAGCTTCAGCAGAAATATCTCGAAGATGACACATTGATTCAATACCAAGACGATCAAAGTGTAACTGAACGACAATCGATAAGTCTTCACTATCTCCATGTCAAGATTTCAGAAGCAGATGCAACATCATTCTTCCATGGATGGCGTAAACTCCTTCAACATATATCTTTTGCTAAGTAGATGAACACCTCTGGGATGCACTTGGGGACTTGATCTTGTTGGAAAGACCAACCCAGATCAATTTCAATAAATGTTTCCATATAACACGTCATTGCAACCTGATGTGATGCCATGAAACATCATCAACGGAACCTCTCTACATCACAAGTCCCTGCACGACTAAGAAACTTCCTCTCTTCACCGACCGCATCCAGAATAAAGACCGTTTTTGCTATCTGCCGAAAGTCGATTCACTGACAAAGCAAGTTCACAATGAAGTCATACTATTCAGGAGAATTCGGTTTGAACTCCTAGTACACCTTCATCTTAGGAATGCTCAACCCACCAACTAGTTCGTGAATGTAAAGGCTCACTGGATGGAGGAGCAAAGACTATGTCGATAATCATGCTTCTAGTATTTTTGGTCTATAGAGCCACTCCAACCATAGTGTTGGCATCAACAAGGATATCTGGAGGAACTCCGTCCATGGTCTCAGCATCAACAACGGTCTCAGAAACAACATCCTCATGACATGGCTCCATCAACTAACCATTCTCTGAAGAATTTCTCGATGAAGCGGACTTCTCCAAGAACTAATGATTCATATCAATGTGTGTAGACATGATAACATGTTCACATGAAAGTCTTCCCAAAGCTTGCACGACTGGTAGGCGCAATCCAAAGTCTTCTCCAAGATGTTCTCATCACCTCTACAAATGAGGTACAACGCACTTCAGACCATGGGTTTACAAAAACGTACCAATGGGTGAGGAATAGGACAATACTTCCTTAGCGAAAGACGCTAGTCTATATCTCTTCTACAACATACCAAAAGGGCGCATCAATCGGACATACGAGCTGAAAGATATGTCCTTTACTGTCAGGTCTATGAAATCTGAAAATTTTGTACGGGATTACAAATTACAAATGTGAACGCTTAGTTGGGTGACCTACACAACTCCAAATTGAGTGGTTCTTTTCTCATGTGATAAATCAGTCTCTTAGCTTCAAAAGTTGGGTTCAAGCATTGAATTCCGGCGTCGTATGAGGTTCCTACAGCTTCCAAAACATACAACAGGCAAGCAACAATTCTTAGACGGGATTCATAACTTCCACAGTCGATCGGTGTCCACCAGGTCTTTCCACTAAGTCCTTCATAAAGGTACCTCCAACTTCGACCACCTAGGTCTTTACATCAATTTTTCTACCCGAGTCCTCTATCTAGGTTTTGCCAGAAGAAGGGAAAACAAAGGGGAGAGATTTAACAAAATACTGTGGACTGACAGTCCACTGATCATGACGATCAATTTCACAGTCGAAGACTCGTAGCTCCGGGATCTCCAGTTCTAATCATTCATTGTAAAAGGAATGCTACCGTTTGGACATGCAACCATAGTCATTACATCATCCTCTCTTGAGGGAAACCTCAGTTATGGTCCCGTGACCAGGGTTTCAGAAGTGATGTTTCTACGACTGACAGAAATAAGATGGCACTGCAAGCACCATGCTCATGTATCAATCAAAGGGTCTAGATCTCAAATGAATCAATGACATTAAAATCCTTCACCAACCGTTCAAGACACAAGCGAATGGTCTAAAAGACACAACAGGAGTTTTTTACAACAAGCTCGTCTGAGATGATTTTACACTGTCCCGCACAAAGCAGCTAGCTGGGAGAAATTGGTGAAGAATCTAGGTATGGGTCATATACCATTCACTTTGTATGGATATCCTATACAACATATCCAAAATTCACCGTAATTGGATAAACGAGCAAAGAGATGTGGCCAAAACATTGGACTACATGCAAGCTGAAAATTTTCTGGAAGTCTCCTGGAAGTTTACTGTTTCGCCTATTTCGGGCCCTAAAACATGGGTAGATCGCGAAGATCCGACATCGGATGAAGATTCTACAGCGTTTTCATTAAAAAGAAGAGTTCTAAATTTTCTGGTGACGTATTTCGGAAAAAATTTCATTCATTCAAAAATCAGCAATTTCATACTTCTATGAAGAAAATATACGATGGGTACTTACTGGAGTGGTCCCTAAAGTTCTCAAAGGACCGGAATTGCCAACATTACCGTTGGAAACATCATTGCTTTCATTTTGATATCCAGGGTTTTCTTCTTCACCATCCTCCGAAGACGAATGGGCATCATCAGTACCCCCTCGTTCCATGGAAATCTCCTCCTGGATACATCAATAACAATTAGTGATACAGTAAAAACTCCATATATTAATAAACTCTATATATATTCCCAACTTGGGCCAGTTGTAAATAGTAATAAACTCCACATTTTAATATTAATAGATTTTTCTAGTCCCACCATAAGGAACTTACCTCCATATATTAATATAATTTACATAATCGGAAAATTATAGTCTTCTTACATCAAAATTTAAGATAAAGAAAAATATGTATTTATAGTCGTTTGAGAAAATGATGCAATTTTTTTGATTGTTATCGCATCTTTTGATTTGCGTATTCGTAAGACCTCGTTACTATGTGCACCTTCTTATTGAATTCAATATATTTCCAACTTGTCGAGCATGTTTAAAGCTTTTTGTCGAGCAATTTTTTTTTGGAATACCTCCCTATATTAATAAACCCCATATATTAATAATTTTGTGAAGTCCCAAGACTATTAATATATGGATTTTTTACTGTATTTCATTCAAGGAGTTGAATGAACGATTATACGAAGAGGTACTTACATCGACTTCTTCTTCGACACTCGATTCAGAAATTGAAGACCGCCAAGGCTTCATGGAGCAAAATTTGGTCTCGTGATCCTAATTGCACGGTCAGGGAAAAGTCATGACACAAGGAGCTCTAACAACTCACCAAACAAACGGCTGGGGACTGCATGCCATTTGCTAACATCCTTTAGTCCTTACTTCTGGGTTCTCCGCCCCGAAGACTTTCTTCTATTTGTGTGAAGTATACATTGATCCAGGATCTCACTACACGATCATCCTGTGATAAAGTTAATGAAATAAACAGGAGTACAACTGAGTATGAAGGATCTCTCACCATCACTCAGAGGTCCCAGAGATGCTTAACATTTCTACTTCAGCACATCATTCATACAAAGCGCAGGATTGAACAAAACAATGAATCATGGAATAAAGATGTTCACATCAACATCTACAAAAATGGTAACAATCCAACTCTTACCTATTTACAATTTCACTAGCTGTAGTGATTATAATGTCAGAATTTCGAAAAACTTGCTCGTTCCTTCAAACCTGCAAAGACGGGCAAGATTCATTATTCAAAATCATGACTTGATTCTCATAAAACCGCGAACAACCCATGTAAATTTTATTGTGTGAACATTCACTAGTTTTTCAAAAATTGGATAGATGTACATTCTACAATTGTGAAAACTCACATGCAGACATTATTTCACCATGTATAATTGTCTACTTTCAACAATTGTTCAAAATCAAAATATTGATTTTATAAAAAATATATTTTAATGTGAAACTCACGTAAAATATATATATATATTTGGATCCCTCGCGTGAGCATCCGTCTTTGAAGTGAGTATATTTTCAAAAATTTATGAAAGCTCACATCGAAAATACAAAAAATTCATGAAAGCTCATGGACTACTAACAGACGCATGTCTATTAAAAAAAAAAAAACTTTTTTCTCTCAAGCGAGCATCCACCTTTGAAACGAGAGTTTATTCCATTTTGTGAAATCTCACAGATTTAAAAAAAAAAAAAAAAAAAATCTCTCTTATGATTAGGGATCATTGTTTATTTCTTAAACTAACGAACGAACGCCTATTCCTAAAACAAAGATTTCTTCTTTTGGGCCTGGGCCCGCAAACGCTAAACCGACCAAAACTGAACGTCTTACCGTCCAAATCAGTAATGCTTCATCTCTCCGTGCTCACGAGATGACACTCTATCTTACTGTCAGGGTCCTTACCTAAAGATTTGCTCGTACATGACACCATTGGAGCACATCGAGGATTCTGAAAAAACTTTTGTACGACCGAATTTAACTGCTTATCTCGTCAATCGGAAAATCACCATCTAATGCTTACCGCGGAACATGACTGTCCCTCACTAAGCAGGGGACTTAATGTTGATGGTGGATTTTCGACAAAGGTCAAAATCGTAAAATCATGATACTGCATGTTTCTGACCCGACTTCAGGAACGCATGTGACGATTCATATTTTACGATCTGTGAACCGTTTCACGATCTCTGATCGAGTTCCTCTCAGAGCCATGATGAATATGATTCTCGAAAGGCCTCCTACTAGCTGAGCGTTCGATGTTGCGCATTTCATCATGACCTCTATGTAGAATAACATAATTGGGCGGTCCTCATACATAATTGTTTGTTGAGAGGGATTAACGCCTTCAGGACGTCAGCGATACTCGTTGTTCCCTGACTACATAGAGAGACCGTGTATAGATTCAGGCGGCTCTCCGACATAATTATTTGTTGATGGGGCTAAACGCTTTCAGTACATTAACAACGTTGCACGTTGTTCCCTGACTATACACCTTTAACGAGTATGATGCTTCACTATCTCATATCTCGATTCTACAATAGATTAATTCTACCGTGACATTCGTCACTAAATTCCTAGAAAATAATCTATTATATCTCATTACTCCGTTCCATGAATCCCCGGATGACTCCATGGATTAGTAATAGATATCCAATTTATCTCATTGCCCCGTTCCCTGAATTCCCCGGATGGAGTCATGGATTGGTAATGGATGCACAATTCATGATTATTGCTCCGTTTCATGAACATTCTCCGCTGAATTTCATGAATTAGTAATAATTACTCAACAATCGGGCATCTGGACTATCACCGAGTAAGCCCCCATAAAATGGTGCAAGTGTACTCAACAATGATGCACGAACGAGCACCCAAATGCACGAACGGGCATTCGAAAATATGGACAAACGAGGAATCCTACACAAAATAGGAGAGAGAAAATAATAAAAAAAATATAGAAAAGAGGCGCCTAGGGACCGAGCCCACCGGCCGGCCGGCCATGCCGCCGTGGCCGGTTCAGGGTTCAGGGTTCAAGGGTCCCCCACGCCTCTTCCTTTTATTTTTCTTATTTTATTTTCATGAACGCATGAAAACTCCTACATTCAAGCAACTTTCCTTGTTTGAGAAAAACTCACAGTTTCTCCATATTTTCACGGTTTCATGAAAAATAATAAAATAGGGAAAGGTGTTGCGGGACCGGGCTACCTAGCCGGCCGACCATGTCCTAGTTGTGGCCGGTCCCACACCTTGCAATCCCTTGTTTTCATAATTATTATTTCCCTCATCTCATGAAACTCCTCCGTTTGAGCAAAAATCATGGTTTCTTCATATTTTCTCAAATATTGTTCAAACCATGAAAAAGCCACAAAGTCAAATGGTCACATGACCGACTAGGATATTCACGAAAAATATTACAATATTATTACTCAAGATATCGATCAAACGAGCAATGTCCTACTTGCTCATTCGAGCAAAAATAAAGAATTTCAGTCATAGATTGAACTCTTCTGAAAATCCAAAATATTGCTAAAACGCACACCAGAAAATACCGAAACTCTCAGGACTGAGACATGGTGACACAAGCATGCTTCCTTGACCGACCAAGGCCGGCCCTAAGGCTTGTAAGGAGCCGGTCCTACACATTCTTATAATTTTGACCTAATTTGCTCAATTACTCATATTGGGTCCAAACTCTTTCCAACGACTTGGAATTTTCTCAAACGACCATCACCTGGTCCCACTACCACCAAGGGCCGGTTTCATGCCCTCTTAGTCGGTCCCTCACTCTCCATAAATTAGGTTTTATTACCTAATGCTCAGACGGGCACTATTTTAATAAATGATGAAACCGGCATTTTATAATCATTCTTTCACCAACCGGTCAACTAAGGACCCTGGTGCACGCTCACTAGAGCACTTGGGCACCACATATGTAGTTGCAGGATTTCCCACACTACACCCCTCACTCAAATCTGCTAAATCAACTCATTTGAAGATGAAGAATGATATGTTTATTAATTGTTTTCTTGAAAGATTTACAAAGAAATGTAGAACAAAGCTAAAGAAATTACAATCACTCTTAACTTTCTCTCTCCTAATGACTTGTTTCCCCATTCAAAAAGACCTCTCTCTCAACAGACTTACTCGACCCTTTATATAGGGTATTACATAGTGGATGACAGATATATCTTGTCCCTTATTTTCGAAAACGTCTCGCGAATGCTCGCAAATGTACAATTGTTTGCCTTCGCGGCACTCTTAAATCTCGCCAAGTCTTCACACTTTCCTCATGTTCTAACCGTCGTCATCTATTACGTCATTTATTTACCTCCATGCGACTCCTTCGCGACGCGGTCGTTTATTAATCTCGCGAAGTATTGCTGTCGCGATATTCTGGTCCTACATCTTTCCTCTTCTCATGTCTTCTCTGTGAAGAAGAGAATGTCATGAGAACTTGTATTTTAAAGTGCCGAAACTACTTATCTTTATCTTGCGATTGTTTATTTTCACTCGTTTTGTTTGTGTACGGAATTTATTACAGGTGTTTCTTCTTCCACTCTTTTCTTGACACGTCTCTTTCAACCGATTATTCTTAACCATTCACGTCCCTTCTCTCATTAAATGCATTTGTTTTCTTGAGAACTCTCTTCTTTATATATAGTTTTCTCCTCTTTCTCTTCTTGTCTTTTTATTTTCCCTCTGCAACTTTTCTTCACCTTTCTCCTTCCGTAATTTGCGCTTCTGCTACTGCTTCCTTTTCAATTCTTCACTTTCCCCTTCATTACTATACTCTGATAATGGCTTCACTTGGTCGTACATACGCTCCTCATTTTACTGATATTCAAAAGAAATTACAGGAAAAGGGTTTCACTTTATCTACCATTCCCCATCAAGAATCCTCATCTATGCTTTCTGCAAAATTATTTTCTGATCATAAATGTGATGATCAGAGAATTATAGTCTCGCTAGGTCAACTCCTCGCAGGGCTCCCCATTCCTTTGTATAATCCGAAATACCATTATTTTATGAAATTCTTGCTCACGAGAAATTCTCGCGGGCTATTTATCAATTGAACGGCGATTGTATTCGCCTGATGCTTGAATTCGCCTCTCGCGGTGCCGGTAAAGGATCTTTATATCCTGACAATGTTAGAAATCCCCAATTTGCGAATATACCAATAGTTGCCGAGAAGTATACTATGGATAATTTCTTTGCAAATTATTCAGTCATAACTATGAGAAACGATAAATCTCATTTGGGGTGTTCGATTGAAGAAAAATGATAACGTTGATGCTGACAAATTGCTTATGCAGGACATTGACTGGCATTCGGGTAAAAATAATATCCCTCGCTACTCCAAAGATGAAAAGTGGTGGGTTGTTCCTCTCCTTCTGAGTGGGCTTTATATCGCAGGCTCACATGCACTCCCAGCCAATCTCGCGAATTATCATCCTTGGGAGTTTAAGTGGCCTGAGAAGACAAAAGAGGTATATACATATCATTCATTTTAGATTTGCTTTGCTATGTCTTCCATTTCTTTCCTTCATTAACTTTTTAGAAAAATTTTAGGTCATCAGAATGAGAAAGAAATACAAAGAGGATCCTCAGCCAAATATCCTGGCGATACTTCGATCACTCACGGATGAAGTAAGAAACATTTTCTTTTGTTATTTTAAACAATATTGTTGCCTCTGTTTCTTATCTTTATTCGTGTGTGAAGATTGGTGTTGATGAAGTTGAAATCGCAAAGATTAATGATGGAGAAGCTGAAGCTGCGAAGGCTAAAGGCAAGAACAAGGCCATTTCTCGCAAGGACAAATCTTCTGGACCATCCTCCAAAAGACGGAGACTCCAACCTCCTTCACATTCTAATTCCCAATCTAGCGAGAATTCGGAAGATGAAAATGAGATTGGCACCTCTAACGCTAAGGGAAGTCATTCGGATACTTCGCTATGGCGCTTTTATCTAATGTCTTTACCGATTCTATGCAAGGTTTTGGCGATAGCAACTTGTCCGCTACTTGCGAAACTATCGCTAAGATCTGTGATGCCCCGTTGTTGGAGGATATCGAGTCTTTTCATGGAGTTTCTCGAACAATAACACCCAGCCTTTTAAATGCTCTCAATGCTTTGGTATGTTAACACCTCTTTACCTCTTTGTGACTCCGCTCTTATCTTTAATTATTTCTCTATATATATATTATTTTTTTACAGTCTGGGAGAGCTGCTTTTGTTGCTGCCTCAGACCTTGAGAGAAGACGCAACAACCTTGAAAAGAAGAACTTGCAATTGAGCAAGAGGGTTCGAGAACTAGAAATTGGGGCTGCGTCATCTCGCGAAAAGGATGAACGGATTAAACAACTGGAAGCTGAACTTACTTCTCAACAAAATAGAGTATCTACTCTTGAAAGCGCAAATAAGCAACTTTATGGTATAACAATTTTTATTCCTCAGATTTCTTTTATTTTACCATTTACTTTTCTTTGCCTAATTTACTATTTTCGCAGACATATATAATCTCTCTGAAGAGTCCATTCTTCTTCATTCATTTCCCGAGCCCATGGATGATGATGTACTCCTTGCTCGCCTCAATGAATCTCTAAGTAGTTCTTCAAATGATGCTAACCTTCTTTCATTAAAGGATCTTCAATCCAAACATCATCTCTTAAAAATCGAGCATAGATCTAGTTTAAATTTGACTAATCTTTTTAAACGAAAGTACGTTGACTCCAAGAAGAAGACCAAAACTTTAAGGAAGAAATTTAGTGATCTCATAGATGAGAAAGATCGCATTACTAACAGAGGTGCACAGGCATTAGCAAAATTTCAAAAATCTCTCCTTGATGTGCAAGTTGAGCGAGATGAACTCCTTCGTCAGAATACCATGCTTAGCGAGCGAGAAGACCAAATTCGTTCACTTCTTGTCATAAATAATGATGATGAATTTGCCTGGGCTGCGAAGGTTTTAGATAACGCTAGAAATAACTTAGGTGTTGATGTTAGTCTTCACACCGAGCAAAATACCTTAATCAAGGATATGATCTTTGAAAGAGAAGGTTGTTTGTTATACTTCTTTACTTTTCTGTTATTTTTTCCCTTTTGTATTATTAACATTAATTCATTTCCTCATGTTTTCAGAATCTGAAAAGAGATTTCAGACAAGGATTGGAGAACTTGAAGCCGAAAAGAGCGTCTCGCAAAGGATCTCTCTCTTCGAGAACAGATATTCAAAATTGAAGCAGCAATTCCAAACTACAGTGGCGAATTTTAATAATGATGCTGTTCGTTTTCGCAATCAAGCTATGGAAATAGTTTGTAAGGATCACAACATCCCTCTTCATTCATATCCCTTTCTCGCTGAAGAAGTTCCCGAGAACTTGCCTGTCTCAGATGTTTCTGATAGTGAAGCTAGTGAAGAAGAAGAATCTAGCGACGAGAATGATGGAACCACGAGAACCGGATGAAGAAGAAGAACCAAAGAAAGAAATAACTTCTCTTTCTTTTTTGATTTCTTGTAATATATCTTTGACTATTGAATGTAAACTTCAACTTTTGCTTCCTTTGTTCAAATATATTAATCAAACAACCCTTCTTTATAATTATAACTTCACACTTGCCTCTCCTCTGTTCATAAGATATAATCAACTTTGCGAGTTAAATAATATAATCATTCGCGAGATATATATATCATCATTTTTTTTTTTTTTTTTTTTTTTTTTTTGAATACCCCGCGACAAGATCGCAAGATATCTTCATGGATTAAGAAATCTATTGATCTTGCCTTATCATTATTTGTGTGGTCTTATTATGCCTTCCTAAGTAAAGGTCTTATTTTGCCACCCCTCATTGCGACAAGGTCGCAGGACGTCTTACACTTTCATGTAATGACCCATTGATCTTGTCTTATCGTTTCTTAAGTATTTTTGCCTCTGCGGAGATATTGTATTTGCGACAATATGACAGGTTTAAATGTTCTTGCGACCATAAAATCCCATGACATTGTTGTCTTTGCGACGAAATCGCAGGACGTTCTTACACTTTCATGTAAAAACCCATTGATCTCGTCTTACCCTCGCGTTAATATTATTGCCTCTGCAGGATCATTGCACAAATATGACAAGCCTAAATTCTCTTGCGAGAATAAAGCCTCATGACATTTGCGTCTTTTGACACTTATCAGCTCCCTAATGGAGGGTGCCGCCCTTATCTTCTCCCTGGTTGCCCCTTCAAGGAGGCGTACATCGGCCATACAAGACTAGCTCCTCCCATCCGGTCTTAACAACAACCAGTTGTTTTCGCAGCCTCTTATCCCTTATACCTATATGGTTTATGGTTACGAGACTGCACCCTAAGTGGAGTTTTCTTCGGGCCGAGTGCGATGTGCCAAGACTTGTCAAGAGTGGTAAGGAAGTTCCATGCTCCCCGCACTCTTGACTCAACCGTGTACCTCGGCGCCTTGGTCATACATCGACTCCTTGGGAAAGACCCTCGGGGCGTCCAACCGGGTATAACCTTATATATATAGTTGGAAATCCAAGGTGTCTCCCCGGATAGGCTTTCATGGGCCCCAAATTTCCATGACCCGAGTTTTCGGGAGCGGTGTAACCTTCCACCTGAGCCATGTTAAGAGATACCCCCTTATATGACGTACTTTAGGTCTTACATTTGCCTCTTACGAAATATCATTCGCGAACTAGGGTGTACGCCATAAAGGTTTGTCCCATTCACTCACTCATTCATTTTATCAATTTATTCAATCATTTGTCTGCGAAGGTATCGCACAATCTCATTTCCATTATTCAATAGATTTGAATACATTCTTCATGGCGAGATTCTCGCACAATGTTTCCACAACCATCCTCTCTTCTTCTCATCCTTATCATGCTTTCATCACTAAATTGTTATCTTTTCTCACAATTATTCATTTTTTACACCTTTTATTCTTACTTCCTTCTGCTTCCGCATCATTCCACCATTTCAATGTCTCCTTTGCATCATGATACTCGATTATTTTTGTGCAGTCACTTCGCAACATCTCTTCTTCTTTTGTTTCTATGGCATCTACCATTAATCTTTCTTTTCTTTGTTCATCCTGTACATTCTTCCTCCAACCTTTCTTTTTTGCTGTTCTCTCTTCGCAGTTTTCTACATCCACCTCATAACACTTTTGCCCTCTATCCAATCTCCTTTTATAATCCCAACACCGCTAGGATGTGGAAATTTTATGCACTGATGGTATGTCGAAGCTATACCCAGAATTTCATGAAGCCATGGTCTTCCAATCAATGCATTGTAGGGAGATTCCACATCAACTACACAAAACAAAATATCAGTTGATAACCCCTGCAAGGGTATCCTCATATGCACTTCTCCTTTGGGCTTGTTCGCGGTACCATTGAAGCCATATATTTTGTATGTTGAAGGAATCAAGTCTTCATCTCTCCCACCCATAGTTTTGTAAGTATGGTAGAAAAGAATATTGATCGAATCGCAATGTCGATCAATATTCTATTGATTGCCCAACAAGTTTCCGCTTCATCATCTTCGCCATCAATAGGTTTTGGATAATTTCCACTTCACAACCAAAGGCTATCATGTACTTCTTTTCCTTTGGGTACTTCTTCACCGAGAAAGAAATAATCTGCAATTGCCACTCTTTTAGCTGCGATGTCTTCGCAACACTCATCACTTCTTTATCATCAGCATCCCTCGCGAAAACTCTACTAAGTACAGTGTCATGAAAATCTTCAATAGTGCGGTATGAGTGGACAATGGAGTTGCAAAACAAATTTTTAGCCTTTGTCCCAACTTCTATAACAAATGTTTCTTTTCCCTTCGCCGGTGGTGGTGGTAAATGTTGAACTTTCTCTTCTTCCTTTAAAAAGTGATTTAACTTTCCCTGATCAATCATTCTTAGGATAATTCTCTTGATGTTTCTGCAGTCATTTGTTAGGTGCCCATGAAAGCGGTGGTAAGAACATAACTCGTGACTTCTATCTCCAGGTGGTGGTTCACTTCCCATGTTCCATGGTGCCGGTATATTTTCCATCAAAAGTATTGCTTCCCATATCTTTTCCACACTGGCATTCAATGGCGGCATTTTAATTTCCTCCCAGACTACTCTGCGACTTCGCTGTCCTCTATTATAATTCTGCCTCTGGCCTCCATAAGTCTCTTGTGAATTATACCTTTGACCTCCATAGGTTTCTTGTGGTTGATCAAGTCTTTGAATTTTATTGTTGCCGCCACGGTTGTGGAAATTTCTTTCTCTTTCAAACTCTTCTTGATCACGACTTCCCATAGCTACTAACTTTGGCTCTATATCAACTGCTTTTCTTTCTTGTTGACCTTGCGATGTGCTCGCCACTGTGTGTACTAATTGAGGTAATAAACTTCCATTCGCGGCGCTAGAATTTGTGTTCGCCACTGGATAAGATTCCATCTCGTTCTGTCTTTCTTCTAAAGCGATATATTCTTCCTGGAGTTCTCGTAATTCAGTCATTGTAATTGTATTCTTGACTCGAAAACTCAGAACATACGATAGATTGGTTGCGAACATAGCATTTATGAATGACGAGATGAGGTATCTTTCATCTACTCTACCGGCCATCTCGCTGCACATCGTCTTCCATCTGACAGTTAAATGTCTCAAACTCTCGCCCACCCTTTGTTTTAGTCCAAATACATCTTCAATGCCAGGTCGCGAAGAGTTGTTACTTATATACGCTCCCAAGAATATAGCTGTAAATGATTGAATGATGTAATCGTATTCCTTGGCAAACCCTCAAACCATTTCAATGCTTCTCCTGTTAAACTTGACGCAAAGTATTTGCATAATATAGCATCATGGTTTTCCCATTGTAGCATACATCTCACATAAGCCTTAATGTGTTGTACTGCATAAGTGGATCCATCAAAAATGTTGGTTAACGCTTGGTAAGTTGCATTTTGGGGGTATTCCTCCTAACTACACTTCTAATGTAAAAGGATTTTTCGCATCCTCAGCGATAGCTTCATCTAACTGTCTTCTTCCCCCTTCTCTTCTACTGTTCAATATTCCTCTCATCTCTGCCAATTCTCGCAGAATTTGTTCATTTGCCTCAGAATTTGAATCTACTGGTCGCTTTAACTCTGCTTCCCTCCTTCTCCGTTCGTGTCTACTTTTTTGTATTCTTTCATATTCTTTATCGATATCTCCATTGTTGCGATCTCTCTCGCGCCTCCTCTCTCTATTGTCATGATTATTTTGCCGAATCGCCTCTTCCAACTCTCGATTTTCCATTTCTGCTCTCAATCTTTCTCTCTCAAGCGGGTTAGACGTGCTTGTTCGGTATAATGCTTTTCAATATCATCTTCAATTTCCTTTTGTTTCCTTTGTGTTTCTCTCCCGTGTAGAGTTCTTCTTCTTTCTTCCTGACTTTCTTCATTAATTGGGTTACCCTGTCTTCGAGGTCAGTGTCTATCTTCTTGATTTCCATCATCGTGATTGTTCACCAAAATATAACGATTTTCTATCAATTCTCTCTCCTCGCGACCTTCTTCGCCCTGATTTAACTCTCTTTCCAAATTTTCCTCATTAATGTTTTCTGCAGGTAATACTCTTCTTTCATTTTCTCTACTCGATACTGATCTCGATATGTTACTACTTCTCGAATTTCTATTTTGCAGCCTCCTATTTTCCATCCTCAACTCGTGGTTTTGCCTTGTCAGGTTCGCGCGTTCTTCTGCTTCTAACCGCCTTTCTTCGTGTATTGTCTGTCTCAGCGCTTCTAATGCCGCGATTTCTTCGTTTCCACGAATTGTTTCTCCCATCTCTTCTCGATTTCTCTCTTCCTGTCTATCATTCATCAATTGTTGTATTTCTTCTCTTTCTTCCGTAGAATCTGATCTCCATGTATGCACGCTCACTCTATCATAATCGATTACTCTGTTTAGTGCTGGTTGAATTGGTGGTTGTGTTGATGGTTGAATTGGTGGTTGTGTTGAGGATTGAATTGGTGGTTGTGTTGATGGTTGAATTGGATCTTCTTCTCCATTTCTTGCATCTATCCTTGATGGTTCACCTACTTCATTTCTTCTTTCTCTTATTAATCTTCCACTTCTCCTTATGATTGTTGGTTGTTCTGATGCATTCTTTCTCCTAGCCATTTCTTAATTTCGTTAAAAATTATTAAAGATTTCTTTCTTGTTGCTCCTAATTCCTCCAATTCACAAGGTTAATCTTCTTCAATCCCTGTTTCTAGCGCATATGTAGTTGCAGGATTTCTCACACTACACCCCTCACTCAAATCTGCTAAATCAACTCATTTGAAGATGAAGAATGATATGTTTATTAATTGTTTTCTTGAAATATTTACAAAGAAATGTAGAACAAAGCTAAAGAAATTACAATCACTCTTAACTTTCTCTCTCCTAATGACTTGTTTCCCCATTCAAAAAAGACCTCTCTCTCAACAGACTTACTCGACCCTTTATATAGGGTATTACATAGTGGATGACAGCTATACTGTCCCTTATTTTCGGAAACGTCTCGCGAATGCTCGCAAATGTACAATTGTTTGCCTTCGCGGCACTCTTAAATCTCGCCAAGTCTTCACACTTTCCTCATGTTCTAACTGTCGTCATCTATTACGTCATTTATTTACCTCCATGCGACTCCTTCGCGACGCGGTCGTTTATTAATCTCGCGAAGTATTGCTGTCGCGATATTCTGGTCCTACAACATGGTTGTCCATCATCCCATGTGGTTAGTCCCTCCCTCACTCATGACCTATTTTCAACAATTCATCAATTGACGAACAATTGATCAAAAAAAGGGTGTCGAACAAACGCTCCACAAATCATCATTCTGAGCAAGTTCAAACACTAATAAATTTATACTGATCCAACAATCAACATCTGGATTAATTATATAATACTTGGTAGTCTACCCAATATTTTAATTAATATTTTATTGGGTCACGTTACCAATAAATAAATTCGTCGAATTGAGCAATACTTGCTCAGTTGCTCGAATATTGATCCAACTATCAATATTCAGTAATTCGTCGAATTGAGCAACTCGAATATTGATATAACTATCAATATTCCGCCAATATTGATTCAACTCAATATTCAGCAATTCATCGAATTCACAATATTTTCTCAAACGAGCAATATCAACACAAGAACTATACATCTAACATGTTCAATCCATGAATCACTGAGCATTCGTCAGTCATGTTCGATTCAACAAACTTAAACTCATTTTCTAATAAGTCAAATGACTGACTAATCAAATACACGTCTGCTTTGCAGACTCCACGTTCGTGAGACATCAATCACGTCACATGGGGGATATCAATTAGGGTTTTGGTCTGGCGGCCTGCGGCACGTGTGTTCATCCACGATGAGAAATGTGAGTAAGTCGTGCAAGAGGTTGAGGGAGTTAGCAAAGTAGTGGGTGGACGATCAACCAAGTTTCCATACGACACGGAACTCGTTTTACCACGATTTCCCATTTTCCCACTCTTTCACTCATGAAACCGTCACACTTACTGGGATCAATGTGTTCGCTATTCTAACAATATAAATAAGCTCTGAATCGATAACTGAACAATATTTGTCTACACAAAAGTTCTCTCGATCAAACTTATTTACACATATTTGCATAAACCTTCAACACATCCACAATCCTTGATCATCATTGATCCCACAATTCTCAGCTTCCCTCCTACAGATCAACCCATCTCCCTCTTTATGAAAAAATTGACTCTGGAACGGCCATTGACTTGGTTTAGGCCGGAGTCCTACAGATTGATATCTCGAACTCAAAGCACTCCCGTGCAGTGCATCTGTGTGAGGTTAAGCAGTTTGCCCGGTTCGGACGAGACTCCTCGAACCGTCGTCTCATCAATTCCTTGAAAACCAGCAAATCTTTTTTCCCCATCTACAACTTGATTTCCAATCTACTTATAGTTATGTCTCGGATTAGTATAAAAGTGTGTAGTTGATCTTTAGATTTCACGACATTCATCAATTGAAGGAGAAGATGTACTGAAGAGCTTGGAGGAAATTCATCAACAAAAGGTATGTGGAGACTAATACTTATCCATCACTCAGAACTCTATTATATTTTATCTTCTAAAGACACTAAGTCCTTATTGATGGTGGTTTTTATCTTAGGGTTAAAATCGTAAAACCCTAGTCAGAGAGTGACGTCAC
The DNA here is from genome assembly GCA_023531295.1 of Papaver armeniacum. NCBI lineage: Eukaryota > Viridiplantae > Streptophyta > Magnoliopsida > Ranunculales > Papaveraceae > Papaver > Papaver armeniacum. The sequence goes on along the minus strand of JAJJWW010000762.1, from coordinate 411,479 downwards.
AGAACTTGAGTAATAATGTCTCCACTAAGCGCACTTATTGAACACTTTAATATGTCTGCGAGAAAATTACTAGGGTACCTTTTTTTTAATACTAATTAGGGTTTCGATAGGCCGAACCCTAATTCCCACACCACATGTGCCAATGGCATGTCGTGCCAGCCACACCTCCGCGCCAAGGAATGCCAACCATGCCAGCCGCACCACTGTGCCAATGTAAAACCATGTCAGCCACATCTCCGCGCCAAGGCATGCCAACCATTCAAGCCGCACCACTGTGCCAATGGCAAACCATGCCAGCCACATCTCCGCGCCAAGGCATGCCAACCATGCCAGCCGCACCACTGTGCCAATGGCAAACCATGCCAGCCACGTCTACCACGCCAAGGCATGCCAACCATGCTAGCCGCACCATGCGCCAATGACATGCCAAACCCTTGGCCCCACCATGCCAAGCCAACCGCACCTAGCCTTGGCCACAACCATGCTAGCCGCACCATGCGCCAATGGCATGCCAAACCCTTGGCCCCACCATGCCAAGCCAACCACACCTTGGCCCCATCATGCCAAACCGTCCATCCCAAACCCCTGGCCGTGCCAATGGCATGCCAACCACCTTGCCGCGCCATACCGTGTTGGCCTTCCCCATGCGGCTACCAAAATAAAGGCCTGCAACAATCAACGGACATCTTCCCATCTAAGATGCAAATCTTAGCCGTCCAAGGTCACCAACCTACGGCATGCCAAACCCTTGGCCCCACCATGCCAAGCCAACCACACCTTGGCCCCATCATGCCAAACCCCTTGGCCCCACATGTGCCAATGGCATGCCAGCCACCTTGTCGCGTCATACCGTGTTGGCCTTCCCCATGAGGCTACCAAAACAAAGGCCTGCAACAATCAACGGCCATCTTCCATCTAAGATGAAAATCTTAGCCGTCCAAGGTCACCAACCTACGACATGCCAAACCCTTGGCCCCACCATGCCAAGCCAACCACACCTTGGCCCCATCATGCCAAACCGTCCATGCCAAACCCTTGGCCCCACATGTGCCAATGGCATGCCAGCCACCTTGCCGCGCCATACCATGTTGGCCTTCCCCATGCGGCTACCAAAACAAAGGCGTGCAACAATCAACGGCCATCTTCCCATCTAAGATGCAAATCTTAGACGTCCAAGGTCACCAACCAACGCATAGCAACCTTTGGCCCCACGCCAAAACCCTTGTTTTGGCCACGCCTAAACCGCGCCAAGGCATGCCGACCATGCCACATGTGCCGATGGCATGCTAGCCACCTTGCCGAGCCATACCGTGTTGGCCTTCCCTATGCGGCTACCAAAACGAAGGCGTGCGACGATCAACGACCACCCTTCCATCTTAGGTGCAAATCCTAGCCGTCCAAGGTTGCCAAACAACACATGGTAACCTTTGGCCCAAAACACGCTAGCTTCCCAAAACTTGCTAGCTTCCCAAAACATGCTAGCTTCCCAAAAAAACGCACCAAACATGCCACCGTCCCTCTTGAATTCTTCCTGAGTTTTAATTTCGGGTTGTTTTCACCTCCCGAACGAGCTCAAAACCTAAATATTCCCGCAAAAGGAGATAGGAAATTCTTTTCTGAACAGAATGGAGGGGCGGACCATCTAAATCCGAGTCCGTATGAGAATTCTACATCGATTCTATTAAAGGGCTCTAATTAGGGTTTCAACATACTAAACCCTAATTTAGACAAAGCCGCAAGCGTTTCCCTTCCAAGCCTCACACTGCCAGTGGCTCCACTCCATGTCAAAGCCATGCCGGCCATGCTTTCATGCCGCTGGCTACCAAACGAAGGCATGCAACAATCAATGGCCATCTTTCCATCTAAGATGCAAATCTTAGCCGTCCAAGGTCGCCAACCAACGCATGGTAACCTTTGGCCCAACGCCAAAACCCTAGTTTTGGCCACGCCTAAACCGCGCCAAGGCATGCCGACCATGCCACATGTGCCAATGGCATGCCGTGCCGCCACCACCTTGCCGCGCCTAACCCATACCATGCCATCCTTCCCTTTACAGTTGCCAAAACGGAGGCCTGCAACAATCAACGGCCACTTTTCATCTAAGGTGCAAATCTTAGCCGTCCAAGGTTACCAGCTAACGCATGGAAACCTTTGGCCCTAGTTTGGTCGCGACTAAACAAAGCCAAAACCCTAACTTTTGGCCGCGCCTAAACTTGGCCATATTAAAGCCATATTGATCATGCAATAATCAACGGCTACCTGTCCTCTTAAGATACAAAATCTCGACCGTCGAAGGTCACCACGCAAGTCTCCCAAGCTCAACTTGCCAGACAACAGAAAACGTGCTACATGTTTTCCACAAAAAGATTCGAGACATCAACGCATGTCACAAACTGGGGATGCTCATTGGGTATTGGTTTGGCGGTTTACAGCGTGCGGCGTACACTACGCCCGTTATAAGAGAGTGTCATAAGGATGAAGCGGTTAGTAAATACAGAGAGTAATGGTGAAACTCCTTCTCTAATGGAACATCAATTCCAGGCGTCACATGTGACTACCTCATCCCATTTACTCACTCATTTTCCATTTCTTAATGAGACCAGAGTACGTTTCATTCCGACTTGTATAAATGGGTCTTACCTATTTCCACCGAACAACGGGTTCAGGTCAGGAGCATACAACACTCAAAAAACATTTGCTAGCTCTCCATCTGTTAGCTTCCCACTTTCTGATACAAGTCGTAAAACAACTACTCTTCCAGAATCAACTATTCTGGTCTCAACACTTCCTTCGCTTCCCTCCCTAAAACCAACCCTTCTCCTTCACTTTGTGACCGAAGCAAGTCTGGAACGGTCGTTTCTTGGTTTAGGCCGGATTTATACAGATTAATCTCTCGAATCTAAAGTACTCCCTTGCAGTACATTGTTTAGGGTTTAAATTCGTTTATCACCTACACACCCGAAATTACCAAAATCAGCAGAAATCGTTTTCACCCTCAAACAATTGGCGACCACAGTGGGAGATTGATCTTTCGGTTACAATGTCAATTTTCGACCATCGATCTCATGCTTCGACCCAGACATCAAGATGGTAGAAGCAGGTGATCCGCTCAGGGATCGACGACTCAGTTACCAGACGACCCGATTATCAGTATTGACACGGCGAGGGATGACTGGGTACTGCTTAGAGATTAAAAGCGAATGATCCAACCAGGGATCAACGACTCGATTATCAGATGAGATGACTGGGGACTTTCCACAATCACGGCGGTGCTTCCCATAAAAACTCGGTCTTACACCCGGAAGGTTCCCTTTTCATTAGGAGGCCTGAAAAACCGAGTAAGTCTTACATAGACAAGATACATGGTTTGCTATTTCAAGTTTTCACGGGAATGATAAAACCGATAGCCATGTTATGTTTCACCCCATGTCATCTACCAACACACGGTTCCATGGTTTTCCTGTGATGTTTGCGTCACTTGCAATCGTAACCAAGACAACATCATTCCCCAAACAATTCATTCCAGAAGAATAATCCAAAACCCTCATAGATAATAGTTATCTATCAATTCAAATCAAACCATAAACCAAGCGCTTTGTTTTCCTTTCAAAAAAAAAGTCACCTACCCATACGTGCCTACTTTGCATAATAATGATTACCCGTCACTATTCATGAGGTAGCCGACGTTACTACGGTGATATTCGAAGAGGAATTGTTTATGATGAAGTATTTCTACAAGTTTATGAAAGGCATACCCATGGCTAGGGTTTACACCAGTTCAGAAGAAAAATAATATTTCTACAGATTTATGGAAGGCATACCTATGGCTAGGTGTTTATGGGTGAAAACTATTTCTGTCGGTTTTGGTAATTTGGGATGTGTGGATGAGAAATGAGTCTAAACCTTAAACAAATGCACTGCGCGGTGAGTGCTTGTAGATTCGAGAGATCAATCTGTGCAAGTCCGGCCTAAACCAAGAAATGGTCGTTCCCGGACTTGTTTCGGTCACAAAGTGAAGGAGATGGGGTTGATCTTAGGGAGGGAAGCGAAGAAGGTGTTGAGAATGTGAAGGTGTTGGCTATGAATGACCTGTATCAGAAAGCTGAACTGGCTTGCAGGGTGTAAGCTATTAGTTCCAGTGTTTGAATACGATTGTATCAACACTTTCCTCTGTTATCTGGACTTGTTCCTTACTTGTTTCTCGTGTTCTTTGGAAAATACGGAGGAGAACCTATTTATACAAGTCTTTTAGCCTAACCTTCGTATCTCGTGGGAAGTGGAGAAAGTGGAGTGATGGAGTAGTGGAGTCGTGTGTTAGTTTCACACGACCAGTATTGCCCACTTCTCCCATCATCACTAACCGTCCATGACTTCCCGACACGTTCTTGTGATGGCGCGTTGCGCAGTGCCGCACGCTGTAAACCACCGGACCAATACCCCGGTATGTATCCCCAGTTGTGACATGATTGATGTCTCGAGTGTGTGGATCGTGGGACCCACGAAAGTTGCATGTAATGCTAGATTAAATAACTAAGTTATTTAGGAAGTCGATACTTGTGAAGTATCATGTGTATTCTATGCGATGTACCGCATCATGGTGTGGTAGAGTGATGGATGGTGATTACCATGACGCCTCACCGACCAATTAACTCCCCGACCGGGGTTGTATAACCAAGCCGGTGAAGTTGGACGGACGAGATGATCTTTGAGACACTCATCTGCGACCGTTGATGGAATTAGGGTTTTGAAGAGGTGCGCGGGCATCACTCTTCGACTTGGTCGAATCCAAGCTTGGGAGACGATTTTGGCCGGGCCGATCGTACATGCGTGTAGACGGAATGACGGTGTAGGCGCCCATACCCCATTATCTCACGAAAGTGTGATCTGTACCACTCAATTCGTCCTAAGAAAGTCGAGTGGTCGAGATCGGTTGCGACGTAAAAACGAGTGCAAACAAAAGCCGCGCGTCGTGCCAACTTCGGGCGCGCGTTCCAAGACGACCAATCTTGGTCGGTCTTAGCCGATCGGTCTGGCGTGTAGGTGGTAGGCTGGTGTTCACGCCTATACTCGACGTCCCATGAAAACGTGATCTCGAGCCACTCAAATCGTCCGGCGAAGTTGAGCGGTCGAGATTAGTTTGCAATTGGGAAGTGTATCCACGCTAGTTTGGGCGGACGATTTGGGATAACCAGGCATGGTATGCCTTGGGCGACCAGGTGAGGAGATTGATGGGTCCACGGTGGTCATATTGGTATGACCGGACCTGCTTAATCTAATCTTGGGCCCTCCATTCGTGCCGGAGAAGATGGACGCTCGTGATGCTCAAAACCCTAATTTTGGCTTTCACGGCCGTGTAACCATGCCTTATTCGGGCGCACGAATTGGGATGACCAGCCATGGTTGGTTCTGACCGATTGGTCAGGTATGTAGGCGGGCCCACGGTGATTGTGTTGACATGCTCTGGGCCTTTTGAATCTACATCTACACCCTCCATCTATACCTGCGAAGATGGATGGTTGAGACTGTTTTGTGACACATGTAATGTGCCGCAAACCCTAATTTAGGGTTTTCCGCCCATGCCGCTCTGGTTTGGACGTTTTGGCAAGCTATGCCAATTCTGGAGGCCGACCATGCGGGGTCCGCGTTGGTTCGGCAGCGAATATTCCATACACGCTTGGGGGTTATGGAATTGATCTCGGGCCATCCAATCATGCTTTGTGAAGTTGGATGAACGAGATCATATCCAGACTGATACGGACAGTCCGGATGCTCAATCGGGCTAGTATAACACACCGAGAGTTGCTCAATCGGGCTAGTATAACACACCGAGAGTTGCGCACTGTACGGGTATTTCGTACATGCTTTCATTATAATGCTTGGAGGTTCGTGTTGCTCTGTGGAGAGCAACACTCAGTCGTCATGCCGCACTGATAATGAGTACAGGAAATACAAGGCTGCTCACGCATTAATTAATAATGCTATAAATTCACAGGGTATATGGGATTGTTGCTACATGCTCCAACATGGATGAATTTCGTGTATTTAATTCACAGAATGGGATTGTTGCCACATGCTCCATTCTAGGTGAATTTGTAAAGTGAAGAAGTATTCAACACTTATTAATGGCTTTATCTTTTACAAGATGTTAGCGCATAATTTTCTGGTTTTTACAATTTTAACCTTAAACGAAAATCCACCATCAACACTAGGGTTTGCACCAACTCAAGAAAACAAGATATCAGATTGAAAGAGAAACGCTGGAGTACATAGATGGAATATGCTTGCCCACTTTATTGCTACCACGCTACCGCTAACACCAGGACGTGATAACAAAGATACGAGATAAAAAGGGGAGCCAAGCCCTTTCATAAGCATAACACTCTTTTGAATTCGAACAAGGAAAGGATTTCATGTTTGAGCTACGTATGGAAAGAGACAACTGGGCCCGCAAGAACAACCCTCACGGTGCCAAAAAGTCCGCGCCACGCCAAGCCAACGCCGTGCCAAGCCAACAATCCGCGCCACGCAAAGCCAACGACGTGCCAAGCCAGCGACGTGCCAAGCCCACAGTCCGCACCATGCCTAGCCAATAGTCTGCGCCATACCAAATCCAAACCAGCGCCCACGCCAAGCTAGCGCCCACGCCAAGCCAGCGCCCATTCCAAGCCGATCCAGCGCTAACATCTTGCATCTTTCCAGCGCCAGCAGCTTGCATCCTTTCCAGCGCTAACATCTTGCATCCTTCCAGCGCCATCTTATCCGCTCCACAACCAGCCAAAGCAGCGCCATCCTCACCCTTCGAAACAGCGCCATGGCTCAAGCACTCCGTGATCAAAACCTCGCCATCGCTGCACGATACACCTACGATCACCGGAACCAGAAACCGCTTCCGCCACCGCAACGTTTCTTCAAGTATGACAGCTCCAACCGTCACCAGAGACGTTGTTACTCCACCATCAGGGCAAGATGCTGGAAGATCCGGAAGCAGCCGACCTCCTTTTACCACTGTTGATTTGATGGAAAGACAAAAGGTTCTCGTGAGGCTTAGACAGACGTGTTTATAACTCGGAAAGAGATACCTATTTCCTCAAGACACTGACGGAGCGACCACCATAAGGGTCACGTCAACCCAAGAGGGAGCTGACAAGGAATACTTTTAACATCCGGCACGGGCACTTCAGCAGGACATGCGTTTATAGATGAAGGGGCTCGCGTTGCTCTTGAACGCTCAGTAGAATGAATTCAGCAATCCAATTTCATCACACATAAAGATCAGGAACGACTTCTCCAAAATCGAGGCAAAGGAAATCAGCAACCCTCCTGAATTCACATAGACCCTCTTCCCGTCAGGATATGCATGATTTCTGGGGACTTCGCCCACAAAATCGTGCAGTCTATGATGAAACAGTTATGTGAGATTCTATATTTCTCCAAGGCGTAGCGTCAAGACATATTTGCATCCCTCAACCGCACTGCATCAGGAAAGCAGCTGTTTCCATCCAAGGAAGCCGTTCCCAAACCCCAACCTCTCCTGGAAAGCACGATCGATAGATGGAACTGAGGACTCCTAACCACTGTTCACTTGAGGGATGTCAAGTTTGACAGAACGCTGAGTGACGCACTCTCCGGCTTCAACATTGTAACCGTCAAGGCTCTGGGAGTTTCAAGGCGTCGTTTCGATGTTCTCTATAGAAATGGCTCCGCTTCAACGTTCTCCAACAGCGGCTCCGCTTCAACGTTCGCTTCAACACCACTCCTTCCTGCAAAGGGTCGTGCCACCACACTCCCCATTTCAAGGATCATGATCGCAGCCATCCAATATTCATAGTCATGGCCACCTTTTGATCCATCCCTCCAAAACTCGTGACCATGGACAGTTTGCTCGCTTACACATCCAGCCAATCCTTTTACTTCCATGGATGCCCATACAATTCTACCTAACCTACTTTGTTCTCACGACAATGTAGTCTGTTCTGATCACATCTGCTGCTAAGAACTGCTGCCGCTCATTTGTTGATACCAGCCAGAGCTTCACCATAGAAATAATCACTACAAAGGTAACCCGTGCTCCTCCATATTTTAGTTTCATGTGGAAGAAGTAACAAAATCACCAGTACGAACACACGATGGTGATATCTTTATCATGGTTAACCCACCGACCATACAAGATGGAAACATGTAAACCATACTTGGGGACTGGGGATCTACACGGAATCCTTTCACTGTCAAAAGCTCAGAAGACACAGTCAACCAAAAAGACATAACCACAACAAGGTCATCTACTCTTCAAGGGTGTAGCGTATGAATATCATCACCTTTCTCTGTCTAGAAGACACCTGCAACACTTTACAAGGCCGCGGTAGATCCCAAGCCTGCTCAGAAGAAACAACTTCTGAAACTAAAGAAAAGTGTGACTGGGGACTGCTCATCGCAGCCCGTCCCGATGACCCTCAAAGATCCATGAGATAACCCCAGAGACCCGGCTGAAACATTTTCCTGAAGAAGCAAAGGGAGCCACGATAAACAACATAACTCTCTCATCTTTACCACTTTACTATCCAGAGTATTTCATCCATCTAATATTCTGAGCATCCCAAATCCCACATCCTAAGAGTACAATAAGCTTGTATCAAATCCCATGGACGTGGATTCAAGGCGATGCAATGAAAGTAGGCTACACATGGGGACTACCAGCACGAGGCGCTTTCACCCCCCTCAACTAGGTTATTTCTGATTTCAACATCATCACTGTCGAAGTTTTACGAGCCGCATGAATTTCTCAACACGAAGCCGTACATGTGCATCGAAGACTCCAAAAGCACGCCACAGAGATACATTCACATGTTCGGCCGTGCCATCGGATCTAACAGAAATATAACTGGGGACTGCTCACCGCATCCTATTCCATACGATAGTCCAAGATTCAGAAGATGGTTCAAAGAATGTCTCTTGGAACAAAGTCCTTGAAGACTTGATAGAAGCACGTCGGTAACGAAATGTCTCCCAACTCATCTATTTCATCCAGTGGCTCCGGAAGATTTCGACCATACAAGCATCCAAAGCATACTGTCATCGTGATCAGAAGGTCCAGGCATTGAACAACCTAAAATCAAGGATGGACCGACAACGCAACCACATCCATCCGTCCCAAGAATGCAATAGAGTTTGGTAAATTTTGGAATCCACTAGAGAGACACTGCAGACGAAAGCACGGATCCGGACGAGCAACAGAAAATAGAAGAAGGTCAATACCTCTTTTCATACGGACGGAGTTTCTAGAGTTTGCACAGAATAAAGTTTCCTTGTTGCTCCATGAACGGGAATAGATGACTCGGCGCGACTATGCTACCACGGGCCCGCAACATCCCTCCTGAATTCTTCCTGAGTTTCACTGTCGGGCCGTTTTTACCTCCTAAATGAGCTCAAAACCTAAATATTCCCGAGTGAGAAGATAGGAAATTCTTTTCCGTTTAAATGGAGGGGGAGGACCGTCAAAATCCGAGTTCGTACGAGAATTCTACAACGATTCTAGTAAGGGGCGCTAATTAGGGGTTCGGCATGCTAAACCCTAATTTAGACAAAGTTGTCATTATCCCACGGAACTGAAGAAAGTTGTTATCTTCCCGAAGCCAGTCGTCACCTTCCCACGGAACTGAAGCAAGTTGTTATCTTCTCGAAGCCGTCGTCACCTTCCCATGAAACTGAAGCCAGACGTCATCCTTCCGAGGAATTCAAGATAGCTCCATTCCAAGCCGCACAAAACCTATGGCTCCTATTCCGAGCCGAGCAACACCAATAACTCGCTAAGCCATCACCTCCGCGTTCCCTAGTCAAGCCAAGATGATGCGTGACCAAGCCAAGACGACAGTCTACATCTCACCACTTCACGGTCTAGCCAGCAACACCACAAGTACAATTCATGCAAGGCCGCCAACACGGGAAGCACAAACTCTCTTTACCTCTTGAAAAAGGTTAGACGGATCTTCCTGACCATCTTGCATGATTCACGTTTCGATTTTGTCCTTATCTGTCACCATCTTATGCTTACCTCGCAACAATGCCCCTGTTCCGAGCTAAGCAGGGGACTTAATGTTGATGGTGGTTTTTAGCTTAGGGTTAAAATCGTAAAACCATAGTCAGACAGTGACGTCATAGAACTTGAGTAATAATGTCTCCACTAAGCGCACTTATTGAACCCTTTAATATGTCTGCAAGAAAAATTACCAGGGTACCTTTTTTTAATACTAATTAGGGTTTCGATAGGCCGAACCCTAATTCCCACACCACATGTGCCAATGGCATGCCGTGCCAGCCACACCTCCGCGCCAAGGCATGCCAACCATGCCAGCCGCACCACTGTGCCAATGGCAAACCATGCCAGCCACATCTCCGCGCCAAGGCATGCCAACCATGCCAGCCGCACCACTGTGCCAATGGCAAACCATGCCATCCACATATCCGCGCCAAGGCATGCCAACCATGCCAGCCGCACCACTGTGCCAATGGCAAACCATGCCAGCCACATCTCCGCGCCAAGGCATGCCAACCATGCCAGCCGCACCACTGTTCCAATGGCAAACCATGCCAGCCACATGATAGGTGTAGAATACACCGTATTTAATATTTAGTATTTATGCTTTCTTTGCGAGTTTTCTTGTAAATTATGTATCTTATGTTTACTTTTGAGTTTATTAGGTGCAATGGAGTCATTTGGAGCAAAAAGACCAATTGGAACTCGTTCAAATACAAGATTTCTACTTTTCATTGTGTAGAGGACGAGAAGATGAAGACATTGGCGAAAGAACGGAGTCATTCGGAGTTCGTATGAAGAAGTTATGGGCAAAAGAACTCGAAAGACTAAAAGGGCAAAATGGTCATTTTCTAGGCCAAGTGCTATTGCCACCCCATCGTACGTTAAGGGGCAGTCATTCTGTTAAGGGGTGGACTGTTTCAAGGGACTGCTAAAGGGAGTCTGGTCTTTTACGTAGGGGGAAGCCAGAATTCAAAACATGTTAAAGGCACCCGGATAATTTACTGAGGGCTGCCACCTTCATCTTCTTCCCATGATTAGTGATACAGTGATAACGAGTTGATCACATCAACTGTTGTATTTCAGCTCTGGAATTTGCATGGTTGGTTGTGACGAGAAGAACACGAGCAGGCAGTGAAGATAAAAAAGGCTCGATCGAGCAAGTTCATGGAGCTGATGATTACGGATGCTGCTCGAGTATGATGATGACGGTGATGACGAGATGGCCCATGCTGTTGTTGTTGCTTGTCGACGATGGACGGAGCTGTGGTTGATCGTGACGGAGTGATGATGTTGTTGGAAGATGATGACGATTTGTTCTGCTGCTATTGTTGAGAGTAAAGATGGAGCCAGTCGTGGTTATCTTTGAGAACTCGAATGGAAGTAGAGCTCGAATCTGTGGTGTTCTCGAGAGAGTAAACCGGTCGAAAAGGCGAGATATGATGGAAGTACGACGCTGCCAATGGCGAGTTGAAGATTGGTGATTATCGGCCTTTGAGAAGTGGAGCTCGAGCTGCTTGGATGTTTTGATGAAACAAAGAGAAGACAATGGAGATGGTTCTCTGCTTGCTTGGGTTGTGGGTGAGACTCGATATGGAGTTGATCTTGGCAGTGATGAGGAAGAACTGGGTTTGAACGTTGCTGCTATTATGGATGGTGAGCTCGAGAAAGGAAATACATGGAACGAGATGGAGCTGTAGTCATGGAAATCGAAGGAGGAGTTGAATTATGTTTGTCAACGAAGCTAGATTGGAGCTGATAGAAGTCGAACAGAGTTGTTCTTAATGGCTACGGTGACGATGGAGGATGGCAGAGAAGGTGGAGCTCGCTGTGGTGCTGTTGGCTATCGAGCATGAAGAATATTGGAGCTTGGCCGACGATGGCTGCTTCCATTCCCAGCAGTAATGATCGAGGCTTTGGAGTTTTTTGCTGCTGCTGTGGTTTGGAGGACTGTGGAAGTCGATGCCGCCAATACCGAGAGATGAAGATGGATTACGAACCAATAGAAGAAAATGTGCACTGTCAGCTCCAGCGGACTGACAAGCCAAGAACAATAATGGGCTGGGCTTCCACAGCTGATGCACGAGCTCAATAGGCATTATGTAAGCGTTTTCTTAACTTGCATGGCCAAAACTTGGACGTGAACGATATTTGGAATTTTGGCAGGAGTTTGGCAAGCCAATTTCACGGGGTTTAACGCACGGGACACAATTCCTAAGAGATGCTCTTTCCTATTTTTGCTAGGTTTCCTAGTTTCTTCAAGAGGAGGTTATAAAACTCTATATATAGAGAAGCCTAGGCACAATTTGGAGATATCTTGGATCATATCTTTAATCTATTATTATTCTTTTTGCCTCTACTTTGTTTGCTAGGGTTTAGAACCATGAAGTCTTTTCTCTTTCTTCTTGTTATGAACTCCATGAATATGAGCTAGAGTTTTATTATTGGTTATGGAATAAGTTGGATTTCCAAATATGGGTTTTAATTCAATAAATTAGTTTTCTCTCATATTATCGTTTATGATTCACCATCAATATTGTTATATGATTTGAATGCTATTTAGTCGAGTCGCGAATCGATTGAGTTTGTTTTCATCTCTCTTGCTAGATTAGGGTTATTATACGCAAAAGTGATAATTCCGGATTGCAAGTAGCATAAGTATGATTATAGTTTGTAGTGATATATTCTTATGATCATATGTGAACCATAACCTTTGTTAAATCGGATTAGTGCGCTTTCCACGTTCGATTGCTTTGATTGGCCTGATTTCATAGAACCTAATGCATCTAGGGAATTAAACTTGATTAATGCTTTTACACGTTAGGTTGTTCCTTTAGGTAGAATTCATATTCGCATCTTTTAATGTGTTTGTTGATGACATGAGGAGATTTCTTTGGATATTCTTGCGATCAAGGTATTCTAGGGCCTTTGATAAAAGTTGAGATTAAAATATCAATTCTAGTTATTGTGTGAAAACATGTTTGAGAATGAAAACGAAATCCATGACCAATATCTTCTTATCCTTGATTCGATTTGTTTGCTTATTTCTTTATTTGCTTTTATTTAGTTTATTATAATCATAAAACCCCGGTGTTATTCATAGGGAACCGAAACAATTTGACAACCTAGACCTCTCTGTGGGATCGATCCTTTCTTGCCCTTGCTATATTTATATTTTGAGTAGTAAGAAAGTGTAATTTATTTTTGACGCTTACGACCGCGGTCAAATTTTGGCGCCGCTGCCGGGGAGGCAGCGGTTGTTAATTGTTTTTGGTTTCTTATTTTTGTATTTAGTTTTTGTTTTATTTTATTTTTTTCTTATTTTCTGGGTTTTAACCGTAGTTTTGAGAATCTTATTTCAGGTGCTTATTTCTATGGAAGGAGAATATTGGAACAATGGATATGGTTTTCAACAACCTCAACAATACGAAAACTACCAATTCCATGGATATAATCAAAACCAATTTATTGGTTATGACCAATATTCCATGGAACCTTATGGTTTTCATCAACAACCTTATGGCGGGTATGTGTGTGAACAACCACAAGGATGGGAGGATTCTTATGCTCGTGAACAAAAAGTCTCTAATTTTATAGACAAAGTTTCCACCTTTTTACAAGAGGAATTTCAAAAAGCTAAAGAGACTACAAACGAGCAACTCCAAGAACTTCGTGAAGGTATGACTATCTTGCGAAGAGGCATTGATCAATACAAGGAAGATATGGATAATTCTAATGTGCATATGGTTTGTGATGAATATTTGATTGATGCTAATGTTGAAAAAGGCGAACCTTTGGGGACTTTCGTTGATATTTGTGTAGTTAACTCAACTCTTGATCTTAATAATGATCATTCACCTATTCAAAAGGATGAGTTAGAGATTAACAACACTAAATTCAGCGAGGAACAATCTTATGTTGACTATGATAGTGACGGTGATTATGATACATTGCTTGAAACAACTCATGGTGACATCTCCGAGGAGTCTTTTTGGGATCAAGATGAAGATGAAGAGGAATATGTCGACACTTGTGTAAATTACTCAAGCATTGATCTTAATAATGATCAAGAGCCTATTCAAAGGGTGGAGCTTGAGGATGATGCATTTTCGAGTGTTCTAAAAAAGTTTCTTATAATAAAATTTGGATCCGCAAAAGAGTATGTGCCTTACAACAAAAAGGAGGAATATGTTGAGAATGAGACCGTTTTGACCAATATTGTGGAAGACCCAATTGAGCTTGCAAATGATTGTAATGATGATGTTTATGTTGAGACTTTGGTTAAGGCAGAAACGGACGAAGAATGGTTGCAAAGTTTGATAGAGGACCATGATATAAAAGAGGTGAATTATTCACTTGAGTTTTTCAAGGATGAAGAGGATTCCGTGATACAAGAGATTGTGCAAGGTTTATCTAACCCGTTGCCTATTGTTTCTTCTCCTTTACCTCTTATTGGTTTGAATGTATGTGCTTCGAGAATATTATTGAATGACTTTGTTTCTCGATTTCTGCCATTAGAGATACTTGATTCTCATTCTATGCAGGTTATGGAACAAGAAACCGTGGAGGTACCCGACTTCTATATTCTTTATACACTTCCAAGTGTGGACAAGAATAAGTGTGGGGGAAGCTTTTATCGGTTCATAGCTTCACTTTTGCTTTATATTACTAATATTTGTGTGAAGCTAGTGTTTGCAAAACAGGTTCTATGGACGGATCCCCAACTTTTCAGATTATTGGTGTATGGGGAATGAATCTTACAAGAAGCTAAGTCGGGCCGTCGACTTTAAAACAAGCGCTAAGTGGGAGGCAACCCACCGGTTTTGTATCTTTTATCCTTTTGCATTTTATTTTTGTTTCGTTTATTTATTTTTTACTGTTTTCATATCATATTTGCATCCCCATGTTTAATTTCATTGAGTCCGTAATCTATCTTAGAAGAGAATTATGACGAATACCTTTTCGTCAGAAAATTTCAGACTGCGCGTAGTTCAGTCCAGAGACTATAACTGTCAGACCGTTTATCAAAACACTGTGAAATTTTGACACTGTGTAGAAAACACGTAGGTGAACAACTTTTGTGAAATGGAGTTTTTCCAAATTCCTTACCAATTTGCACAGTTTTTGCGTTTTATCTGCTGTTACGTCAGAATTCAGAACTTTTGGTTTTACACATTGAGGACAATGTGAAGTTTAAGTGTGGGGGAGCATTTATATGTTTGTATAGTTTATTTATGCCTTTTAAAACAAAAAAATGAGAAAAATAGAAAAACCAAGAAAAAATTGTGCTTTTTGAACTCCGAAATCTAGAAATTTGTGCCTTTAGGATGACACCATTAGTGGATGGAACCATTTTGAATGCAGGAGTTGAGGAACCAATTAACTAAAAGGGAAGAATATAGCTCAGAAATCACAAATTAACATGATAGTTGTTACCATATCTCGGAATATCACCATATCACATTCTATTTTTATTTTTCCATATTTATCTATTGTTCTCTAAGTGCTTTGGTGGGTCAATAAAAATCGACGTGTTATTACTGCTAGGATGAAATAGAGTGATTGAGTACTAGAAAAAGAGAAAAAAATTGAACATGAAAAAGAAAAAGAAAAAAAAAAAAAAAAAAAAAAAAAAGAGACCGACCAATTAGACCAAAACGGAATAAAAAGACACTTGGGAATAGCAGTATGTGTGAAACGTAGTCCCTGTCTCCGTCGCCTAAACAAGCGTGGAATGCAGGATCCAAGGCAACTATCATATACGTGTTGACAAGGAAGCATGCGCTTGGATCCAAAAGATCTAATCATGCCGTCTAAAAAAAAAAAAAGAGAAATTGGATCCAGTTTGATCCAATCTTATATAAAAAAAAAAAAGAGAAGAAATTATTATTGTGTTGAATAAAGTCACTCTTGGTTCCCTTGTATATGCCAATTGATTTGATGTAGCATTCAGCACCAAGTAGCTCAATCCAATAGGATTAGGTTCATCTTAGCATGACCTTCGAGACAGATATGGGAAACATCGAACACTTGTGAATATTCGCCAACATCTACATCTATATCCATCTTCTTAATCTTTTCATTGTGATTGTGGTTTGTTAGTTTCCGAGTATTGTGGCTTGTTCGACTATCTAATTAGAGTTTATTTACTAATAATTGAATTGAATTTGCAAGGTACCTCCTCCTGTAGTCATTTTGGATTCGTTCATTGATTTGTCACAAATAGACGGAGTTGGAAATATAGGTTTTGTAGGTATATCTCTAGTAAACCTTCACGAGACTATAACTCGTCCACTAGGGACACCTAGGGGTTTAAAGGCTTGTTATTTATGCTAAAAGTGACCGTAGCCTCGACGACACGGAGTTGTATGTATTTTTCATAATTTGCTTTGTTTGATTTGCTCGAGGACTAGCAAAGTCTAAGTGTGGGGGAATTTGATAGGTGTAGAATACACCGTATTTAATATTTAGTATTTATGCTTTCTTTGCGAGTTTTCTTGTAAATTATGTATCTTATGTTTACTTTTGAGTTTATTAGGTGCAATGGAGTCATTTGGAGCAAAAAGACCAATTGGAACTCGTTCAAATACAAGATTTCTACTTTTCATTGTGTAGAGGACGAGAAGATGAAGACATTGGCGAAAGAACGGAGTCATTCGGAGTTCGTATGAAGAAGTTATGGGCAAAAGAACTCGAAAGACTAAAAGGGCAAAATGGTCATTTTCTAGGCCAAGTGCTATTGCCACCCCATCGTACGTTAAGGGGCAGTCATTCTGTTAAGGGGTGGACTGTTTCAAGGGACTGCTAAAGGGAGTCTGGTCTTTTACGTAGGGGGAAGCCAGAATTCAAAACATGTTAAAGGCACCCGGATAATTTACTGAGGGCTGCCACCTTCATCTTCTTCCCATGATTAGTGATACAGTGATAACGAGTTGATCACATCAACTGTTGTATTTCAGCTCTGGAATTTGCATGGTTGGTTGTGACGAGAAGAACACGAGCAGGCAGTGAAGATAAAAAGGGCTCGATCGAGCAAGTTCATGGAGCTGATGATTACGGATGCTGCTCGAGTATGATGATGACGGTGATGACGAGATGGCCCATGCTGTTGTTGTTGCTTGTCGACGATGGACGGAGCTGTGGTTGATCGTGACGGAGTGATGATGTTGTTGGAAGATGATGACGATTTGTTCTGCTGCTATTGTTGAGAGTAAAGATGGAGCCAGGCTGTGGTTATGCTGAGAACTGAATGGAAGTAGAGCTCGAATCTGTGGTGTTCTCGAGAGAGTAAACTGGTCAGAAAAGGCGAGATATGATGGAAGTACGACGCTGCCAATGGCAGTTGAAGATTGGTGATTATCGGCACTGAGAAGTGGAGCTCGAGCTGCTGGATGTTTTGATGAAACAAAGAGAAGACAATGGAGATGGTTCTGCTGCTTGGGTTGTGGGTGAGACTCGATATGGAGTTGATCTTGGCAGTGATGAGGAAGAACTGGGTTTGAACGTTCTTTGCTATTATGGATGGTGAGCTCGAGAAAGGAAATACATGGAACGAGATGGAGTCAGATCATGGAAATCGAAGGAGGAGTTGAATTATGTTTGTCAACGAAGCTAGATTGGAGCTGATAGAAGTCGAACAGAGTTGTTCTTAATGGCTACGGTGACGATGGAGGATGGCAGAGAAGGTGGAGCTCACTGTGGTGTTGTTGGCTATCGAGCATGAAGAATATTGGAGCTTGGCCGACGATGGCTGCTTCCATTCCCAGCAGTAATGATCGAGGCTTTGGAGTTGTTTGCTGCTGCTGTGGTTTGGAGGACTGTGGAAGTCGATGCCGCCAATACCGAGAGATGAAGATGGATTACGAACCAATGGAAGAAAATGTGCACTGTCAGCTCCAGCGGACTGACAAGCCAAGAACAATAATGGGCTGGGCTTCCACAGCTGATGCACGAGCTCAATAGGCATTATGTAAGCGTTTTCTTAACTTGCATGGCCAAAACTTGGACGTGAACGATATTTGGAATTTTGGCAGGAGTTTGGCAAGCCAATTGCACGGGGTTTAACGCACGGGACACAATTCCTAAGAGATGCTCTTTCCTATTTTTGCTAGGTTTCCTAGTTTCTTCAAGAGGAGGTTATAAAACTCTATATATAGAGAAGCCTAGGCACAATTTGGAGATATCTTGGATCATATCTTTAATCTATTATTATTCTTTTTGCCTCTACTTTGTTTGCTAGGGTTTAGAACCATGAAGTCTTTTCTCTTTCTTCTTGTTATGAACTCCATGAATATGAGCTAGAGTTTTATTATTGGTTATGGAATAAGTTGGATTTCCAAATATGGGTTTTAATTCAATAAATTAGTTTTCTCTCATATTATCGTTTATGATTCACCATCAATATTGTTATATGATTTGAATGCTATTTAGTCGAGTCGCGAATCGATTGAGTTTGTTTTCATCTCTCTTGCTAGATTAGGGTTATTATACGCAAAAGTGATAATTCCGGATTGCAAGTAGCATAAGTATGATTATAGTTTGTAGTGATATATTCTTATGATCATATATGAACCATAACCTTTGTTAAATCGGATTAGTGCGCTTTCCACGTTCGATTGCTTTGATTGGCCTGATTTCATAGAACCTAATGCATCTACGGAATTAAACTTGATTAGTGCTTTTACACGTTAGGTTGTTCCTTTAGGTAGAATTCATATTCGCATCTTTTAATGTGTTTGTTGATGACATGAGGAGATTTGCTGGATATTCTTGCGATCAAGGTATTCTAGGGCCTTTGATAAAAGTTGAGATTAAAATATCAATTCTAGTTATTGTGTGAAAACATGTTTGAGAATGAAAACGAAATCCATGACCAATATCTTCTTATCCTTGATTCGATTTGTTTGCTTATTTCTTTATTTGCTTTTATTTAGTTTATTATAATCATAAAACCCCGGTGTTATTCATAGGGAACCGAAACAATTTGACAACCTAGACCTCTCTGTGGGATCGATCCTTTCTTGCCCTTGCTATATTTATATTTTGAGTAGTAAGAAAGTGTAATTTATTTTTGACGCTTACGACCGCGGTCACCATATCTCCGCGCCAAGGCATACCAACCATGCCAGCCGCACCACTGTGCCAATGGCAAACCATGCCAGCCACGTCTACCACGCCAAGGCATGCCAACCATGCTAGCCGCACCATGCGCCAATGGCATGCCAAACCCTTGACCCCACCATGCCAAGCCAACCACACCTTGGCCCCATCATGCCAAACCGCCCATGCCAAACCCTTGGCCCCACATATGCCAATGGCATGCCACCCACCTTGCCGCTCCATACCGTGTTGGCCTTCCCCATGCGGCTACCAAAACAAAGGCCTGCAACAATCAACGTCCATCTTCCCATCTAAGATGCAAATCTTAGCCGTCCAAGGTCACCAACCTACGGCATGCCAAACCCTTGGCCCCACCATGCCAAGCCAACCACACCTTGGCCCCATCATGCCAAACCGTCCATGCCAAACCCTCGGCCCCACATGTGCCAATGGCATGCCAGCCACCTTGTCGCGCCATACCAGTTTGGCCTTCCCCATGCGGCTACCAAAACAAAGGCGTGCAACAATCAACGGCCATCTTCCCATCTAAGATGCAAATCTTAGACGTCCAACGTCACCAACCAACGCATGGTAACCTTTGGCCCCACGCCTAAACCGCGCCAAGGCATGCCGACCATGCCACATGTGCCAATGGCATGCCAGCCACCTTGCCGCGCCATACCGTGTTGGCCTTCCCTATGCGGCTACCAAAACGAAGGCGTGCGACGATCAACGACCACCCTTCCATCTTAGGTGCAAATCCTAGCCGTTCA
The DNA here is from genome assembly GCA_023531295.1 of Papaver armeniacum. Taxonomy (NCBI): domain Eukaryota; kingdom Viridiplantae; phylum Streptophyta; class Magnoliopsida; order Ranunculales; family Papaveraceae; genus Papaver; species Papaver armeniacum. The sequence continues at coordinate 391,577 of JAJJWW010000762.1, read as the reverse complement.
AGGTTGCCAAACAATGCATGGTAACCTTTGGCCCAAAACACGCTAGCTTCCCAAAACATGTTAGCTTCCCAAAAAACGCACCAAACATGCCACCGTCCCTCTTGAATTCTTCCTGAGTTTTACTTTAGGGCTGTTTTCACCTCCCGAACGAGCTCAAAACCTAAATATTCCCGCGATGGGAGATAGGAAATTCTTTTCCGAGCATAATGGAGGGGCGGACCATCTAAATCCGAGTCCGTATGAGAATTCTACATCGAATCTAGTAAATGGCGCTAATTAGGGTTTCAGCATACTAAACCCTAATTTAGACAAAGACGCAAGCGTTTCCCTTCCAAGCCGAACACTGCCAGTGGCTCCACTCCATGTCAAAGCCATGCCGGCCATGCTTTCATGCCGCTGGCTACCAAACGAAGGCCTGCAACAATCAACGACCATCTTTCCATCTAAGATGCAAATCTTAGCCGTCCAAGGTCACCAACCAACGCATGGTAACCTTTGGCCCAACGCCAAAACCCTAGTTTTGGCCACGCCTAAACCGCGCCAAGGCATGCCGACCATGCCACATGTGCCAATGGCATGCCGTGCCAGCCACCTTGCCGCGCCTAACCCATACCATGTCGTCCTTCCCTTTACGGTTGCCCACTTTTCATCTAAGGTGCTAGGGTTTAAAGTGATGATCACGAAGCTCAACGGTTACCAACAATTCTCGATTCTATGCCAGGGAAATGTAACCTTTGGCCCTAGTTTGGTCGCGCCTCAAAGCCAAAACCCTAACTTTTGGCCACTTTTCATCTAATAATCAACGTGCCTCTTAAGATACAAAATTCACCTAATATGATTTATTTCTTAGTCGCAAGTCTCCCAAGCTCAACTTGCCTCATTTTTTGTGTTACATGTTTTCCATAAAAACATTCGAGACATCAATGGTTACCTTAAAATTGTTGTCGGTTATAAATTACTAAGTAAATTAGTAGAGTTAATTGTTGTCCAAGTGAACCTTTTTGGTTTGCTTGGCGAGGCGTGTAGAAACACGCATGGCAACCTTTGGCCCTAGTTTGGTCGCGCCTAAACAAAGCCAAAACCCTAACTTTTGGCCATTAGCGCCTAAACTAGGCCATATTAAAGCCATACTGATCATGCAATAATCAACGGCTACCTGTCCTCTTAAGATACAAAATCTCGACCGTCGAAGGTCACCACGCAAGTCTCCCAAGCTCAACTTGCCAGACAACAACAAACGTGTTACATGTTTTCCATAAAAACATTCGAGACATCAATGCATGTCACAAACTGGGGGATGCTCATTGGGTATTGGTTTGGCGGTTTACAGCGTGCGGTGTACACTACGCCCGTTATAAGATAGTGTCATAAATATGAAGCGGTTAGTAAATACAGGGATTAATGGTGAAATGCCTTCTCTAATGGAACATCAATTCCAGGCGTTACCTGTGACTACCTCCTCCCATTTACTCACCCGTTTTCCATTTCTTAATGAGACCAGAGTACATTTCATTCCGACTTGTATAAATGGGTCTTACCTATTTCCACCGAACAACAGGTTCAGGTCAGGAGCATAACAAACATGAAGAGATAAGGAGAGATTGGGTCTCCTTGTCTCAATCCTCTAGAAGGCTTAAAGAATTTAGTAGGAGACACATTGAGTAAAACAGATAAAGTAGTTGTCGAAATGCATTGGTAACCTAAGTTACACCATTTACTGTTAAAACCCATTTTTGTCATTATTTGGATCAAGAAATCCCATTCGACTCTGTCGAAAGCTTTAGACATGTCAATTTTTAATCCCATAAATCCTTTCTTAGATTTGGAATTTTTCATTTTATGAATAATTTCATGTGCCATAGTAATTTTCTCTGAGATCTGCCTTCCGGGAATGAAGGTAGATTGAAAAGGAGAAATTATTTTCCCTAGCAAACCTTTCATTTTGCCTGCCATTAGTTTAGAAATAATTTTGTAAGAAGTATTAGCAAGCTCTATGGGTCTGAATTCAGAGGGAGTAGTGGGGTTAAGAGTCTTAGGGATTAAGGAAATGAATGAGGCATTCATTTCCTTAGAGATATTACCAGTTATAAAGAAAGCTTGAACCATGTTTATAAGGTCAGTACCTATGGTTTCCCAGTTTTGCTGAAAAAAATTGGGAGGAAAACCATCCGGTCCTGGACTTTTATCAGGTTCCATGGAAAAGGGAGTTTTCTTTATTTCATCTTCCGTAGGAGTACCACAAAGCATATCATTATCGGTTTGTGTTATACTAGTAGGTATACAGTTTAGCATTTCGTGGTCCATATCAGGGTTCACAGTCGAGGCTATTGAATGAAAATGATTTGTTATGCAATCAGAAATATCCTTTCTAGTGTTGAGCCATTCATTTTGTTCATTTTTTAGAATTTCAATTCTATTTCTTCGAAATCTCTGTTTAGCTTTGTTATGAAAATATCTCGTATTTCTGTCTCCTAAAGATAAATTTTGGTCTCTACTTTTATCCTTCCAAAATTTCTCCTTTATAGCATACCACTTGGCCAGGTCTCTTCTAAGTTTAGATAGATCATTTGTTTTGTTTGGGTAATTTGCCATTATGTTGGTCCTATCAAGGTCTTTCTTAATGTTATCAATGTTACTATGTATGTTTCCAAAACTTTTCCTGTTCCATATTTTCAATATGTGTTTGACAGTAGCTAGTTTTTTGTTGACTTGATGGGCAGGAGATCACGGAATCTGCCTTCACAGCGAAATATATTATCATTCTCTCTCTTAAAAAAAAATCCCACCTCTGGCGATTTTTTTAGGGTTTCAAATCATCAACTTTTTTCATCTCTTATCTCGATCATCCTTGGGTGATTTGAGATGGGGGATCTTCCTGATCCGCCTCAAACAAAAGTTTTAACCTATGCCGAGAAGGTGATGGGTAAAAAACAGCTACCATCTACTATTTTTGATCTATCCAAGCTGCCAAACCCAACTGTGAAGGAGGGTAAACCAGGGGTAGTTATTCCAGGTGATTTCTATAATGAGGGTTGTGAACTATGGAAGTTCATCCTCATAGGACGATTTAAAGGGGATTACCTTCCAAGATGTAAAAAACAACTTTGAACAACAATGGCAGTTAGGGCAAGGTCGTGTACAATTTGTTCCCATGAATAGAGGTTTCTTTATTATTAAGTTGAAATCTCAGGAAGACAAAGATAAGTTACTCAACGTTGAAGCCTGTTTCTTTGATTAACAAAAGCTCAATCTCATGGAATGGTTTCCAGGGTTTGATGCTGATAAACATAAAACTTCACGTGCTACTGTATGGGTGAAGTTTCCTGGTTTACCTATGGAGTTCTGGATTGAGAAGACCCTGTTGGCGTTAGGTAAAACTCTTGGTACTCCCATTGTGGTGGATCAGCGCACTCTTGCTCATGAATATGGCCATTTCGCTTCAGTTTTGATAGATATCAATTTTGTTGAATTAAACACTGAGCATTCATGTCACGGTTGGGGGTTTGTATTTCTGGCAGAACTTTGAAATTCAAAAGAAACCTAAATTTTTCTCTAAGTGCAAGCTAATAAGGCACTCCGATGCGGAGTGTCGCAAGAAAACTAAGAATCACGCTAACAACTTGCAACTTCAAATTTCTTCTCAAGGTCAGAAACCGCAGGGGAATAATGCTATTACTGAGAGTGGTAATGCTGCTAATGGTGGTAGTGAATGGCATGAAGTTGGTCGCAAGAAAAAAGGGAAGAAATCTCCTTTAATCCCTTTTGTTCCTGAAATAGTTAATAACGTGAATACTGCAAATCAAGATAATGTTGTGCATGGCCAGCATAGCCGGAAGCAATATGACGTTGTTCAGATTACTTCTCCGGAGAATTTAGAAAAAGGGGAAGTTGTGTCAGGTCTAAAGCTGCTGCGAACTTTGCCTTGGCTGAATTGGCAAGAACTAAGCTTAAGGTAGCAGAACGCGAAGCATTAGTTACAAGGGCTCCGGTGAGTCGTTTACCTTAAACTAAGTCATCTATAGGATCTGAAACGAGGGAGAGTAGGATTCCTATGGGTGATAGGACTATTGCTTCTTCATCTGGCACTCCTTTAACTGACAAATTGTTTACTCGTGAATCTATTGTCTCTCCAAACCAGTTTGGCGCTTTAAGTAATGAACTTGGTTTGGGAGAACAATCTGATGCTGCCTTGGAGACTTATGATACTAGTTCAGGTAGAGTTAAAAATATTCTTTCACGAGCTGCTTCATCTATTCCTCCACGGATTGGGATTCCAGGCCAGGGTATGAGTGTTGCGCCCAAAACCAAGTCTGACTCTAGTAAAGAGGGTGCATATTCTGGTAACAAGACTATGAATACTAGTAAACAAGGTGAGGATTTCCAAAAGAAAGACTCTGGCAGAGTAGCTCAGCGTGTTAAATTACCTAGCCCCAAAAAATCTGGTTATTAATGCGTGTTCTCTTTTGGAATATTAATGGTATTGTGCGTGATGAAGCACAATGTAAGCTCAAATAATTAGTTAAAGATTTTAAACCTGATATAATTGGTATTGCTGAACCGAGAGTGGACGTTTCCTCTAGGTCTATGCGACGTTTCAAAATTGATGGTTTTCATAGTACTATAATTCACAACTCTACAGACTCTTCTATTGGGAATTTGTGGGTATTGTGGTCTCTAAATTATTCGGAACCTGTGTTGCTGAATATGTCTCGTCAAGTGGTTACAATTGGTGTCGATGGAGTTTATATTTCCATGGTTCACGCAAGTTCAGTTCAAACTACTAGAAGAAATCTGTGGAGTCAACTTGATATGGGTGCGTAGCAGGTTCCTTGGTTAGTAATTGGTGACTTTAATTGCATTCTTCGCAATGAAGAAAAGAAGGGAGGTGCTACTCCTAGAACTGAAGTTATAAATGAATTTAGTGATTGGTTGGATGATAATAGTCTTTTTGAAGCCGAAGCTTTGGGAAGTAAATTTACTTGGTCCAACAGGCAGTCGGGTGTGTAGTTGCAGGAAATCCCACAATACACCCCTCACTATATTTTGTTTAACTAATCCATTCAGAAGATAATAGATGAACAATTATGAATATTTATTAATAATTTTCTTAAAATGTTTACACAGGAAAATGGAATTACACTTAAGATCTTACTACATTCGCTATGTTTCTCTCCCCTAATGACTTGCTTTCCAATCCAAAAAGAACTCTCCTTTCAACAGATTCACTCATCCCTTTATATAGGGTAATACATAGTGAATGACAGCTAAGTTGTCCTTTATTTTCGGGAATGTCTCGCGAAGTGTCGCGAGACGTACAAATATTCATACTCGCGACACTTCTTAACTTTCGCGCGATTTCATATCCTCCTATCGTCATCCGGTCGTCATTTATATTTAACCCTCTGCGACTCACTCGCAATGTTGTTATCCGTTGTCTTCGCGAATTGTTGTTGTGGCGATATTATGATCCTACAAATATTCATTGCCTTCTTAACTTTCTTTCATATCCTCCTATCGTCGTCCGAAGGTCATTTATATTTAACCCTCTGAGACTCACTCGCAATGTTGTTATCCGTTGTCTTCGCGAATTGTTGTTGTGGCGATATTATGATCCTACATCTTGCCTCTTCTCATGTCTTCTTTGTCATGAGAATTTTTTGATCTTTCCATACTTGTTTCGATCTTTCCATACGGACTTTATTACGAGATGTCTACTCCTCCATTCTATTCACGACACGTCTCTTTCAATCGTTTATTCTTGACCATTCACGTCCCTTCTCACATTAAATGCTCTCGTTTTCCCAGGGATGTTTCTCTCTATATATATTTTTTCATATCTTTCTCTTTTCCTCTTTCGTCTTCTCTCTGCAACTTTTCTTTTATCTTCTTCTTCCATAAGTCGCGCTCCAAATCTTCGATCTTTTTTTATCATATCTTAATCTTCGATTCTTTATCCCTTCCCATATTGATAATGGCTTCACTTAGTCGTATGTACAAACCTCGCTTTATTGAGACTCAGAAAAAAGTTGCAAGATAAAGGTTTCACCCTTTCTACCATTCCTAATCAAGGATGTTCATCTATACTCACTGCCAAGCTTTTTTCTGATCATCAATGTGATGATCACAAGATTATTGTTTCGCTAGGTCAACTTCTCGCAGGACTTCCCATTCCTTTATATGATCCTGAGATGCCACTCTTTTATGAAATCCTTTCCCATCCGAACTTCTCGCGAGCTGTCTATCAATTATGCGGCGATTGTATCCGTCTAATGCTTGAGTTTGCCAGTCGTGGTGCTAGCAAAGGATCTCTATATCCTAACAATGTCAGAGACCCCGAATATGTAAATTTAGAAATAATCCTGAGAGATACACTTGTAGAAATTTTTTTGAAAATTATGAAGTAATAGGCATGAGAAATAAGAAATCTCATTTGGGCGCTCTCGGTTGAAGAGAAAAGATAATATCCACGAGGATAAATTACTCATGCAAGATATCGGCGGCATTCGGGTAAAAACACTACTCCTCGCCACTCTAAAGATGAGAGGTGGTGGGTTGTTCCTTTGCTCTTAAGTGGACCTTACATAGCGAGTTCGCATGTACTCCCCGCAAATCTCGCGAGGCTATCATCCTTGGGAATTTAAGTGGCCCAAGAAGGCGGAAGAGGTATGTCCCCACAGTTTGCTTTTGCAATCCCTCTTTCCTCTTGTACTCATTGAGTTTGTAAATTTTCCAGATTGTCAAACTGAGGAAAAGTTACAAGGCAAATCCACTGGCAAGTACCTTGGCAATACTTCGATCGCTTACGGATGAAGTAAGAAATATCTTTTATGTTATTTAACAATATTGTTGCCTCTATTTCTTATCTTCATTTGTATGCGAAGGTTGACGCGAGGAAGCGATAGGCTGCGAAAGTTAAAGGCAAAACTAAAGCCAATGCACGCAAGGATAAGTCTTGTTCCACCATCTAAGAAGCGAAAAACTCAACCTTCCTCTCATCTTAGCTCAAGTTAAGAATCTTCCGATGAGGATGATAATGATAATGTTTTGGATTCAACTTTCCAAAATGAAGCTCAATCGGCCAATTCTCCTATGGATCAATTGTTCAAGATATTCTCGGATTCTCTTCAAGGAATTGGAGATACTCATCGACTTCTATATGCGAGAACCTCGCCACCATATGTAATGCTACACTTCTTTGGATGGCAATGACTCTTTCAAAGGAGTTTCTAGATCTGTATCCCCTAGCTTCTTAAATGCACTTAATTCGTTGGTATGTTCGAACTCATATTTCTCCTCCAACTTCGATTTTTAATTTATATCTTAATAACCTTTTTATCTTTCTTCGCAGTTGGAAAAACTTCTTTTGTGGTTGCCTCGGATCTTGAGAGGAGGTATAACATTCAATTGAAGAAGAATACCCAATTTTGCACAAGGATCAAAGAATTAGAAGTTGAATCTGCGAGATCTCGCGAAAAGATCCAACAATTGGAAACGAGTTTTACGCCGGAAGGACAAAGTTACCACTCTCCGAAATGCTAATCAACAACTTTATGGTATAAAATTTTTTCTCTCTTATTATTTTCATCTTATCAATTTCTGTTGCTACGACTTATCACTTTCGCGAGATGTATATAACCTCTCAGAAGAAGCTATTCTTCTCCATTCATTTCTGAGCCTATGGATAATGACACTCTTCTCGCTCATCTCAACAACTCTTTAAGTAGTTCGTCAAGCGAGAATTAATTCTCTTTCATTAAATGAACTCCAAACCAAGTACCGCCTCTTAGAAATTGAGCACGAGATCTAGTTTAAGTACAGCCCAACCAGTTTAAACAAATGTACCTCGAGTCTCATGAGGAAACCAAAATTTTAAGGAAGAAAATTAGTGACCATATAGATGACAAAGATCGCATTGCTAATAATGGTGCCCAGGCATTAGCAACATTTCAAAAGTCCTTTCTCGAAGTGCAAATGGAGCGAGATGAATTGCTTCGCGAACTCCTTACTTAGTGAGCGAGAAAATCAAATTCGTTCACTTCTTATTATAAATAATGACGATGAATTCGCTTGGGCTGCGAAAATCTTAGATAATTCGGGAATAACTTAGGTGTTGATGTTAGTCTTCATACAGAGCATACTTCCTTGGTTAAAGATATAATATCGACGAGAGAAGGTTATTTATTATACCTTCTTGTTTCTTACCTCTGTAATATTGTTGTTGAGTTGTTAATTTATCGTAATTTATTTGCGAGTCCGAAAAAGATTTCAAGCAAGGATTGAAGAACTTGAATGCGAGAAAGCACAGGCTCATAAAGAATCTCACCCTTCGCGAGAATAGATATTCCAAGTTGAAGAAACAATTTCAAACTACCGTGGCGAATTTTAATAATGATGTCGTTCGTTTTCGCAATGAAGCCATGGAGTATGTTTGTAATGATCACAAAATCCCTCTTTGTTCATATCCTTGGCTTTCCCAAGAAGTTCTGAGAATTTGCCTGTCTCGGACGTTTCTGATAGTGAGGCCAGCGAAAAAGAAAACTCGCGACGAGAATAATGAAATTGAAGGATCATATAGAGGAGAAGAATCACCAAAGAGATAATTCTTTTTGTTTCTTTTCGCTGCTGTAATATCTCATGTACATTTACGTATCTCTTTTTGTAAACTTCTTGGGTTTATTGCCCATAAATTCAATCTCCATTCCCCTTTCTTGGCTAACATTATTAATGTATAACTCTTTCATTGGAAGATGGATAACAATATTTCGTCTTTTCCATTCCCATATTTGCCTCTGTTATGCATCTTCATATGAAAGAATGAAATTTCTGAGATTCGCATTTTCTTCCTCTGACCAGGAATGATGTTTAAATTTATAATTACGACGAGGTCGCAAGTGATTTTTATAAAAGAAGAAATCTATTGATCTCGCCTTATCATTTTTGGTGGTCTTCTAAGCTTGACCTTCCTAAGTAAAGGTCTTACTCTGCCACCCCTTATTGCGACAAGGTCGCAGGACGTCTTACACTTGCATGCAAAAACCCATTGACCTTGCCTTATCATTTTTCAAGTATTTTTGCCTCTGCGGGATATTTTGCTTGCGACAATATGACAGGCCTAAATATTCTTGCGAAAATAAAGCCCCGTGACATTGCCGTCCTGCGACGAAATCGCGGGACGTCTTTACACTTGCATGTAAGGACCCATTGATCTCGTCTTACCCTCGCGTTAGTATTATTGCCTCTGCGGGATCATTGCACAAATATGACAAGCCTAAGTTTCCTTTCGAAAACAAAGTCTCGTGACATTTGCGTCTTTGGCACTTATCGGCTCCCTAATGGAGGGTGCCGCCCTTATCATCTCCTGGTTGCCCCTTCAAGGAGGCGTACATCGGCCATACAAGGCTAGCTCCTCCCATCCGGTCTTAACAACAACCGGTTGTTTTCGCACCTCTTATCCCTTATACCTATAGGGTTTATGGTTACAAGGCTGCACCCTAAGTGGAGTTTTCTTGGGCCGAGTGCGGCATGCGCCAAGACTTGTCAAGAGTGGTAAGGAAGTTCCATGCTCCCGCTCTTGACTCAACCGTGTACCTCGGTGCCTTGATCATACGCGACTCCTTGAAAGAGACCCTCGGTCGCCCAACCAGGGTATAACCTACATATATAGTTGGGAATCCAAGGTACCTCCTCCTGGATAGGCTTTCATGGGCCCCAAATCTGCATGACCCGGGTTCCGGGGCGGTGTAACCTTTTCCACGAGCCATGTTAAGAGATACCCCCTTATATGACGCACTTTAGGTCTTACATTTGCCTCTTACGAAATGTAATTCGCGAACTAGGGTGTACGCCATAAAGGTTCGTCCCATTCATTTACTCATTCATTGTTGTTAAATCATTCAATCATTCATATTTAATTGCTGTGTCTAATATTTAATTTGCGAAGACATCGCACAATGTTGTTTCATTCATTTTTCTCTCGGATTCTTGTACATTCTTCTTGTCGAAATTCTCACATATCATTTCTTCTTTGTCTTGCCTTTGATATATCTTTGTCGATTACTTATCACGAGACCATTCATTTTACTTTTTATGCCTTTTGTTCATTGTACTCTTTGCCTCGGCGTTATCCCAATCCTTGAAGGACTCCTTTCCATCGTAACGTTCGCTTTGCTTCCATGCATTCATCTGCGGCACTACGCGATGTTTCTCTGACACCGCGATGAACTACAACCAATTATCTTTGCGGCATCGTAACATTCGCCTATTCTTGCGGCACTTCGCGATGCTTCTTCATTTCTTATCTCTATAGTATCCACCATCGACTTCTCTTTTCTCTGTTCATCTTTGATATTCTGTTTCCAACCTTTCCTTTTAGCATTTCTCTCTTCACAACTCTCTCGTCAACCTCATAACATTTCGACCTTCCTTCCAATCTCCCTTTATAATTCCAATACCATTTGGATGGGGAAACTTTATACATTGATGGTATGTTGATGCTACTCCCAAGATTTCGTGCAGCCATGGTCGCCCAATTAATGCGTTATAAGGAGATTCCACGTCAACCACGCGAGAATAAAATGTCGGTGATAATCCTTGTAAAGGTATCCTCATGTGAACCTCTCCTTTAGGTTTGTTCGTTGTCCGTTAAAACCGTAAATTTTGTACGTTGAAGGAATCAAATTTTCATCCTCTCCACCCATAGTCTTATAAGTATGGTAAAACAGAATATTCACCAAACTTCCGATGTCGATTAGGATTCTATTGATTGCCCAACAATTTTACTCGCTTCGTCATCTTCTCCATCTACTTGGTCTTGGATTAATGTCCGATCGCACCACCAACGGGCTATCATGTGCTTCTCTTCCTTTGGGTACCTCGTCTGCAGAGAAAGAAATAATTTTTAGGCGCCAATCTTTCAATTGCGACTTTCTCGCCGAGTTCATCACTTCTTTGTTATGAAAATCTCTTGCATATACTCTACTAAGCACATTATCGTGAAAATCTTCAATTGTACGATATGAATGAACGATAGAGTTGCAAAATAGATTTTTGGCCTTTGTTCCCACTTCTATTACGAATGCTTCTTTTCCCTTCTTTGAAAGCTGTTCTTTGCACTTGATGGTGATGTTGTTAGTACTTGCTTCCCTTTCTCTTCATCTTTTAGAAAATGAGTCAACTTCCCCGATCAATCATTAAAGAATGATTCTCTTTATGTTTACGCAATCGTTTGTTAGATGTCCATGAAAGCGATGGTAAGAACAATATTCATGACTTCGTCACTTGGTGGTGGTTCACTCCCGCATTCCATGGTGGTGGTACGTCCTCCATTACAAGTATAGCTTCCCAAATTTTTTCCACACTAGCATTTAGTGGTGGCATTCGATCTCTTCCCATACCACTCTGCGATTTCTTGGCCCTCCATGGTTATTATGCCTTCGTCCTCCATAAGTTTCTTGCATATGATCTAATCTCTGAATTTTATTATTGTTGCCGCGGTTTGTAGTAGTTCCTTTCTCTATCAAATTCCTCCTGATCTCGGCTCCCCATAGCCACTATTTTCTGCTGTCCATCATCAACTCTGTTTTCCGGTTGCCCTTGCGAAGTGGTCGCCACTGAGTTTAAAAATTTTGGTAATAAACTTGCATTCGCAACGTTCGAACTTGTATTCGCAATCGGGTATGATTCCATTTCATTTTGTCTTTCTTCCAAAGCAATGTATTCTTCTTGGAGTTCTCGCATGACTCGGCCATCGTAATCGTATTTTTAATTCTGAATATTTGAATGTATAACAAACTTGTTGCGAACAGAGCATTTACAAATGATAAAATGAGATATCTTTCCTCTACCCTTCCGGCCATTTCACTGCACATTGTTCTCCATCTCATTGTCAGATGTCTTAAACTCTCGCCGACTCTTTGTTTCAATCCGTATACATCTTCAATTCTGGTCGCGTGGAATTGTTACTTATATACGCTCCCAAGAAAATAGTTTGTAAATGGTTGAATGATGAGATTGTGTTTCTCGGTAATCCTTCAAACCATTTCGGTGCTTCTCCAATTAAGCTTGATGCGAAGTATTTGCACAATATGGCATCATGATTCTCCCATTGTAACATACATCTCATATAAGCCTTGATGTGTTGTATCGCACGGTTGTTCCATCGAAAATGTTGGTTAATGCGGGCGGATTGCATTTAGGTGGTATTCCTCCCATTTGTACTTCTATTGTGAAAGGAGTCTTCGCGGCTTCTGCGATGGCTTCATCCAACCTGTCTTCTTCCTCCTTCCTTCCCTCTTTGTTTAACAATTTTCTCATTTACTGCTAGTTCTTTCAAGATTTGCTCATTTTCCTCGGGATTTGATTCTGCTTTGGTCTTTTTAGCTCGCCTCTCGCCTCCTGCGTTCATGCTGTTTTGACCTTCTTGTCCACTATTTTCTTCTCTCCTTTCTCTGCGACTTTCTCCTTCGTCTCTTTCATCAATTCGCACACCATTATATCTATCGTTCTCTCTTCTGGGTTCTCTATCAACTCTCCTCTGCATCCTTTCGTATTCTCCATTGGTATTTCTATTGACACGATTTTGTGCTCGCCTCCTTTCTCGGTTGTCGTGATTATTTTGCCGGATTGCTTCTTCCAATTCTTGGTTTTCAACTTCTGCTCTTACTCTCTCTCTCTCGCGGGCTAAGCGTGCTTGTTCAGCATAATGTTTCTCAATGTCGTCCACGATCTCTTTTTGCCTTCTCAATGCTTCTCTTCCATGCAGTATTGCTCTTCCTTCAATGTTTGGATCATTTGGCCCCCGAAATCGCCTAGTTCCACGATTTTCTTCACTCTGCTCATCTTGGAAATTCTCGGGATGGGGAATATAACGATCTTCTGCGTCCTCTCTTCTTTCGTGATGTTACGAGTGAGATTTTGTGCTTCCGTTGGTTTTCTATCTCTGTAATTTACGTTGGTAAGGCTCTCCTTCTTTCTTCCCTAGTCGATCTTGAGCTCGATCTCGCAGTGCTTCTCGATCTTCTATTTTGCAATCTCATATTTTCCATTCTTAGTTCATGATTCTGTCTTGTCAAATTTGCTCGCTCTTCTGCCTCTAGTCGCCTTTCTTCATGTATTGTTTGTCTCAATGTTTCCAATCTTTGTGATTTCTTCATTTCCTAGATTCATTTCTTGATCTCCTACTTCTTGTCCGTTATTCATCAACTGCTGCTCTTCTTACCTTTCATCCTCAGAATTCGACCTCCAAGTATGTACACTTACTCTATCGTAATCCACAGTTTCATTTGCTATCGGAGGAATTAAACGTTGAACATGATTTTCTTCCTCATTTCTCATATTCATCCTTGACGATTCTCCTTGTTCAATTCTCCTTTCTCCAGCAAGTCTTCCACTTCTTCTCACGGGTTGTTCAAGTACATTTCTTCTTCTAGCCATTTCTCTTTTAGTAAATCTTTTGAAAATTATCGCATTCAAATTCCTCCAAATCTCTATGCCAATCTTTTTTAGTTCACAAGTTTCTAGCGCCAATATGTAGTTGCAGGAAATCCCACAATACACCCCTCACTATATTTTGTTTAACTAATCCATTCGAGAAGATAATAGATGAACAATTATGAATATTTATTAATAATTTTCTTAAAATGTTTACACAGGAAAATGGAATTACACTTAAGATCTTACTACATTCGCTCTGTTTCTCTCCCCTAATGACTTGCTTTCCAATCCAAAAAGAACTCTCCTTTCAACAGATTCACTCATCCCTTTATATAGGGTAATACATAGTGAATGAATGCAGCTAAAATCTGTCCTTTATTTTCGGGAATGTCTCGCGAAGTGTCGCAGACGTACAAATATTCATACTCGCGACACTTCTTAACTTTCGCCAGATTTCATATCCTCCTATCGTCGTCCAGTGCGTCATTTATATTTAACCCTCTGCGACTCACTCGCAATGTTGTTATCCGTTGTCTTCGCGAATTGTTGTTGTGGCGATATTATGATCCTACAAATATTCATACTCGCGACACTTCTTAACTTTCGCCAGATTTCATATCCTCCTATCGTCGTCCAGTGCGTCATTTATATTTAACCCTCTGCGACTCACTCGCAATGTTGTTATCCGTTGTCTTCGCGAATTGTTGTTGTGGCGATATTATGATCCTACATCTTGCCTCTTCTCATGTCTTCTCTGCGAAGGAGAGAATGTCATGAGAATCACTATTTTTGAACCGCCGCAATCGTTTATATCGTACTTGTTTCAGTTTCATCTTTCCATACGGACTTTATTACAGATGTCTACTCCTCCATTCTATTCCTGACACGTCTCTTTCAATCGTTTGAAGAGAAAAGATAATATCCATTCTTTATCCCTTCCCATATTGAGGATAAAGCTCTTCCCGAGGATAAAATCAAGCTCTTCTTTTACGATCATCAATGGATCACAAGATTATTGTTTCTATCTTCTCACTTCCCATTCCTTTATATGAGGATAAATCTCGCTAGGCGAATTATTAGTAAACTAAATTTAGGATCGAAAACTTTTTTTGAAAATTATAAATGAATTTTAGTTGAATCATTTTGAGAATTGGCGGTGTAAAGCTCTTCCTAGGGAAGTTTCCGACCATTCTCCCCTTATTGGTTATCCTTTTATAAATACTCGTCCTTGTAGAGCTCCTTTTCGTGTGCAAAAGATGTGGTTTCTTCATGTTGATTTTATGAGAATGGTTCGTGATAGTTGGAATGCTCATTTGGTTGGGTCTCCGGCTTTTATTTTTCCTCAAAAATTAAAGCGGCTCAAGGTGGAGATGAAGTTATGGAATCAGATGGTTTTTGGCAATGTTCATGTTAAGCTTAAAAAAGCGCAGCTTAGGCTTGAAGGGGCTATGAGGGAGACTGATGATGATCCTTTTAATATTGAGAAGCAAAATCATATGAAGGATGCGCAAGTTGAAGTGAATGATATCCGTATGAAATTGGTGACTATGTTGAAGCAGAAATCTAGGAATCAATGGATGATGGAGGGGGCTAGTAATACTATTTTTTTCCATAATAGCATTCGTATGCGAAGGAGTACTAATACTATTTCAGAGTTGGTTAATGATTCGGGTGATGTGGTTACTGATTGTGATCAAATTCGAGACATGGTTGTAAATTATTTTCAAGCTAAGTTCAATGGGGATAATTCAGTTTTGGAGAATTCTATTTTTGATATAGAGCATGATCGTATTTCTGCTGAGGAGGGTACTTTTATGGATCGTTTGCCTACAGTGGAGGAGATTCATGAGGCTGTTTTTGACTTGGGTGCGGATAGTGCACTAGGTCCGGATGGTTTTGTAGGTTTTTTCTACAGACATTGCTAGGAAATCATTAGTGAGGACTTGGTAAAGGCCATTTTATTTTGCTGGACCAACAAATTTATTCCGCATGGTGTTAATTCTAGCTTACTGTTGTTGCCTCCAAAGGAAAGAGGTGCTAATATGCTAAAGAATTTCAGACCAATTGGTCTGAGTAATTTCTTTTTCAAGATTTTTACGAAAATTCTAGCTACTCGTTTGGGGAGTGTCTTAGGCAACTTGGTTTCTGAGGAGCAAGTGTCGTTTATGAAGGGTAGAAATATCCATGAAAACATCTGTTTAGCTTCAGAAATGGTGAATGAGCTCCATATTAAGCGCAAGGAGGGTAACGTGGGTCTGAAGATGGATATTACTCAAGCTTTTGACACGGTTAATTGGTCTTTTATCTTGGTTGTTTTTAAAGAGTATGGTTTTTCGGATGCTTGGTGTAATTGGATTTTGCAGATTTTAAGGTCAGCTAGAATTTCTGTCCTTGTTAATGGTAGTCCGGAAGGTTTTTTCAGCATAGACAGGGGTATGAGACAGGGTGATCCTCTATCGCCTTTGATTTTTGTGTTGATTGAAGATATCCTAAGTATAAATATTACGAAATTATTTCGTGAGAAAAATATGTCTACTATGGTCACCAGAAAAGGTATTTCTCCAACTCATTTATTCTTTGCGGATGATATCATGATTTTTTGCAAAGGTAACATGAAAAGCTTGAGGAATTTGGTTGCTCTTCTTGGTACTTATCAACGTGCTTCGGGCCAAACTGTTAGTCGTGAAAAAATCAAAATCTATTATGGTGGTAGCTCTTTGCGGAGGAGAGCTAACATTGCTGATTTTTTAGGCATGAATGTTGTTTCTTTTCCGGATAGATATTTGGGGGTGAAAGTCATGCCAGGTGCTGTTAAATATCATCATATTAGCAATGTGGTTGAGAAGATCAAAGAACAGTTAGCAGGTTGGAAGGGGAGAATGCTTTCGTTCCAAGATAGAGTGGTGTTGGTTAAGTCAGTAATTGCGAGTTATTCTATTCACAATATGTTTGTTTAAAAATGGCCTAGAAAATTCATCCATCAATGTGAGGCTTCCATTCGAAATTTCTTATGGTCAGGGATTCTACAGTAAGTAGATCTTTTGTAGTTGCTTATGACAAAATCTGTGCTCCTTATAAGGAAGGTGGCCTTGGAATCTCTCGTATGCGGGTTATGAACAAAGCCATGCTTATGAAGCTTTGCTGGAATATTGGTAACTCTAACAAAGCTTGGGTTCGTTTTATGCGTGCAAAATTCTTTGGCCGTAATGGTCAATTGGTAGGTTACATGAAATCTTCCATTCTGTCGGGTTTCAAATGGGTTCATAGTGAGGGTCAGTCCAATTCTAGGATGTTGATTGGTTATGGCAGGAGTACCTCTTTGTATTTCGATGCTTGGTGTACGGAAGGATGTATCGCTGATGCTATTGGGCAGGCAAATCTGGATCGTAACTTGTTAGTTAGTGATTTTATTCATGATGGGGCATGGGTATTCACTGACATTGTGTGTTTGAATTTGTTGGAAGCGGGTGTTGATTTAAATAACCTTCCAATTCCAATGGGAGGTGCTGACTACAGGGTGTGGAAACCAGATTACAAAGGGAACTTTTCAGTTCGTTCTGCTAAGGAGCTGGTTCGTTCAAGGCAACCTGCTCTTGAGGGAACAAATCTGTTGTGGCGGACTTCGGTGCATCCTTCTCTAGCTGCCAGAAATTAGAAGATTTTGCGTGGGGCGTGTGCTACTTTGGACAAGGTAAAATCACGTTTTAAGTATCAGGTTATTAATAAGTGTTGCCTATGTAACAGCTAAGAAGAGTCGCTGGATCATATTTTGTGGTCTTGTTCCTTTGTGGCTAAAGTCTGGAATTGGGACGTGTTTGGTATTCTTCCGTATCAGATTTTAACAACCTCTTACAAGGCAGCAAAAGGTAAAAGTAGGATGATCAAGGATCTTTGGCTACTTGCGATTCTAGTTATTCGCTCGGAGCTTTGGATGACCCGTTATGGTTTTGTCTGCGGCAACCAAAGAGTAAGTTGGTCATTTTTTCAAAAGAAGGTGTTTAATCAGATTCAAGAGTACTCTATTCGGCTTAAGGGTTGTATGTTTAACTCTCAAGATGACCTGCGGATCCTATCTTTGTTTAGAGTTCGTCATAGGCTGGTAAAGCATTTTGATCCCATAGAATGCTTTTGGGAGCCTCCGCAAAATAATGAGCTGATGTTATGTTGTGATGGAGCGGCTCGAGGTAATCCTGGAAGGGCGGGTGCTGGAGTGGTTGTTCGTAATGCCAATGCTAATGTGCTTGGAGCTATGAGTGTTGGTTTTGGTGTGCAAACTAATTACTTGGCTGAATTATTTTGTGTTATTATTGGTTTGGAATGGGCTATTAAGTTCGGAGTTGGCAATATTTGTATAAGAACAGACTCCATGAGTGTTGTTTTGGTTTTCTCTGGTGATGACGTTGTTGTTCCTTGGTTCCTTAGACCAAGATGGATGGCCGTGAGGGCAAGATACGATTCCATTCGCTTTATTCATTCCTATAGAGAAGCAAACTTTGCAGCTGATTGTTTAGCCAAAAGGGGTTGTTTGTTAGATGAAGGGGAAGGTCTTAGTTATGATAATAGGCCTGATTTTCTCTTGTCTATTGAATTACCTAATGTATCTTATTTTCGTTTCAAGTAATTAGTAAGTTTTGGGGGTTTCTCTGACCTCTTTTCTTACTATTTACTTTGTTTTATAATTTTGCTATTCATTAATTCATTTTGGACTTACCAAAAAAAAAAGATGGGCAGGAGATCCCCTAACATTAGTTTCCAACTCTCTTGAATTAATGGTTTGCATTCTTCATGTTTTATCCACTCCCCAAAATACTTAAATGGGGTAGCACCATCATTCCAATGGTTATATGTGTTTAGTCTTATTGGAACATGGTCAGAGGCAAGAGGCCCTAGATGGTTTAAACTAGAATTAGGAAATTTTCTATTCCATTTAGAGTTAACTAGAGCTCTATCTAACCTTTGTTCTATGTTTTCAGTGTCAGCTCTGTGATTATTCCAAGTAAAGGTGTAGCCTGTAAAACCCGAGTCCATTAGATCACATTTATTTATTAGATTATTAAAAACTCTTGCCTCATTTTTATTGAAAGGAAATCTACTGTTTTTTCTTCTTCATGAAGAACTACATTTAGGTCCCCAATTACTATCCAAGGTTTATCCATTATGGCTGCCATATCTTTTATGATTTTCCAAGATTTCAGTTTCAAAGGTCTATAGGGACTCCCATAGAAGCAGGTAAGAAACCATCTACTATCATTCAAATGATTTGTGACAGTTGCATTAATGTGATTATGAGCAAAGTCATTTATCTGAATATTAACATTATTTTTCCAGATGAGACATAATCCTCCCGCACTTTCTCTTGGAGGTACAAGATGATAGTTATAGACATTTACCTGTCTTAAAATGTTATGCATTGCTATGTTTTGTTGTTTCGTTTCTGATAAAAATAGGATATCAGGGTTCTCCTTATTGAGAGTGTCTAGCAGACTATTTCTAGTTTCCAATCTTCCTAAACCTTGACAGTTCCATGCTATCACATTTATAAACTCCCAAAAATAGGAGATCACAGGTTATCTAAATTCAACTAGCACAATATATGTACAAGTTCCACATTGCAATCTTAACATATGTGCTAGTTTTCTATCATGATAATAAGCAAGGATAAGACAATATTTGAGATGTTCCACATTATTGCATTCAACAGTAAAAACACAATAGTCAAAAACTATATGAGGGTAGGCAGTATACTTATCAGGTTTACTGACAGCATTTCTAGATTTAGTAGGCAACAATATGGGGGTTAGGATTACCTCTTTGTATCTTGACAAGTCTTTCATTAGATGTAATCGGACCAATTCACCAACATGGTTATATTCAGAATCTATCCTCTCAACACTTGAAAGTTTTACCTTAGTTTTGGTCAGCAGACTAGTTTGTGCAGTTCCTTGTCCTTGTCCTTGAATCCCAGGTTTTCTCAGCAGTTTTCTTTTTTTCCAGTTGTAGCAAATTGTACCTGGGGTCAGACGAGAATGCATTAGCCTTGAGAGAGATTTTAATTGTCCTTTGAATTTAAAGAACTTCATAGCTCTGCTAAGAGATATAAAGAATAAGAACAAAAGAAAACTTTCAATGAATGTTATCTTTTGAATCAACACAGCTGCTAGAGAAAACTCAGTTTAAAAAATTAGAATCCAACAATAAACCAACAATGAAGTAGGTTAACAATTAAAATGAAAGTTGCACTACCAAATTCAATCTCTGAAGACCAAAACAACTAAAAACTAACAATTATAGGCAGATGTCAAACCAATTTTTAAATTTAAGCAAACTATCCAATTCAATCTTAAAACAGATAGGTCTCTACAAGAGACAATGAAAGAGCTGACTAATTAAAGGCAAATATGACAAGTGATAAACTAGTTGTGAGCCTGTGATAAATTGGTTGATCAATTTTTCAGAAAATGAAGGGGAATCTCACGTCTAATAACAATAACAGAGTAATAATTAAGGTATGTACTTCGATACAAATCTAAAAAGATTAAATCCAACTCAAAGGCAATAATTATTTAAGAGAATTCAAGAGATAAGGAGAGAATTAAGAGGAATTGAAGATAGCCGGTTTTATCTGGCCAGATGATGATCTCGGTTCTCCTGCAGATGAAATGTTGTCGTCACGGTTGATTAAAAGCAAACTGGATTTAGGGTCTTCTCGATCTTCTACTTCTAGAGTGTGTTAGATTCTTAGTGTCTTCACGTAATAGGAATTTTTAGTGTCTTCGGTGTCTGGGTATCTTAGAATACTCTTCCGTGTCTTAGTATCTTCAGTGACTCGTAGCAACAATCGAGTTAGTTTTTAATTCTCTGTTATTAACTTGGGCTATAACAAGAATCGATTATTTTCGAATCTTCCCTCTAGGCTCTTTTGGATTCGTGTCTTATGAAGGCTGTTGTCCTCCGGGATTGAAGAAAAATACAATTCATCTTTTATCTACACAAATCATTATCTTCTTTAAGCAAGAATTTTGTTTTGGAACACATATTTTACACAAAGATGGAAGTTATAGAAATCAATAAAATTTCGAGAAGGTGTGAGAAAAAAGTATGGGACTTTACATAGAGTTGTATAATTATATGTTGGAGAAAATGAGTTTTAATTAAAAGGTTTTATGGTCTTGGTGTGGTTTGATCTAATGACATAAGGGTCTAAGGATACTCACTCATTTTTGGGTGAATGAAGTGGAAACTTTAGTCCCACATTGTGGAAAACTAAAGAGGAGCTCCACTATATAATCATACACTTATGTATGAATTTTAAAACGTGGGTGGAGCGGGTGTTTAAAAATATATATTTTTACCCATGCGATATGCGCGTATGCCATGCACCAAGTCCCTTTTCTACACGGATTTATTTTTGGCGAGTTTTTCTTTAGGAAATTAATTCCAAAATTATTTCTTAAGAGTTTTATTTATGGTAAAATTCCTTTTACTTGTTTTTGAAGAAAACAAAAACCTAACTTGATTTGCAAGTATTTCATCCTATAAATACAACTCGAAAATCTGTTTTTCAACACACGGAAAAAATTCTTCTTTTATTCTAGGGTTTCTCCATACGTTTTTACCTCCATCCCCGTTGCTGAGTTCGAAGAGAAGGTAACTAGCGTTGTGCTAACTCAAGTTATATCGGGCAGTCTTATCCTGGACATATCTTCGCTGTGAGGGGTTTAGCATTACTCAACTCGAGTATACCCGCGAACTAATGTGTTAAGGACAACTTGTTGAACCTGTGATTCTGCCCTCGTTAAGTTATTTAGGTAGAGTTGTTTCGCATTAGTTCTTTACATATTATTTTGATACATCTAACGTGACGTTCATTGTTGCAAGATCCCAACATTATAGCCATGGAAACAATAGTCAACTCCTGCAAAATAGAGTTGTTGGCATTGCACGGTCTAAGCTAGCTTAGCCCGAGCATCAAACACAGAAATGCTCCCGTTCGATGCCACTTATTTGCCCTTAACCTCCATAGCAAGCATCAAATCCACCAAATATGTTTTTAGCCAACCTGTCACTCGAATTATGATGACTGATGACTATTCATCTTCTATAGAAACTTGAAAATCTAAAGTCAAAATACGCCTTAATTATAGTAAATGTACAAGAACTTTAAAACTCTGTTGTAATAAGTCTAACTCATACCCTTAATTACTGGTAGAATTTGATTGCAATAAGATACAAAAAGAGACACGTACATATACAGTTTCAAGAAATTTGACGTCGATTCTCTTGATTAGTTAATACGTAACTTCATAATGACAACTCGCTTTGTCTATATATATACCCAATCCATTTAGTCAGAATCCAGAGCAAAGAGATTCTTCAGAGTAACGAGATTGAACTTGATTCTTGTTGGTATTCCAGAATGCCGAAAAAAGGAATGAGAAGTGTTTATCACATATACCCCAGCAAACCAACATCTTCATCATCTTCTCCGTATAATTCTCCATTGAGAAATGGAACTCCCTTATTTTCTTTCTCGGAATCAATGATCGCCGAAACTATAAGTAACGCTGAACAAAAGATAAGCAAATGGAATCAAGAAACATCTTCTTACGCGAAAGTAACTTCCTTATTCTACGAAAGTAGAAAAGAAGCTCGAGATTACATTAACTGTGTGAATGATTTACAAAGAGCTATGCATTTCTTGTTAACAGAAAATCCAAGTTCTGAAAAACTTATTCGTTCTCAACAACTCATGCAAATTTCAATGAAAAGACTACAAAAAGAATTTTATCAGATTTTATCAACGAACCGAGATCATTTGGATCCTGAATCAATCTCGAATCGTTCTTCCGTGACGTCGAGATCGAGTTTAAGTGATTACGAAGAGGAATATGAAGATGAGATTCAACAAGTTGAGAATTCTATAACCGAGGTTGAACGAGTCTCTGTTCTTGCTATATCTGATCTGAAAATAATCGCCGATTGTATGATTTCTTCTGGTTACGGAAAAGAATGTGTCAAAATTTATAAACTTATTAGGAAATCAATTATAGACGAAGGTCTTTATCGATTAGGAATCGAAAAAATGACTTGTCAAAAAATTCAAAGATTAGATTGGGAAATTATCCAACTCAAGCTTGAAAATTGGTTAAAATCTGTTAAAATCGCAGTTACGACACTGTTTTCAAGTGAACGAATTCTTTGTGATCAAGTTTTTTACTCCTCCGATTCAATTAGAGAATCATGTTTTACTGAAATTTCAAAAGAAGGCGCAGTGATTCTTTTCAGTTTCCCTGAACTAGTTTTAAAGAGCAAGAAATCATCATCTGAAAAGATTTTTCGAATTCTTGATCTTTACAATTCCGTTTCTGAAATTTGGCCAGAAATTGATTCAATTTTCTCGTTTGAGTCGACAAGTCGTAATCAGGCTTTATCTTCACTTGAAGCGTTAGGTGATTCGGTTCGAATAATGTTATCAGAATTTGAAACAACGGTTCAGAAGGATTCATCTAAAGTTCCAGTTTCAGGTGGTGGAATTCATCCGTTAACTGAATATGGTATGAGTTTTATTGCTCAGTTAAGTGATTACAGTATAATTTTATTGAATTTAATGGAAGGTTGGGAGTTATCATCAGTTCAAACTCGGTTACCAGAATCATACTTCTCACCTAATGAATCTCCAATTTCTGCGATTTCAATTCGTTTCGCTTGGTTAATTCTTGTCCTTGTTTGCAAACTCGATGGAAAGGCAGAATTATACAAAGATGTAACATTATCCTATCTTTTTCTCACCAATAATCTACATTTCATTGTCTCAAAAGTTCGTACTTCAAATCTCTCGTTTCTTCTTGGTGAAGATTGGATTTCAAAACAAGAAATGAAAGTTAAACAGTATGCTTGGAATTATGAAAGACTAGGTTGGGAAAAAGTTGTATCCGTTTTGTCGCCAGTTAATTCAATGGGGAATGCTTCTCCAGATGAAATGAACAATTTGTTGAAGAGATTTTCTTTAGCTTTTGAACAAGTTTATAGAGGTCAATCTTCATGGATTGTACCTGATAGTAAGCTCAGAAATGAAATCAAAGTTTCCATATGTTCCAAGCTTTTACCATTATATAGGTCGTTATTCGATAAATATCGTGTTACTTTACAAGGTGAGCAGAGAAGTTCAGGTGATTCTTCTTCTGTGACTGTGATGTTCTCTCCTGATGATTTGGGTAATTACTTATCGGATTTATTTTATGGTAATGCTTCTTCTACGACTACCAGTACCAAGTCTGCTTCGACGCATTCATCTCGTGTAGCAACGCTACGACTGAATTTCAGACCGAGACGGTGTTTTTCTTTCTAAGTAGCTGATGATCTATGCTATGGAGTGTTTTTACCTGTATATGTAACTGTTGTCTGTATTTTATAGCAAAAGGGATTGATAGATATGATCTTATGACTAATTTGATCGAGTTTATTGTGTGCTACCAAAGATGTCAGTAGTATATGTCAGTTGATTGATTCTTACTTCATTCATTCATGCCAAAGATTTCTTGGAGTTTCCTGGGAGGATTAAGGGTTTTCTGAAAGAGAAAGACAACTTAAACTAACAAAACATATTTCAACTCCGAACACAACTATTATTTTTGATAGTTTTTTTATTACATAACATCGTCTATTTTTGAAGCATATTTATTATATCTTTTATTACATTATATCAATACCATACTCAAACACTCATAATACCATACTCAAACACTCATGATTATAGAAAGCCATCAAAACCAGAATAACTAGTAATACTGTAGGAGAGATGCTACTAACTTAGATAAAGGGATGGTTGTTGGGGCATCATAATTTATGCGGTCTTCTCACAGGGTCTTGAAATGTTTTGCCATCCTGTACAGAGTTTAAGGATTTCCTTCAGATTTTCAGTTGCAGGTTCGACTGTCCATGTAGGATAGTATTCACTAGGATGGAACATATTTCCTTCACAATACCCTCCTGCTTGAGGACATGGTGGAGCACCGTTAAGGAAGATGTCTCCTTGAGATGTTACAAAGCCAGTTGAGGGACATTCTTTGTCCGCAGCCTGCAACAAAAAATCAAGACATTCACTGCTTCGCCTTATAACATATAAAAAACTTTAGTGAATATACATACCATTCTAGCAGGCTGTGATTTATGTCGAAATATTAACATTTAGTGAGTTATAGTAGTAGATCAATGATCTCAATTTTAACCCCATAAACAAAATCAAGAAGCGTATACCAATCAAAAAGACACATATTCTACGTGTCCATAGAATGGGATTAACCTCATTCACCATAAATTTGTATTTAGCACTGGTTTGGCCGATACCTTTAATTCACGATAAATACAACTACAAAATGCTCAAATGAGAGAAATCTATCAGGAAGGATGTTTATTGTGAAAAAAGGGGTGCATGCTTCGGAGGGAAACCAGGTTCCAATTCCTACTCATTGAGTTTTTCATGTTTCAGTATAAATGTCAACACACTTTGCAAGATCTTGTTAAAAATCTTGTTGTGAAATTTTAAAAGTAGCTAGTTAATATAGACAATGCGTGTATTTAGTCCAATATTACAAAAAATAGTGTTTTTTTCCTTTTTTTCTTTTTTTTCCAAAAAAACTCTTCCTCTTTTCTTCCTTTCCTTATGGAGTAATTTCTCTAGTAAATCTTTGGGTTAATGAAGGGTCATGAACTTTGAAGAACGGATCTGAGACTATATGCATAGATGTGATGTGTTTTTTTTAGATCAGTTTATTTTTTATTTGGATCTGGTTAGGGGTTGTTTAGGAGTAATAGTCTAATCTTTTTGTTTGATTTATTTCTCATAGTAACTGTTAAGCTTTAGATTCTCTTTTGGTTCTTTTAGATCTAGTTTTCTTCTCCAAAGCAAAATTCTGATTTTGATTTGGAAATATGATAATAAAAAACTAAAACTAAAACTAAACCTGGCTTCATTATCTTGTCCCCTTCCTGTTGAGGTTTGGGTTGATCTCCCTTCTCTTGCTTAATCCAAAACAAAATTCTGATTTTGTTTTGGTTATATTGAAAATTTTAGATTATTTTTCTTGTCCCCATCCTGTTGAGAAATGGGTCGATCGTCCTCACTTGATTAGTATGTTTAGTAAAAATGATTTAATTTCCTTGTCACCTTCCTGTTGAGGAATGGGTTGATCGTCCTTCATTAGATTTGTATGTTAACTAAAAATTATTTAATTTTCTTGTCCCCTTCCTGTTGAGGAATTGGGTTGATCGTCCATAATCTGGTTTTGCTTTTAAGATAATTTGTTCTCAATTCATCTAACGTTTGGGTTGTTGTCTCTCAAATGGGTCTTCTATATGGATCTGGTTCGAGGGTTTCTCTTTTAAAATTTGGTTGTATGAGAAGTAATCTGGTTTCTGGTTTTTAGGCAATGCTAAGAATTCTGTTTTGGTGGATCTAGGACTCATCTCTGTTTTTTTTTTTTTTTTTTTTTAAAAGGTGTGAAAGCATTGCTTTATTTCTGAAAAGGTGAAATTCGATGTTTAGCCCAAATTGAAAGGGCGGTCCTACGGGATGTTAAAATCTCGTCCTTTTGGTGACTTAAAAATGTTTCAAAAAGTCTGTTTCTGTGGATCTTGGAATCATCTCTGTTTCAATTAACTTTTGTCCAGAAGGATTGTTCGCTTCTGAAAATGTGAAGTTGGTGTTTCCCAAATTGAAAGAGTAGTCTTCACGTGAATTTGTTTGTTAAAATCTTGACTGTTTGAGGACTTAAAAATGTTAAATTTGTTTGTTCACAAAATTTCTTTTTAAGCTCAATACTGATACTGATCGTATTGTAGTTTTAAATTTTGTTTCTTTAAATTTTTTTAAAAAAGTTTGATTTAGTTCTTATTATTAATTCTGATTGTAATGATTGAACTCTTTTTTTCTGGGTAGCTCTAGCGTTTAATTAATACGGTATTTTCTAAACTGTTTTAACAAAATGTTCAATGTCCTTTTAGGGAACTAATACTGATGCTTTTCAATTACTGTTTCTTTTAGCATTGTCTAAAATGCTTTGTTTTAGGTCTCATTATTGATTCTGACCATCCCTTTTTGTTCGATTCTGATAGCCAGCTCTTTTTTAGATCAGTGCAGATGTTATTCTTTTAAATCTTGTTAGTCTCCTCTTTCTTCTTCCTCCTCTCCTCTCTCTCTCTCCCTCCTTGCCTTGGTATGCATATTTCTGTTTTTGATGTGTCATTAGTCTGCTGATGAGTGCCAAATATTGCATATTTATACACCTTTTTATTGGCACTTTACTCATCTTTTGTGCTCATAAATCAGATATTATCTCAGATTCTGTATTTTCTTTGTTTTCAAGAATAAATATTTGTATTAATTAATTTTGTGAGTTTAGGTAATAAATAAGCTCGGAGAAACTGAGAAGCCCAAAGAGCGAAGAATTGGAGTCGAGCATCTATGGAGCAGATAGCCAAAGCGCGCGCGCAAATGGTTGCAACCCAACAAGTAGCAACTCATCTACAAGACATGGGCTTGAGCAAGACCCGACCCGCGACCCGGATCCGAGCCCATCCACTCTGAGCCGTTGAGATTTCTATCTCCCTCATCCATCGGTCGCTGCCTCCACGCGCATCGAGATTCGCTGCTCCCGTGCAACACCAGATCACTCCAAACAACTTTCAATCTGTGTTACACACTTGCTAAAACTCAGTCGAGTAAGCCATAGATCAATCTCAGCACCACAAGTCCTTGTGGGATCGACCCGTACTTGCCGCGTCTCCGATAGACGCCGTGCACTTGCGGTATCACAAGTAGGCTTTAGAATTAGACCCCTTTCCAGGCCTACCAAGTTTTTGGCGCCGTTGTCGGGGACTTGGCGTGTGCCCTGTTGACTGTTGGCTTGCTTTACTGAGTTCCAATCCTCCCTTGTACATATTTACTTTAAAGTGTTCTTTGTAACCCCTGTATTAATATAAATCAACTGAAGTGCATCTTTTTACATTTTTGTTTGCACCTGAATCATTGCCTCATTTCAGTGCATTTAGTTCATTGCACTTCAATTTGTTAGTTAAACTTAGATGTAGTTAGCTCATATTTGCTCATCTGTATTCCTGCATCTCATAAAACCCCACCTCTGAAGCATCAGTTGTGTGTTCTTGTCATCTGTGCACATCCATTGAAGTAAAAGAGCTGTAAGATAGTGGTGCATTGCACTCACCATCACACTTAACATCTTACTCGGCTTAGTCTGTCCCATTGGGTTCAATCCAATACATTGGACTAATCCATCAAATACCCATTGCTAAAACTCTCATCTATGCTAGGCGGTTCTCATTAAGCAAATCTGGGAACTAAACTTTTGTGTTGAGCTAGCGGTACTTTCTTGAGTTTCTTGAGTAAGGCCAAGGAACTGAGTTCACAAGCCCCGAGCAACCGCAATTCGGGTAAGTGGCTCCTTGGTAGTTAATTTGTAAGCATGATAGCCGAGTATGTTTAAGTAATCAGTGCTTCTTTGTCCCGAGAACCCTTGGCCTTGACAAGGCTTGTGTTCAACTCCGGCCCCTGCAAGGTGTGAGTTTGAGCCACAACAAGTACAAACATCTACCCCGTAAACCCGTGCCATTACCCCGCTAGACACAGTGAATCATTGCTTGTGTGCCTAGTGAGCCAACTAACTGAGCTTAACCCTCCCCATTACAAGCCGAGAGTTCAAGCTACACTGAGGTTTTCAAGTATGTTGCATGCCCACCATACTCATTTGATGTCAACTGGGTTGGTTGACATCAAGTGACCCCGTTGAATTAGCTACCCCGCTACTTTCTTTGGTGTATAACCTCGAGCATTGAAATCTGTTGGCATTTTTGTTGTGCTCATAAGTCTCATTGTGCTCATATTCTTGTGCTTGGCCCGACCAATCTCATAAGCTTACTCATCTGTTCTCACTTGCTACCAGTTCCATTTGTAAAGGCTAAGTCATATCTTGAACTTTGTGCTCAAAATTTTGAAAAAACATACTCGGACCCTGCCGACATTGTGACTTGTTGATACCCCGAGCTTGTGAGTCGCTCTTAATCGGCTCGTGCTCTGTCTTTTTGTGTGAGTGTGTGTTGCTATAAGTTGTGCTTAAGCTGAGAAATCAGGTATCATTTCTGCTGTTGTGTGAGTGATTCTCCTATTCTCATTGCATTGCCGGTCTTTGGGTATAACCTTGCCTGCACAAACCCGTCTTTGTGCAACCAACTAGAGCCATCATCGAAAACTTTGTGCATTCTTTGAAATTTGCTCGAGCTACAACTTGGTTAACCAAGTTGGCTGCAAACCCCATTGCTGATTGACCCCGCAATGCATGCTTGATTTTACCCTAAACCTAGTGTGAGTTGTGCTATTCTCAGTCTTTGTGTCATTTGCCAACCCTGTGCTGATTAACCCTATGTTGTGTTCATTTGCCAGCATTCACATAACCCTGCCAACAGGCATAACTTGCACACAACCTGTGCAACTGGGGATGACCAAAACTAGGCATACCAAGGTCAGAACCCAGTTCCACTAGGCATTTCAAAAAATTCCACTAGGCTTTGCAAACCAACTGGGTTGCTAACTTGCCAGCCTAAACTGAAGCCCACATCAACTATTATGTTGGGTTGTGCACAAATCTGAAGCCCACAACCTGGGCTGATCACAAACTGAAACCCAGTTTCACTGAGCTAGAACCAGTTTCACTAAGTCTCACCTAAACCGGGCTTTGCTTCGCAACACTTTCAGCCCACATAAGTTCAGTGATGGGTCATGTGCATAACTGAAGCCCGCAATCACTGGGCTGCACCTAACTGAAACCCACAACCACTTGGGCTTCAACCAAACAACCAAAGCCCTCATAAAACCAAACAAGCCCACACAACTAGGCTTCCCACAAACCCTGGGTTGTACATTTTGCTCACATAGTTTGGGTTGCACATAACCCAACTAATCCCCAATAAACCAAACTCAAGCCCACATAAACCAAACCAAAGCCCAATAAACCAAAGAAGCCCACATAAACCAAACTAGATTTTGAGTTCAATTTGAGTGCTAAATCATGTCGGGATTTTGGTCTCGCAATCGGGGATACGAACAAATCCATTAGAGAGCTTGCTTACGGGCATGCTCCACAATATGAACCCCCACATACCATAGTGATTTTAGGGATTATTATGAGCCTTCTCAGGGCCCTGACCTTGAACATCCATACCCTAATCATTATGACCACATGTATCATCAACCACCATGGGAGGATGAGCAATTCTACCCTCCAATGAACCCATGTATGCACTCAATGGAAAACCTCATAGAGCAAAACAATGCTAGATTTGAATTGAATGTAATGCATGACCATCCATATAGCAACATGTCGGAATATCCCTTCTCTAGTGAACCTCATGCACAACCATACAGTGAATATCCATATGAGGAATGCATACCCACTAGTGAAGACTCTCCTTCAATAGAACAACTCACTATGATTCTACAAAGGAACCTGATTGAGTTACAAAATGAAGATTGGAAGGAATATTATGATAGGAGGTTTGTTATTCCTGACAATCATGAAAATAGTGTTTCTAGTCCTACTCATGCAACTAACACTGAATATGAACCTAATCTAGAGGTAGATGAGTACACTAAAAATGCTACAATTTTGAATGGAGAGATGGATTTTTGCTATGATGATGATGATGATGATATGTTAGAAGAGCATGTGTATACTGAAAATGTAATGGAATCTTTTGGTTCAGAGACGTTAGGCGTCTCTTCTGTGAACCCTATGAATGATACTTCTTCTAACATTCATACATGTGATATTAACTCTGAGCTGGGATTTGTGAAATTCTTCAGTGAATGTGAGCATGCTTCACAACTTGTGTGTGACTTAGGAAAGGATGAATCTTCTGTAGACACTAATATTCTTATGGACCATGATATTATTTTTGTGTCTGATTCCCTGACCATGTCACAATATGTTGCCTCCTCTGATGAGTATGACATGGAAAGTGATGAATTGTTCTATGCTGGTGAACATGATTTACCCTCTTCTGACTTTAGGAAAGTGTGTGATAGTACAAATGATTTTATGCATGAAAACAACTCAGATGTACCTAACCTCTCTCCTGAATCACAAATTGAAACTCCTCCACCAAACCTAGGTGTAGTTTGTCACAAAAATCTTAAACCAACTTTTCTGAGAGTTCCCAGTTTAGGCCTAGAACTTTGTGCCTCCCAAGTCCTCTTGGACTATTTTGCATCAAAGTATAACACTTTTAAGGAACCACAGATGGAATGTGTATGTCTGCCTGTTATTAGCAAAACTCATTTTGAGTTAGACCTTTTGCATGATGTACCGTTAAAATTGCAAGATTTTGTGCTCTCAAACACACCTGTTGACAAGTTTAGGTTTGGGGGAAAATCTTTCCCATTTGCAGCCTTACTTGCACTCTCATATTATATCTGTGTAAGGCTGTTGATGTTTGTATATATTTTCTATTGGGTTGATCCTCAACTCTTTAGATTGTTGGTTTATGGCGAATTTTCATTGTATATAATCCAGTAGGACTTGTTAAATTTTTCTTTTCTTGAATCGGTTGAGTCTTCTTGTACATTTATTGTGCTAATCCGATATGATCTCCGCTGAGAATGTTGGATTCTAGCCTTGATTAATGAAGCTCTAACCGTGCTCCCGCCGATATCCGGTAATCTCTTCCCTTTTCTCTTATCAGCATAGTTCCCATGGTATGTGACTGTTTAAAATTTTATCATCTGTTGACACATTGAGGACAATGTTTGATTTAGGTTTGGGGGTGTGATTTGCATGTAGAGTTTTTAGTCTTTTTGGTAGATTTTTTTAGTCTTTTTGTTTTCCTTCTTATCTAAAAAAAAATTAAAAAAAAAAAAAAAAAAAAAAAAAAAAAAACTCTTTTTGTAAAAACCTCCAACTTTTAGAGATTTTAGAGTCACTAGCATGCTTCTAGCTATGTTTACATAGAGAATTTTTTTCTCGACCGAAATAATGAAGTTAGAAGTACCGGAGAACACAATCGGGTTTCTTAGTTGATTAGAGCGTTAAAATTGGATTTAACCATACCTGAGGGCGAATTAGGTCTTTGTTTAGATATTCGGTAGTAGAATTGTGATCACCCATAGTGGAGACTACCCATTTTACATCAAGTGAGGCACCAACCTTCAATTTTTTGCAACTTTCTAGAAAAGTCAAGTTAGAGTGTGTGTCACCGTACGTCAATTCCGGTAGGAATGGTGAGCTACCCAACTTCGCACCAATTTCAAAGACTACTTTTGATCTCTTGAGTGCTAGTTTTTGTCAATCATGACGGTGACGTTTAAAGATGAAAACTCCTTCTAAATATCGATTTGCGATTAGCATCACTCTCTCTCTCAATCAACGGACCCATAGAAACACATCATCGTCAAAGAAACGGAGCATCATCAGAATATTGAAAGAAAAATTGAGATAGTCCAAGGTTTATATGCAACAAAACAAAGAAAAGAAAATAGGATGAGAATTAATGAAGTTTGTAAAAAATTGAGTTTTATTGTTTTATTATTTATGTTAATACCAAAAAAAAAAAAAAAAAAAAAAAAAAAAAAAAAAAATGTCAAGTTTTTGTAAAGTTCAGAAGTTCGTCATCAACAGTTGAAGACCGAAGATTGAAGACGTTTCTATGGTTTCTTATGAGAGAGTGATATTAATTGTCGATCGGGTGAGAAGGTAAGTGAGTACTCCCACCCTTGCTAATGGTTGATTTCCTTTCTTAGAGATCATCAGAAAAAGATTCTTTTTCCACACTTCGTGGAGTCTCCAGATTTTATTTCGGAAGGTTATCCTTCTTACCTACAACGTGTGCGGGATTTCTCTCTTTATTCCCGCTTTGCACACATGAGAGACTAAAAAGCGATCTTTTTGAGTGCAATTATCATAAAACCCTATTAGTGAGGCGAGAAGTCGAGGCTTATGATCACAATCGAATCCGAATTCTTTCATATGGTATGGTTACTTCTCGCTCGGACTTAAGGATGAGAATGCGTTCTTTGGTAGTTCTAACTTCATTTACTAGCATGCGAAACTCTATGTCCTCATAGCTTCTTGGATGCTTGAGACTCTTTTACACTCTGAAGTTGGAGAAGGTTTTGTGGGTACACCTGCAAAACCCTCACGAGACTACAACTCGTCCACTAGGGACACCTAGGGGTTTAAAGGCTTAGTGCATACGCTAAATGCATTCGAGACACTGCGACGGGGTATAGTTAGGATTTCTAATTTCTGTTTCACTTGAGGACAAGTAAAATTCAGGTTTGGGGTATTTGATGAGTGCCAAATATTGCATATTTATACACCTTTTTATTGGCACTTTACTCATCTTTTGTGCTCATAAATCAGATATTATCCCAGATTCTGTATTTTCTTTGTTTTCAAGAATAAATATTTGTATTAATTAATTTTGTGATTTTAGGTAATAAATAAGCTCGGAGAAACTGAGAAGCCCAAAGAGCGAAGAATTGGAGTCGAGCATCTATGGAGCAGATAGCCAAAGCGCGCGCGCAACAGTTGCAACCCAACAAGTAGCAACTCATCTACAAGACATGGGCTTGAGCAAGACCCGACCCGCGACCCGGATCCGAGCCCATCCACTCTGAGCCGTTGAGATTTCTATCTCCCTCATCCATCGGTCGCTGCCTCCACGCGCATCGAGATTCGCTGCTCCCGTGCAACACCAGATCACTCCAAATCTCTCTCGGTAGTTCAGATCTTACCTGCTACATCCTACGCTCGCTGAGGCCTTCTCATCATTCCTTTGCTGCACCGCTCAACACCCAAAACACCTAACTCTATACCCTAGTCGACCCACTCCATTTCATTTTCATCTTCTCTTTCTTCTCTGCAGAGAAGAACCACCTTCTCCCTCACCCCGACAGTGCAGAGCTCTGCACAGACATCTCCACCTTCATCACCTCCTGACACACCATCTCTTTATCCTGCAACAGCCACACCAACAGCCACCTTTAGTTTCACTTATCTCTCGCCTAGCCTCTCTCAACCCTAGAGGCTATGTAAGAGATAAATGAAATTAGGTTTCACGAAAGCAGAGGAAGGAAACATCAAATCAAAGCCGCACAAGCAGAGGAGAGCTCGATTCAGAGGCTATCAGAGATTGGGTTTGCATTTATTTCATTTTTGGAAAAGATTTAGGGTTTGGTAATTTTCCTGGCATGTATAAATAGGAGATGTAATTGGATGTTTGAGGCATGCCTGGGCTAGCCAGAGCAGCAACTTAGTTTTAATTGTTATTATCATGTGCTAAGTTAACTTGATAGGGTGTTTGATGAAACCCCTAATCTTATGTTGAGTAAATCATGTTCAAAATATGTGTTCTTGCTTGTGCTTAATTAGAGTAATTATGTGTTTGTATGGATCAAATGAATTTGTGATGGTTTGTACTATAAATGGCTTTTGGAAATCACCTCCCGACACACCATCTCTTTATCCCGCCAACACCACACCAACTCGACCACCTTTAGTTTCACTTATCTCTCGCCTAGCCTCTCTCAACCTAGAGGCTATGTAAGAGATAAATGAAATTAGGGTTTCACGTCAAATCAAAGCCGCACAAGCAGAGGAGAGCTCGATTCAGAGGCTATCAGAGATTGGGTTTGCATTTATTTCATTTTTTGGAAAAGATTTAGGGTTTGGTAATTTTCCTGGCATGTATAAATAGGAGTGTTCTGTGGATGTTTGAGGCATGCCTGGGCTAGCCAGAGCAGCAACTTAGTTTTAATTGTTATTATCATGTGCTAAGTTAACTTGATAGGGTGTTTGATGAAACCCCTAATCTTATGTTGAGTAAATCATGTTCAAAATATGTGTTCTTCTTGCTTAAAAGACAAGCTATACTAGGAATGCATTAGTGATATCAGTTCAATTGCTTTAGGAAGAATTAGTTAGCTAACAATAGAATGATCTTGTGATAGAGTGTACTGTAAGAAGACACTCTATGCTAGGGGAGAATTAAGGAGTTAGTTAAGTAACTCATCATCTGAGACCTTCAAGGGAAGGTACAAGACACATTGAGATATTGTTTTGCATAGCATAAGAATTAGAGGGCTGATTCAATCACCCTAGCACTTTAGAATCATTTACGACACTCTTGATCATTCTTTTCCTTAGTTTAGAGTCACAACAGCCCTTAGTCGTATCGACACAAACAACTTTCAATCTGTGTTACACACTTGCTAAAACTCAGTCGAGTAAGCCATAGATCAATCTCAGCACCACAAGTCCTTGTGGGATCGACCCGTACTTGCCGCGTCTCCGATAAACGCCGTGCACTTGCGGTATCACAAGTAGGCTTTAGAATTAGACCCCTTTCCAGGCCTACCAAGTTTTTGTTGGTAGGCCTGAAAAGGGGTTTATATTTATGAGCCTACATGTAATAACCGCAAGTGCACGGCGTCTATCGGAGACGCGGCAAGTACGGGTCGATCACATCTGCTTTTTTAGTTTAATAATATTATTTGTTTTTTGTCATCACGTTTAGGTTTTTCAATAATATCAGATCCAGACCTCGTTCCGCTGACCCTATAAAAACCAAAGTTTTGCTCCTCTCAACCTTTGCTTTTCCTTTGTTTAATATCTTTTTTCTTCTTATCAATCTTGAGGTGTTTGAATTCACTTAAGATCGATAGTTTCGGAGTAAAACTCAGGAAAATCTTCATCAAGGAGACCGCTACGCTTGGAGTCGTTTGGCTATTCAGGGGCTAATTTCTTACTTGTTTTATTCGGAAAATTTTCAATCTTAAATATTATATTGTTAGTTCTCCGATGACTTTACTTCAAGTTCATTAGTGTGTATACAGATAACGCCATATTATACAAGTATCTAGTATTCTTATCTTCTTATAGTACGAGTTTTAATTTTCTTATTATTTCTTTTTTCTTCTTTCTTCCTATAGTAGTCCTCATTCTTAAAAGAGTTGTTGTTTTCAGGAAACCTTTTTCAACTAGTTTAGCTCCCGTAATCATCTTGTACAGTTGTTCTTTTTTTTTTACTTTATAATTAGCCTTCTTTTTTCATAGTCCAATAACTATAGAATATTGGTTTTGGTTTTGGTTTTGGTTTTACTATACATAATTAATTTTTCTTTTCTAGGAATTATGAATGATCCTGAGAAACAACATGATGTTGAAATCATGGTTGGTTATGTATTATCTTGGTCCGGTTGTAGTTGCAGGAAATCCTACACTACACCCCTCACAAGAATCCACACAACTAAGCCATTGAAGATGAACAACTATGATTTTTATTGATTAATTCCTTGAATGTTTACAAGATAAAATGGAAGAGAGCTAAAGAAATTACAATCACTACAAACTTTCTCTCTCTTAATGACTTGCCTAACACTCGAAAAAGATCCCCCCTCAACAGACTTGTTCAACTCTTTATATAGGGTAGTACATAGTGGATGACAGCTAAGCTGTCATTTATTTTCGGGAATGACTTGCGAAATATCGCAAGTGTACAAATACATAATCTCGCAGTTCTCCTAGATCTCGCTAGGTCTTCATATCTTTCTCGTATTTTGGCTGTCGTTATTCATTGCGTCATTTATATTACTCATCTGCGATACCTTCGCAACTCTGTCGTTTATTGATCTCGCGTGGTATTGATGTCGCGATATTCTGATCCTACATCTTGCCTCTTCTCATGTCTTCTCTACGAAGAAGAGAATGTCATGAGAATCAGTATTTTGAAATGCCGCAATCGTTTGTTTTCCATCAATTTTTGCCGACAAGATTCCGTGGATTAGGGATGACTGTTTACACGTGTCTAAAATTTTCCCTTTTACCTAACACATTTAATGTTATCCTAGTTTACTCTTTTCTTGTCTATTTAAAGGGGAATTCCTTATGAAAGTATTTCTTTTCTTTTACTTCGTATTCTTCATCGTCTGCAACTTTTTACTGCTATTTTTCCTCATCGTCTTCTTCATCATTTTTCTGTTATTATTCTTCTGTTACTGTTCTCATCTTTCTTTTTCTGCTACTGTTTCTATGGAGCCATCAAGGTTTGTTAATTTTGCTGAATTTGATCACTTTGTGATTGACCTCTCTTATTGAAGTTGTTTTGTTTTGATATTGTTCTTCTTTTAATGATTCCCCTGCTTTTTTTGTTTTAGCAAGAACAAATCTAACACCAAGTTCACCATTGTGAACCCTACTATCTCCGTGGGCTCGCAACCGAAAACCACTTGTCACTAAAAGAAAGCTGCGAATAGCAAGGTATTTAAGAAACATTTACTCTTTTAATAACAATATTGTTGCCTCTGTTTCTTATTTAACTTGTAATTCGCAGGATGACAAAAATGTTGATAGGTCCCCCAAGAAACCTCGCCGTTCTAAACTGTTGCACTCCGCTGTTTCCTTTCCTACATTCAAACTTACAACTCCTCCTGCGAAATCTTCGCAAGATAAACCTCTTTTTTTCTACCTGCGAAAATATTGTTGATGATCTTTCTCCTATGCCTGAATTTTTCATAGATCAAATCCCTCATAACAATCCGTTGCGAATGAGCCCATTTCTTCTCCTATTGTCAATGCCACTACCGTTTCCCAGTCATTGATCTTCATGAGACTTCCTCTTCTCATGATATTCCTTTAACAAAAAATGACTCATCTCTTCCTTCTTCTATCGTCGTTACTTCCTTATCTCGAGCAAATCCCTCTTACTAAGGAAAATTTGGAAGGAATAGACGTGGCCTTCAAAGTTCTATCAGATATGTGAACGATGCCAAGAAGACTTCTGTCGATCCTATCAAATCTAATGTCTGCGAGGTTTTGAGCAAATACCTTGGTTCCGATAGAATTTCGCAAACATCTTTGGAGCAAGAAGTTAATATTTTGAAGAATGATCTCCAAGCTATGACTGCAAAGTGTAATATTCTCCAACTTGAGAATCAAAAACTTCAAAATGTTTCGCTGGATCGTGATAATCTTCGCAAGAAGAACGAAGAATTGAAAGGTACAATCTTACCTCTGTATTTTTTTATTTTTTTTTTTATTTTTTGATCCTCAATCCCTTGTTCGTCCTTCAAGCTTTAAACCAGAAGCGAAAAATGGAGATATATCAGTTGGAATCTACTGTTGAAGAAGCTCGAATGGATAGAGATGCTTGGATGGAGCAATATAATCAATTAGATAATCTTCATACGTATTCTGTTGATCAAATAGATAATCTTTCTAAAGAAAATGCTGACTTAGTTCAGAAACAAGGCTCATTAAGTAATGAATTATCTCGCCTCTCTTACTCTTTAACTAAAGCTAATTTGGAGTTGGAAACTTTATCAGATGAGAATGGAATTCTTTCTCAAGAGAAGCGAACTCTGTTAAACAAGGTGGCGATTTACTACAAATAAATGATCGATGTTTGTCAAAAAATATGTAAAGAACAAGAACGATCTCTTTGTTCGTGAGAAATCAACTCGAAGAAGTTATCAGGAGAAGGATAAACTTATCCAGGGTAGAATAATCTTAAGTGTAAAGGCAAACCAATTCAAGGATCAATGTTCCAAGTTAGAAGAGTCCAATTCTTCTCTTGCGAAAGAAAATGCCTTACTTGTTTCTAACGAAAAAAAAGCTTGCGATCTCGACTGAAAGGATTAATTGGAGATAATTTTGACAATGTCATGGATCACTTGGAGAATAGTTGTTCGGCTTTAATCCAATATCTTACCTCGCAAAAGGAAGGTAGTCATATTATTTGACTACCTTAATCCATTTATTTATTATTTTGTGATATTTTCCTTGCGAATTCCAAAAATCTGAATGACTTTCTATGTTCTTTTCTTTTGCAGATTCTGAGAAAAATCTTCATTCCTCTATTGCCACTCTAAAATCTGATTATTCAAAAATTCGCAAATAAAATGGAATACTCGTTGCTTCCCTTGCTCGCTCTCGCGATCGTGCAGAAAGAAGATTCGATTATATGTCTGACTGTAAAGATATAGAGAGTAGAAATTATCAGAAAGCACTCCTTCGTCAATTTCATCTTAAAGTCGAAGTTCTTGTGAATGATGTTTTACTATCTAAATCTCTTGATCCTGTATCTATCGAACCTCTGGAAGTAAGCGATGATGAAGTTCCTAACCCTCCTGACAGCGATTATGACTATAATAGTGGTGTAGAGTTCGCAAATGAAGAGACAATCCCTCCTAGTAAAAGCCACAACGATGATCCGGGTGAAGGAGGATCTGTGGAAATATAATAACTGGCGAAAATATGGATAAAGTTGCTGAAGAAAATCCAGTATCTCCTTCTGGTGAAAAAACTGATATTTGAGAATTGACTTTCTCTTGTAATTTTTCTTCTTGTACTGTTACTTCTTTACTACTTCAATCATCGAGTATAATTCTTGATATTTAATAATTACTATTTTGTTTTCCATTATCTTCATTTATGTTTAAACTCATCATTGCGACAAGATCGCAGGACGTCTTTACGTTTTCATGTAATGACCCATTGATCTTGCCTTATCATTACTCTTGTGTGGTCTTATTTTGCCTTCCTAGTTAAAGGTCTTATTTTTCCACCCCTCATTGCGACAAAATCGCAGGACGTCTTTACATTTTCATGTAATGACCCATTGATCTTGTCTTATCATTTCTTTAGTATTTTTGCCTCTGCAGGATATTTTTCTTGCGACAATATGACAGGCCTAAATATTCTTGCGAACGTAAAGCCCCATGACATTGCCGTCTTTGCGACGAAATCGCAGGACGTCTTTACATTTTCATGTAAAAACCCATTGATCTCGTCTTACCCTCGCGTTAGTATTATTTCCTCTTAAGGATCATCGCACAAATATGACAAGCCTAAATTTTCTTGCGAAAATAGAGCCTCATGACATTTGCGTCTTAAGACACTTATCAGCTCCCTAATGGAGGGTGCCGCCCTTATCATCTCCCTGGTTGCCCCTTCAAGGAGGCGTACATCGGCCATACAAGACTAGCTCCTCCCATCCGGTCTTAACAACAACCAGTTGTTTTCGCAGCCTCTTATCCCTTATACCTATAGGGCTTATGGTTACGAGACTGCACCCTAAGTGGAGTTTTCTTCGGGCCGAGTGCAGCATGTGCCAAGACTTGCCAAGAATGGCCGAGACACTTCAAATGCCCCAGGCACTCTTGGCTCAACCGTGTACCTCGGTGCCTTGGTCATACACTGACTCCTTGGAAGAGACCCTCGGTCGTCCAACCATGGTATAACCTTATATAGTTGGAAATCCAAGGTATCTCTCCCGGATGGGTTTTATTGACCCCAAATTTCATGACTCAGGTTCCAGGGGCGGTGTAACCTTTTCCCTGAGTCATGTCAAGAGATACCCCCTTATATGACGCACTTTAGGTCTTACATTTGCCTCTTACGAAATATCATGCGCGAACTAGGGTGTACGCCATAAAGGTTCGTCCCATTCGTATATATCATTGATTTTTGATCATCTCTTGTTATTTTATTTGCAAGATATTCGCACATTCTTTCTTTATTTTATGCAATTTCGCAATCAATCTGTCGCAAGAACTTTTCATATGAATTCACTTCATTTCAACTGTTCAATATTTCGCAACCTATTCTTTCCCTTCCATCTTCTATGGGTAATATTTCTTGAGATATAATCTATTCCACGGTCTATCCAATCTTTGGCCCACATCTTTGCCCTCAGGATCCATTAATCTATATGCCCCTGTTCCAACTATCTCCTTGATGATATAAGGTCCATCCCACTTTTTCGCCAACTTGCCACCACTTTCTCGTTGATATATTGGTGTTTCTCTCAATACCATATCACCTGGTTGAAATTCGCGTGTTTTGACACGTTTGTTATATTCTCTGGCTAATCTTCGCTGATAATTCTCCATATGTTGTAGTGCTCTTTCTCTCTTTTCCTCTAATTCATATAATTTAACCAAAATGTTACCCGCACTAATATTTTTGTCCCAAGCTTCTCTCTTTGTGTTGGAATAATAACTTCTGTCGGAAGTACAGCTTCAACTCCATGTGTTAGACAAAATGGTGACATTCCCGTAGCTTCTCGCCTTGTTGTATTGTAAGCCCATACTGCATTATGCACTTGTTCACACCATGCCTTATTATGTCCTTCTAATTTCTTCTTCAGTATATCTGTGATTGTTTTATTTGTTGCTTCCGCCTGTCCATTGGCCTGCGGGTATAAAGGAGTTGATTTCCCACATTTTATTTGAAATGCATTAAGTAGTAATTCTATATTTTGTCCCTCAAACTGTTTCCCATTGTCGATACCAATTGTCTTTGGATTCCGAATCTCGCATATTATGTTTTCGAATATGAAGGTAAAAATATCTTTATCGCGAATGTGTTGTACTGCTTTTACTTCTGCCCACTTTGTGAAATAATCTGTAGCGACAATCAGATATCTCCTCTGCCCCGTACCTGATAAAAATGGTCCTACAATATCTAACCCCCACTTTCCAAAAGGCCATACACTTGTTGAAGAGGTTAATGGTGCTCCTGGTGCATGTATTTTCTTTCCGTGCCTTTGACAATCTTCGCAACGTCTTGATATTTGTTTCACATCTTCATGCATATATGGCCAATAATAGCCCTGCATTTTCGCCTTATGTGCTAAAGATCTTCCGCCACTGTTATTGCCAGCATCCCCACTGTGTAACATTTTTAACACCGCTTCTCATTCCTTTCGTGTTAAACATTTAAGCGAGGGTCCATTAAAGGATCTTCGGTATAATACCCCGTCTCTTAATTCATAATTTGTTGCACGACTTTTTAATTTGTGCATCTCTAATCTATTTCTTGGCGTTTCTCCTTTCATTAGATAAGCATGAAGTTCTGTTCTCCAATCTTCGCAATAGAGTCTTTGTGCTCCATCTTATATGAGCATTACTTCTGCTTCTTCCTCTTCCTCTTTGTTGATTGACGGTGATAGAAGTGTCTGTATTTTTATGCATCTTGCAGTTGGATCTGTCATCATACTTGATATAAAAGCAAAAGCATCCGCGAGTCTATTGTCTCTTCTTGATATGTGTCTCCATTTTATTTTTGGTATCTTCGCTGACAATACTTCAACAAGTTTTTTGTATTTTTTCAAGGATGGTTCATTTGTATTATATTCTTCTTTTATCTGGCGAATAACTAACTGGGAATCACTGGTGACCCTCACATTCTCCAACTTCATTTCTATTGCGAATCGCAAAGCATGTATTATAGCTTCATATTCTGTTTCATTGTTGGTAGATGCAAATTCCAATCTGAAAGAAAAATACATTTTGTTGCCTTCTGGCGAAATTACAATGATCCCAATTCCGTTACCTTCTCCATTTGACGATCCATCTACCAATATTTCCCATCTGTTTGGCTCAGTTAATAAATGCCTTGGATTTCCATGTTCTTCTTCTATATCCATCATTTTTTCCACTGCTTCATCCTCTTCCAATGGAAATTCTGCTAAAAAGTCTGCAACAACTTGTGATTTGGGTGAGGATAGTATTTCATATTTGAGTTTGTAATGACTTACTTGAGCATTCCATCTTTCAACCCTTCCTGACCTTTTTGAATTTTTCATTACTGACTCAATTGGTACTTTTGTCATTACCTTAACTGTGTGTGCTTCGAAGTAGATGCGAAGTTTAAATGTTGCGTAAACTAATGCCAAAATTAATTTTTCAATTTTTGAATAATTTTTCTCCACGGCATTGAATGTTTTGTTGATGTAATAGATTGGCTTTTCCACTCCTGCGTCCATTCGCAGCAATACTGCGCTTAGTGCATGCGAGGTTGTCGCAAGGTAAATTAGTAATTCTTCCCCTGGCTCTGCTTTTTGTAAGATTGATATATCCATTAGATGTTCTTTTATTCCTTGTAACGCCTTTTCACATTCATCTGTCCATCTAAATTTCGCTCCTTTTTTAAGTATGTTGAAAAAATGCTTGCATTTATCAGATGATCGCGAGATGAATCTTCCTAGCGAAGCTAATAGTCCATTTAACTTTTGCACATCTTTCACTGTATTCTTTGGTGTCGGCATATCGCGAATTGCTTGTACTTTCTCTGGATCGACTTGTATCCCTTCTTTTGACACAATGTATCCTAAAAATTTTCCGATGCCACCCCAAAGGTACATTTTTCCGGATTTACTTTGATGTTGAAATGTCTCATTTGTTCAAAAATTTCCTTCAAATCCCGTACATGATCTT
Source organism: Papaver armeniacum (assembly GCA_023531295.1). Classification (NCBI taxonomy): domain Eukaryota; kingdom Viridiplantae; phylum Streptophyta; class Magnoliopsida; order Ranunculales; family Papaveraceae; genus Papaver; species Papaver armeniacum. The sequence goes on along the minus strand of JAJJWW010000762.1, from coordinate 348,862 downwards.
TTGCTTCTTTACTTTTTATTAACATGTCATCCACGTATACCTCTAGTGTTTTATGTATCCATTTTTCGAACACTTTTTCTACCATCCTTTGGTATGTTGCTCCAAAGATTTCGCAGACCAAATGGCATTTTTGTGTAACAAAGATAATCCTCTTGGAGCGAAAAAGGCAAGATGCTCTTGGTATTCTTCAACGAGAGGAATTTGATTGTATCCCTTGTATCCATCAAGAGAGGATATCCTTTCATTTCCTGCTGCTGACTCAACCATTTGCGGAATATCTGGCAAAGGAAAACTATCTTTTGGATAATCTTTGTTTAGATCGGTAAAATCTATGCAAATTCTTATCCCTTTTTTCTTCTTTGGGACTACGACCATATTCGTTATCCATTCGGGATATTTTGCTTGTCTAATAATTCCTAAAGCGTCAAGCATCTTACGTAACTCTTCTTCTATTTGAGGATGATATGTTGTTGCAATTTTTCTAATTCTCTGCTTGAATGGTCTTGCATTTTTATCAATCTCTAATTTATGGCAAGCTACAGATGGATCTATTCCAGGCATCTCATCCATATCCCACGCGAAAATGTCTTTATAATCTCGCAACAAATCAATAGTCTTTCTTTCCTCATCTGCCTCCATTTTAGTCCCAATTTTTAACATCTTGGGTTCTTCTTCAGTTCCGATATTCACTTCCTTTGTTGGCTCTGTCGCAGTGTAGCTAGCCTTCGGTTCTCCCATGGGCGTTGGTCCTTTTACTTCCTTCGCAAGTTCACTCTCTTCGCCATATATTCCTTTTCCTTCTTCTGCTCTTATCATGTAAGTTCTAAATTCTTCTTCCTTTTTCGCTGCTTTTGCCATCTTCTTGCGATCTTTACGCCTCTTCACCTGTTCTTCATAATGTTTTACTTCGATTTGATGATATATCCTTCCTTTATCGGTATCTCCTCTGATTTCGCCAATTCCACTTGGCATAGGAAATTTGACACACTGATGAAATGTCGATGCTATAGCTTTTATTGCGTGTATCCATGGTCTTCCCAACAGCATGTTATATGGTGATTCCATATCCACTACACATAACGTCAGATGTGTTTCAATTTCTCCCAACAAAATTCGTATTTTTATCTCCCCTTTAGGTTTTGTTATGGATTTGCCGAAACCATAGATATGATATGTTGCGGAAGTCATTTCTTCAATTTTGTACCCCAATTCTTTATAAGCATGATAAAACATTATATTCACTGAACTCCCTGTGTCCACCAAAGTTCTATTTATTGCCCATTCTTCCACTGTTTTTGTTGGTTTTCCTTCTTCCTTGCTTGCGTTTATTGTAATCACTAGTGGAGTCGTGTGGCTTAAATTCTCTCTTGGTATCTCTGCTGCTGTGAACATAATCTTCTGTTTTTCCCATTCTTTTAAGGGTAACGCCTTCTCTGCTGTTATAATTTTCTTTCCTTCAAAATCTCTTTTGTGTATTCTCCCTCTGATACTTTCATGAAATTCATTAACCATTGTTTTTGTAATCATACTACATTCCAATTCTCCATTACTCTCTTTGATTCTGGCTTTCTCCAATTTATCCATCATACTCTTGATTTGAACAATTTTAGTGACAATATCCAATCTCTTATCTTCAATCGGTCCCTGTTTCTAGCGTCAATATGTAGTTGCAGGAAATCCTACACTACACCCCTCACAAGAATCCACACAACTAAGCCATTGAAGATGAACAACTATGATTTTTATTGATTAATTCCTTGAATGTTTACAAGATAAAATGGAAGAGAGCTAAAGAAATTACAATCACCAGAAACTTTCTCTCTCTTAATGACTTGTCTAACACTCGAAAAAGATCCCCCCTCAACAGACTTGTTCAACTCTTTATATAGGGTAGTACATAGTGGATGACAGCTAAGCTGTCATTTATTTTCGGGAATGACTTGCGAAATATCGCAAGTGTACAAATACATAATCTCGCAGTTCTCCTAGATCTCGCTAGGTCTTCATATCTTTCTCGTATTTTGGCTGTCGTTATTCATTGCGTCATTTATATTACTCATCTGCGATACCTTCGCAACTCTGTCGTTTATTGATCTCGCGAGGTATTGATGTCGCGATATTCTGATCCTACACCGGTTTTACAAATCGCGACACATCTACTTGTATTTTCTCGGAGATACATTTCTCATTTTATAAGTTCTTGATTGCAGAAAAGGCTATACCGTCATTCTCAATCTCCAAGAGGACGAATTTCCTATCCTGTACAAGCCACCGTGACACTTCTATTAGTCTCGATATTGATAGAAGGGCTCAGGACCATACTTTGATAGTTTTATCTCGAGTGAAGACGCTCAACTTCCACAACTTGCTTGTGGCGACATACATATTGCCACCTATAGAAGACAGCTCATTGGGTACCGATGGAAAACGAAGATTTCCTATGATCTTGAAGAATTATGATTGTAATTTTATGTTTTGTGTTAGTTTTTATCACTATTAATTTTTTTGGACAGTTGTACTCTTTCCTTCGTCAGGGTCTTCCCACTTTGGGTTTTTCCTGTCAAGGTTTTAACGAGGCAACTTTTGTAAGTCCAACTTTTTTTGAACTTTTATACTTACTGTCTATGTTTTTCCTTTGAAGTTGGTGTATTGGGAGCTTATTGGAGATATATCCCTGCCTAGGGCAAACTCTAATGAGATTTTAATCATCTAACTGATTTATAAGACGTCTAATTTTCAAAAAAAAAAAAAAAGTCTAATATTACAAACTCAAAACAAATTAGGCATGCCTAATTCTCAATGAATTCACCTTTTCCGTGAAATATAGAAATGTCCCCTTCTTCGCACCTCCAGCACCTGCTTCATATATGTTGCACTCTGAAAATATCTGAAGAGACAAGGCAAAAAAGAGATGACAAACCAGTAAAGAGGAAATATGCTCAAGTTAAAAGAAAACATTAAACATCAAAATAAATTGATAAGCAATAATTGGTACCTGTGATTCTACACTTGCACAAACAGCATATATGCCCCAACATCTGGTGTAGTTATTATATAGATGAACCTTCGCAAACCTAACACGAGGATGTCGCTGAACAGTTCCATCAAAGAAGCAGTGATGAATGGTTACTCGAATGCATCTATCGGTAACGTCAGTGGGATCTGCTCCAATAAGCATTGTCTTGTCATGCTTATAGAAATGACACCTAAGGACACAGTACAAGGAGCTAGATTAGAGATACAGTGAAATGAATATCTGCATAAATGAGAGGTGATCTTCTACCTAGATACAGTGATATCTGTGCTCTCTCTTGTAATATCAATACACCCATCATCGAAATCACTCAGGCTGCAGCGATCAATCCAAATGTGCTTTGATTTAGGTTTAATTTGAATACAATCAACATCATGTCCTCTACCCCCTTCAAACTCAAGGTTGCAGATTATCACATGTTCACACTCCTTCAACCTTAAGCCCTTGCCCGTAAACTTTATCCGCTGTCCTCTACCATCGATTGTCTTATAGGACGATACAGCCAAATAGGATGAAAGGCAAATGGTACCCGAAACGTCAAAGACAATCCAAAGAGGTTCTTTTTTACGACAGCCGTCACGCAGTGATCCAGGACCATCATCTACACAACCAAGGAATCTTAACTTAGAAAAAGAAAATCAGTGTCCACAGATACAGATCAAAACGCCGAGCTGGGAAATCAGAGTATTCAATCAGCATACAAAAATTTGGAATACCTGATGGCAATCAAACTAAAATTTTTGTCTATATGAACCATATTGAGTAGTGAGCAACCCCAATTTTAATCTCCCTAGATTAAGATGGCAGCGACTTCAATTTTCACCAGTGTGGTTATTATACCCTTATGATCTTATCCACCAACTAGTAAATTTGAACAAGGACAGATGAGAATTGTTCCTTCCAAATAAATTCTACTATAACAAACAAGTTAGGCTAATAGATCATCAACTAGTGTAGCTCCTGTCAAGTACTCATACATGAAATATACATAATCAAATTAATCGCTCCAACTGGTGCTACCCTTTCTCATTGTGAATAAACAACGGAAACAGCGAACAAAATCAACAGACTTAGAGTCCATAATTAGGCCCCAAGATGTAAAATCTATCAAAAGTACTCCCACAAACAGCTTAATTCAGCTTCAAATCTTAACAAAAGGAAAAACCAAAACTAAAACACCAAAATTAAAAATACCCAATTTTAAGCTAATCATGGCAATCCTTCACAGAAAACTGAAAACAAACCCAATTGTTTTCAAAAAAACACATCCAATTCCAAGTCCCTAAACCCATATGATGTGATTACCCAATTTGGTAACGAATCAAGGTATTGAAGATAGATAAAAAGAAGAAGGGACAGAAACCTGCTAATGTAGTGACATGATAAATAGGTCCATGAAGTCCTCCGATGGCACACTTCCCAAAACCCTCAGCTTGACCAGCTAAAGCTCTCAAGTTAGAATCAACATTCGAATAAGGCAATGTACAAGACATTTCGCTATTTGGTTGTGAAGAAGAACCGTTAATGCCATTCCGATATTTACGGCTATGAACGGTTCCCATTGTGAATTAAATGGTTCGGTTGTTAAATTCAATAACAACAGTGTTTTTAGGTTTGAAGCTTAGGTGAAACTGGCCGGTCTTCTCTCTATTGATAAAAAATTAAATGGTTCGGTTGTTAAATTCAATACAGAGAATTCATAACGTCAGGAATTATCTCATCAATTTAAGACTATAAACGTGTTCTTCTTTATTCTGATTTTTTTTTTTCCTTCATTCTTTTCTATGTCGGTAGATGTTCGAACTTGTAAAGTTGGGCTTTTGTTTGGACTCCTACACAGAATAAGGATCTGAAGTTCTGAACCACATTTTATATGGCTCCACCTATTTGCCACCCACACTTTTCCTATTTGCCACCCTTATTAGAATTTCTAAAGTAATTATACTTTTAATTTTACTTTTCCCTAATTACCCACCTGCAGAAGTCAAATCAAATTTGACTATAACTAATTTATCTTCTTCTCCACTAACATCCGATTTTCATTAAAAACCCATTACAAGATGTTAACATTTGGTTAGATTTCTGTTAAAATTAGTGCATCATCATGTTGGATCGAAGTTCATGGAAGAAGAAGACGAAGATACTCGTGGCAACTACCACCAATCGATCTGAAAAAAATACAAACAAAGGTATTAAAAAAATGGCCTTACTATCACCACCAAAGAAACAATCTTCATTCCCTGCTTCCCACTTCCCTATCCAAAGCACCTTAAATTGTGGAGCCAAGAATCGTCCAGTGGGCGTATTCCTTCTTCTTCTTCTTTTATATACAGGGTGGGCATATCCAAAATCAAGTTTTAATTGCGGAGGAAATAGTCGTACTAGGAAATCTGATTTTAGTTTTAAAAATACTGTTCAAAATTAAGTCGATCGACCGAAAGTGGACGACTAGTTCTTTATCACAAGAACAAAATTCAAATTTAATCATGCTTTTTACATGCAATCAAATATTATAATTAGGTTTAGTTTCACCATATTTGGATTTTGGCTGAACAATAAAATCAAATTGAGAAGAAAAAATTAAGCAAAATATGAGTGAAGGTGGTGATTCTTAGAGAAGGTGCCAACTGCCGGTGATGTACTTTAGGGTTTTCAAAAAAAAAAAAAGTTATTAGGGTTGTTTTATTGTTGGGTGTAAATAAAGAGTCAAGAAGGTAGTATTTAGGATATATGCAAAAATATATGGGTGGCAAATAGGATAAGTGAGGGTGACAATTAATAAGGGTGGTAAATAGGAAAAGTGAGGGTGGCAAATAGGTGAAACCTTTTATATTTGGGAACATTATCTATATATCCCTAGTATGAGACCCCTTGAAAAATACCCTTTCAAACTTAATATATACCCCGCTTAATACATTACTAAAATACCCTCTTTTATATAATGTATATACAAAACCAATACCACTACACTTTTCAAAAGAAAAAAAAAACACTTTACTGTCCACTATTGCTGTCCACCACCGCCAACAACCACCAACATTGTCCACCGCCGCCACCAACCACCACCACATTCCGCCACCGTCGTGAACCACCACCGCCTCCGGCAACCACCACCACTGTCCACCGCCGCCAACCACCACCACCGCCAACCACCATCACCTTCTGTCACCGCCGCCAACCACCACCACTTTCCGCCGCCACCACCACCACCGACAACCAGCACCACCGCCAACCACCACCACCGCCAACCACCACCACTGCCCACCACTGCAAACCACCACCATCGTCGCTAACCAGCACCACCACCACCAATCATCACCACCGCCGCCAACTACCACCACCACCACCACCGACAACCAGCGCCACTGTGCACCACCACCACCACCGACGCCGCCGACCACCACCATTTTCCGCCACCGCCAACCACCAATTCCACCACCACCATGTGGAGTCAACTTGTTGAAGTTGTCTCCAAATCTGAAGGCAACTTGCTGGAGTTGTTTCCAAAAGAGGAGGCAACTAGCTCAAGTTGTCTCCAATAAATTGTGTGTAGGAACAAGTTACAAAAGAAAAATGGAGCCAACTAGCTCAAGTTGTCTCCGAATCTGAGACAACGAGCTCAAGTTGTCTTCAAAATTGAAGGCAACTAGCACAAAGTTGTCTTTGAATCTCAAGCCAACTAGATAGAGTTGTCTCCATATTTGAATGCAACTTGAACAAGTTGCTTTCAAATATGGCGGCAACTAACTCAAGTTTTCTCCACATATGGAAGCAACTCGGACAAGTTGTGATATTTGTCGCCACCAACACCAACCTAACCTTGTAACAACTCATTACCACCACCTGCAGCTGCAGCTGCAACTGCTTCTTCTCACACTTTGCAGAAGAAACCACCAATTTCAGCTCACCACCTGCTATTTCATTACTTTTAAACACCATGAGTCAACAACATCAATCACCAACTCTCTTCTCCAGCAGCAACAACTCCACAACACAAGCATTGCAGCTGTATTACTTGCAACTTGCTCCAGTTCATCTTTACATTTCATCTCGATGTAATGCACTATCTCGCACCGCCATCACCTGCAAATCACTGCACTTTTAACCACCACACTTCACTTTAGCTGCAAATGCTTATACACATTCAGCTTCAATGTCTTGCCAAGCCATTTCACTAACAGCTCACCCATTCACCTTTGCCTCGAGCCATGACTAGCTAAGCAGCAGCAGCACCTGATGGATATATTTATGTGTCTATTTTGTTCTCAATTATGTGTATTGTTAGTGCTCGATTTTGTACTTATTTTGGTATTTTATGGTTTTATAGGTGTTTTTGGAGAAATAAGCTTTTGCGGCGAAATTGGCTCGAAAAGTGGTTTTTGCGCTCGTGGGAGAAAATTACTATTCGCACCCCTCAAATGGATAAGGGGCACCTCAATTACTAAGGGGCGACCACTTGCTATTCACACCCCGATCTGGATAGGGGGAGGTCATCTTCTCCGTTTGAAAAACTAAATTTGGCGGGAAAATGGTCACAGCTCTCTGCGTACTTGCTGTATTGAATTTGGTCGAGTTATTATCGGATTTTCTCGCTAGATTGGGTTCGAATTAGCCTGTTAGGACAACACAGGATTGGTAATGGGTTTTGAATCGAAAAACAAGGGAGTTACACGTAATCATGACTAAACAGGGAATGGAGTTTCTCGGGATATTTTTTCCGAGTATATATGGAAGTTGCGTGCAGTTTAGGTCATACTATATCCTTGAAAGGAGTTTGGATGAAGCAAAAGACGCGTAAGAGAAGAAAAATAAGGAAAGAAATCAATCCAGAAGCAATAAATCAGTGACTTTGTGGAAAAGAAAAGAATATACTTGGAAGGATTTACTCGAGTTAGGAGAGGCTTGTGGTGTATAAAAGGGGCTGTAAGAGTCCCAACAGGGGTGGTCGAGAGTTTTGGGTATGCTTCTGGGAAGGAGGAAAGGCTGCAGAGGAGTTGTAGCAGCAGCAGGAAGAAGAAGAAGAGAAGGAGTTGCAGACGACACTATAGAAGTGTCGTTCTCAAGAACCCTAGAACACGAAGAACATAAGACGCGCAAGAAACTGTCGCAGATAACTATCGCTATTCAACAGCAGAACTAAAGTATCGTTTAAAGGGCGCCTTATTTCTTCGTAATGTGATCTTTTGTAATGCCTTTTCAGCGTTGCAAACTGCCTGAGTTATTAGCTTTCTCTTGTTTTTCACATTATTTGAGCTATGAACAATTATTTTGAGCACGTGAATAATATGAGGAGCTAAACCCCAACACTGGGATGACGGAGGAAGCCATATTTCATGTGTGTGGTAATTATATTTAATTCTTTTATGACTACTTACACTATTATCAATCGTTTTATGATTTTTCTTAATTGATTGTGATGTCATATGATGATGTATGCTTGGTCTAAGTGCTTTTGATGCGTCATGCTAGTGATTTACAGTCAATCTTTTAAGAATCTACCTTGGCAAAGAACTAGAGTCAATATTATTTGAGCTATAATTGTTTGGAATAAATATACGAATCGCATGAATGAGTTATGGTGGAATCCTGAGTCCTAGTAATCTCTCGATTTTTGTGACAAACTTGTGAATATATTTTATTTATTTTTAGTATTTTCTTAAATCAAACCTTTACAAGCCCAAGTTGAACGAACTTTTACTACCACTTTACAACAACAAATTAAAATCACATCAAATTTTTGGCGCCGCTGCCGGGGCTTCTATTTAGGTTTTAGGTTTTAGAGTTATTTCTATTTTTATTTTGTATATTTTTTGTTCTCTTTTACGCCTTTGGTATTTTTCGATTCTTTTCAGATTTGGAGCGAAGCTACAAGGAAAGAAAAAGTGCTATAAAAGGAAAGCATCGCCAAAGAAGGAAAGAAAAGAGGAATCCAAAAGGAGTGAAGAAGAAGATTTTGTATATAGCTATTTTGTTTTAGTTTTAGAAACTGTAAATAGGGTTGTATTTTTGTAATTTTTCTTTTTATTTTCGGACACTTTTTGGACTTATTTTTGGACTTGGACTTCATTATTTTTGAAACCCTAAGGAAGGGTTAAAAATTAAATATAAACTGTTTGCAGGGAAGGACGACAGTTACGATACTGTCTCGGCCCCTCGGGTTCGTACACTGACATAGGAGTCAGTGGCCTGATTCGACTTCAACGGTTCATCGCCCGTCTGGTACGGGAGGTAAGACTCTATCCACCCACGAATCCCCTGTCAGTGGGTTTTTATTTTGTGTGACAACTCACACCCCTGCAAATAGAATGTCGAACTGGTATTACAATAGCCAATACAACGAATATCCGACTGAGTTTCAAAATGAACGTTACTACTTTGACCATAATGTGAATAGTGGTTGGGAACATCAGCCTTTTCAAGGTTATGGCTCATACCATGATGAGCCCAATTACTATCCACACATGCACGGGTCATACGAGCAAAATTCTTATATTTCCCCTTTAGAAGAGTCTCTCAGGAAATTAGAGGAGTCGACACGTAAGTTAGCTAAGATGAATAACTTAGTTTATGACGAAAGAGAACTTTCTATAGAGGAATCCCTCAAGATGATAGCGGAGACGAACGAAAGAATTGCTCGAAATAATCTAGATTTCCAATACAGTGTTTCCAAAAATACCCTTGAAAATGAGGATAGTTATTTGCATAATCAAGATGACGAGGATAAAATTGGTAACACTACTTGTTTAGATGAGGTTCAACCATTTTCATGTTATTATAATGATGATCATGATGAGGATAGTGTTGATGAAGAATTTGAAATAAGTAGGCATAGTGATCAGGAATTTGTTACTCCAATTGAGCTTTACAATGATAATATTTCTAGTTCAAATTCAAATAATTTTAATAATTATTCACCTATTCAAAAGGACGAGGATTTGACTAGAGATACCACCGTTTTAGACGATGTAGTATTTCCTTATGATTACGAAGCTGATGATAGTTTTGAGGAACGAGTTTATTCTGAGAATATTGTTTTCGAGTCTAGCGATTTAGAAACATTAGTCTTAGATAAAGAAGATGAACTCGTAGAGCTTTTAAATATGAGTGAGGATGCACCTTCCGATTGTAACTTAGAAGAAGCAATTGACCATTTTCAGGATTCCGATGATCTAGAAATTAGGGAAATTGTAGATAGTCTATCTAGAGACACCAAAAACTCTAAGTTTGGGGGTGATTATCATTATCCTTGTGCCTTACCTTTAGCTTTTACAGAGATCCCTCACTTGGGACTTGATATATGTGCCTCAACCATTTTACAAGATTATCTTCATACACGTTTTCCTGAACCTAGTGATGTCCATAAAGAAGTTCAGTTGTTAGAAACCCATCCTCTGGTTGATGTGGTTAGCACAGGCTATGATACCCAGATTGACTTTGTTTTCCCACCAAATATTTTTTAACCAATTATGGGAACGTACGAGTTCAAAATGTGTCAGTTATTAAGTTTTGAGACTGAGCCTAAGTACTTTAGGAGAATAGAAATGACACATTTGCCTAAAATTGACCACCACTTTCATCGTGGTCAATTGTGTGAGTCAAACCTGATTGACTTTAAGGATCCACAGTTATTTAGGTTATTATTATGTGCTTCTAAGTTTTTACTTGAGTTTTTCCAGACTCTAATACCTGAATCGGATCTTAACTATGAGGAAATGCAACCCATGAACATATTTTATTTGGACCCAGTTATAGAACCTGAACCTGAACCACAGCTAGATGTAGTTGTCTTAAACAGGAAACTAGACAAGGGTATGCTTTATTTGTTCATCTTCTTGGCATGTTGCAGATTCCTTTCACTTGTGATAGATCTATTTGGTTTTGATGACCCACAGAAATTCCGGCTATTACTTTATGATTTTATGAGGTGACTAATCCTTTCTTTGTCTGGCTGAAGACTTTAAACTTAGCACTTCTTGGGAGGTTACCCAATATTCATGCGACACAGTAATATCTTTCCTTAACTCTTTTACTTCAAATGGTAACAGTTTCTCCTTGTTCATGCTTATAATTTTATCTTTAGAACATTGAGGACAATGTTAGATTTAAGTTTGGGGGTATGGGAGAAACTTTTTAGTTGCAATAAATAAACTCCAGAGCCTAGAAATTTATGCTTATTAAGGATGGCACTAACCAACTAAGTGGATGGAAGCATTTTGGTTGTAGGAGTTGAGGAACCAATCTGATTAGATGGAAACATCTAAAGAGTCTATTCATAAAAGTACAGAGCTCAGGTGTTAGAATTAAAGAAAAAACATGGTAGTTTCGCCATATCTCGTTGAATCCTTTTCACTTCTATTTTTATTTTGTTTTCTTTAAAATATGTTTCTCTAAGTTATTAGGTTGGGCTCACGATTCAAGTTGTTACCACTGCTAGGGTGAAATAGAGTGATTGAGATACAAAAAAAAAAAAAAAAAAAAAAAATTTGAGACCAGACCATCAGACCAACCGGAATAAATTCAATAAAGTCGACCACTGGAACCCTTGTATATGCCAGTTGTGTTGACCTAGAGTTAGGATTATCGACCACTGGTCCCCTTGTATATGCCAATATGTTGATATTAGTCCAGACCAGTATCTCATTCCATTAGGATAGGTTCATTTTGGCAGTGGCCTTCAGACAGATATGAGAAACATCGTTCACCTTAGTCAACATCAAAACCATCTATGTTTTTCTATATCCATTTCTTAATCTATCCATGTGATTGGTTGACTCCGGTTATGATGTCTAGAAACTATCTGAGTAGAGCTCTGTGACTTATATATGAATTTTAGTATGCTTGAGTGCAAACTCGTGTACATCAATTGGAATTTCGCATCAGGGTACTTCCTCCTGTAGTCAATAAGTATGCCAACCAAGGAGATTCTTTAGTGCTTTCCAAGGTTCTGCGTAGATAGCTAGAGTATGGAGTATAAAGGTTTTGTGGGTGCACCTCTGGTAAACCCTCCCGAGACTATAACTCGGCCACTAGGGCCACCTAGGGGTTTAAAGGCTTATTGCATACGCTAAATGCAATCGACGATGCCTGCGACAGTGAGTTAGGATTTTATTTTAATTTTATTTTTGCTCGAGGACTAGCAAATAATAAGTTTGGGGGTATTTGATGGACATATTTATGTGTCTATTTTGTTCTCAATTATGTGTATTGTTAGTGCTCGATTTTGTACTTATTTTGGTATTTTATGGTTTTATAGGTGTTTTTGGAGAAATAAGCTTTTGCGGCGAAATTGGCTCGAAAAGTGGTTTTTGCGCTCGTGGGAGAAAATTACTATTCGCACCCCTCAAATGGATAAGGGGCACCTCAATTACTAAGGGGCGACCACTTGCTATTCGCACCCCCAGTCTGGATAGGGGGAGGTCATCTTCTCCGTTTGAAAAACTAAATTTGGCGGGAAAATGGTCACAGCTCTCTGCGTACTTGCTATATTGAATTTGGTCGAGTTATCATCGGATTTTCTCGCTGGATTGGGTTCGAATTAGCCTGTTAGGACAACACAGGATTGGTAATGGGTTTTGAATCGAAAAACAAGGGAGTTACACGTAATCATGACTAAACAGGGAATGGAGTTTCTCGGGATATTTTTTCCGAGTATATATGGAAGTTGCGTGCAGTTTAGGTCATACTATATCCTTGAAAGGAGTTTGGATGAAGCAAAAGACGCGTAAGAGAAGAAAAATAAGGAAAGAAATCAATCCAGAAGCAATAAATACGTGACTTTGTGGAAAAGAAAAGAATATACTTGGAAGGATTTACTCGAGTTAGGAGAGGCCTGTGGTGTATAAAAGGGGCTGTAAGAGTCCCAACAGGGGTGGTCGAGAGTTTTGGGTACGCTTTTGGGAAGGAGGAAAGGCTGCAGAGGAGTTGTAGCAGCAGCAGGAAGAAGAAGAAGAGAAGGAGTTGCAGACGACACTATAGAAGTGTCGTTCTCAAGAACCCTAGAACACGAAGAACATAAGACGCGCAGGAAACTGTCGCAGATAACTATCGCTATTCAACAGCAGAACTAAAATATCGTTTAAAGGGCAGTCTTATTTCTTTTGTAATAGTCTGTTTGTAACGCCTTTTTAGCGTTGCAAACTGCCTGAGTTATTAGCTTTCTCTTGTTTTTCACATTATTTGAGCTATGAACAATTATTTTGAGCACGTGAATAATATGAGGAGCTAAACCCCAACACTGGGATGACGGAGGAAGCCATATTTCATGCGTGTGGTAATTATATCTAATTCTTTTATGACTACTTGCACTATTATCAATCGTTTTATGATTTTTCTTAATTGATTGTGATGTCATATGATGATGTATGCTTGGTCTAAGTGCTTTTGATGCGTCATGCTAGTGATTTACAGTCAATCTTTTAAGAATCTACCTTGGCAAAGAACTAGAGTCAATATTATTTGAGCTATAGTTGTTTTGAATAAATATACGAATCGCATGAATGAGTTATGGTGGAATCCTGAGTCCTAGTAATCTCTCGATTTTTGTGACAAACTTGTGAATATATTTTATTTATTTTTAGTATTTTCTTAAATCAAACCTTTACAAGCCCGAGTTGAACGAACTTTTACTACCACTTTACAACAACAAATTAAAATCACATCAACACCAACACCTGCAACTGCTGTAGTTTCTCGCCAGCACAACACCCACCAACCTGACTCTTGTAACTGCATCTAATTAAGCTGCAAGAAACACCATCTTCTTTTGTAGCTCTTTCATGTTTCAATCTTCTCAGCATACAACCTTCTTCAGTCCCTGCATATCAACAGCATACCAACAACATTACAAGCTTCAGTTGCAACCTTCCCCGATCTCCACCAGTGCCTTACTGCTACAGCATCTCCATAGCTATCTCGAAGCAACTCAAATCCATTTCTAATCCATTTAATCACCATCCAACAACACCAATTCCACATCAACTCAGCAACAACTCCATACCCTTAAATCTCCTCCTCAACCACATTGTAATCTGTAGCTTTAATCCCATATGCAATTCCATTCTCAGCACTTCAGCCAAATCTTGACTCATTCTCAAATTCAGTCATTACCTTCACTGCAGACAACCACCAATATTTCCTTTCTTTTCCTGATTTCAAGGGTTTGAAATCAAACCAGCACAATATGTTTGAATCACCCATCTTCTCATTCCTCAATTCACAAATCGAAATCAAATCCTTCTTCAATTCCGTTCTCAATACATTCAGAAAATCGATACTCTCCTGTAATTCCTCCATAAACCCAATTAAATCAAACCCCTCTCTCAATTTTCAACATAAAGCCATAAACCCAACTTCTAACTCTAAATCACTCGAAAACCTAAATTTCTATCTCGATCGATTGGATCTTCAATTGACATTGAAATACCTCTTAAAATGAGAAGAATACGAACTGTAGATTGGTGACTATGAAGTTCGATTCGAAGATTTGATTGATTCCATATGAAGAAATATATTATCTCTCTCAAAATTTTATATCGTCTCTGAAAAATCTCTGTCTCACTCAAATGAACCTAAAATAAGTATGAACGACGGCGAAGATATGGCGACGTTGATAGTGGTTACGGCGGTGAAGAAACGGTGCTGATGGTGGTAGTGGTGTTGGGTGATGGTGGAGGAGAGAAAAGTAGAGAGATTGAGAGATGGAGAAATCTCCAATCTCAAACGGTGCTGATGGTGGTAGTGGTTTTGATATTAATCTTTACAAGGTGATGGTGATGGGGACGATTCTGGTTCTGGTGTTGGTGTTGGTGGCGTTAGCGGTGGCGACGGAGACGGATATGAAGATGGTGGTGGCAGTGGTGGAGAGATCCATTGACTTTTCCCGGGTGAGAAAGAAAAAGATGAAGTATAAAATGTAAAGGTTAAAAATGGGATTATATGAATAATTTTTATGTTCATAATTTCAATTATGCCATTAGGGGTATATGTAAAGACCCATAAGGTTATTTGTGCTAAGCCCATGGATAGTAGGGTCATATATAACATTCCCACTTTATATTTTGTTACCCTACATTCCCTAAATTGCTATATGCCAATATTGAATAGGACGGGTCTGGAAATTGTGTTTTTTAAGGGAAAGTTAGGAAATGCAAATGTATCAGAAAACAAGTTTGTGTAGAGAGTTCTGGAGGCATGAGCTGAATTAGGTGGCATTAAATCATTTACCTAAGAGTTTTATTTCATTGGGAATAACCATATTTTGCCCCGCCCAGCCAAATCAAAATTCTCATCAGCGTTTTACATGCCAGTTAAATTGCGTACATAAAACTTTTGCAACTTTCCGATCCCAGTAATTTTCATACAACTCCACGTCATCTTCTAAATATGCATATGGACTCTTACTACTAATTGGCATATTATAAATATAGGTTTTCCCTCTTTACTTCTATTAATACTATATGTTATTGCAAGAATCTAAGTAAGTCTTAAAAAATTCACTTCTCTAACACACTCACCCCTCTCCAATTTATATCCATCCAACTTTTCTTTAAACTTTCATTTTTTATTTTTATTTTAAAAAAGAGGCATGCTTCAATTGTATTGATAATAATGATCTGATTTAAAATCGGTAGAGATTACAGATCCAACCAAGAAGTTTCCAGCAATTACAAGTATCTCAAGCAGACAACAAACACAATCAAAATCAGGCCACTCAACAACATAGTTACAAGACTTAAACTGAAGAAGAATCCTAACCATTTTAACTAACTTTCAAAGAAGCATAACAAGTTTAAATGGCCTAGTTTGGATTAAAAGTAACATATCCAACCAATATAACAAAACTACAATCTGTAGAAGTGTTAGGATCCAAAGATCTAACCATTTCTCAAGGGTATTTCTATAAACATGGTAAAACAAATGAACCAGGTATAGAAGGATCCAAAGATCCACCCATTTTTCAAAAGTTTTTTCAAAGTAACAGTAGCAGTAGCATAAATCGGTCATCACAAGTCGGAATTGGTCTGAATCGGTCTGGTTCTACATCGGAATCGGTCTGAAACTAAGAGTTGTTGGTTTTGTTGGTGCTGCTGGTGTCTCTGGTATTGTTGCTGGTGTATTAGAACATATTGCTGGCTCTGGTGGCTTTTGAGTACCTGATGCTGAAAACCTAAAACTGAAAATACTAGTTGAAACGAATCTACATCTAAGGAAAAGTAGATCGATGAAACATCCCAAAGCAGGAATATCACATTGACCTAGAAAGGGAGAAATTGAAATCCGGTCATCCCCAACAACAGAGAAAATCTCGTATCTTGTTAGGGTTGGTGAAGATGAAGAAGTTGCTTCTAGTTTCTCATAAATCACGACTAAGAATGATGGGATGCCCTGATTTCTTCTCGGAGAAAAATCACAAACCATACCTACATCAACAATCATATATCTATAAAATGAACCCTAAAAAATTGCAAGAGAATCAACGAAGTAAAAAGTAGCAGCGAGAAACAGGGTGTAATAGAGCTTGGGTGTTGATTTGATCCCGATCGAGCAAGAAATATTTAGGCGAAGAGAGTTTTCGTTGCAGAGGTTTTTGGGAGAGAGAGAGAGCTTTTCATCAAACTCTACCAAAACAACAATTTGAACATCAATTATATATATACATACCATTTTTCTTTTGTGATCAACTATTGTAGCTTCTTAGCCTTTCTATAGTATCCTTATTTTCATCATCATAAAGTGGATAGATTACCTAAATGTGCAGCAAACTATACCCCTCTTAATACTCTAAATTCTTGCCAAGAGGGGCATCGGTTTATCCTGATCGTATCTCTCTTATTTATGGTCATACCCATCATCCATCGCGATGCATTAATCCTTAATTATTCCTATTTAGGTTTTCTACTTCACCTTACTAGTTGAACAACCCTGCATTCTCACCTGCCATATAAGAAAAGGTAATCGATGGGAAATCAGAACATGCACTATAAGTCTATAAGAATAAATATGAGTTTTCCTTTGAAAATTTGGGAAATTATTGTCTTCAAGGATATGCTTGAATTATCATAACATAAACGATTTCAGTAATTGGACAATTGGTGTGCTATGTTTGTATTTCTATCGATGCTCTTTTTACAATTAATTCATATTCATGAAGGAAAGCAAGTAAAAGTAATCATTTCACTTGCCGATGTAAAGAGAATTACATAAACATACCTGAACAAAAAATGTGGAAGCAAAATACTATACTGAGGCCGCAGTTAAGAACATGGTTTTTTCCAGTAAAACATTTTTCAAACAGTATGAACGCACTGTGATTAATCCTACATACTTAAGAATAAACATTTGTAAGGAAATTAAAATATGCTTTGAAATTGAAATTGAAGTTAACTCATTAGTAAAAGTATGTAACGCTGTGGAAAATACAATCAAAGGAAGTTACTTTGGGACTGTGTCTTCTATATACTTTTGACATGTTGTTCTTATGCATATAGATTCTTATTGGTGATTAAATATCTCAACTAAAAGAAGACTTGATACAACATAATTAAATTATCAAGTAAGAACATAAGATAAGCAAAAGATTAAGAGAGCAAACCCTATAAGATGTCTTTACTAACCAAGTCATCTTTCTTCTCATATTTGTTCTTCACATATCTTATCTTCACACAAAAAATCATATACTTGTTTTGTTTTTCTCTCAGTAAGATTATTTGTTGTTAATGTATCTCAGACTGCAAAATAAAAATTAAGGATCGAGAGAAGAAGATCAAACGCAAAAAACTCAGTTTTTTTTTCCGCAGAAATAAATTTTTTTCCGAATCAACCACTAATAGTTGGTTATAGGTTTAGTTTGCATGATTATTTTTTTCCGCGAAAATATTTTTTTTCCCTTTCTTTTTCTCACGGAATATCTGATCGTAGAAAGTTGGGAAGTTCTATGAGAACAGATAGAAGCAGCGCTCCTTTCACCAATTATGGATTCAACAAATATTAAGGGTGGGCGGTGTTCACCGTTGAATGATGAGGTGGATTTTCTCACCATTCAACGTGGGGGCGTTATTGAGTTAGTCTTTTAACTCAATAATATGTTCTACGCACTGGGCGTATTGAACTTCTCATAACATTTACAATTTTACACCAAAAAAGATGATAGTAAAAATCGGTACGTAACCTGTGAAACGCACCTGGTTCAATAAGAAGTTTTAATATGATGTGGCGGGGCGTCGCGGTGTATTAAACCTTGATTACATCTCTAAAAGGATGTAATTTCAAGGCTCGTATCAATTCACATTACTGACTCACAAACACATGGTTAACCGATGGAAAAGAGCTCGGTTCAGTGCACAATATGGGCAGGTAAACTGGTCATTCTTCCAGGCCTATTTACAAACAACCTTTCATATATTGCGGCAAATAATATATCCAATAATTAAAATCTCAGAGGATATCCTGTCATGTAACGATAATCTCAGTCCACATGTTGGCTAGTTTAGAAGGTAGGTTTTTATTGTACCATATTAGAGATTGATACTCATACACAAAATAAGGACCTGAACAACATTTTATATTTTGTTACCCTACATTCCCCGAATTTCCATATGTCAATATTGAATAGGATGGGTCTCGTAATTGTACTTTTTAAGGGAAATATCGTACTTTCCATATGTCAATATTGTACTTTTGAATAGGCAATACAAATGCACCGGAAGCAAGTTTGTGTAGAGAGTTTAGGAGGCATGAGCTGAATTTGGTGGCAGTAAATCATTTACCCAAGTTTGGTATTTCATTGGGAATAACCATGGTTCACTCCACCTCGCCAAATCACATCATCTTTTTACATGTCAGTTAAATTGCGTACGTAAAACCTTTGTAATTTCCCGATACCGGTAATTTCTATACAACTCCACATCATCTTCACAATATTCATATGTACTCTTAAGAATAGTATAAATATAGGTTATTCCTCTTCACTTCTACTACTACTATCGGCTATTGCAAGAATCTAATCAAACCTTAGAAAACTAACTTCTCTGACTCCCTCACTCCCTCTCCAATTTTTATCCATCCATCTTTTCTCTAAGCTTTCATCAAATTCTTCCCAAACAACAATTCAAACGTCAAGTGTATATATATATATATATATATATATATATATATATATGCCATTTTTCTTTTGTTCTCAACTATTTTATATTACTATCCTTTTTATAGTATCCTTATTTTCATCATCATTAAATGGATAGATTACCTAAATGTGTTGCAAACTATACGCCTCTTACTCTTTTAACATTCTTGCCAAGAGCTGCTTCAGTTTATCCTGATCGTAGCTCTCTTATTTATGGTCATACCCATTTTACTTCACCAGTCGCGATGCATTAAGCCTTAATTGCTCCTATTTAGGTTGTGTACTTTACCTTGCTGGTTGAACAACCCTGCATTCTCACTTTCCATACAAAAAAAAAAGTTAATCAATGGGAAATCAGGACATGGACTTTAAGGATAAAGAGGGAGTTTTCGTTTGACAATTTTTGAAATTATTGACTTTAAGGATATGCTTGAATTATCCTAATATAAATGATTTAAGTAACTGGACAATTGTTGTGCTATGTTTATATTTCTGTCTGTGTAATATTTTAATAATGATTTCTATCGTTGCTCTTTTTACAGGTAATTCATATTCATGAAAGAAAGCTAAGTAAAAGTAATCTTCACCTGCTAATGTAAAGAGAACTATATAAATATACCTGAACAAAAAAAGTGAAAGCAAAAGGCTAAGCTAAGGTAGCAGTTAAGAAAGTGTTTTCTTCTAGTGAAACATTTCTTCAAACACTATGAACGCACGGTGATTACTCCTACATACTCGGGAACAAACATTTTTAAGGAAATTAAATTATGTTTTGAAGTTGAAATTGAAGTTAACCGTTCAAGGTAATTTTCACATGATCATCTTTGAATTAATATTTAGTTTCCAACAAATAAATTGTCTCCAACTAAACTCGTCAAGAATACAATGAACTTAGCTAAAGCTAGATTAGTAAAAGTATATACCGCTGTGGAAAATAATTTACCATCAAAGAAAGTTACTATGGGATTATGTATTTTATATTATTTTGCCATGTTGTTCTTCTACACATAGATTCTTAGTAGTGATTAAATATCTATATTACAAAGGACAACTGTGTTTTTTCATATGGACGGTCATCAACATTTCAGACACATAAGGACGGTTAAGACGAGCCATTAATATGTGTTTTCACTATCCTTTTTGGTTGGTCGCTAATATATATTTTAGACATATAAAGAACGACAGACAGAGGTGTCAACGGATAAAAATCCGTCGGATTTTGACCAATCCGTTAAGGTTAAGATTAAGTCTTATCGAAAATCCGATATCCGATAAAATCCGACGGAATCCAAAAATCCTAAACCGATTCCGTTAGGCTAAGTTATCGGATATCAAATTTTTTTCCGATAAAATCAGGTTTCTGGGAAAAAAAAACTTAAAACAGGAGAAAAACAGAGTCTTTGAGTTCAAAATGTTGTAAAATCCACAGTGGAAAAAAAAACTGAAGTACACAACATCAAACACAATATTACACTCTCAGTCTCACACATCACACATGAAAAGAAAGTATAAACTACAAAGCCACACAAACAAATGCAAACTGAAGTACACAACATCAAAAAGAAAACATGCTAGTGAGTAGTAATCTTGCTTGGCTGCCTGGTTGCATATTGCATCATTGCATCAACTTCAGTCTTTGATTTCCATATCTGCATTAGTACACAAACATTTAAATCAAAATCAGAAATCAAAAGAAGAACAACACATATGGTTTGCCAGTAGAATGAGAACAACACATATGGTATTCCAGTAAAATCCACATTTATGCGGGTATATATCGATTATTGAGATGAGTCAAAGATATACACAATCCATTGCTATTGACATAAATGGTAGTTTTTGGACAGTGACAGAAATGCGAACCAACCTTTATTAACCCAAGAATCAAGAAGAAAATATGGTCTTACATAAATTACAATCACACTCCTATATGTTTTCATATACACACACACTAATCCACTGTCACACCAAACCAAAACCATGTCAGTCTCTTACAGAGTCTCATTTTATTCACCCCAACTCAACTAGCATCATGATAAATAACACAAAATTAAATTCATCCCAATGTTACAAATTCATATAGAAAGGTGCAAAATTAGCAACCGATTTTTGTTCAAGACAAAACACTCTCACTCTCCGCAATTCTTCAATGGACAAGATTTTTGTTCTTATCACCATGTCCACAGAGAGTTCTACTCTCCTCCATTAATCTTATTTTCTTGTACTTGCCCTTCGGAAACTATTCTCTAGATTTCTCAATAAGAATAATAATACTTCCATGAACAAACCCTTGATTACTAGTCAATCAGCTCATCAAAACATAACCCAAATCATGGAAATTGAATATAGTCAATCAAACAACTCAAAACCCTAAATTCAAATCAAATAAACCCCCACCAATCGTCATCTCTATTCAAATTTCAAACCCAATAATCAAAATCAAGATCGGAACCCTAATTTTCTTTGAATTCATTTGTAATGAAAAAGCTAAAAGAAGAACATAATTAATTCTAAAAGTTAAACACAGAAATATGCAAATACGCAATCGATTTGGGGAAAGAAAAAACCTAACTTTGAAACTATCGATTAGATTCATGACTAATGACTTACTTCTTGAGTGAGAGTCTCTGGTCATCAATATTCTCGATCAAATCGATCACTCGGTCCCTCTCTCTCGATTCTGTGTTTTTGTGTTAAGTTTTGTTTCATGAGTATGGAATTGTATTCCCGGGAATATGATTCCATACCCTTGTTTGGAATGTGTAATAACTGCAGGAATTCTATTCCTTTACTTTTAGATTTCCCAAATATGGGGGAATAAAAAACCCACCTTCTACCTCCCTAGAATGTGGGTTTAGGATTCCCGTCAGTTGGGAATCAATTTTCTTTTAATATTTTTTTATTTTGGTAACTATTCCCTTACTTTTTGATCCTATCCTGAATAAACCAAACAAGATTAAAGGAATCATATTACAAGGGAACTATATTCCTAGAATCATATTCCCATGTATCACATTCCCTTCCCGTCAACCAAACACGTCGTATGCGTAATAACTTTGGTATTTTCTCTTGACAGTCGACAGATAATACCTAGGGGTAGGAAATTACAAGTACACCCCTAAGTTGTCGGATGTCGGATATTAGCCTAACGGAATGAGTCTCATCCGGTCCGATTAGGTTAAGAGGTAAATTTCTATAACATTTCCGGTTCGGAAATCGGATTAAATCCTATAGGATGTCGAATTTTCGGAAACGGACTTCGTAAATTTATTGACAGCCCTAACGACAGAGATAGCGCCAATAATATATGTTTACAGTCTCCTCTCCAGCTTTTCACGTTGGACGGAGATCCACAATTTAGACACATAAACAACCGCCCTGATTTACCCACTAAATATAACCTATTGATATTTACACTCATTTTGACTTGCCCCCATCTCTTACTCTTGCAATTACTCTTTCTATGTTACTTTTGGAATTAATTCCATTTTTTCTTCAAGATAATGTCATCTTGGCGTTACTCTCACTAACCTGTTAAGCATCGCATTGAACTCTTGGCATTTCAAAATTCCTTCCCAGCAGAGGCATTTCCCTTACGTAATCAAAAAAAAAATTGAATATCATTTACGAAATATAGTTGATTCTGGCTATCCTTCAACGAGTACGTCGATTAATTTACATCTGCTTCATTTTTTATACCTCTCAATGTTCTCTGCTTGATTTGTGATGAAAATATTATTTATATCTTAACACCCAATCCTCATCATCAACTCATTTGTGATTTTAGGGAATGGATATGTGTCTCGATTTTTTCAGCCTGATTACACTAAAGGGTGAGTAAAAAGTTTTTTTTTTCTTCTTCTTAATGTTTTCATTTGTATTGAGTTGGGTTGCTACTTCTAACAGTTATAATGGCTAACTTAGGTTACAGGAAAAATTGAGTATACTTTTTCCCAGTTATGAATAAAATTATAATGGCCAATTTAGATTACTGACACAAAACCTTTATAACTGTATGCCTTTAGGTTATAGGGAAAAGCATATGTTGTGTTGGGTTTTAGTTTTGAATAGGCCGTAAAAATAAAAAAGATTCATTTAATATTTTTTTTGGTTTTGATACTTATAATTGTTAATTTTTGGTTTTCATTACATATGGTTCGATTGCAGGAATAAAAAGACGAGAGTGTTTTGGAGCTTTTTCTTAATGTTGATACGAAGTCTTTCCAAGAGTAATGTTGTTCCGTTTGATATCTTTTTTTTTTGTCTATAACTTAATTGACTTGACAATAGGAAATTATATCAAGAAGTCATTTTTTTTTTAGTTTCTTAATAGTTGTCAGTTGCTTATATATACACACATATTGTGATTTATGAATTTGTTGTTGTAATATTTTAGTTTGTTGTTATTTAGTTTATGTTTTGAGTGGACCAAAAACATGTTGTTAAACTGGAGCAGGATTGGCATGTTACGGCACTTACTAAAACTGAAAAATCATGTTACAATTTTCACTGTAGATTTCTATATAAATGTAAGGGTTTACTTTATATTCTAACATAATTAATTTAGGGAGAAGTTACTTTTAAGCTGTAACTTATACATCCTTAATTTGTGATTGTAAGGCCGCTAATATAAAGAATATTGTTAAAGATGATATCACAAAAAAAATTATTGATGTGTGGTGTCTATCAAATTTTCTTTTGGGTGTGATCCATGTGGTCGTAAAGGTTATTGGTTTACAGATCTTTTTTTTCTTTCCATTCCAGCCGGGTTAACTTAGACAGCGAGGGAAGTTTCTTTTGGGTGTGATCCAAAAAATTTCGTGCCTCAAATCACTCTTTACAAAGTATTGAGCTTCCATCGATCAAGTTGTCTTCATATTTTCTCAATTAATATTTTAAAATTACGGTCTTAATTATTTCTCTTCATTGATTTAATGATTCTTTTTTTGTAATTCATCATGTAACTGGATTCTTTTATAAATTGTTTTTGACATTTATGTCGTCTTTCTATCTTGTAGAATGAAATATAGATGATTTTTATGTTCTCGCTAGGTGGGAGTCGGCACAAGAAGCGGAAGTCCATCCTTAAAAATGTATACAAAGACTTGGTATGTTTTAACTTTTCGAACTTAAAACTATTATGTTCACTTCGGAAAACTCAACTTCACAAATTTTCAGCTTGCAGCTGCTTCCAAGTCTTTGTAACAGTTGTTCAGGTTCCTCTGATTGCTATAACTTTTTATGTGGGTTTAACTTTGTGTTATAAATTGTTGATAGTACTAAACACAAATTGCTGGCATTTTCCGTGTGTTGCTTAAGAATTTTTGGGGTTCAATGGTATATCTATATGCTACTTGAGTTAGTGTTTTGTTTCACAACATTGTTGTCGGTATGGGTGGAGTGTCACTATTTTGAAATGCTTGATTCACATAAAGATATTTTTGGGTTTGTCTGTAAGTGGTTTTCTGATATAATCTGTAAGGTTAGGTTGTTGTTTCTAATTAACATTTCCTAATTTAGTACTCAAATCCCAGCTTATGGGTTTTTCTAATGTGCTTTGATTCACAAATTGAGTTTCTTATACTCGGCACTCCATTTTTTATTTATTTAGCGGATAATAAGAAAAATAGGCTTGTTTCCTTATTTGGAAAGTCAAATGTTATTAGTTTACTAATTTACCAATGGAGGGACCACTTCTCCAATTTTGTTTCTCTCTTAATACAAAGAGGGGACCATTTCTCTCTCCATTTCCTCTCTAATATTAAATCAATGGGACCAAGGATAAATTAGGAAAAAGTATAAAAAATGTGGCAACCAAACAAGCCTATTTTTTAGAAATGGATGGAGTAACAATTTGACACCATACTTACACCTCCCGTAACTGATGAAAAACTGGCAAACATAGCAACCCACACATCCCCACTTTTGTGAAAAAAAACCAGAAAAACAAAGAAAAGAGAGAGGATGAACCGTAGAAACAGAGAAAAGTGTCACCACTTGGCCAGAATTTTGTGACCTTGTTCGTGCTCGTTTTTCTCCAGCCAAATTTGTTGATGCCAGGATGGCAATCAGTACAATTAAGCAGAAAGGTACAGTTCGAGAACACATTCCTGAGTTTGAACGTTTGTTGAACTTTGTTACTGATCTACCAAAGGATCACCTGGTCAATTGTTTTATTCACTCGTTAAAACCAGAGATCAGTTCTATGGTTAAGTTACTTGAACCCCAGACCTTAACTGCTGCTTTCACAAAAGCAATCAATCAGGAAGAAGTTTTAACACAACGACAACCTTATCGTCCTCCAATGTTTCGATCTTCCTCTGCTCCTTCCACTACTCATATTAAACGAAATTCCTTACCTGCTGGAGCTAAAAGACTTACTTGGGAAGAACAAAAAGAGAAACGCAACAAAGGACTTTGTTTCAATTGTGACCAATTATTTACTCCTGGTCATCTATGCTTGAAGCCGAAATTATTAATCTTAGAGGGATCTCCAGAGATGGTTGTATCAGATACTCCCTTTGCGCAAGACGAGACTATCGAGCTGACTGAGGATGATTCTGATGTTGCTATATCATTTAATTCTCTTATGGGTTCTTCTTTCCCTAGAACTATGCGTGTTAAAGGTATTTCTAAAGCTCAGACTCTTACAATTTTAATTTATTCTGGTGCCACCCATAATTTTCTTCATCCTACATTAGCTAAACGATGTGGATATTCTTTACAAACTAAGGATACTACACTTTGTGTTACGGTTGGTGATGGTGCTCAGATTAGTACATTGGGGGTTTGTGTTGATGTTCCCATTACAATGCAAGATTATTCTTTCACTGCTGATTTTCATATCTTGCCTATCAGTGGATGTGATGCTATGTTAGGAATACAGTGGCTGAGAACACTAGGCAAGATTTCTTGGGATTTTGAAAAATTGACTATGGGTTTCAACATTAATGGCACTGAAATCCAATTATGTGGTCATCATTCTTCTACTATAATGCTTTTGGATAGTGTGCCCATGCAACGTTTATTGGCTCGTTAATATTATGGTCTTTTCTTACAGTTTTCTACACAAGCTAGTACTTCATTAAATACGATGACCACTACATCAGCTGAGATTCAAAACATACTGTCTGAAATTGGTGATGTCTTTAAGCCTCCAACTTCACTGCCACCAGTAAGATTACATGATCATAAAATTCCATTAGTACCAGGATCAGCTCCAGTGAATGTTCGTCCTTACCGTTATCCCCATTTTCAGAAGGATGAAATCGAAAAGATTATGTCTGAGTTAAGATAAGCTGGGTTTATTCGTTCAAGCTCAAGTCCATTTTGTTCTCCTGTATTGATGGTTCGTAAGAAAGATGGTTCATGGAGAATGTGTGTTAATTACAGAGCTTTGAACAAAATCACAATTAAAGATAGATTCCTCATTCCAATGGTAGATGAATTATTAGATGAACTTCATGGTGCAATCATATTTACTAAGTTGGATGTTCGTTCTGGTTATTATCAGATTCGCCTTTACAAACCTGATATTCAAAAAACTGCATTCAGAATTCATGAGGATCACTATGAGTTTTTAGTGATGCCATTTGGATTCTCAAACGCACCAGCTACATTCCAGAGTCTCATGAATGAGATTTTCAAGCCTTATTTACGGAAGTTTGTGCTTGTGTTTTTCGATGACATCCTAATTTACAGTAAGAATATGGAAGAACATTTGAAACATTTGTCCATAGTGTTTGAGCTTTTGCGTCAACATCAACTATTTGTCAAGGAATCTAAGTGCACTTTTGCACAACCAACAGTTGGTTATCTTGGCCATGTCATTTCTTCTGACGGTGTGGTAGTCGAAAGTGATAAGATAAAGAGTGTTCTTGATTGGCCAATTCCAACAACAGTTAAAAACTTGAGAGGATTTCTTGGCTTGGCAGGATATTATCGCAAGTTTGTCAAAGATTTTGACAAGATCAGTGCCCCATTAACTAAATTGTTAAAAAAAGACTCATTTGTGTGGACTGATGCAGCTACTATTGCTTTTAGAGCACTACAACAAGCTCTTACTACTACTCCAGTTTTAATCTTACATGATTTCTCAAAGGACTTCTATTTGGAATGTGATGCTTATGGTAATGGTTTGGGAGCTGTTTTGATGCAGTCTGGCAGACCAATTGCGTATTATAGCAAAGGATTGGCAGGTAAGAACTTAAACTTATCCATTTATGATAAGGAAATGTTAGCCATAGTATCTGCAGTACAAAAATGGAGGCCATATCTCCTTGGTAGACATTTTAAGATTTACACTGATCATCATAGCTTGAAGTATTTTTTGGATCAAAGAATATCTTCACTGGAACAACAGAAATGGCTATCTAAGTTGTTGGGGTATGATTATGAGATAATATTTAGAAGAGGAAAAGAGAATGTTGTTGCTGATGCATTATCAAGAAATGTAAGCTTTCAATCATATACTATCTCTACTCCAATCTTCTCTGGTGTAACTGAAATTATTCAGGAAAGCAACAATGACTCTGCATTGGGAAAACTCATTGAGTTACTGCGCAATAATCCTACCTGCAAATCACATTATTCGTACACTGATGGTATTTTACGCTACAAATGAAGAATTGTTGTGTCTCCTATATCTGAGTGGTGCACAAAATTTTTACATGAATTTCATTCTACACCATTAGGAGGACCCTCTGGCTACTTTCGTACTTACAAGCATTCAGCAAAATTTTCATTGGAAGGGATTAAAAAATTCAGTTAAGACATTCATTGCTCATTATGATATTTGTCAAAGAAATAAGTCTGAAGCTATAGCTCCACCAGGTTTGTTGCAGCCACTTCCCATACCTGCTGATATTTGGATGGATATCTCAATGGATTTTATAGATGGATTTTCACAATCCTATCAAAAAACTTCTATTTTGGTGGTTGTTGATAGGCTCTCAAAATATGCACATTTTATAGCATTGATGCATCCTTACACTGCTGCTAATATTGCTGAAATTTTTGTTCAAGAAGTTTTTCGCTTACATGGAATGCCAAGAACAATCATCAGTGATCGAGATCCAATTTTTATGAGTCAATTATGGGAAGCGTATTTTGCTTTACAAAACACTTAACTATGTCGGAGTTCGGCTTATCATCCGCAAACAGATGGCCAGACTGAGGTAACAAATTGTACTCTTGAATGTTTTTTACGTTGTTTTGCTAGCGTTAAACCTTCAGAGTGGAGCAAATATTTTCCTTGGGCTGAATGGTGGTATAATACCAGTTATCACTCAGCTATTCGCATGTCCCCTTATGAAGCTGTGTATAGTAGATATCCACCAACAATTTCCAACTACTTGCCTGGAACTACATCAGTTCATGCTGTTGATCTCAACTTGCGCACACGAGACCATATACTTAAATTACTTAAATTTCATCTAGAAGTTGCTCAAGCAAGAATGAAGTCTTATGTTGATAATCGCCGTACTGAGAGGAGTTTTGCAGTCAATGATTGGGTATTCCTTCGTCTACAATCATATAGACAATCCACAGTGGAAACTCAATCATATTCTAAGTTATCCCCTCGCTTCTATGGCCCTTTTAAAATTATTTCCAGAATAGGGGAAGTTGCATATAAGTTAGATTTGCCTGCTGAAAGCCGTATTCATCCAGTTTTTCACGTCTCACAACTGAAACTTAAGCTTGGTGCTTCTATTGTGGCTGAAACAGTTTTGCCTAATGTTATTGATGATGAAAAGTGGGAACCGACAGCTATACTGGAAAGGAAGATGTTCAAGAAGGATAATAAAGCTGGAACTAAATGGTTAATTCAATGGAAAGATCACTCTCCAGAGGAAGCTACATGGGAAGATGCCGATGACATTCTTTTGCGTTTTCCAGATATTGAGGCTTGAGGACAAGCCATTTTTCAAGGGGGGTGGAATGTTGCAACACCAAACCGACTTCCTTATTACTTAGCTTATTTAGTTTACATAGTTTCCTAGTTTACGTAAGACTTCTGTTCATTAGCTTTTACTTGCTTACCAAGTAATTCAGTTTGCTTTAAATACTCGCCTGAGAATTGTATCGAACTACAACTTCAATTAATACAACTCAGTATTTTATCTTCTTCCCTTAAAACTCTTAAGCAGAGGTGGTTAACCCCCAACTTAAAGGGTTTTATCTAGGGTTCTTGCAATCCTGTTTGTGTTCAAGTTCTTTTATTTGTGCTCTAGTTGTTGTTTGGTCTAGAACCCTAACACAGTTCTCATCTATCTTCTCTTCTCTTCTCGATCTAACTCTCTCTTAAATGTTTCCCTGCTCTCTCTCTCTCTCTCTCAAAGGTTTCTGTGGATGAAACTCGATTCAGCGAGAAGATAAGACTAAAAGCGCACGTGTTGACCACATGCGCGTTTCATAGCACTTCTTAACCGTTCATTCTTGTCGAGGGGTACGATGGACAATTTCATATACCGTTGACCAGTCAACATGCCACATTTTGACTACTTAACTCTAAACTAACAGATTGGGGCATTTTGACTTATTTCAAAACGTCTGGGGCATTTTCACAAGGTGACCCCCCATTTTGGGGCATTTTGCCTATTTTCCCAAACTTTTAATTGAAAATTACAAATGAAATCCTCAATTAATAGAAGATTATTACAATTGTGGATAAATAAAGATATACAAATATACCATCATGCATGAAAAAAAGGATGTTTGCAACTAATTCCTCCTCTTTTATTTAAGGGAGCCTGAAGAGATTAGAATCTCATATATTTATTTATTTTGAAGCATAGAATCTCATATACAAGAAGCCCTATCAGACTAAAATTTAAGATATTAGGTTTCCTTGTTATCCAAATCGAACAGAGGTTTTTTGCCTGTGCCCAAATTCATATCCAAATGGAAAAATTTCGGGTCATCACTATCACTTTTCGGGGCATCAAATATATTTTTAGACTTGTAGAGACCGGATATACGACTTCCCATGGATTCCCTAATTGTTGTATGTAGACTAATGGTACTCATCAAAAACGCTTCTCCAACTTCCTTGCAATCCAATGTTACATCTCCCTGTTTCGGAGTCGAACCATCCTCCGTAAACGCCAGCTTTTGATTTTCAGAGAGTTTTCCACACGATAGTAACACATCATCAGTTGCAATGCAATAAAAGGAAAACAAAAAGAAATTGTAACACCATTATCTCAAGTAGGAATTACCTATAGGTACTATTATAGTGTTCTTAGTTAGTGGCAGGTCCACCCACTAAAGCACAGTAACCAGAGGTCCATAATTAAAAGAAAAGAGAAAAATGGACCCAATTTTTTAAGCCTAGGTCCTGCACACGTGTGGGATGATGTATGTGAAATTTAAAAATACCACAAATGACCTTCCCTATTTAACAGACCTATAAGCACGATAAGAACATTTGACATTTCAGTTTTCGTTTTCATTTTCTCTTTCCTCTCACTGCTGTGGCGATTCAATTTGGACAAATCCAATTTATTTTTCTTCTTTTTCTCTTGAAATTTTTATTTTAGGGTTTTCACGATCTAATCGTTGTTGTGTTTGATTACGCTTTCGATATCCATGTTTGATTTGTTGATTATTTACTAGATCTAGATGAATAATCACATTTTTTTGTTCATTTGGTTATTAGATTTGATTATACCAGTTCCATTTTGTTGGTTTAAGATTTGTTTCAGTTCGTTTTTGTATATGAAGCAACAGTACGTATATCCCGTACTGACAGAAACCTGGTCTATTTTTGAGAAGAAGAAGAAGAAGAAGAAGAATAAGATGCACCGTTATGATTTACGACGAGAAGATTGTTTGTGTTTCCGGGTATGTTTTCTAATCATCTTCTTTGATTATTTTGTTCGTTTTCATTCTTTTGATTTGTTTTTTGATTGTATTATGAAGATCAAATCGATTTTCATGACGTTTTTATATTTTTAGGTGCGTTACAGTTTGCTACTGTGTATGAATTGACAGTACGTATACGACGTACCGATATAAAATTCTTCTGATTCTGTTTTATTCAAAATTTTACCACTTTTTTTGGGTTGATCCATTAGTACATATATGAAATACTCAAATAAAAGTGTTTCGATTCTATTTTTTCATAAATTCGTTACTTGTTTTACACATGCAACTGAAATTTAGATTACGAATCAGCAGTACATATATGGTGTACTGAAAAATTATGCTTTAATTTTGTTATTTTTGTAGTTTTGGATATTTTTCTTCTTCGATCTAGAAGTATATATATGGAATACTGAAAAAAAAAAGTGTTTTATTCTGTTTTTTTTATAGATTCATTACTTGGTTTTCACATGCAACTGATTTTAGTTTCATTTTGGTTGGTTTTGATTTGCTTTTGAGTTACTTTTGTGTATTAATCATCGGTACGTATATGATATACTGGTGGATTTTGATGAAACAAGTTCAGATCTAAATAAGAAAATCATGTTTATGTTTATTTCATTAGTAGATCTGATATTTTTATGGTTTTTGGTTTGTTTTTCAATTTTCTTTTGTGTATTAACCATCAGTACATATATGACGTACTGTTTTCTTTTTGTGTTTACTATGAAATATGAATGTATAGATTTCTCTTATTTTTTTGGTTTGATCTAGGAGTACATATATGGAATACTGAAATATATGTGCTTTGATTCGATTAGATTTTATGGATTCATCACTTCTTCTTGACATGCAGTTGAGTTTTAGTTCATGAATTTCGCAGTACATATATGTCGTACTGGTTGAAACTTCTTTTGATTCTATTTTATGCAGAGTTTTGCCACTTTTTTTGGTTATATTCATGGATTCATCACTTCTTGACATGCAATTGAGTTTTTAGTTTATGAATCCGCAGTACGTATATGTCCTACTGATAAAAACTTCTTTTGATTCTGTTTTATTCATAGTTTTGCCACTTTATTTTGGTTTGATCCATGAGTACGTATGCGAAATACTGATATAGATGCTAGTTTTTTTGTTGTGTTTTAATATTGTTATATTCTGCTCACATTTACAGGTTCAATATGTCCAACGGATACATACTCTATATGTAAGCAGTGCGGCAGATATATATACTCAGATTTGTAATTAGTGTAGAAGTTATGTACTCGGATTTGTAAGCAGTGCAACAGATATGTACTCAAATTTTTAAGCATTGTGGCAGATATGTACTCAAATTTGTAAACAGTGTAGAAGATATGTACTCAAATTTGTGGTCCTTTATATATTTTAATTAATTTGGACCTCCAGATAAATAAAATCCCGATTTGGTAGAAATATGTTATTTCGCACATATTTAAACAGTAGGGTATATTAGTCATTTTCATGTTTTCAAAGAATTTTGGACCCTAGGATAAGGGTAAAATCCGGTTGGACCCTACTATAAATAATTTTATGGGCTTAGGACCAAACAAGAAATTTTCCTTATCTCAAATGGTGGCTACAGATATCTGAAATGACATACCACGCCTGACCAATGGTTGTCTCTTTGACCATAATTTAAGCTGTTTTAGAAACTAATATATTGAATTTGGAAAGGCAAGAATTTTCCTTACCGTAACAGAATTGGAGGTGGATACTGTAACGTGAATAGATGAACCACTCGCCAAAGTTCGTCCGTTGAAGGCCTCAGAGAACTTCGTTAAGGCGGCCTTTGCCGTCTCACTGTATCTCTTAGAATTGGTTAACATCTCTTCACAATTTTTAGTTATCATTGCCGCATAATCCTCTCCTTTTGCTGTTTCTAACATCGTTATACGACAATATTTCTCAAATGGGCCTGCAATGGTTACTTTCACGTGTTATACTTCTAACAAAATGTGCTCCGGCAATTTGTGAAAAGGGTAAGTTACCTGTAGCAATATCCATGAAAAAGTTAAGAGATTGTGTTATATCGACAACACTTTTCTGCGCCCATGCTTTGGCGAGGTAGAGAATGCAAGTTGGCTGCAAGTAGATCGCACAACTACTGTATTTCATGCTCTTGCTATCACCGAATTCCTCTTTCACCCCTGTGCGGAAGAAATAACCGTTTTCATACATCCATAAAGGTCTATATGTTTCAATCCTGGAACTTAGTTTTTGAGGACTATTTACAAAAATCGGAAGAAAATGAAAATTATTTACCTGATCCAGCGAGAAACAGAATTTGGGTGGAGCCTGGAGGGGTAACAAAGGGACGGAACTTGCAGCCTTCAATTTCAATTGCTTTAAGAAAAGGCCAAAAAGTAGCGTCGCATTTATCAGCATAGAGACTGAAAATTAACAGACTGATTAAGAAAACAGGAACCGAGTTTGATAAGCTGGTGAACTTCATATTGATCTTTTTATTATAATTATGATTGTTGAATAGAATGAAGGTGATAACAAGTTGATTCACTAATAATTTCTCTCTATAAATAAGATGGAGTTGATAGATAATGCTCATTAGTGAATATGGTATGGGGCATCATTTGCGGTGAAAAAATAAACTAATATTAGTATCCTTAAATTTTGACTAATTAATTGATGGATGTAATGGGACGCAAATCAAAATTATCAGGTGCTCAGAAAAAGTAAAGAGTGTTTCAATCAATGAAATACTAGAAATATGCAGATAGAGCGCTCGCCAAACGTACCTAGCGTTGTTATACCTTCACTGTAGTACAGTGGTAAATTCATAGGGTGATGATACCAGTGACCTGAGCTGAGTTCGAAACTCGCCAACCCCAAATTAAGGACGGATCAACAAAAAAAAAATCAAAAAATCCATTTACTTTCAAACAACTGGCTCTGTTTTTCATTGCACAAAGAGAGCAAAATTTGATGTCTTTTTCATTGCACAAAGAGAGCAAAATTTGATGTCTTCGCAATAGTAATTGTAATTAACGTTTGCTTGTTTCTTTCTTTTTTTACTTGAAAGTTAGTTGCCTCTTTCCGCAGCTACGTATATTCAGACTGAACTTTTAACTGAAACTAGCAGATGAGGAACTAGACAACCGGAGTCCGGACAAAAGAAAGTCTATATAACCTTGGCCTTTGTTGTGTAGGTGATATTCTTAGATTGATGAGCAGTTCCTCCAAGACATGAGCCGAGGTAATTGACCGAATGGAAATTGAGAAGATCTGCTGCCGGTTCATCCTTACTGAATAAGGACAAAAGGAACAATTACTTGCAGATCGCTATGAAGGACAAAGATAAGTAGATACGTTCAAGGAAAAGAATCGATCGGCCTATGGATTTCTACTCGGCATTTACATAATTCAACCATGGTGGGATTACAATTCTTGGAAACGGGAGCCGAGTTTTTCTACGTAGTGCCAGAAGAATGGCAGGCCAAGAAGCACCCCGAACATGATTTCATGTTACTTATAGGTCCCATGGAAAGAATCCAATTTACTGTGACAAGGTTGATCATACCTCAAGGGTGTATTCGGATTCTCAACACTAATGGACAACAATAAGTTTATTGAAAATAAGAAGAAAACGAAAACAAGGAAGCAGCGCACTGAACAATTGCAGAAAATAGTACATTATATAAATACTCTTAGGGAGGTAATTGCGGGTATTCTCACATCTGTGTTTATGTTGGTCAAGGACAACAATCAAAACCAGACAAAAGCAACCTATTTCTGATCATTGGTGTGTTTCATATCACGGCTTGTTCAGTCTCATGTTATAAAAGCATAAAACAGGTACATTCACAGGGACTTTCTATTAACCAAATGAAAATGAAACAAGAACCATAAAATGGAAAAAGAAGAAACAAAAACAATGCTTTTACTTCTGTGCTTAGCACACATCAAAATGACATACAGCAAGGTTCCAGCAACCACAACCCAAACACTAAACAAGATGTCTGTTGGTCTTATTACAGGAAAGAGATGTGGTAAAGGAGACTCGCCATACTACACCAAACCGAGCAATTCTACTGTTAGCTATGCTAACTCAAACTTTGACAGTCAACAACAGTAGAATATACTGATGCCTGTCTGCAAAACTCTTCAAAGCTCGAATTCTTCGTCTTGCAAAATTTGCTGTGCAGCTTCTTCTTCCTCCTCATCAAGCACAAAATACTCATTCTTCTCAACTGGTCTAAACATATAGAACATTACCATGTAGAATGCCAAACTCACTGTTTCTTCAGCTGCAGTACTAACCCATTGATACTTGTATGCAGAAATTGTTTTCAATGCAAACACCACTATTCGCGTGAAATACAAATACCCAATCACAACTATATAAAACTGTCTAAAAAGTGTCAACTTAGCCAAATTCCTCGCAGCTTTCCCATCAGTTTTCGATGTTTCTTTCAATGATCTGATGGACCATACGATTGGGAATATAATTGCACAACAACAAACGATATCAACCAACAAGAAAACTTGATTCCAAGTTACCCAATCTTTGATAAAAGGACCAGTTTCTCCAATCACAACTGAAGCTAAATTGGCTAAAACTTGTAATGGAATCACAATCATCAACACCTTCTTCTCTTTCTCTTGTAAAAATGGCTTCAAGAACGACCAACCAGTTCCAATCAACACAATCACAGTAAACAACAACGTTACCCTAATAAACTGGAAAATGTAAAACAACACATCCCATCCATGAGCCGTCCCAGTAACCTTAACATAATGTTTATCCTCAGCAGCAGATATCAAATTCAATGCTTTCATCAACAACAACCCCGCCATCAAAAGATGAATTCGATGAACCGAATGCTTATTTGTAATACAAACATAAATCCAGCCAACTAAGAAGACAAAATAAGCTAATGAAAACACAAAATACATCATTGGTAGTTTAGTCTGACCTGCTGGTAGATAATCCTTGTCAACACCATTATCAACATTGTAGATCTCTGTTCTAACATCCATATTAACTTGACATTGTGGTACACAATTTGTAAAGAAAAGACTGTACTCATTAGGAACAGTAACAGGGAATGAATTATTGTAAGAATTACTCTGAGGTGGATTTAATTCTTTGAAAGTGAATAACGACAGAATGTAATGACTATCAAGAACACAGAAATTAGGGTTTTGTTCACTTTCTATGATTACTTGAATTAGGGCTTCTTCTGAGAGAACAAAAAAACCTAATCGAGATGGATCTGGTTGTGAAACAGATGAAGAGTATTGTACATCTGTTACTTTAACATTAACGTGTCCGGTATGAGTGAAACCGAATCGTTCGAATAAGATCATTGGTCTTGAATCTGCACGGATCTCTAAATTTTTGATCTCTGCTGATGTTAATGAAATGAATAGAGAATAGATCGAGAGGAAAAACAGAAGATTTACAGAAAATCTCTTCATTTTGCAGAGAAATTTGGAAATTGCTTGTTTTCGATTGCTTCGAGAGGAAGAAGAAGAATAAACAAGGAGAAGAGCGTGAGAGGAGAGACAAGATCCAAAATATTGTTGAACCGGAAATGTGTTTTTTATTACCGGAAATGCCCTTACTAGAAATGATTAGCTGCTTGAAATGCAGCGTCATTAAGGAAACGTTAGGTTTCATTTCAGTAATATATACGGGTTCGATTTACTTGATTCGTTCTTCGCTCTTAATCAACGGTTGAGTTTTTTTTTTGAAACCGAACTACTTTTTATTAAGATTAAACAAGATTTAGTAATGGTGACAAATGGCCAGACAGGGGCATGGCAAATCAAGAATGGCTAACTGAACATCCACAAGCTTTGGCATCTTCCACGCATTGCGTCAGACCATGCTCCATTGTTGCTACATGAGAAAGCGATTTCAAGAAGGCCTTCAAAAAAGTTCAAAATGGAACACCTTTGGTTCCTCCACCCAGAGATGAAAGATGTAGTCACCAAAGCTTGGCAAGAACATGAGGTAGCTGACACTGCAAGGAACTTCCAATTGAAAATGGAAGGAACATCAATTGCTTTACAACAGTGGCACAAAAACACGTTTGGTCATCTACCCAATCTCATAAAGGAAGTCGAGTTCCGATACGCTTGGCACAATCAAAATGTGCAACCACTATCGGAAGGGAACTAATTTTTTGGCTAAAACATGAGAGGGAAACAAGAAATTCACATTTAATGCTCCAACATTGTCATGATGCATATTGGAAACAAAGATCGAGAATAGATTGGCTGAACAATGGCGACCTAAACACAAGATTCTTCCACACAAAAGCCACCATCAACAGGCGTTTCAATCATATCAGCCAACTAAAAGATGACAATAACTGGTGGGTATTTAACCAAAAACAAATTGCAACAATGTTGGTGAGACATTTCGATCAACAATACAATACAGATGCAACAACAATAGATTTGAATCTTTTCAACAACATTGCACCGAGAATCTCGAACAGTCGATGCATGGAACTCATGAGACCACCTTCAAATGAGGAAATACACAAAGCACTAATCAGCATCGGATCTGACAAGGCACCAGGCCCGGATGATTTCACAAGTAAGTTTTTCAAGGAATTCTGGGACTTAACCAGCCCACAAATCTTTGAGTTAGTCCATAATTTATTTGAAACCGTTGATCTGCATGCACCTTTTAACCACACCACCATCACTTTAATCCCCAAAAATGATGCACCATCCAACCCAAATGAGTTCAGAACAATTGGTCTCTGCAATGTGGTATACAAGATTATTTCAAAAATTCTTGTTGATAGATTAAGGCCAATCCTCCAATTCATGATCAGTCCATACCAAAGTGCATTTGTTCCGAATAGGGCTATACATGATAATATTGCTATCGCAACAGAGCTGTTCCACCACATTCGACAATCTGCCAGTACAAACAACCCCAAGATTGCTTTGAAATTAGACATTAAAAAAGCTTATGACAGCCTCGACTGAGGATTCATAAGACTTTCTCTGAAAGCGCTGGGATTTCCGCCAAAATTCATTGAATATATTATGGTATGCGTCACAACGGTGACTTACTCGGTGAATATTAATGGGTCTCTACAAGGTAGGATTCTACCCAAAAGGGATCTCAGACAAGGGGACCCCTTGTCCCCTTACATCTTTATCCTTTGTGTAGAGATACTATCCACAAATTTGGCGAGACTGGAAGTGGGAGGAAAACTGAAAGGTCTGAAAATATCAAGCAACAATCGACCTATTCTTCACCTCATGTACGCAGATGACCTGTTGATAACATGCTCTGCGGATACGGAAACTTGCAACAATCAACAAAGATCCTACATTCCTATACCACTTCTAAGAGGATGCTTGATAAACACCTAAAAATCGGTATTCATCCACCACCCGCACCTGAACACCAACTCATTAGAAAGATTGAAAACCTCCTTCAACATCCCTACAACTTCAAACCCTCCAAAATACTTGGGAATCTGTTTCAAAGAAAGGAGGAATTCGTCACAAATCTTTGCCCAACTACTGCAAAGAATGGAACGAAAGGATAAGGGCTGGATCTCAAAGTGCATTAACCAGGTAGGAAGGAGAATGCTCATCAATACTTCACTAATTCCCACTGCAAATCATGTCATGCAAACACAACTACTTTCGGTCCATGTACACCAAAAAATGGATAAGATTGCAAGAAATTTCTTCTGGGGACATGAGAACAACACCAGGAAACTACATGTATTAGGTAGAGACAAACTCAATCTTCCAATCAGCAAGGGGGGACTAGGCATCAGAGATACAAGAAAACTTAATTTTGCTCTCTTGGGCAAAAGAGTTTGGCAGATCCATTCAGAGCCAAACACCATCTGCAACCGCATGTTCAAAGATAAATATATTCGTCAACAACCAATCATTAGGCCCATGCAAAAACCACCGGACTCTGCTAGCTCATCGTGGAAAAACATCCATAAAGTGGCGGCTTTCGTGCAACAGAATACTGCGGTCAAACTAGGTGATGGAAACTCCACAACAATCAAGGCGCTGGATACCAAAGCTCACCAACGTGGATATTCCAACAACTATGGAAAATGACTTGGTTAGTACGCTTTTTGAACCACATGCTTTTAATTGGAACGTACGTCTCTTATATCAGGTTTTCCAACCTTTGGTCGCAAACAAGATCCGAAGCCCACACATACCTAACCTTCCAACTGCCGATACAAGAATTTGGCCGCACTCACGAAATGGAAAGTATACAGTTAAGAGTGGTTACGAGATCCTAACTAGGCCGATGACAGACCAAACTACGGATAATCAACACATAAATACATGGAATGAGAATGGCATAGAATACTATAAACTTTGGACAGCCAACTGCCCACAAAAAATTAGGCTTTTCCTATGGAAAGTCAGTCATCATGGTTTAACCACCTTCAAAGCTCTCCACAGACAAAATATCACCAACACTGATATCTGCCCAATCTGCAATCTGCACCAGAAATCGACTCAACACTGCATGTTCGAATGCAACGGAGCAAGACAAGTCCGAACCTGCTAGGTGAACACATCAATAGAGGATACATTTCACAAAACCCATATAATGGACTGAGGCTGCCACCACACCCAGTACCAAATACTATATGTCAACCTACTCTTGGACAACGAAATACCGCTAGGAGGACTACTACAAGGACCAACTATCCTTTCAACCCTCCAAGAAATTTTGACGAGTTCATAAGGAAAGCAGGGACAAAAGAAGAGTTTATTGTATGATGCTACACCATTTGGAACATTTAGCTGGCAAGAAACGATAGAGTCTACAACAACAAAGTTCAATCACCAAGGCAAATTCTCCAGATTGCTATACTTCTTACCTAAGAATTCGAATGGGCAACAAAACATAAACTACACCATGTCACGGAAGCAGAGCATCAACAAACAAACAGATACAATGGAAGGACTGCAAGCATTGTATGGGTAAAGTGGTCACCGCCACCAACCAACTGGATGAAAATTAACACCGATGGTGCCAAGAAACGGAGACAGATGGATCTCCAAAATATGCAAAGCATGTTGGATATGTAGGAATACACAAGGAACGGTGGTTATGGCCATGGCTACACCACTTGGTATAGCCAATGCCCTGGTAGCTGAAACCTGGGCCTTCCTGCTGGCAACAAGAATGTCGATTGAAAAAAACTGGGCCCAAATCCACTTTGAGACGGAATCAAAGACGCTGGTTAGCCTAGTCAAGGAAATAGATGACGAAACAACACCATGGATCATTCACAATATGATCAAGGAAATCCAAAGACATCTACAACAAATTGGAACATACACTATCACTCACATCTACAGAGAAATGAACCAAGCTGCAGATGGATTGGCAAACATTGCGACCCAACAACAACTACAGGTAGGAAAAATAGTGCACACACTAGTGTATGGGACAACTGCTGTCCGGAATTCCTTAATGTAATTGTAATGAATGATTCGATGGGACATCTGTACCCCAGATAAGTTCACTGTTGATTAATAATATTGAACCCTCTTTCAAAAAAAAAAAAAATGAAAGGTAAGGTAAGGTAAGGCCAAGTTGGTCATGTACTACATAATTGTTAAGAAAATTAGGGTGCATATCGGTCCATATATGTCTTGTTGCAGTGTGTCCTAGTGACTGAGTCTTGTCGGCAGCAAAATTTGCTAAGGCATCTGCGAGTTGATTTGCTTCTCTGTAAATGTGGAACATTCCCCAGTTTGGTATATGTTGTAGCAGCTCTTTGATCTTATGAATAAGAGGTTGGATATGCCATGGGGGTGTAGTGTTTGTGGTAACGTAATAGACCAGGGACATAGAATCTGTTTCTATGATTAAGGATGTGATATCCATTATACAAGCCTGGTGAAGTCCAATTAACATTCCTTTTGTTTCCGCCATTATTGTTGAAGTAATTCCTAGTGGTTCTGCAATAGCACACGGAACCTTCCCATCTTCATTGCGCAGTACTGCTCCTACTATTCCCGGATTGTTTCTTGATGCACCATCACAATTGAGCTTATTGGTACCTGGTGGTGGAGGAGTCCATCCGATCGCAGCAATATACTGTGTAGCATGTTGGGTATTGTTGCAGTATATTGGAGCGAGACCTGGTGCTAGAGAAGGTTGATGTAATTGTGCCCAAAAGTATTCAGTTGCTCCTTTTGAAATTAGAAGTTTGGTGATGTTTGGAGTTTCATTGATATTTTGAAAGCAAAAATTGTTTCTACGAATCCAGATGTGCCACAGAGTGTAGTAGAGATGTGTTGTGAAATCTGATAGTGGTTTTATATTTTGGTACATGGGGTGTAGCAAACTCTCTGCATCAGTTGAAGGAGTAATTATAAGTGTTACCATTGGATATTTAATCCGCAGCAAAGACCTTATTTGTTCCCAGATTAATTGAGCTTGAGGACATGTAAAAAACAGGTGTTGGATGGTTTCATGTGAGGAGTTGCAACTTGGGTATATAGGAGTATTGGTAATATGACGATGGTGGAGAAGCTCTTTAGTAGGTAACCCATTGTTCGGGATTTTCCAGACAAAAATTTGTAATTTTGGTGGGCACGGTAGCGCCCAAATGAAAGGTTTAGAAGAAGTGGGTTGTGTTGGGTTGGTTTGTTGGTGAAAAATTCTATATGCTGATTTGACAGAGTAAGCTCCATACATGAAGGGGTACCATATGAGCTTGTCTATGTCAGGATTTTCCGGTAAAGGTATGGCAATTATTTTTAGGGTGGTGATTAGGTCAGTGATGGTTTGTATGAGATCAGAGTTCCAAGTATTCGTCCCCGGGATGATGAGTTGGGAAACAATATGAATGGTTTGAGATGTGTTGTTGGTTATCGAATTCACTCCTGGAATCCATTGTTGAGACCAAATTTCAGTTTACTCCCCTGAATTTATTTGGTGGAACAAACCCAAGTTGAACAAAGGTAACAATTTATTGATATCCCTCCAAAGAGGGCTAGGATTTGAGTTGGTGATTGAAATGGGATGTAGCATGGACGGGTTAGAGAGATACTTACCTGAGCAAGAGGAAGAACACACTGAATTTGGTTGATCATGAATTTCCCATAGTCTTTTTAGAAGTAGGGCTTTAT
This sequence comes from Papaver armeniacum, assembly GCA_023531295.1. Classification (NCBI taxonomy): domain Eukaryota; kingdom Viridiplantae; phylum Streptophyta; class Magnoliopsida; order Ranunculales; family Papaveraceae; genus Papaver; species Papaver armeniacum. Next base: position 306,698 of record JAJJWW010000762.1, on the reverse strand, counting down.
TCATGAATTTGGTTGATCATGAATTACGCTAACAATGGTTGAGTTTGTTAGGATGTCAACCACTATAATTTTCTTTTGGAATAGCGTCACATTGATTTGTTTAATTTGAGCTTAAGCATCTATGGTATTAGGCTGTTAGCGGGACAAAGTGTATGCCATAATGGGAAGAAATAAATACAACTAGTATATAACCCGTGCTACGCACAGGGACCAGTGGATCAACTAATTTCGCTCCGCGCCCGTGGTCAAGTGCATTATTTTATTTTATTTTTTATTTTTGAAATCTTTGATCTGTTTGATTTTTTAAAGGGATAGAAACTGTGATACCCTTTCGGGTTTTTGATTTTATGATGGATAGAAACTCTGATACCATTTATTAGTTTTATGACAAACTTAAATTCATGTATTAGTTTTATTGGAAGATATTTAATTAAAAGAAGTTGAGATCATGAACTTTGGATTTATGGTAATTAAAACTTTATATTCTTAAGTTTTATGAAAAAGAAATTAAAAAACAAAAAAAAAAATGTATATACGTATATATTCATATAAATAGATCTTGTATTTGACTGTTCCAAGTAACTAAATTTATATAACAATCACGTACACTTCATATGTCATAAATCCAGATATGATCGGTTACAAACATGCATTATGTCAATCAATTCAGAGTGGAAAAAGTAAGTAACAAACATGCATCATGTCACTCAATTCATGAGCAACAAACTTCGGTATACCTTTTAATGGCAATGAGGCAAATCATTGATTTTCTTATTTTGGTTTCTTATTGATGATTTTTACATAATGGTCGTGTCTTCCAAGGATTTTAAAGATAGCAAATCACCAACTTTAAAATCGCATAATAACCTTGTACTATTAAATTTAGACCCACAACATTTAAGGAATCTCTTTCAAAATCACAAATAACAACATGCTTCAAGAGAATAATAAACAAAATTATTCCATAAAAAGTAACCTAAAACACATGAACTAAAAAAAGGCGAAAAAAGAAGCAAAAAACTGAGCACATAATTCAGTTATAATATCTCGTACAAATTGACCACTTGGTTCTTTAAAAAATATAACAAAATTAGAGATCATAGCCAAGGTGAAAAACATAAGCAACCACCCCAAGCAAAGTTAGCAAATGTTCCCACCACTGTCGATTCAAGCAAAACTCGTTGAACCAAGCATAGAAAAAGAGGCAGATTATCAATCTATTGTGTGTATTAATAACAACAAAAAACTAACCAAGGATTATATTATCTCACATCCAAAATCCTCTCCCCGAGTATTCCAATTTCTTGGCGTAGATGAATCCTCCATGGAGTCTAGTTGTTGTTGACGCTTATTCCTTGAGTTTGTTCTAAATGTTTTATGAATTCCAGTAGCATGTGTGCGTGTACTAATTCTGAATCATGTACATGTCCCTAGAGTCAAGAGAAACAATGCCTGCTCGCTCTTGATACAACCTCTCTGTGATCTGATCACCAAAAGTACAATTATCTTTTTGTTAATTTCCTTGAGCAGTAAAATGCGGTTGTCTTCCTCGTATCCTTGGATCTCATTTATACCCGTGTGCAGTTGACGCCCAAAACTCTATCTTGCAGAATTAAATCACCGAAAAGTTTTGATTCTTACATAGTTCTCCATATGCCTTTTTTTCATCCCCGCCAATCAAATTTGACGATCCTTGTTTATTTATATATATACTAGGTATCATCGGGGCCTTACGGCCCCGGCTCAACCTCTGTTTAGTGTCATATCTCATGCAGTCTTAGGTATTAAACACAGAATTTTTAGCTCGGCATTTACATGAAAATGCTTTAGAACATCATTCATATGCTTCTGCCATTTAGATATCCCCATTGATATAATGTGGTTTCTTTTGTTCAAATAGTACCTTGGTTCTTTGAAGTACATATTGATTACGTTCTTTGTCATTGCATAATTTTTCAGCAAACTGCCAAAATACAAATTTATTCTGAATTCGTTAGTCTTATATATAGATAACAAAAAATATTATAATAGTGCTTTATTGTAATTATTTACTTACTTGTCTCTCGTCATTGCATATTTCATCTTGAAGAAGAGTTGTTGGAAGAACACCATATCCAATAAAAATATCATTGTCTTCTTTTATTTGTTGAATCTGTCTATCTTGTATTTCTTGTTTCTCTCTTTCACGGTGCGCTTTTTGTGCCAAGGATCGTGCATGTTGTATATTTCAAACAAAAAATTACTTGTCAACATAATTTTTTACATAATATTATTGTAGTTATGAATTAGAATTTTACTCTTGATGATTCTATTCTTGTTTGATGCACTTTTTCTCCTCTCTCTCTCTTTTATGACGTGTTTTTTGTGCCGAAGATGTTGCTTGTTATAAATTTTAAACAAAAAAATTACATGGTATTCTTAGTAATGTTATTTCTCCGTCATATATAATCGTAGTGATCAAAAATTAACTATATTAGATTTTTACTCTTGATGTCCCCCTTTTTGGTTGTTGTTTCAATTCCCTGCTGCAACATTGTAGTTTTATCGCACCATTTCCTGTCAATTCATGTAATTTTGCTATTAATCACATCATAATGGTTTGTTGTAATTAATTACTTGCTTGTTTCCCATTGATGTTAACTCGACTTACTTGTTTCTCGTTATTGAATAGTTGTTCTGGTTGCAGAAAAGATGTTGATAAAAGCTTATACCAACAGGTGGTAATAAATTTGACGGTGGCCTAAAACATATGAGATTAAAAATAAATAATAAACCATATTGAGTAGAGTAATTTAAATAACATAATTTAATGCATGCCTCATGTTAATTATGCGTACCTCATGTTAATGAAAATTAACTTTCAAAAAAATTATTATAACAAACTAATTGATTAGTGTATAAAAGTTAAACTTGTTTTAGTGCTACGAAGCGCGGACATGCTAGTAATGGTACCGTGTCCGCGTCAGACACAAAACGCGCGTGGGTGGGACACCGACACTATGCACATGTAGAAATCTATACGTCATTTTACTAATTGGGTAACCAAGTGAGTTACGGATATTAATATAATAGTTAATTTTTGTACATGTGGGCTAACCTAATGGTATAAAATTGAGTTTTTTTTCCATGTATTTTTGTGATTAACGTATTTGATATACCATTATACTATGATATTAGTGTATACAAATTATTTATACTATGATATATATAAACTTGTCCGTGTCATGATGATTTTGGATTTTGCCGGTCCCTATTTCCGTGTCGTGTCGTGTCCGTGTCCGTGTCAGTGCTTACCAGCTTTAGTGCTAATAGGTATGTTCAATTTCAGAGACGTTGATATACATTTAGTTGTGGTATTCCAAATACAAATCTGATCAGACCCTATTTCCGTGTCGTGTCGTGTTGTCTTCATCTTATAAGTAATTTGGATATATACTTGTACACCTCTGTATTGATATGATATTGTTGAAAGGATTTCTTATTTGAATTTCAGTAAGTTGGATACTTGTACATCTCTGTATTGGCATGAGATTGTTAAATGGATGTTTTATTTGAATGCAGTCTCTAGAGATACACATTAGTGTTGTTTTTCCAAGTGTGTATGACATGTCCATTGCATTAGTCTCTAGAGACTAAGGGCAGAGTAGTCCAAAACCATGATTTGGAAGTTGGTGTAGATATGAAGGTGTTAATGTTGCCAACAAGATGATGAAGTTAGAGCTCAAGTCAAATTTTGTAGCCTGTTACATGAACACAAACTTACCAACTAGTAAAATACTAGGTTGAACTACCATAAACATATTATGTATGCAATTTGTTAGTTAACAAATAATGATTACAGATAGATGATGTTTGTAACCATTCACTTTAACATTTTATCAACATTCATTGATGAATCTCAACATGGTTATTGGATGTCAATTATGAGACATTGCGGTTAATATTTGTATGTGGACATGTTGAATATGAGAGTTATTGGATTGAATTATAAGAAATGGATGAATCAGGATAGTTGCAGGAAAATATGTGGGGGGAAATCGATTTTGACTTGGTCAACGAAGACTTGACCATATTTTTTCAGTTGAAAAAAATTAGCAACGGCTGACGTGTGTTGCTAAATTCAGGTCAAGCTCGTGTCAACGAAGACTTAACCTGAAATTAGCAACGAAATACAAAAATTAGCAACGACTGATGTTACGTTGTTAAATTTCCATTTCAGCAATGGCTTTAGCTGTTGTTGATTAAATTTCACAAAAGGGAAAAAGTTGTTGCTAATAGCCGCAACATGGTGTTTTGCGACGATCGGTTTTCGTTGCAACCCCACTCAGCAACGAAAATAGTTTGTTGCTAAACCCTTAATTTGGTGTAATGTATTGTGTAAATCGTTATACTTGGTTTGTTGGTTTCTTTGGACACCAGAACCGAATCGAAATCCAAATTTACCGATTAATCTTTACCTATCAAATCATTCAAATGCCTACTAAGCAGTTGTAAAGTCAGAATAAAAAAAATAGCGGAAAAAAAGGTATGGTTTGTTTACAAGTATAGGGAAGAGTAGTTAGGAAAATAGTATTCTTCTCTAATCCCGATTGAAACCCTTTATCCCAAAAGTAAAGTCATATTAGTTTCCTTATATAGCTAGGAAAAGGCCAAACGAATTATTCTCCATATAGAATTTTGATGCAGCATTTAGAAGAAAAAAAATATAACAAAGTCAGATTTGGTCTACTATTTAAATCTATTACAGGTAATACAGGTGGATTTAGATGCTGGAAGGAGAGTACAATAGACCCGAAACAAGATGAAGATAAAACATTGTTGGAAGCTGTAGTTTTGGGATAAAATTATACGGGTTCAAGCATTGCATTTAGAAGGAGATTGTGAAAATTAATTCATGCCTTGAGTGACACTTTGGACTACTAAAATTTTTATTACAGGTTCTCTTAATATTTTGAATTCTTTTATAAATTGGAAATGCACTTATGTGCACAAAGATGGTAATCATATATCTCATAATTTAGCAAAACATGGTATAACAAGTTTCTCTGATGAAGAGTGGATGAACAATCATGGTATAACAAGTTTCTCTGATGAAGAGTGGATGAACAATGTTCCTGCTTGGAGATGAACCTTTGTAATTCTTCATTTATATTCAATAAAATCTTCTTTCATATTAAAGGAAAAAAAATTCTTATTAATTAATTGATACATTTGTTTTTCGTCAAAAAAATAATTAGGTAACACTAGTGGAAAATGGGGTTTCAAGGACCCACATCTGAGACGCTCAACGATGGTAGCCGGTACGCTGACCAGCCACAGTGGTCCCTGATATGGTAAAAATATGACAAAATTCCGAGAGCTTAATAAGCAGTCTCTGAATTGAAAATTTTATTTACCGTTTTGCCATTATAGAACTACTGATTCAACGACCCTCGATCTGCGATGTAGATCTGATGATCGATTCTGGGCCCCACACTTTCTATGGTCATGATTTGATAAATTGAAAAGAACGGCTAGAGATGATATTTGATAAACTGGGCCCCTACTAAGGAAAGATCCCTCTTCCACCACATATCTCCCTCCCACCTCTGCTTGTCCCTCTTTCCATCTTCCTCGCACCTCTCTTCTCCCCCTCTCCTCTACTCTTGGTCTTCATCTCTCTCCTAAAAACCAAAGACTACGAAATTCCTTCCCTTATTTTTATTCTCGATCAATAACCCCATTCCTCTAATTCGGACATGCTAGCAAACCCATCTCTTGATTCTTCATCTGAAATCCCTCAAGAAGATCTCAAACCTGCTGGAAATTGATTTACGTCAGTACTTCTTAATTTCAATTTATTTTCGGTTGAATCCATGTTTTTGTGTTTTCGTTTTTAGGGGTTTCGTTGAGATCTCTAACAACTTCTAAATAAATAATGATTCCTGTTAATTTTTTCGTTTTAGGGTTTGAGAATCTTGAGATTTTATTTAATTTCGATCTGTTCAGAATTAGCTTTTCATGTTTTTGTTATGGTTTTTAGTTTTTACTTCCCATTCTTCAATCTGAGAAGATTTAAATTCTAGGATTTCAGTCCTTGAGATAAATTGATTACATAACTACATGATTTTTGCTTCCTCATGCTAAAAATCGTTAGATAAGTTTCCATTTCAAAAAGCTCACTGATATATAATCATTCATATCACTTCTTTATATCACTTCTTTAATAGTTTTCCCGATAGATTTTTCTGAAAATTTTCTCAAGAGAAAAACCCTAAATTGATTTGAAGAATGCCTGTTAGAGTTATTGAAAATTCAATTGACGATGTTTTGATTTTGGTTCTACTTTGGCGGGTTCCTTTATGTATGGTTAGGGGTTTTCAATAAAAGCCGCTAATAATTGTTGGTCCGATCGAATTGTCGATCTTATGTGATTTCTTTACCGCTTTCCAATTTTAACAAATTTGTCTCCTTTATTGGTTCTGAAATCTAATTTTCCTTTTTTTTTGTAGGTAGGAGTGATGAACATTGTCTTCCTCTAGCTTGTACAATTTTGAGTGTTGTTTGTTCCTTTGATTTAACACTCTGGCAGATTTTGACTTCCAACTTGAAAGGTTAGTTGTTAAGATACTAAAGTGTGCTTGTGTTGTCCAACATTTAGAACCATTTTTTTTGAACTTAATTGCTACTGCTTGTGTTACTTTGCAGCCTCGCCCAAGGTTTCAAGTCTCTGTCTAAGGCAAAGACAAATGAATCTCATCATTGATGCATTTGGGGAAAAGTTATCCAGCATCATAGTAACAGTCATTGTTCGTGCTAAATTCACTTCCAACTTACCACCTAAATCCATGGTAAGAGATAAACAAACTTCAATCTACTTTTGTATATGAAGTATTTAATAGGGTTCAGAAATTATAATTTGAATCGTGTTGCTAATGGAAGTTTGAAGTCACAGGGTTTGGTTGTGTCAGCTCGCAAGGTTCTGCTTCATGGTTTTATCAGTTGCGAAAATTTGCTTGTGAAGGTAATTTTCGTGTGGATTTGTCATCTTTTTAGTTAAATGCTTGGGGTTCTATTTTCGTTATTTGTAGGATGTAAGTGAGTAATTTGTTATTGTTCTGATTTCGGTTTGGTGTCCCATTGTTGTGTCATAGGAAGTAGCTAATAAGAAGTTCTTAGATCAGGATTAATCCTCATGTGATGCTTTGGATGAGTCCACTAGCGAAGTAAGTGAAATTTTAGTTGTCTTATTTGTTTAGTTGTCTTAAGATTGCAACTTTTGGCACTGTGTTTCTTTTCATGTTGCTTAATAGTTTTGTTGGTTGATGAATGTCAGGTTTGAATGATGCGCAGGTTGCGTCATCCAAATATTTTTTATCCTGGGTACCATAACTCTCCCTTCAAACCTGGATATCGTCATTGAGTATCTCCCAATGTAAGTAAGGATATGAACTGGCCATATGCCTTGCAGTCCTTTATTTAGTTATATGATTTTTTGCTGTTTTTTTGACTTGTGTGAAGAAGGTTACAGTCTTGTGGAGTTTAGTTTATTACTGAATTTCGGCGTTAGTTTAATATCAAATTCAATTAACCATTTTTTTTTTAACAATATTGGTGACATGTTCTTATTGCAAGCTTTATCTATGGCAGGATGTGTGGACGTGGACTGAGTTTTCCGTTGTAAATGCAAGTGATAGAGGTCATGGAATCCAAGTCTCCTAAAGATATATACAAGGTGTTAATTGGTGATATAAGCTTCAACCTGATTTTTATGATCGAATTACAATTATTAAGTAGCGGCGCAATGTTGTTGTTTTTACTTAATTATTTTTTTTTGTTTTGGATTTTGGTACGTCTTTGATTAAAAGTTGTTGCATATTGCATCTAGCTACCTGGACTCAATGATCTGTTGGTTCTAGATATAGCGCGTATGCGATATATCCAAGTTCAATGAGTACCGTTTGTCACTTCGGATTGCAATCTTCCCGGATCATTCGCGAGTGCAAGTTCCTTGCCGCTTCTTCTTTTTCGTTGCTTTTAGTCTCTTATATAATTCTCATTTCATCATTGTTATTTTTTCTTCATGCTCCTGATTTTTCATACTTTCTATTTACTGTTGCAGTATGTGAAGGATATGTTTATTTCTTTTTTTTTTTGTCAAAAAAAGAAGAAGGATATGTTTAAATCCTGGAATGATATTTAATGGAAAAACAACTTTGTTATATCCTTGCATGACATGGTGTCTTCGACTTTCTAGTGTAATATAAAAATCCAAATACAGAACTGCCATTTACTATGAGCTGGATTTCCGTTAGAAGGTGAGGCAAAGTTGGTTGGTTACTTGTCAAATCAAGATTCTCATTTTAAATCAAAGTTAATGTCTGGCTAGGATCGGTCCTTAGTTTCTTTCCCGATGTAGTTGAGTCTCCATCCAATTAAGTGGGCCAAAAGTCACATGATTAACCAGCTTTTTTTTTTTATAACCTGACATTGTAGTACATCTAATAACATAGTATATGGTATGTATACACTTATATATGTTAAAACTTAATTTTTCATCTTGTCATGAATTAAGAATCTAAAGTGCAGCTTTCCTTCCACACTGATTTAACTCATTGTTTATACAAATTAGTTTACTCTTAATTGGTTGGATTATTTCAGGTTCAGCCATTCAGGCATTTCAGAAATCTGAATCCAAGATTTTAATTCTCTTTATTAGGAGCCTTGACTTTGAAACATTATTAAAGATGTGGCCTAACTACTAAGAGTCAGTATCAGGTGATAAACACTTACTAAGTTGTATTGATGTGAGTGTTATAATTTTTTTTTGATTGCTCGCTCATTGTTTGATGTTGCAGGTCTGGATTGGTTGGTCTTTAACTCCTGACAATTTGTAAATGGCATTGACAGTCACTTTTCAAATTTTGGCAAGAAGTCCACAGTGTTGTCTCCTGAAGTACTTATTGGTGCGGGAATTTCTTGTTGCAGGTGATCTTTTTGTACTGATAGTAATTAGAATGTTTCCTTTTGCCTTGTGAGTAGTTGTATTTGTATAATCTTGATGCTTCATTCTTGGTCTCAATTGTAAGTGTAAGTTATTTTTTATATTGATTGAATTCATTTCAAATTAAATTGATTCATTTTCTTCCATCACTTCGTGGCATGAATGATGAATAGGGAGGTAAAGCATGCAGTTCATCATTGGTTAATAAGTTTACATGAGAAATGGTTTAAGATCTTTGTATATTGATGTCTTTTCTTTTGGTGGTAAGATTAATGACCACACACACACACACACACATATATATATATATATATATATATATATATATGATTTGTGCTTGCATTTATCATCTGAAGATGTATGAACCTACTTAATTGCATACAATTGACCTGGTGATCAAGTGTAGACTTTCCTAGAAACATGCCGCACATGATTCATTTTAGTTTTATGCAATTTTGCAACTATTTACTTATCTATTATCAGTTCTGTTTTTTGTTAAGTTCTCATTGGATATAAGGATTCTCGGTTAGTGTTGTGAACTTCAAATAGGTGACAAGAACTTCTCCGACTCTAAGTCAAGTTCATGGAATCGGTCTCCTTGATTATTTTCTTATATCTTTGTATTATGTGTAGGTAATATGTGGTTGGAAAGGTGAATTTGATAGTGGGTATGAGACCAGACCCCAATACGAATGCTTATGAAGATCCATTTGTTTTCACTGCAAATGTGATTGAAGCTCCATCAATTTTGACAACTGTTGGAGATGATGAGTATTGGAATGGAGAAGCTCAAGTAAGGTTTCATTTTATTTCTTCCTACATGTCTCTTCTGGTAGCTCTTCTACTTCCGTTTTAATTTTATTTTCTACAATTGGATATCTTTCCAAGGGCACGAGAAATGGGAATGCACGTGAATGAACTTGCCCAACACCTTATAATTCCACTGGTGGAAATCATGTAGCTCCCCCTACGATTTGTGTTTAATCTGTTACTTGCCTTAGAAAGATCTATTTTTTCTTTAGTAAAATAGTCCAATACTGAGGAAGTAAACAATTCAACCACCAAAGAATTGTGGATTTGCTTACGTAGTTTTCCTGTGCATCTTAAAGGCATTATATAGTCAGAACTTTGACAGTTAGGTACTTGTTTGGGTCACATAGCATGCCGAATCTTGTACTATAATCTCCACATTTGTATTCATTCCACTATATATAATTAACATGTTGGTTGTTAATGATTTCTAATTTCTTATGCATAATCTTGGATGTTGTTAGTGAACACTCTAATTTCTAATTGCTTGTGCAAGTGTCTTCTTCTTCCCCAGTGGTGTTGTTACTTACAAAAAAATAACATGAGTTTCCAAAGGGTTTAACCTATTTCTTTGTATCTGCCTTCGATTTCCCTGAAGCTCCTATTTTGTTTCAAGATACTCCTATCGTAGTCATGGTTGTGCGGTAACTTTACTGCAGTTTGTGGAAAAAACTGCATGACTTGGCAGTTATCTTCACCCCAGATAATATTATTAGTTATTAAGTTACATATGCTTCTATTGGATGGCAGTGTAGAGTCCAACTCATTGACTGAATTCTATAACATATTACATAAATTTCTTTTAATACTACTGTCATCTCCAGATATCGAATTTTCCCTTCCATCGTTTAGACAATCGATGATTCTTTGCTTTCGTCATATCTTGCTTTATTCTGCCAGTTGATGATTACGATTGAGCACTAGAGACAACACCCAATCCATCACAATCAGGATAACTTATTTTGTTCTACCGTGTATTATGAACTGAACGAAGTCATTGTGCTGTTGTTGATTTGATTTGCAGGAACGACGTTCTTTATCGTATGTGAACCAGGGACACAACACATGGATGGCTAAGTTCATCGTCATCGGAGGAGCTTATCGTTTTGTTGTTTAACAAGTTGTTTTTAGCTTATTGTCTATTAGTTTAGCAACTTGTTGTTAGAACTTACTAGCTAGCTAGCTTGGACATGTATTGTCTTGAACCAGAATTTCATCTTTTTTGTGTAATTTTAAACCCAATGGATAAAATGATGAATGTGGAATTCTCAAGTTTGAGTTTAAATTTGAATTTCAGTTTGGGTTTAATCTGAGTTTGCTTTGACTTTGACTTGACTTTCTTTGAGTTCCATTTGCCTTGACTTTGACTTTGACTTTGACTTGGACTTGAGTTCCCTTTTGACTTGAATTTTTCTTGACTTGACTTGACCTTGATGCAGTCAGATTATTTCAGATTTAGCCATTCAGACATTTAGCAAATCTGAATCAATATATTTTTTTTTATATTATAATTTAAATCTGAGACTCACGGCTTAGGGTCTGTACCTCGTTACTCTTAAAATCGGTCGTTATTTTGAGACACACGGTTCGGGGTCGTACAAAACAGCTACGCTTTATCAGAGACCCCAACAGAGACGGTTAAAACTGGTCGTATAACTCGTATATATGACTTGTCCTGACGGTCGCGGAACTTCTGTTTTCCACTAGTGTAAACAGTAGTCTTATATGTGACAGTGACTTTTCACCAAGTGCCTGACCCATATAACACAGATACGTCTATTTTGAAGTCGTATTTGCATGTATAACGCTTGGACACACATATCTATGCATAAAATACATCAATGACATCACACACACACACACACACATATATATATATTTTAGGTATCACCCCGGCCTAATTGATCTTGCAAATATATATATAGTGGAAATTTCTGAGTAACCGATCAATGGATTCTCTCTCTTCTATAAACCCATCATTTAGATGGTCTATATATCTAACCCAAAATATAAGATTTCTAATTCAAAATAGTAAGTTTTTGATTGACTTTTGTTTTTCTTTGTTGACTTTGATTTTTCACATATTTAGTACTCCCTCCGTACCACATATATAGGCGGAGTAATCAAAATCTCTTAGATTAAGAAACTTTTTTGATTTCATATATTTCTATGTTTTTTCCTGTTTTACCCTTAATTATATTCCCAATGTTAGAGACATACACTCAATGGTGATAATTCCCAAACAAATAAATAGGGGTAATAGAAGTAAAAAATGGTTTTGAAATTTGGAATCCGCCTATATAATGGTACATGAAAAAATGAAAATTTCGCCTATATAATAGGTACGGAGGGAGCATGACTAAACTAACCTTTACCATGCTGGCATTATTAATAAGTATGATTTTGTTCAAAGTCCATGTTCTACGGTAATTAGTTGATGACGCAATTTATGGACAGTCAGTTAGGTGATGGCGTAACTTATGGCCAATTAGTTCACGTAAAACGGTTACTATTTTCTTTTTTAATGCCGACGTGTTTCACTGACCGGCTATTTGCAAGATTTTTTTTGGTTTGATGAAGGCTATTTGCAAGATCAATCTTTCTTATTTTACTTATTACTGACTGTCAGTGAAACACTATAATTATTGGGGTATAAATAGAATGCTATACCTATGTATTGGGTTTCTCTTATCTTGTTAATGAAAAGTCTTTCTCTCTTTCCTTTATCACTCCAAAAGAAACGCTATAATTAGGTATTCGAATAATATATTAGTTTCCATAACATTTTAATTGTTTAAATAAATATTGTAAAATAAAAGTAAATGTTACCTAAGCAAGCTATCATATAAATTATTGTAAAATATTTGGTTCCAATTGTTGTAGATTATCATTTGACACCCTTTCTGCATATATATATATATATATATATATATGGAGTATTCCCAATAAACTCAAAACATGTTGGGTTCCTAAAAACACAACTACTTCGCAGTTCGCACATGTACTCGCAAGCGGTATAATTACTTGTTAGATTGCTTAATTCTTAATACTTTTATGTTTATCTCTTAATAATTATTTTTTTTTGGAAAATCTTGATACCTTATACATCTTTTATTGGTGTTTGATTTGTAATAAGTATAATTGGATGTATAACAGTCATCAGCATTTGACGATTGAAGGAACAACATCCATATTGATGTGGCAATTGAACCTTCTTGGGACACATGTGTTGTTTGTATTGCTTATCTTATGTCGGATACCAAAAATTAAGCCATTTCCATCATAACACTGATGATAATAGAATATCCACATTCGTCTAAAAATATACTGTTAGTGTGTGCCTACGGATAGCCTTTGGTATATTATCCTTTTTTCGCACACTGAGATGGATTAGGTTTGACAACCACATGGACCATAGAAATTTCGCCCAAAAACTTTTTTAAACTTATTCTGTTCGTGTTTTTTCATAACCGTCTAGGAATTTTATGAAAAAAAGTCAAATGAGTAAACATTTTTGAGATTTAATAATGTAGTGATATGCAACAGATTTTCCAAAAAAAATTATTTCCTTGATTTCTTTCACCGAATGATTTCTTTCAACTCAAAATTGAAGGCTATCAAATTAAGAAAATCTAAAAAAAAAACCATCTTTGATTTCCGTCCAATTATGATACATATTCATCGATCAGAATGATGTCCTGTGATGATTAAATGTATAGTGTCCATCAAATCTTGACTGATCTCAATCATATATCTACCAAAAAAAATTAATTTCTTTTTCCTACTTTCTAGATATGAAAATAGTCATTTGAGTGTGGAAAAAAACCAACACATGAAAAATCATGACTTAAGGTTTGGTAAATTGTTTTGTGTGCGTTTGAATCCCAATAATTGATTTCAGACTGCAACTTAGTTCACCGTAAGGAAACAATAAAACAAATGTAAAGGTACTTGTAAATCCGAGTTAAATAATTTCCTACATTTTGTATCAAAATATATAGAAAAGCTAGATTACAAAAACTCGTCTCCTCGTAACACAATTGTGGCTTCGTCAGCTGCTGCAAATTATAACATCTTTCAAACGTAAAGATGCTATAATGTAGAGAAACATTGACATAATCTTTAATATCTTGTAAAATCTTGCTCCAAAACACTTGAGACCTCGTAAAACAATTGAGGCTTCATCAGCTGCTGCAAATTATAACTTATTTCATACGCAAAGATGTTATAATGTGGTGAAAAATTGACATTTGCTTAAGAGGATTAATATCTTGTAAAATCTCGTAAACTCGAAAATACTTGGGATATATATCATTTCTTTTCCTAGAAAAATTTCTAGAATTATCTTAGGAACATGACTATCTAATTAAAGATTCCATGAACTCCGAATATGAGCTACAACATAATTTAGCTAAGTGTATTTGATAATAATGTTTAAGTTTTATGTCAAAGATCCCGATCTCTTGAAAAGAACCTCAAACCCCTATCTTTTAAAGTTATTTTATCCAAATTGCATTTAAGACATGTAAAGGCATTCGATGCGTCGAACTCTTAAATATATTTTCTGAATGATGTCGGAAAGTATTCATCACCGCCACAGGAATCTCTCAGAGTCTCATCAGGTCCACGCAACAAAAGGATATTTATTTTGCCTTCGCGACTATATTTTCCTGATTTCGGGTAACTCTTGGAGTCTTGATTGAATTGGTGAGTCTTTTACCCTTGTGTGTCCTTTTTGTACTTTAAATGCGACTGTTCTTGCTGGCCCATAACTCACATATCAGGATGATTCAAAAGTTATAATACATTAGTTTAGCTCTTTTGACTCTTGCAAGGTTATTGTCAATGTTGTTCTTCCCCATTTACAACTTTTTTACTGTGATTCCTTCTCCGGCATACTCTCTAGGAAGCTGGGCGTGTACGTGTATGCAAATGGTTTATGCAGTCGTTTAGTTTATTAAGTAATAGTATGTATATAAACTTCATGAATCTTGTTGTTTTATTAATATTTAAATCCCAAATACAGTAATACATTTGCCCATCCAGACATGTCATATTTGTGTTTTTACTTCTCCTGTTGGATGATATTCAAAAAGATGATTTGGATAATAGAAAAAAAAATGTATGATTTGTAATAGTTAAGAAAAATGCTTTGTTTTCTTAGAATTGTTGACAACTGAATATTACATTGGCTTGCTCACATTAAACAGGTACCTCTGGGTGCTCCTATTTTGTAAAAGTAGGTTATATTACTGTCCATGTTGTTTTACTATTTATACGTCAGTGAGCTTCTCTTCATATTCCTTGCATGTCTGCTGATCACCAAATTGTTGATATATTCACTAATGGGTTGTGTTTTCTAGATTTAAATTCATCAAGTTAAATTCATCAAGTTAATTTGAATCAGTTTCTTCGATCGAGGGAGGAAAGGATATGTTACCTCTTTCTTTTCTTCCATTTTTTTTCCACTCCTTGTGATAATTTCCAGTTAGATTCTGGTCATAGTAATAATAATATATGAGTTGAAGGAAAAATCAAACAAAACTAAATATACATATTCTCAAGTGAGCTAGCTTTTAGTTAATCTTCTTCCAAGTACTCCCCAGTTTCCTCTCTTGGGTACTCCTCACTATCAGGCTGTGGGTCTGCTAGAGTTTCGTTGTTCAATATCTTATCACCCGCACTTCAGCAAGTAATGCAGAGGTTAGAGCAGATAGCACCGCTTCGGAAGAAGTCAAGAGAACCTGGAAAATATATGATAAGATTTCATTGACAAAACAATATAGGGAAAACAACGCATATTTACGGGACAAATTACCCTTAATTGTAATATGCAATCAAAAGAATAGCTTTGGTCGGTGCTTCTGCCAAGCTCTGCCTTTTTGTCTGCCCTCTAAGCGATATCTGTTAATTTGTAATCCTTGTGACTCCCATATTTAGAAGTCAATCTTCACTGAGGTTTGAGATAGTTTACATCCTACAACATCAGAAAAACCAACTTAGTTAGATCAAACA
Organism: Papaver armeniacum; assembly: GCA_023531295.1. NCBI lineage: Eukaryota > Viridiplantae > Streptophyta > Magnoliopsida > Ranunculales > Papaveraceae > Papaver > Papaver armeniacum. The sequence goes on along the minus strand of JAJJWW010000762.1, from coordinate 290,890 downwards.
CTGCTTCAAACAATGAGCAGTACTATATTTTTGTTGTCATCCATGTCCTATTTTACCTGCCTTCTCCGCACCTGTACATTGGTCAAGCTGACTTTGTCTGCAATTACCTAAATCAGCGGTAGAGTCAGATAATAACCCCTTCATGTATTGGTTAAAGAGACCAATTTAGGTGATGCAGTTCACAAACTACTGAAAGGAAACTTGTACAAATTGTTTCCAGTATAGCGTTGCATCAAAAAATTATACAGCTCAGTATATTATAATTTAATAAATTTAATTTTATACAGCGGTAAATTTAAATTTAACTGAACCTTTATTTAACTTTCGTAATTTCCATATGCATCATTATTTAATAGTTTAGATACTTAGATCCTAACAGTTTTAATGGTTCAAATTTCAGTAATTATTTTGTTGCATGATATATACAAAAAAGACGTAAATCCCAAATTCATACTCTCTAACATGGAATCAGCGTAAAATTAGAGGAATACATGTGGATTTGATGACAGTTAAAATTCAAGGAGAAGTCTCACCTTTCTTCTCGTTTTCAATGCACAGATTTCCTATTCTTCTTCTTATCATTCTCAAGTGGTGGACGAACGCATAAAGGCAAGAGTATAAAGATGTTGCAGGAGTTTATGCTGCGTTCTTTATCATTTTCATAGAAAAAATTCCATTAGGAGCTATAAGAACGGCTAAATATGAGCCTATGCTATTACGAAAGCCAAGTAAGCACTTAAGTTTCCTGCTAATGACTATTTGAATTTATTTCCTATGCTTTTGCTTTACCGAAGAATCTGAGTTTACTCTCCATTTATTTTTGTGTCTAGACTAAACTTACCGAACATAAGGTAAGTTGGATCGATCAATTGTTCTGCAAAAATATCCAAAGGAGTATGAATTGTAGACATCCTGTAATTAAAGGAGTAAAGATACGTCGATTTATACACAAAAATCTATGTAGGTTCAATTCTTTCTACATATGGATTAAGGGAAGTGTCATATTTGCAACTGATGATCTTAATTACGGCAGTTCTGATTCATCTATATCCATGTAGATACAACCCAACCATATGATACAAAAATAATTTCAGATTTGTAATAAATCAAAATTAAAGAGTTTATAAAATGGTGAATGTGTATATTGAAACATCATAAGGCTTCAGATATCTCAAGTGCAGTTCCAAACAAAGAGCATGTTATAAATTTTATTATATATACCCCACTCGAAACAAAAATCAAAATCATTCTAAATACATGGCAAATATAACATTATGTAGCAGTTACGAAATAGCCTAATCATATCATGTGAGAATGTCAAAAATGCAATTCTAATATGAGAAAATATCGAGCGCGTATTTATTCTTGTAAATTATAAAAGAGGAGTTCCAAAAGGAAGAGATAATAAGAAAATGTGCACCCGATTTTCAAGATACTGGTGATCTCGTAGAGGTTTTGTGTCATAGACAAAGAGAGATGGAGCTTTTCAGATCTCTTATACTCCATCCACGACATTCACAATCCAATTCCTCATCTATAATAAAATAAAATATTAGCAATATGTTTTGTAAGAGTATCATAATATGGTTTACATAGGTAAATTTTTATATAAAGTAAAATTTTACCTAGAAGCTATTTAGTGTTCCAGGCCAGCAACACAATATCTGATCTTCAGGAAGATTTCAGTTCGATGTATCATTATATCTCATAGTAGATTTAGAAGAATTATTATTTGGACTATGACAATTGTATTTTCTACCTGGCCAACTGTACCACCATCTATCCCTTGGTTGCAAAGACGGAAAGTATCATTTCCTAACGCGCATAAATCTTAAGTCATATGAGCCCCACGTTCAACGGTGGGAATACCTCCCTCCTCTTTTAACGGTGACCCTCACCCACTCTTAGAATTGCTCTATTCCATTTTTCCTCAAAGAAGAGAAAAAAAAGTCTTTCGTTCAAAAAATTAACAAATTTATTTATCCGGGAAAAAACAAAAACAAATCCGGGGAAAAAAAACTACGAGAAAGCAAATACAAATAAAAACCTTGGAACAAACCCTAGAAACAAACCATTAGTGGTTGCAAAAGCATGATGATACAAAGAAGAAAAAAACAGCTTGCTAGGGGTCAAAGGCTTTCTCTTTTACTAAACGAGAGGTTCTATGTGCAGTTGAGATCAACAAATCAAGTACGTAAAATTAAAAGGGTGGAGAAGGGTTATGCAAGTACATAAAATTTGTTATACTTGATCAAGGTTAAAGGATGAACTCTGTGGCGATAAAAAACTTCCATAGAAAAATACTGGAAATGTAACCGCATAAGCTTATGATCTCTCAGTAAACCCTAACCTTTTTTCTTTTCTTTTTTTTTGTGTCTCTTTGCTTTCCGAAAATAATAGACCTAACCCTTTTGTTTTATTTTGGAAATATGATTCTACTCTGCTATTCATAAACAAAAAATACATATGTTGGATTTCTAGGTCTTCTTATTGATTATTTTGCAGTTCCCTTTTTTTTTTTTTTTTCTTTTTTGTCTCTTTGTTTTCCGAAACTAATAGACCTAACCCTTTTGTTTTATTTTGCAAATACGATTTTACTTTACTATTCATAAACAAAAAAATGCATCTGTTGGATTTGCAGGTTCAGTTATTTATGGTGATATTCAGGTGAAACTGTATTGGTTTATATTTGTTTGAGTGAAAGAATCTGATTTATTCTTGGTATTGGTTTGATGGAATTGTCTGTCATTGCGTTTTGGCAGGTGGTAGCTCTAATGGAATTACTGGGAAGAGATGAACTTAATCGGAGATTAATAAACAAACTAACATGCACAGGTAAAAATTCATCATTTTTCTTGATTATTTTGGACACTATCAGGTTCCATCATGAAGTTTTAGGTCTTCTATACCAACATATAAAGAAGTGTATAGTGGCAATGTATATACTTTTCGTCTATGATAGTGTAGTTATGAATGAGAGGAAGTTGAAGCATTTGTACTACAACATGATGGTTCCTTATTTAGTTGGTGTAATCCATACGTAGGACGGTTCATGTAGTCGGGCAATTTCTTTTTCGGAGATCTGTTGGACCAGAATTCAATGTTAAATTAATTTTCCTCCTGCTTTCCTACTCCAACCTTTTCTTAGAGGCAGGTATGATATGGGAAGTTTCTCTCAGCGCCGTTAAAATTAAAATCATCACTTAGTATCTTATGTTAAGCTTAAACAACATCTTCCCTCTTTATTTCAAATATTTATCATATATATATATGGTCATTTTTTCACTTCCTCCGCCCTATAGCTTTCTATTAATTTGGGGTTAATTATAGCTCCATGTGAATATCATGTGTACACCTCTCATCAAAGTTTAATTATATACTTCTTCATGTTATGTTAGTTTGAAGCTTTGGAAATCGTCCCACATCTGGACTAGAAAGGGAGCTCGATATTCTATGGGTACCAAATCCACCATGAGCTTAGAGTTATACTTTAAACTCCCAAGCCCTCTTATGTGACTGTGCCACCAGAAGTTGCTTCCATTTATTATTCTAATTTACCAAAATATATTAGTGACATGGGTATACTTGATGTGGCGTGTGGGCTATATAAGATCACCTTTTACTTGGTGTAATAGGCATTTTACTTAGCGTAATAGGCATTTGTTTACTAATAAGATAATCAGATTCGATGGCATTATGAAGAGATGGGTATCCTAAACATTTGCGAGACAGTCAAATTGTAAATAAAAATTTGAGACTGAACAAAAGATTGATGTTAAGTGTCCCTCTAAATGGAGTAAGAAGTTCCAAGCTTTGTTAGTAATCAATAAAATCAACTTAAAATCAAAATCTAACCATCCATTCAAAATAACCCATCAAAACTTTATCTTAAAATCAGAATTCTCTCCATGTAACAATCAGTTTCTGAGAAATTACTTAGAGTCTTCTTTTTAAACATAGTTTATTCCTTTCGCCTCTTCTTCATAAGGAAGTTTTCTCGCCTTCTTGCGAGAACATTTTTATGCATACAAATATTTATATTTTAACAAGTGGGCTAACGATTCACGTATTAGGATTTTTCCTACGATATTTTCAATAGATAAAATAGTAGGAAACATGGCCTATGCTTTATTTAATTACCTAGATCCTTACCGAATTCGCCAAAAGGTTGTTAGGGCAAGGATTTTAAAGATCTGGAAATCAGGAACTCGAAAGATAAAAGGAAGTGTATGCGCTGGAATTGCACTTAATGGATGAAAGGTAAGAAAATCCCCTATGTTGATGCATATCTCTTTAATTATATAAAGTATTTAATGGTTATGCTCAAATATGTTTATTACAAATGGCAGCAGAAAACCCAGATGCATGCAGATAGAAATATTCGACACCGAGTTGGTTGAAGGGAATGAATATTCCATCGAAAGGTTTAATCTCTCTTCCTAAAAGGGAAGTTTCAAAATTGTTGACTATAAACACGTTTTGTGGTTTAACAAGTTCACCAAAGTGAAGCTACTAAACTATGGCGAATCAGGCTTTTTTGAACATAAATTTAATCTTATAGATCTTAAAGTTCATCGAAAAAAGTGAACTATACCACATTTTATATTCCTAAGAACCGAACTACCTTATAATTTTCAATCCGACGTACATAAAATACATATAATTGATAGTATTGCTACTCGCATATGCTATTGCGAGATTGAAATATATTTTACTATGGTGGCATTCGATGGTCAAAAAGGGTCCGACGAAGTTCAGAAGAGAAAGATAGTCATCGAAGATACAAAGTAAGTAACTTTTTTTTTAAAGTTATATTACATTGAGTATCGGGTAATGAAGAGGACCACGAGAAACTAACCTATTTGGTGTTTGAATTACGAACTAGGACCCCTTAACCAATTGATGATTAATCTTATATTGTTGTTAAAACATGGTAGTTCATATGGAGTTAACTCAATCGGAGGAATGGTTCAAGCTTAATAGAAAAGGGTGACATAGATGAGTACATAAATATTGTGATAATTTTTATTGTTACTGGAACGCTTTTAAGCGAGTTTCGAGGTTAGTTCTATGCTACAAATTAACCACATCACGTGCTGACATTAATATTTATTAATTCACTTGATATACAATTACACCTCGCAACAAGTACACTTGCATTAGCTATGACCAATACATCTAGAGTGTTGTCAATCTGGATATACTAGAGGCCTATGAATTCAAGAAAAAAATATTGGATTAAAAATCATTACAATAGGGCAACGAAAAGAGAAGACAAAAACACGAGCTAATTTTTTTTAGACAATATCAAAAATTAGACAAGGACTAGAATTGACATCGTGTTTAACCAACTTTTAGAATTGGATGACATTAAGGAAATCAACAATGCAAGAAAAAAAAATCATGCAACTCATCTATTTGTTACGTGATAATAAAATACTTGAAGCTCATTTATAGGAGAAAACATTCGGAGAAGATTCAGAGTCTAATGAGGGTCCGGATGTAAAAAAGAACTACACATACATCTTTGCAACGTTAAAAAAATAGACAATTTCAGTTTTCTAGATATTGTTTATAAGAAGAAAATACTAAAAAAAAAAACGGAGGAGTGATTTCATTCGTAGGAAAACAAGTAACATGACAAATATATAGAGAGTATGAAAATATGAGTCTTTTCCCAAACCATTAAATATCCTAAAAACTCAACTTTCATAATAATACACGTACATAATACAAATATACTTACGGGTTTGTTGATTTGGTTGCTAAAATTTTAACGTTTAAGACCAACCAGACACGCTAAATCCAAAATACCTAGAAAATACAAATACGCATCAAACAATCTACACAGTTTCCTAAAAGTAGACGATTTCGAAAATTGGTCAGAATTTTGTATATACTCAAGCATACAGATCAGAAGCCTGCATCAAAAATAGTATATATAAGCCAACAGAATAACACGGTTTACTGTAACAAAAATAACAGGGTTTTCGTATTGCAATAGATGAAGTTTGGGAACTATAAAAGATATGATTTCGGAGAACAATAAAAAGAGAAAAATATCTCTCCATAACAAGATAGTTCAAACTTCTGATCAAAAAAGTTCAATAGATGAAGAACATAACGTTAACAATCAATCAATGTTAGGAAGGCACAACTAAAGAAACCTTACAGACGACGCCCTTATTTCATTAGTAGAAAAATATGAGTTGGAATGACATATACAGGGAGAACAATATCAGTATGAAATCATGTTTTTATAATATTATCCGATTGAGTTTTATGAATCTAAAAAAAATAATATTGCATTAAAGATCATTACAATAGGATCATATATATGTACAACGAAAAGAGGAGACAAAAATACAAGCTAACAAAGTTTAGAGAATATAAAAAATTAGACAAAGACTGGAATGACATCACGTTTAGCCAGAATTGGATGAATCTGACGAAATCAACAATGCAAGAATAAATTCTACAACTTATCTATTATCACGTGATAGTAAAATTCTACAACTCATCTATTGTCTCTGAAGCATTTTCATGGGGAAAACTTTCAGAGAAGATTCAACGTCTAATGAGAGGCCAGATGCAAAAAACCTACAGAGACAACTTTGATACTTAAAAAAAATAAAATACAATTCCTCTTTCCAGAAATTGTTTTGAAGAATAAAATACTAACAAAATTATACAGAGAAGTGATTTCATTCCTGCGAAAACAAGTAACACAACAGATATAGCGAGAGCATGATAATAGGAGCCTTTTCCCAAACCATGGATCTGACGAACAGATCTAAGAATTTGGGAAATATTATTACAAAAATGAACATTACAAAAATGAACGAAAAGTAAAGATTAAAAGACAAGAAGATATGATGTTAACATTCAAAGAACATCCACATCAAAAATACAGTGTAAGCATGGATAGAAATTGGGATCGAGATAAAATAGTCAAACAAGGTCTTATAATATATAAAACTGAATAAAAAATATGGGAATTCAAGCGTAATGCAAAGACATAAATATTTTGTTTCGGGTTAAATGACTAGCAAAAGTCAAATAGGATTAAAAGGATATGTCATGCTACGTTTTACAATCAACTTTATGGTTGTTTTCATGTCGTTTTTTAACATATATTACTGCTTTCTTATTTTGGTTGAACGTAATATATGTATCAATGGAGACTACAACATGCATGAATATGTACCTATGTAGTACTTTTAATTATTTTTATAAGGAATTATTCATTTACTCTTTTATAAGGGTTATATATTTTCGTTTCCAATATTGTTAATGGGTTTCTACAAATTTTTACATAGAATTATATTACTCATTGAGTGTTTTTTGTTGGTTAGTTGCCCATAATGTTGTCGTACCGTACTTTTAGGAGTCACTTTGGCCCTTTCCCAAAGAGACATTAAGAGAAGTTTAGCTTATTCGACAATGTCGCAGTTGGCTTATATTATGTTAGCTTTAAGTATGGGGTCATATTTAACACCTGTTTGTTTGTGTTTGTTGAAGGAATACGGTTTATTGTTCATATTCAGTTCAAAACGACGTGCTATATACACTCTTAAGTATGTGGTAATCTTTTCCCTTCCTTCAAAAAACCAACCAAATTCTTTCTGTTTGAAATATTATACCATTTTTTCTCTCTTGAAGCATATGTACCAATCTTTCGGTGATAAGCAGAAACAATATTACATTATATTTTCTTATTTGCATGTATTACGTGAAATACTTTTTATTCTTATAACGTATATGTATTTTAGGTGTTTAACGAGACGGTATTACATTAGTTTTCCATATCGACATGTATTTCACGAAGAATACCACATCAATAACGGGCTTATAACATGCACTTTCATGATTGGGGAGAATTATAAGTTCATAAAGAGTAATATCTTCAGTGAATTAACAATAACATGTGAAGATAATTAAGGGTCTAATAAGTAATTTCGTCCTATTTTAACAAATGAAAATTGTTTATAAATTGGAATATTGTTTATAACATGTGACAATTGTCTAATTTCTTTTAGCTATACTGGGAGCTTAGACGTATTGATGCATCAGTGTCACGTTGTTGACCCAATTTGATCACTTATGTTCTGTATCATTCTCTAAGTATATTTAAATATATGTTTTGCAGAGAAAAAAATCACCACTTTTGTTTCTCTCTCATCGTTATCCATTACTTATTAAGTTAAACTAACTTATAGTTATCAACATCATTTTAAAATTTCACTAATTATTATCCATAAGGGTATAATTGTAAAATATGCTTAAAAATACTCAATAAGAAATTGGTACACATCCATGGAATCTCTCAAACTACACCACGGATGTTCACAAACTTCATACCATTGAAAAGCATTTTAAAACACCTATGTAACGAATATAAACATGCCTATCGAATTATGCATATTTCTTATATTTCCTATAATCAATTAAAAGGATAATTTTAGAAATATCTCCTTGTTTATTGATATAGGTCACTTAATAGTGGGACAAAATGTAAAAGTAAATAGGTCACTCAATAGTGGGACGGAGGGAGTATCTCTCTTCCTTTTCTTTTTCTTTTGAAGCATATCTCCCTTTTATATTGAACTTATTCTGTGATTGGGTATAAAATCATACATTTTCTTGGATTCGAGTACAAAATTAATACCAAAACATTTGGGAATGTGTGTTATAACTTACGGCTTTGTCAAGCCAGATACTGTATGTTCTGTAACTTGCCAAGGTCGCGATTATGCTAGCTGATGTAGCTGTAGTGGAAAAAAACAAACCATGTATGTGTTGAATTAATGAACTTGATTAAGAGTTCTACCGACATTCCATTGTAGTCCAGCCCGGTTAGGATACCTGGCTTTCACCCAGGCGACACGGGTTTAAATCCCGACAATGGAACTTTTTATTTTATTTTATCCCGAAGGATACTCATGTCAGTCAAGTGGATTTACAGCCGACAGTATTTCTGTACTGACTAGGTATCACCGGGGCCTTACGGCCCCGGCTCAACCTCTGATTAGTGTAAAGCGTCACGTAGTCTCTAATATCCGACATATGATTTTTAGCTTGACATTTCCATTGAAAATATTATGAAATATCAATAATATGATTGTTATCTAGGTATCTCCAATGTTTATTTAGATACAATTATGTTGTAATTACCCGTTGTGTCTTTTAAGTCTCCTATTCTTGTTATGAGATCCTATATTCATGAGAAGATGAACCTTTATCTCGTAATATTCTTGTTCTCAACTTCAGGGGTTTTTGGATGAGTGAATGATGTTTAGTACAATCACATTCTCTCATCGTACTGGTTTATAAGGTCATGTATATTTATTTAAAAGTTCGGTAAGTAGATTTTGTTCCGCTCTTGTATCCTTTCTCCGTGATATTGGAAATATGGTGGCATCACAATCGCATGAATTTGATCTCCCTTCATATAAATTTGCAAGTATATAATTTTATTGTAATAATTTGTTGAATTACCATTGTTATTTATTATTGAGGGTTTTATTTATTATATATATATATATACATGCAAAAACTTTACAACACAACTCGTCGTTTTTGTTAAGCACGTGTTTTTATTCCTTAGTAGAAGATAGATTATCCATCCTAGTACATTCGAAAAAAAACCAATTAACAAAATAAGTTGAACAAATAGCCAATATATAATTTAAAAAAAGTTGTTTCACGGGTTACCACTGAAATTCTCCATCACCATCTAAAAACGAAATCGCGAAGCGCGTTTAGTTATTTCTTCCTTGGTTTTATTAATTATGCCTAACTTTCTCACTAATATCCGAGCACCCTTTTTTTAGGGCTTCTTCAATTTTTTTATATTCATATTATTATTGCTTCAATATAAAAAGGCAGTAAGATCAAATAATAAAGTATCATCGAATTCAAGGAATACGATGTCATTATACTTTAAATATTGTAGATCACTGGGGAAAATTATCAAGAACTTTTGCACTCAATTTGGATTCGATGTCCATCAATATAAACTTAGAAGAAATATTAGGAACTCCAAATAGGTTAATGTGGACGTGTAAGTACAACGACCTCTAGTTGTCATTAAGAGATTATTTGGTAGTGGACGTGTCCAACGACAATAAACTTGTAGCTTGTACCCTGCGGTGGTTCGTAAGTCATAAAATCACAAAAATCTTTAGTATAAGACTTAATATTCCTGCATACATGTAGCTGTAAAGCTCAAGATTTTCAGCAAAGGAAAAGAGATTTAACTAAGTCCATTAAATGGAAAGATTTTCAAGTAATTTGAGTGCATTTTAGACCCTGTATATGGAAATCCAACATGAGCATTAAATTGGTGCTCTAAACCGTGTTATACTACCGAATAGAGACACTTGAAATATGAATGGTGCAACAAAAACTCTTTACAGTAATCATGTGTAAATGAAACACATATTTTGTCACTCAAGTAACTAGTTAAGCTATTCATTAGCCTGCTTCCAACCAAACATGTATATGAGTACTTTAAATTAAACTATTATTATGGAACTTTTTACTATATAAAATTAAACATTCAAAACCATAAGCTCGCAAGTTCTCAGATTATCTTACGCGTCCGTACACAATACCCTACCAGAAGCTAGCAATTTCTTCTCACCCTTTCTTATACACCTATCACCAGCTACACGACATGATATCTACCACCAGAGAAACTCCTTTCGAGGACTTTTACCACCATTATCAGCTGCTCGCTTCCGCCTGCACCACCAGTGTGTACAAAAGCTAATACCACCATTTCAAGCTAATACCAGCTTGAAACAAAAATCCAGAAAATTCAACAGAGGCATGAGTAAAACAAACTAAAGATGCAAAATCGATTACAATAAGTACTACCTTTCGAATGGTGGTCATTATCAAAACTTAGAGCATATTTTCCTAAATCCGTCACTATAATATACACATTTCAAACCAAAAACTGATTCTGGCAATTCATCAAACACAACCACCTGATTCTGGCAAAATCAAGCTCACTGAAAATCCATCACTATAATATACACATCTCAAACCAAAAACTGATTCTGGGAATTCATCAAACACAACCACCTGTAATTCAAAAATATTAAATCTTCAATATAACTTCACCAATTCAATAGAACATACTGCATGTATCCATCACCAACAACATAAATCTTAATCAAAATTCACCAAAAAAAATCCCAAAATCAAAGTCAGGTGATATGGATAAGGAGTTAAAGAAACAAACCAGTAAAATTATCAAGGTTGATATTATATTGAGCACGATCAGAAAGAGATGGTTTTTGAAGATTCATAGTGATAGCCTGATCATAAAGATCAATAGCTAGTTCAATGAATGCTGCTATTAAAATATTAATGCATAATAGACACAAAACAAAATCATATAGCAACCGTATAGAAAGTATAACCAATTCCTTGAGAACTTTCAAACCTTCCCATTATCTGTTAGGCCTTTTTCTTTTCTTCTAATTGCGGTGATTCTGCAAGAAAAAAAAGCAATAAAACAGTATCTTCAGAAACCTTACCGGCATTCAGAACTCTTACTTGGGTTTCTCTGCTCAGTAGTCAAATGGGTTTAGTTATTAATGGATCGGGTGAAGATTAGTTATTCCTCATACACAAACGTTGAATTTTGTTCAGTTTCATTTTCTTAATATGTATGCGTTGACAATTTTGAGTTCGGATTCATTTCGAGACCTTACTATATTGGCATAAGTCATCTAATGGGTTTGAGAAACTCTAATTACAATCAGCTTTGATCACTAAATAACATCAACAAAACTCTTAATTAAGTTTTCAAACATGAGTTTTTCAAAAGAACAACAAACAAAAATGTGGTCATCCATATAATGCAGAGTGTTAGACCACAGTATCACCAACTGACCTATTAAAAGGCCCAGTGTAGTATCCCCCGCCAATCTGCTCTGCACCACTCAATAGCTATCTGGCATGTGTCAACAATAACATAATAAGATCAGTAATTTAAAATAAGACAAATCATGATCAGTTAGCCACACTAAAATGACTAACGCAAATCAAACTGAAGGGCCAATGAAGTGCAAAGTGACATAAAAAAACACGTGTACAATGTTTCTGTAAATTATAAAGTAAAGATAAAAACTAAATCTAAATGTATGACTTGAAATTAGCAATTAAAGATAAATCAGTTGATTTTTTTACTTCACATATTAAGATGTTCCAAAAATCGGACGAAATCATAGGTGAAACAGTCTTATCTATGCTATCCTGATCCAACTTCGTAATCGGTGTACTGATAGACATTAATTATAAGTGTACCAATACTTCGGTTTGTAAAATCTCCAATTGAACCATAATCAAAAAGGTATAAGCAACCTAATTACAAAGATCCTCTACTACACTACACCCTAGTGTACGCATAGAATTCCACGAACTTTTGATCTTCGGTCAATTCCACAAAGAGATGAGTACCAAATTGGTCACATAGAATCGAAACGAACATACAAACGAAAGCAGTGACAACAAAACCCAGTTTTCTCGATACCCAAACCAATGATTGACAGAAACCAATGAACATGAAAAAATTAAATTGAACAAAACCAACAACAAAATAGTAAAAAAATAAAAATAATCTAATGTTATTTTCTTTGTCTATTTCCTGCACAGTAAGGCAGTTAAGGCTATATTATCAGAGTAATGAAACAAAAGTAACAATTCAAATGAGCATACCTATCCTTCTTTCTTGTTGAGTAAAACCCTGTAAAACTATACAGTTGGCAATCCTGACATCATCTTCAGGAACCTCCGTGCATGGATGCCACATATAAAAATGCATGGAAATATTTAATTTCACTTGAAGCTAGCCAAGCAACATAACAAACTGGAAGAGTAGTGTTAGTTTTCCTAGCTTGAGTTGGGTTAGCATACATCTAACAGGATATGCTTTACCATGCAGAGAACCTCAGATGTACAAATGCTAACCAAGTTCAGCTAGGAGCGGCATTTTCATCCTCTGCAGTCATACATTCTGATACTGTTGCGGCTAATTTGGAATGTATATCAAAAACCACCGTAGTAAAAAAATTATAAGAAAGCACAAACCATACAACATATACCTCCTATTACTAAAGCAAAATGCCTACTACAATGCAAGTCCAACCTTAACTGATTCAACTTAACTTAATTCTGATTTCCTTGTTTGAAAATTCCAAGTTTATTGAGTGTATTTTTATCAATGTGCGGTAACTTTCTACAAATCAAATTGCAAGTGAAATTATAGACTATAGTTTGAGTTAAATAACATATAATAGAGATATTTTTCAAAGTACGAAAGAATTCCTGCACAAATACTTGGAACTGGCAGCAAGTTGGTTAATTACTTCATTGTGCCGTTGTTGAAGTTAGTCTTTGGTGGCAGGACGGCAGCAAGTTGGTCTATCGGTTGGCGCGGATACATGGACACTAATTTCTTTAAGCTCTCTTTGATGTTCAGCACTTCAGTTAAACCAACTATTGAGAAGCAACAAAAACAAATAGACACCTTACAATTCATGCACAATGGTTAAGTACCATTTGACAGTTCAACTATCGAATCCAAAGCCATACGCTATGAATTAGATAGGTCTTTCATGTGAAATAGTCGATTCGTCAGTTAATATTGAGGCATATTACTGGTATTCAACTTCTGTAGTAAAAAAAAACAAAATGAACACTTCCTATTAATGCTGATATAAAAATGTTCAAACCCATAAATAAATGAGTCGTGTTCAAGGGTTCGGTTTCCAATCGATACTTAAGATATCTGGTTAAACATGTTTACAGTTCTCAAATCATAAAAAAACCTATAGAAAATACAAATTGAAATCAAATTACATATTTCAGTTCGGTAGAAGACTAAAAATACTATTTATTAATTTAGCTGGTAGTGGCCCTTGTCAGGAAAACTCTTTCACTGATGGGACACTCACTATAAGAAGGTTCGACGATCGAAATTACCTATCTGGACTCCATTTTTCGTACCTATGAAGTAAGAAAGTACTATATTCAACTTGAATTAACACCCAATAAGAGATCAATAGTGGATTCAAGAATGATAAAATCAAGTACCAGCTATTAACTTAATAATACGGTCTCTTCATAGAAGCAAAACTGAAATGTTTTAGCCGAAACTGAAAACAAACTTCTAATTTAATGTAATCCAATATTATTGAATTTGACTTTCCTTATTAATTTATATCCCCAAACAGCATCAAAAATCTCTACATTAAAAAGAAAAACTAGAGGTAACATACTCCCACTTAAGAACGTTGTTTCACAAACACATTTGTTATTACTCAAGTTGGTTGCACAATCACATTCTGGTCATTCATTTGTTTCAAATTATTCACTAAGCACATGCTTAATTTTTTATTTGTCCAGTGCCAGAGCCATATAGAACTCTGTGATTGTCTTGTGTGAGATATACATAGCAAAGTGCATTCATTCTATACTATAAAATTAATTGATTGTGTACCACTTGTTAGCAGTCTAGTCCCTATTTTGGGTGAACAAATTCAATGAACTTGCTTAGGCACATAAATTATATGATATTACGCATAAAAATAAGACTCTGTGAAAGGAAACAAAAGGTCTTTAAACTAATTACTGTATCTCATGATATATCTGAAAAATTAAATGTAGTCTGGTTGACCAAAAAGAAAATGAATACTTCTCAAGAATACTGCATTATCGGTAGAGGAAAATGCCAATAACATCCAATTTCACTGATACACTTATGAGTTATGGCTAGCGGTTTTATTTTCAAAATTTTCTGGTGAGCAACAACATTTGGTAAAATTTGTACACATATGGAATGAGCTTCCAGGATCCTCATATGCATTTATAGTAAGATAAATTCAGAACATTCTGCCATAGTTTTATGAAAGAAAAGAAAGAAGATAATTAGATACCTAGAATTATCCAGAGATTTTCCACAAAGTTGCAGCACTTCGATCATACAATATCATAGCTTCAAAGGTTTTCACCTACTTTTCACCCTGCAAAAGTAAGATGAATTTCTGATTACAAAAGCAACTTGTTTGAAAAGAGCACCAAACAATGTTATAATGAATAGTCATCAGCGCACAAATCCACATTATATGCGGGTAAAGAATCCATCGGTACATGTATATGAAAAAAAAAAGGAACAATGTTACTGATAACAGACAAATATCACTCCACCAAACCACATACATATGGAGTAAATTATAGAATCAGTTACAAAACGTTCAATTTTCATCATATTCACAACCAAATAATATAGAGATATTAACAGAGTCCCACTTTTTTTTTTTTTTTGCTAAGTCCAATAATTTATTAAGCAAAAAAACGTAATTACAAGAATTACAAGTATGTTAAGGAAACTAAGGATCAATCAAGGCATCTCGGGATTGTAGAGAGGAATGGGAAGGCCTGCGAGGATTTGACCTAGCGAGATTATGATTTTCTGATCATCACACTGATGATCAGAAAACAACTTTGCAGAAAGTATAGATGAAGATTCTTGATCAGGAATGGTTGATAGGATGAAGCCCTTCTCTTGTAAATTCTTTTGAGCTTCATTAAAAAGGGGTTTCTATACACGACCAAGTGAAGCCATTTTTAGAGTATGGGAATGATTAGAGAATTGAAGATCAAGAGAAAGAAAGAAGGGAAGATTTACAGTAGTAGAAGCGCAGATTGCGGAAGAAGAAAGTTGAAGAAAAGTTGCAGAGGGAAAATAAAAGAGAATAAGAGAAGGGTGAGAAAACTATATATAGAGAGTAGAATCCTCGAGAAAACAAATGCATTTAATGCGAGATGGGACGTGAATGGTCAAGAATAAACGGTTGAAAGAAACGTGTCAAGAAAAGAGTGGAAGAAGAAACTTTTGTAATAAATTCCGTGTAAAAGTACGGGAGTGAAATAGATAAAGATGAACAATTGATGAACAATTGCGGCATTTCAAAATATTGGTTCTCATGACATTCTCTCCTTCGCAGAGAAGACATGAGAAGAGGCAAGATGTAGGATCAGAATATCGCGACATCAATACTTCGCGAGATTAATAAATGACGACATTGCGAGGGAGTCGCAGGGAAGTAAAATAAATGACGCAATGAATGACGACAACCAGAACACGAGGAAGATATGAAAATATGGCGAAGTTTAAGAGTGTCGCGAGAATTGATACATGTACACTTGCGATATTTCGCAAGACATACCCGAAAATAAAGGACAGCTTAGCTGTCATCCACTATGTACTACCCTATATAAAGGGTTGAGTAAATCTGTTGTAAGGGAGTTCTTTTTTGAATTGTTAAGCAAGTCATTAGGAGAGAGAAAGTTTTAGAGTGATTGTAACTCTATAACCCATTTCTATTTCATATTGTAAAAGTTCAAGTATTCAATCAATAAGAATCATAATCATTCATCTTAAAATGACTTAATTGTGTATATTCTAGTGAGGGGTGTAGTGTAGGATTTCCTGCAACTACATAATGGCGCTAGAAACAGGGAGTGAGTAGAGATCAACCTTGTGAATCGAAAGAATCAGGAGTAACAAGAAAGAAATTTCATATAATTTTCAACAAATTACTGAAATTGAGAAATGGCTAGAAGAAGGAATACATCAGAACAACCAACAACTGATTAGAAGGAGCAGGAGGTTAGGCTGGAGAAAGGAGAAATGAAGTAGGTGAACCATCAAGAATAAACGCAAGAGATAGAGAAGAAGGTCAAATTCAACCACCAATTCAACCAAAGACCGAATAGAGTAATAGATTATGATAGGGTGAGTGTGCATACATGGAGATCGGATTCTATGGAAGAAAGAGAAGAAGTGCAACAATTGATAAATAATGGACAAGAGGAGAGAAATAGAGAAGAGATGGGAGAAACAATTCGTGGAAATGAAGAAATCGCAGCATTAGAAGCTTTGAGGCAAACAATACATGAAGAAAGGCGGTTAGAAGCGGAAGAACGTGCAAATTTAACAAAGCAAAACCATGAATTAAGAATGGAAAATATGAGGTTGCAGAATAGAAGGTCGAGAAGTAATACCAGTCAAGATCGGGATCGGTTAGAGATGATATGAGGAGAATATTACCCGTAGAAAATGTTAATGAAGAAAATCTAGAAAGAGAGCCAAATCTCGGTGAAGGATGCTGCGAAAGAAGGGAAGTGGTGTGTATTCCACATCCTGAGATTTTACAGAATGGCCAAAATGACGAAAATCAAGGAAATAGGCAGCAGAATATTCCAATTGGTGAAGAAAATCAGGAAGAAGGAAGAAGAATACTGCATGGGAGAGAGACACGGAGGAAACAAAAGGAGATTGAAGATGACGTCGAAAAGCATTATATTGAACAAGCGCGTCTAGCTTGCGAAAGGGAAAGATTAAGAGTAGAAATGGAAGAATGGGAATTGGAGGAAGCAATTCGGCAGAACAATCATGACAATCGAGAAAGAAGGCGCGAGAAAAATTGCAACAATGGAAATATCAATGAAGAATATGAAAGAATACAAAGGAGAATTGATAGACAACCAAGAAGAGAAAATGATGGATATAATGGTGCGCGAATTCGTGAGCGAGATGAAGGAGAAAGTCGCAGATAAAGAAGAGAAGAAAATGTTGAACAAGAAAATAAAAGTAGACATGAACGCAGAAGGAGAGAGGCAGAGCTGAAAAGACCAATAAATTTGAACCCTGATGTAAATGAACAAATCTTAAGAGAGTTGGCAGAGATGAGAGGAATGTTGAACAATAGAAGGGGAGGAGGAAGAAGACAATTGGATGAGGCCATCGAAGAAGCTGCGAAAACCCCCTTTACACTAGAGGTGCAGTTAGGAGGAATACCCCCAAAGTGCAATTTACCCGCATTAACCAAAGATTTTTGATGGAACAACTTGCGCAATACAACACATCAAAGCGTATGTGAGATGTATGCTACGATGGGAAAATCATGACGCCATATTGTGCAAATATTTCGCATCAAGTTTAACAGAGAAGCACCAAATGGTTTGAGGGTTTACCAAGAAACACAATCACGTCATTCAACCATTTACAAGCTATATTCTTAGGGGCATATATAAGTAACAACTCCTCGCGACCAAGAATTGAAGATGTATTTGGGCTGAAACAAAGAATTGGCGAAAGTTTGAGACACTAACTGTGAGGTGGAAGACAATGTGTAGCGAAATGGTTGGACGAGTGGATGAAAGATATCTTATTCTATCATTCATAAACGCTATGTTCGCAACCAATTTGTTATATATTCAAATTTTTAGAGTCAAGAATACAATTACAATGACTGAGTTGCGAGAACTTCAGGAGGAATATATTGCTCTAGAGGAAAGGCAAAATGAGATGGAATCATACCCAGTTGCGAATACAAATTCAAATGCTGCGAATGCAAGCTTATTACCCAAGTTGATAAACACAGTAGCGAGCATTTCGCAAGGGCAACAAGAAAGGATAATAGATGATGGACAACCAAAGATAGTAGCTATGGGAAGCCGTGATCAGGAAAAATTTGAAAGAGAAAGGAACTACTACAACCGTGGCGGCAATAACAAAATTCAAAGACTTGATCATCCGCAAGAAACTTATGGAGGACGAAGGCAGAATTATCATGGAGGGCAGCGAAGTTACAAAGTAGTATGGGAGGAAATCAAAATGCCACCATTAAATACTAGTGTGGAGAAAATATGGGAAGCTATACTCTTGATGGAAAACATACCTGCACCATGGAACATGGGGAATGAGCCACCACCAAGTGATAGAAGTCACGAGTTTCGTTCTTACCACCGCTTTCATGGACACCTAACAAATGACTGCAGAATATAAAAAGAATCATCCTCGTAATGATTGACCAAGGAAAGCCGAGTCATTTTCTAAAAAGTGAAGAGAAGGTTCAACCGTTACCACCACCGCCGAAATGCACAGACAAACTCAAAGAAAGGGGAAAGAAACATTCGTAATAGAAGTTGGAACGAAAGCTAAAAATTTGTTTTGCAACTCCATTGTACATTCATACCGAACAATTGAAGATTTTCATGATAATGTTCTCGTAGGGTTTTCGCGAGGGATGCTGATAATAGAGAAGTAATGAACATCGCGAAGACATCGAAGTTAAAAGAATGGCAAATGCAAATTATTTCTTTCACCGCAGAAGAGATTCCTGAAGGCAGGGAGACGCATGATAGCCCATTGGTCGTAAAATTGGAAATTAATCCAAAACCTGTTGATGGCGAAGATGATGAAGCAGAGAATTCCTGGGCGATCAATAGAATCTTAATTGATACGGGAGCTCGGAAACATTCTTTTTACCATACTTACAAGACTATGGGTGGGAAGGATGAAGAGTTGATACCTTCGACGTATAAAATATACGGTTTCAATGGCACAGCGAATAAGCCTAAATGAGAAGTTCATATGAGAATACCCTTGCAAGGATTATCAACTGAAATTTTATTCTGTGTAGTCGATGTGGAGTCCCCTTATAATGCATTGATCGGAAGGCCATGGTTGCACGAAATTCTGAGCGTAGCGTCGACTTATCATCAGTGTATAAAATTTCCTCATCCTAGCGGTGTTGGAGTTATAAAGGGAGACTGGATGGAAGGACAAAAATGCTATGAGATTGATGTGGAGAGTTGCGAGGAAAGAGTCAGAAAAAGAAAGGGCTGGAAGCAAAATATAAAAGATGTACAAAGAAGAGAAAGGTTGATGGTGGATACCATAGATACAAGAGGTGAAGATACATTGCGAAGCAAGTGCATGAAAACAGTTGAAAATTATGATGGAAAGGAATCATTAAGAGATTTTAATGGTGCAGAGGCAGAGAGCAGCAGGAGCAAAAAGTGTAAGAAATGAATAATCATTATTATCAAAAGCAATGACAAAGTCATATTAAAGGTAAGAGGAAGAAACAATAATTGAAGAAGAAATACGCGAGAATCTCGCCATCAAGAATGGATGAAAATTTGATTGAAGAATTGAAAAACAAAAATGAATAAACAATGCAAGATTGTGCGATAGCTTCGCAAACAAAATAACAAGAGAAAACCAAAAATGAATGATTGAATGAATTAACAAAAATGAAAGAGTGAGTGAATGGGACGAACCTTTATGGCGTACACCCTAGTTCGCGAATGATATTTCGCAAGAGGCAAATGTAAGACCTAAAGTGCGTCATATAAGGGGGTATCTCTTGACATGGCTCAGGGAAAAGGTTACACCGCTCCCGGAACCCGAGTCATGGAGATTTGGGGCCCATGAAAGCCTATCCGGAGAGATACCTTGGATTTCCAACTATATATATAAGGTTATACCCTGGTTGGGAGCCCGAGGGTCTCTTCCAAGGAGTCGATGTATGCTCAAGGCGCCGAGGTACACGGTTGAGCCAAGAGTGCCTCGGGAAATTTGAAGTGTCTCGGCCATTCTTGGCAAGTCTTGGCACATGCTGCACTCGGCCCGAAGAAAACTCCACTTAGGGTGCGTCTCGTAACCATAAACCCTATAGGTATAAGGGATAAGAGGCTGCGAAAACAACTGGTTGTTGTTAATACCGGATGGGAGGAGCTAGTCTTGTATGGCCGATGTACGCCTCCTTGAAGGGGCAACCAGGGAGATGATAAGGGCGGCACTCTCCATTAGGGAGCTGATAAGTGTCACAAGACGGCAATGTCATGGGGCTTTATATTCGCAAGAACATTTAGGCCTGTCATATTGTCGCAAATGAAATATCCTGCAGAGGCAAAAATACTAAAGAAATGATAAGACAAGATCAATGGGTCATTACATGAAAGTGTAAGGACGTCCTACGATCTTGTCGCAAGACGTCAATGTCATGGGATTTTATGTTCGCAAGAATATTTAGACCTGTCATATTGATGCAAAATGAGGGGTGGCAAAATAAGACCTTTAACTAGGAAGGCAAAATAAGACCACACAAAAACAATGATAAGACAAGATTAATGGGTCATTACATGAAGATGTAACGACGTCCTGCGATTTTGTCGCAATGATAAATTTCAACATAAATGATGATAAAATAACACAAGAAATCGAGTAAGCAAACAAGCTTGCGAATACGATTATATTTCTTCATTTATTTGTGAAGAATCAGCAACATCAATTGCGAAATTAAGAAGTATCATTACTTAAAGATTATCGACTTGATTTATCTCATGTGAAAATAAATAACAGAGGCAAGTATGGGAATGATTAGAATAAAAACTTGTTATTTATTTTCATATGATAGATTTACAGTAAGAGATTACAAAATGGAAGGTTAGAAGGATAAATGTACAAATATCACAAGAAGAGAAAGGAAAATGGAACAATCTAGCAACTTATTCTTCTTCATCAGATTCTTTATCAGATTCTTCTTCTTCGCTTACATCACTATCAGAGACATCTAAGCAAGGCATATTATCAGGAGTTTCATCGAGAAGACAAGGATATGAAGAAAGAGGAATGTTGTGATCATTGCAAATTTGTTCAATAGTTTGGTTGCGAAAACGAACAACATCATTATTGAAATTCGCCACAGTAGTTTGTAGTTGCTTCTTCATCTTAGAATATTTGTCATTGCGAAGAGAGAAGTTTTTGCAAGTTGTGCTTTCTCGATTCAAGTTCCTTGATTCTAGTTTGAAACCTCTTCTCGATTCTCGCGAACAAATGACAATGAGTTAGCAGCTTAATAACATTTTCAGTAAAAAAGAAGCGGAAAAAATAATGAAGAATAGTAAAACAACCTTCTCTCGTCGAAAATCATATCTTTAACCAAGGAATTATGCTCAAGATGAAGACCGACGTTAACACCTAAGTTATTTCTCGGCATTATCTAGAACCTTCGCAGCCCAAGCGAATTCATCATCATTATTTATGACAAGAAGTGAACGAATTTGATTTTCTCGCTCATTAAGTATGGCATTTTGGCGAAGGGATTCATCTCGTTCAATTTGGACTTCAAGAATAGTTTTTTGGAATTTTGCTAATGCTTGTGCACCTTGATTAGCAATGCGATCCTTATCATCTATGAGGCTGCTAATCTTTTTCCTTAGAATATTATTGCTTTCTTGGGAGTCAAGATATAAACGTTTAAATCGGTTGGCTAAACCTAAACTAGACCTATGTTCAATTTCTAAAAGATGAAATTTGGTTCGAAGTTCATTTAATGAGAGAGAATTAATCTTGTTTGAAGAACTACTTAAAGATTCATTGAGATGAGCGAGAAGAGCATCATCATCCATAGGTTCAGGGAATGAATGGAGAAGGATGGCTTCGTCAGAAAGATTATAAACGTCTGCGAAAATTATAAGTCAGGAAAATAAAAATAAATGGTAAAGTAGAAATGAAGAAAAGAGGAGGGTGTTATACCATAAAGTTGCTGATTAGCACTTTGAAGAGTGGATATTTTGTCCTTTTGGGAAGAAGACTCAACTTCCAATTGTTGAATCTTCTCATCCTTCTTGCGAGATGTCGCAACTTCAATTTCTAGCTCTTTGATCTTCTCTTTAAGTTGAAGATTTTTATTTTCAAGATTGTTGCGTCTTTTCTCGAGGTCTGAGGCAACAACAAAGGAAGCTCTCCCAGACTATAAAGGAAGGTAAAGAAATTGTTAGGATAAGGTTTATAATCAAAATTACAGAAAAATAAAGAAATATGAACATACCAAAGCACCGAGTGCATTTAAGAGACTGGGAGTCATTGTTCGAGAAACTCCACGAAAGAATCATTATCCACTAGCAGAGGAGCATCAAAAATATTAGCGAGAGCTTCGCAAGTAGCAGATAAATGATCATCTCCCAATCCTTGCATAGAATCGGAGAAGACACTAGACAATTGCGCCATAGCAGAAGCGACCGAATGATTCTCCTTTATAGAAGAAGTATCAACCTCATTTTCATCTTTGTCAGAACTCTCGCTGGTTTGGGAACTAGAACGATAAGAGGGATGGATTTTCCATTTTCAGAAGATGGAGCAGAAGATTTATCCTTGCGAAGAGTGATTTTATTCTTGCCCTTAACCTTCGCAGCTTCGGGAATGTCAATTTCTTCAACAACCTTCGCACACGAATGAAGATAAGAAACAGAGGCAACAATATTGTTAAAAATAACAAAAGAAAGTATTTCTTACTTCATCCGTGATTGATCGGAGTATCGCCAGAGTACTCGCCTTTGGACGTCTTCTATAACTCTTTTTCAATTTGGTAATCTGAAAATTTTGCAAGCCTAGTAAATATAAGAGGAGTGAAATACCGTAAAGCAAACCTGAAATAGGAAGTATACCTCTTTTGCCTTCTCGGGCTACTTAAATTCCCAAGGATGATAGTTTGCGAGATTCGCAGGGAGTGTATGAGAACCTGCAATATAAGGTCCGCTCAAAAATAGAGGAACAACCCACCACTTCTCATCTTTGGAGTACCGAGGAACATTATTTTTGCCCGAGTGCCGGTCAATATCTTGCATAAGCGACTTATCACCGGAAATATTATCTTTTCTCTTCAATCGAGCACCCCAAATGAGATTTATCATTTCTCATATTTATTACTTCGTAATTTTCAAAAAGTTTTCTACAAGATACTTTTCAAATGACTATTTCTAAACTTGCGAATCTAGGATCTTTGACATCATCGGGATATAAAGATCCCTTACCAGCGCCACGGTTGGCGAATTCAAGCGATGAGACGGATGCAATCACCGCTTAGTTGATAAATAGCTCGCGAGAATTTCTCATGAGCAAGAATTTCATAGAATAAAGGCATCTCGGGATTGTAGAGAGGAATGGGAAGACCTGCGAGGATTTGACCTAGCGAGATTATGATTTTCTGATCATCACACTGATGATCAGAAAATAACTTTGCAGAAAGTATAGATAAAGATTCTTGATCAGGAATGGTTGATAGGATGAAGCCCTTCTCTTGTAAATTCTTTTGAGCTTCATTAAAAAGGGGTTTCTATACACGACCAAGTGAAGCCATTTTTAGAGTATGGGAATGATTAGAGAATTGAAGATCAAGAGAAAGAAAGAAGGGAAGATTTACAGTAGTAGAAGCGCAGATTGCGGAAGAAGAAAGTTGAAGAAAAGTTGCAGAGGGAAAATAAAAGAGAAGAAGAGAAGGGTGAGAAAACTATATATAGAGAGTAGAATCCTCGAGAAAACAAATGCATTTAATGCGAGATGGGACGTGAATGGTCAAGAATAAACGGTTGAAAGAAACGTGTCAAGAAAAGAGTGGAAGAAGAAACTTTTGTAATAAATTCCGTGTAAAAGTATGGGAGTGAAACAGATAAAGATGAACAATTGATGAACAATTGCGGCATTTCAAAATATTGGTTCTCATGACATTCTCTCCTTCGCAGAGAAGACATGAGAAGAGGCAAGATGCAGGATCAGAATATCGCGACATCAATATTTCGCGAGATTAATAAATTATGACATTGCGAGGGAGTCGCAGGGAAGTAAAATAAATGACGCAATGAATGACGACAACCAGAACACGAGGAAGATATGAAAATATGGCGAAGTTTAAGAGTGTCGCGAGAATTGATACATGTACACTTGCGATATTTCGCAAGACATACCCGAAAATAAAGGACAAAACTTAGTCATCATCCACTATGTACTACCCTATATAAAGGGTTGAGTAAATCTGTTGTAAGGGAGTTCTTTTTTGAATTGTTAAGCAAGTCATTAGGAGAGAGAAAGTTTTAGAGTGATTGTAACTCTATAACCCATTTCTATTTCATATTGTAAAAGTTCAAGTATTCAATCAATAAGAATCATAATCATTCATCTTAAAATGACTTAACTGTGTATATTCTAGTGAGGGGTGTAGTGTAGGATTTCCTGCAACTACAGATGAGAGGTGGTCTGTCTTTCCACTATTTTTGAGCGGACCTTACATTTCTGGTTCCAATGTACTCCCTGCGAATCTCGCAAATTATCAGCCTTGGGTATTTAATTGGCCCGAAAAGGCAAAAGAGGTATACTTCCTAATTTTTACTTATGATACAATCTTCACTCCCTTTTATATCTAATCTTGCGATTTTTTTCAGACCATCAAATTAAGAAAGAGCTACAAGAAAAATCCAAAAGCGAGTACTCTGGCGATACTTCGTTCAATCACGGATGAAGTAAGAAATATTTTCCCTTATTATTTTTAACAATATTGTTGCCTCTGTTTCTTATCTTCATTCGTATGCGAAGGTTGGCGTTGAAGAAATTGACATTCCTGAAGCTGCGAAGGCTAAAGGCAAGAATAAAATCACTCTTCGCAAGGATAAATCTTCTGATCCATCTTCTAAAAAACGGAAAGTCCATCCTTCTTCTCATTCTAATTCCCAAACCAGCGAGAATTCTGATGAAGATGAAAATGAGGTTGATACTTATTTTGCAAAGGAGAATCATTCGGTCGAATCTGCTATGGCGCAATTGTCTAGTGTCTTCTCTGATTCTATGTAAGGATTGGGAGATGATCATTTATCTGCTACTTGCGAAGCTCTCGCAAATATTTGCGATGCCCCCTGCTAGTGGATAATGATTCTTTTCGTGGAGTTTCTCGAACAATGACTCCCAGTTTCTTAAATGCACTCAGTGCCTTGGTATGTTCATATTTCTTTATTTCTTTGTGATTTCGATTATAAACCTTATCTTAACAATTTCTTTACTTTCCTTTATAGTCTGGGAGAGCTTCCTTTGTTGTTGCCTCAGACCTCGAGCAAAGACGCAACAATCTTGAAAAGAAAAATCTTCAACTTAAGGAGAAGAACAAAGAACTAGAAATTGAAGTTGCGACATCTCGCAAGAAGGATGCTAAAATTCAACAGTTGGAAGTTGAGTCTTCTTCCCAAAAGGACAAAATATCTACTCTTCAAAGTGCTAATCAGCAACTTTATGGTATAACACCCTTCTCTTTTCTTCATTTCTACTTTGTCATTTATTTTTCTTTGCCTGACTTATCATTTTCGCAGACATTTATAATCTTTCTGACGAAGCCATCCTTCTCCATTCATTCCCTGAACCTATGGATGATGATGCTCTTCTCGCTCATCTCAATGAATCTTTAAGTAGTTCTTCAAACAAGATTAATTCTCTCTCATTAAATGAACTTCGAACCAAATTTCATCTTTTAGAAATTGAACATAGATCTAGTTTAGGTTTAGCCAACCGATTTAAGCGTTTATATCTTAGCTCCCAGGAGAGTAATAATATTCTAAGGAAGAAAATTAGCAGCCTCATAGATGATAAGGATCGCATTGCTAATCAAGGTGCACAAGCATTAGAGAAATTCCAAAAAACTCTTCTTGAAGTCCAAATTGAACGAGATGAATCTCTTCGTCAAAATGCCATACTTAATGAGCGAGAAAATCAAATTCGTTCGCTTCTTGTCATAAATAATGATGATGAATTCGCTTGGGCTGCGAAGGTTCTAGATAATGCCAGAAATAATTTAGGTGTTAACGTCAGTCTTCATGCTTGAGCATAATGCCTTGGTTAAAGATATGATTTCGACGAGAGAAGGTTGTTTACTTGTTCTTCATTACCTTTCCGCCTCTATTTTATGAAACTGCTATTAAGTTGTTAACTCATTGTCATTTGTTCGCAGAATCTGAGAAGAGGTTTCAAACTAGAATCAAGGAACTTGAATCTAAAAAAGCACAACTTGCAAAAGACTTCTCTCTTCGCAATGACAAATATTCTAAGCTGAAGAAGCAACTACAAACTACTGTGGCGAATTTCAATAATGATGTCAGTCCGTTTTCGCAATCAAACTATTGAAGCAGTTTGCAATAGCCACAACATTCCTCTTTCTTCATACCCTTGTCTTCTCGATGAAATTCCTGAAAATATGCCTTTCTCAGATGTCTCTGATAGTGATGCTAGCGAAGAAGAGGAGTCCAACAAAGAGTCTGATGAAGAAGAAGAATGAGTTGAAAGATTGTTCCATTTTCCTTTTTCTCTTCTTGTCTTCCATTTTTGTAATCTCTTCTTTGTCAGAATCTATCATATGAAAATAAATAACAAGTTTTTACTCTTAATCATTCCCATACTTGCCTCTGTTATTTATTTTCTCATGAGAGAAATTAAGTCGATAATCTTTGAGTAATGATACTTCTTAATTTCGCAACTGATGTTGCTAATTCTCCACAAATAAATGAAGAAATATAGCCGTATTCGCGAGCTTATTTGCTTACTCAATTTCTTGTGTTGTCATATCTTTATTTATGTTGAGATTCATCATTGCGACAAGATCGCAGGACGGCTTTACATTTTCATGTAATGACCCATTGATCTTGTCTTATCATTGTTTTTGTGTGGTCTTATCTTTCCTTCCTAGTTAAAGGTCTTATTTTGCCACCCCTCATATTGCGTCAATATGACAGGCCTAAATATTCTTGCGAACATAAAGCCCCATGACATTGCCGTCTTGCGACAAAATCGCAGGACGTCATTACACTTTCATGTAACAACCCATTGATCTTGTCTTATCATTTCTTTAGTATTATTGCCTCTGCAGGATGTTTTTGTTACGACAATATGACAGGTCTAAAAAATTCTCGCGAACTTGAAGCCCCATGACATTGCCGTCTTGCGACGAAATCGTAGGACGTCTTTACACTTGCATGTAAAGACCCATTGATCTCGTCTTACCCTCGCGTTAGTATTATTGCCTCTTCAGGATCATCGCACAAATATGACAAGCCTAAATTTTCTTGCGAAAATAGAGCCTCATGACATTTGCGTCTTTTGACACTTATCACTCTCCCTAATGGAGGGTGCCGCCCTTATCATCTCCCCGGTTTCCCCTTCAAGGAGGCGTACATCGGCCATACAAGACTAGCTCCTCCCATCCGGTCTTAACAACAACCAGTTGTTTTCGCAGCCTCTTATCCCTTATACCTATAGGGTTTATGGTTACGAGACTGCACCCTAAGTGGAGTTTTCTTCGGGCCGAGTGCAGCATGTGCCAAGACTTGCCAAGAATGGCCGAGACACTTCAAATTCCCCAGGCACTCTTGGCTCAACCGTGTACCTCGGCGCCTTGGTCATACACTGACTCCTTGGAAGAGACCCTCGGTCGTCCAACCAGGGTATAACCTTATATATATAGTTGTAAAACCAAGGTATCTCCCCCGGATAGGCTTTCATGGGCCCCAAATTTTCATGACTCAGGTTCCAGGGGCGGTGTAACCTTTTCCCTGAGCCATGTCAAGAGATACCCCCTTATATGACGCACTTTAGGTCTTACATTTGCCTCTTACGAAATATCATTCGCGAACTAGGGTGTACGCCATAAAGGTTGTCCCATTCACTCACTCATTCATTTCTGTCAATTTTTGTAATCATTCATTGCTTTTTGATTATTTCTTTTCGTCTTCTTTGTGAAATTTTCATATAATCTTGCTTCATTTGCTGCAATATCGCTATAATTATTTAACTAAACTTTCGTTACATTCATCAATAGCGAGATTCTCGCGTACTCCTTCTTCGATCATCACATTCTTTGTATTTTTGACATGTTTTTGTCATCACCATTTTTTTTTTACACTAAAATCAATTACTTACTTCTTGCACTTATTACTTCTGCTGTTCTCTGTTTCTTCATTCAAATTTCCAGATATTTCTTTCCCTTTTGCGAGACCATCGCAATTTCCAATTGTCTTCAAGCACTGATGTCGCAAGATATCTTCATTTCTCACTTCTATTGTGTCCACCATCAGCCTTTCTCTTCTTTGGTCTTCTTTGATATTTCTCTTCCAATTCTTCTTTTGAGCAGCCCTTTCCTCGCAATATTCCACTTCTACTTCATAGCATTTTTGTCCCTCAGCCCAATCTCCTTTTATAACTCCAACTCCACTGGGATGTGGAAATTTGATGCACTGGTGGTAAGTAGATGCTACGCCCAAGATTTCATATAACCAAGGTCGCCAAATTAATGCATTATAGGGGGACTCCACATCGACTATGCAAAACAAGATTTCAGTTGATAATCCATTCAATGGTATGCGCATGCGAGCTTCTCCTTTGGGTTTATTAGCAGTACCATTAAAACCATAAATCTTATAGGTTGATGGGATCAAATTTTCATCTTTTCCCCCCATAGTCTTGTAGGTATGGTAAAAAGGATGTTCACTGAGCTTCCAGTATCAATTAAGATTCTATTTATTGCCCATGAATTTTCTGCACCATCACTTTCATCATCAACAGGTTTTGGATTAATTTCTAATCTTACCACTAATGGATTGTCATGCAACTCGCCACCCTCAGGCACCTCTTCTGCAGTAAAAGAAATAATATGTGTTTGCCATTCTTTTAGTGGCGATGTTTTCGCGATGTTCATTACTTCTCTATCATCAGTATCCCTCGCGAAAACCCTACCGAGAACACTATCATGAAAATCCTCGAAATAATGATGTGTTTTTGCCAACCTTCTTTGTCTCTTTCCCTTTTGTCGTATTTACCACCGTGTTGGTAATGGTTGAGCCTTCTCTTCACATTTTAAGAATTGGTTTAGCTTGTAGTAGCAGGTTTTCCCACACTACACCCCTCACTATATTTTGGTTAATTAGTTCATTGAAAGATGCATAATTGTAAATGTTTATTGATTGATTTCATGAGTTATCTACATAGGGAAAATGGAATTACACTTAGCAAGTAAAACACTCTTAAACTTTCTCTCTCCTAATGACTTGCGCAACAATTCCAAAAAGATCTCCCTCTACAACAAAATATAGGTTAATACCCTAAGCTATCCTTTATTTTCGAGAACAACTATTCAATCTCGCGACACTGAAAATTGTTTTGTGTGTTATTTCCCATTGCGATATTTTAGTTTCCCGTCTCCCTCGCAGTCAAGTCGTTTATTGAATGAACCTACATCTTGCCTCTTTTTCCTTGAATATTGCTTGAAGGGCGATCTTGAAGGAAAAATCCGTTGTCCTAGTAGTCTTTGATCTTTGTTGATGTTTTTGGCCTTCTTTTGCGAAGTTCTTTCCAACCCATCTGTTGTTGCCGCGATCGCTACAAATGATTATTAATGCTCTTTCCTTCTTTTTTCTTGTCGTCTCTTTTACCCTCGTTTTTCTCGAGGATCTTTTTCCCTATATAGTTTTCTTTTCCCCTCCTTTTCATTCTTTATTTCTCTGCAATCTTTCTTTGACTCTCTCTTCCGAGGTGTTTTCTTCATCCTTTCTAGGTAATGGTGGCTTCCATCGATACAAAACTTCTTTTGATGAAGTTAACCTTCGAGAAGGGTTTTACTCTTCACATTTTTCTTTTCCTCAGAATCAATGTAATGATTTAGCTTTCCTTTCGATCCCTATTCCCTTGTATGATCCTGAGTTACCTTTATTTTATGAGATTTTGGCCCATGAAAAATTCTCTCGGATATCAACTAAGTGGCGATTGTATTCGCCCGATGCTTGAGTTCGCGAACAATCTTTATATTCTAACTCACAGAATCCCAAATTCGCAGACTTGGAAATAGATGCTGAGAAATACACTGTGGAAAACTTTTTTTGAAAATTATTCAGTGATAACTATGGTGAACACGAAATCTCGCTGGGGTGTTCGCCTGAAGAAAAAAGATAATGTCTCTGAGGATAAATTAGTCATGCAGGATATTGATTGGCACCCGGGTAACAATACTACTCCTCGCCACTCTAAAGATGAGAAATGGTGGGTTGTACCCTTGATTTTAAATGGTCCTTATATCGCCGCCCACATGTTCTTCCCCGCGAATCTCGCAGTATCATCCTTGGGAATTCAAATGGCCCGAGAAGAAGAAAGAGGTATATTTCCGAAGTCAAATTTGGCTTTCGTAGTTTTCTTTCTATAATTATCGAGTTTGTGAAATCTTTCGTATTGCCGAGGTTCTACAAAAAGATCCGGTACTCGACATTGCTTCGATCGGTGAAGTAAGAATCATTTCCTTTCTTCTTATTTTAAACAATATTGTTGCCTCTGTTTCTTATCTTTACACGTATGCGAAGGTTGAAGTTGAAAAAATTATTGTTTGCGAAGACTACAAGTAAGGGTAAAACCCAGTAAATCCTTTAACTAAGAAGCGAAAGGTCCAATCCTCTTCTCGCCTTAGCTCAAGCTAGAATCTTCCTCACAAGGATGACCATGATTCGAATCGCTCTCGCTATTAACTAGTTCTTCTATGGGTCGGTTGTCCAAAAGATCTTCTCCGATTCTTTCCAAGGAATGGGAGATGCTCCCCTAGCTTCTCTTTGCGGGACTCTCGCAAACGTGTGCAATGCCACTCTACTGGAAGGCAATGATTCTTTCAATGGAGTCTCTAGAACTATGTCTCCTGACTTCTTGAATGCGCTTGGATCCTTGGTATGTATACAATCATGTCTCCCCATTGACTTTATATTGTTGTATATGTATTAACAGCTTTTCTATCTCCTTTCATAGGTTGGAAGATCTTCCTTTGTAGTTGCCTCAGACCTTGAGAGAAGGCGCAATAATCTTGAAAAGAAGAATTTGCGGTTGAGCGAGAAGGTTCGAAATTAGAGACCGTCAGCTGCGTCATCTCGCGATAAAGACGAGAGAATTCAAAAGTTAAACACCGAACTTAATTCCCAAAAGGATAAGGTGTCCTCTCTTCAAAATGCCAATCAAAGAACTTTATGGTATAAAATTTTACCTCCTTTTATTATTTTTATTTTAATGGTCGCCTATTGCTACCTGACTTATTACTTTCGCAGATGTATATAATCTCTCCGATGAGGCTATTCTTCTCCATACATTTCCTGATCCTATGGATAATAACCTTCTTCTCGCTCACCTCAACAACTCTTTAAGTAGTTCATCAAACAAAATTAACTCCCTTTCATTAAATGAACTTCGACAAATATCGTCTTTTAGAAATCGAACATAGATCGGTTTAAGTCTGCCAACCAATTTAAACGAATGTTTCTTGAGTCCAATAAAGAAATCAAAGTTTTGAGGAAGAAAATTAGCGACCATATAGATGATAAAGATCGCATTACTAACAATGGTGCACGGGCATTAGCGACTTTTCAAAAATCTCTCCTTGAACTACAAATTGAGCGAGATGAATTGCTTCGCGTAACTCTTTGCTTAGTGAGCGAGAAGATCAGATTCTGTTCGCTCCTTGTTATAAATAATGATGATGAATTCGCCTGGGCTGCGAAAGTTTTAGATAACGCCAGAAATAACCTAGGTGTTGATGTTAGTCTTTACGCCGAGCATACTTCCTTGATTAAAGATATGATATCCGATAGAGAAGGTTATTTATTACCCTTACTACTTCTTACTTCGTAATATTGCTTGTAAATTATTAACTTGTTGTTACTTATTTGCAGAATCAGAAGAGGCTTCAAGCTAGAATTAGAGAGCTTGAATCTCGAGAAAGAACAACTCACGGGAATTTTCCAACGAGAATTGAAGAACTTGAATCGAAAAACAACAAATTTGCGAAGAATCTCTCCTCCGTAATGATAAGTATTCCAAGTTGAAGAAACAATTTGAAACGACAGTGGAGAACTTTAATAATGATGCCGTTCGTTTCGTAATGGAGCCATGGAATATGTTTGTAAACACCATCCCTCTCGCATACATATCCTGGCTTCTTGAAAAGGTTCCCGAGAACTTGCCTGTCTCGAGATGTTTCGATAGTGAAGTCGGCGAAGAAGAAAATTTCGGCGACGAGAATAATAAAACTGATGAATCGGATGAAGAAGAAGAATCACCCAAGATGTAATTCTTTTTGTTTTCTTTTGTCATTGCGTGTAATATCCTACATTCTTTGCTGTACCTTTGTTATAGTGAACTCTTTTTCATGAATTCAATCTTCACTCCCCTTTTTGTTAGTTCTTCCTTGTAATATAATTGACTATCTTTATTGATGTATAACTCTTTCCTTGGAAGATGAATAACAATATTCCATCTTTTCCATTCCCATACTTGCCTTCTGGTATTCATCTTCCGATGGAAGAAGTTAGTTATCCTCATGTATTTTGTTGAATAATAATTTTAGTGTTATTGAAATGTATATCCGCTAGTCGCAGATATCTTTATGAATTGAGAATTCTATCTCCTCTTGCTGCGACAAGGTCGCAGTCCGCCTCTACACTTTCATGCAAAGGCCCATTGACCTTGCCTTATCATTTTGTGGTCTTCCAAGTCAGACCTCCCTAATTAGAGGTCCTCCTCCCCCTGCCATTCATTGCGGCAAAATCGCAGACGTCTTTACACTTGTATGTAATGACCCATTGATCTTGCCTTATCATTTTTCAAGTATTTTTGCCTCAAGCAGGATGTTTTTTATTGCGACAATATGACAGGCCTAAACATCCTTGCGAATATAAAGCCCCATGACATTGCCGAAAACAAAGCCTCATGACATTTGCGTCTGTTTTGGCACCTCTCTCTGTGGTGGTGGTAATGTCTCGACCCGTTTCTTCTCCCCTTAGAAAGTGATTCAGGTCAAAGGGAGGCATCTTAATTTGTTCCCATCTTGTTCTATGACTTCTCTCGCCCTCCACGGTTATTTTGCCTTCGTCCACCATAAGTTTCTTGCACATGATCTAGCCTTTGAATCTTATTATTGTCATTACGATTGTAGTAGTTCCTTTCACGTTCAAACTCTTCTTGATCGTGGCTTCCCATGGCTACTATCTTCTGCTCCCTCATCGCTCTCCTTGCTCGCTGTCCTTGCGGTGCTCGCCACCGTATTGATGAACCGAATTTCATTCTCGTCTTTCTTCTAAGGCAATATATTCTTCCCGTAATTCTCGCATTCGCCATCGTGATTGTATTTTTGATTCTAAAAATTTGAATGTATAACAAGTTAGTCGCGAAGAGAGCATTCACAAATGAGAGTATGAGATATCTCTCCTCAACCCGTCCCCGCCATTTCCTCACGCACATGGTTCTCCATCTTATCATCAACCGTCTTAAGAAATAATATGTGTTTGCCATTCTTTTTTGTCTCGAATTTGATTCTACTGGTCTTTTTAGCTCTGCTTCTCTCCTCCTTCGCTCGTGTCTAGTGGCGATGTTTTCATCTGCACCCTCTCATATTCTTCATTAATATTTCTATTGGTACGATTTTGATGTTCATTACTTCTCTTTCTGTTTCTTCTCATCTTCTCTCCCGTGCATTGTTCTTCCTTCAAAGAATGTCATTCGGCCCTTGGAGTTGCATGTTTTCTTGATTTTCCCTATTTCGCTCATTTTGAAGATTTTCTGGCCTCCTTCCTCGGTATTCTCCGTTGGTAAGACTCTTCTTCTTTCTTCTCTCTGCTCGATCTAGAACTTGATCTCACGCTACTTCTAGATCTCCTATTTTGTAAAACCCATTCCTTGTTCTCCTTGTCCATTGTTCACGAGAACACTATCCTTGATGATTCTCCATTCCTCCTTTCTCCAAAGAAGAAAATCTTTTTCTGAATCTCCAAATTCTTTCCAATTTCTTCGTCAATGTCGCATATGAATGAATGACTATATTTTGCGAAAGATATAATTGTAAATGTTTATTGAATTTCAAGTTTTTGGCCTTAGTTCCAAACCTCTACTACAAATGTCTCTTTCCCTTTTGTCGTATTTACCTATCCTTTATTTTCTGGAATGTCTCGGTGTTGGTAATGGTTGAGCCTTCTCTTCACATTTTTGCGTCAATTGGTTTAGCTTTCCTTGATCTATCATTATCATTCGAGGATGATTCTTTTATATTCCTACAATCATTCGTTAAGTGTCCATGAAAATGGTGATAGGAACAGAATTCATGACTTCTGTCACTTGGAGGTGGTTCATTCCCCATGTTCCATGGTGTAGGTATGTTTTCCATCAGGATTATAGCTTCCCATATCTTCTCCACACTAGCATTTAGTGGTGGCATCTTGATTTCTTCCCATACGACTCTATGACCTCGCTGTCCTCTATGATAATTCTGTCTCTGGCCTCCATAAGTCTCTTGTGGATTATGCCTCTGTCCTCCATAGGTTTCTTGCGGTTGATAAAGCCTCTGAATTTTATTATTTCCGCCACGGTTGTAGAAATTTCTTTCTCTTTCAAATTCTTCCTGATCGCGACTCCCCATAGCTACCAATTTTTGCTGACAATCATTTGGTATCCTCACTCCTTGTTGATCTTGCGAGGTACTCGCCACAGTGTTTATCAATTTGGGTAACAAACTTGCATTCGCAGCTCCTGAACTTGTATTCGCGACAGGGTATGATTCCATCTCATTTTGCTTTTACTCTAGAGCAATATACTCCTCCTGAAGCTCTCGCAACTCAGTCATGGTGATTGTATTCTTGACTCTAAAAATTTGAATGTACAATAGATTTGTCGCGAACATAGCATTAATGAATGATAAGATGAGATATCTTTCCTCCACTCGGCCAGCCATTTCGCTGCACATTGTCTTCCATCTCACAGTTAGATGCTTCAAACTTTCACCGACCCTTTGTTTTAACCCAAATACATCTTCAATACCTGGTCGCGAGGAATTATTACTTATATATGCCCCTAAAAATATAGCCTGTAAGTGATTGAAAGATGTTATTGTATTTTTCGGTAGCCCTTCAAACCATTTCAAAGCTTCTCCTGTCAGACTTGATGCAAAATATTTGCACAATATAGCATCATGATTCTCCCATTGTAGCATACATCTCATATAATCTTTGATATGCTGTATCGCACAAGTTGTACCATCGAAAATACTGGTTAATGTCGGTAAATTGCACTTCGGTGGTATTCCTCCTAATTGTATCTCTTGTGTGAACGGAGTTTTCGCAGTTTCTTCTATTGCTTCGTCCAACTGTCTCTTTCCTCCCCTTTTACTGTTCATCATTTCTCTCATTTCTGCCAGTTCTCTCAAAATTTGCTCATTTACATCAGAATTTGAATCTACTGGTCTTTTTAGTTCCGCTTCTCTTCGCCTATGTCTACTTTGACTTTCTTGTTCATCATTCTCTTCCCGTATTTCTTTGCGATCTTCTCCCTCATTTATTTCGCGAATTCGCACACCATTATATCTATCGATTTCTCTTCTTTGGTGCCTATCAGCTCTCCTTTGTGCTCTTTCATATTCTTCATTAATATTATCATTGTTGCGATTTTGTTGTCGCCTTCTTTCTCGATTATCATGATTATTCTGGCGAATTGCCTCTTCTAACTCTTGTTCTTCCATTTCTTCTCTCAATTTTTCTCTCTCGCGAGCTAGACGTGCTTGTTCAACATAATGTCTTTCAATGTCATCCTCAATCTCTTTTTGCCTCCTCTGTGCTTCTCTCCCATGCAATATTCTTCTTCCTTCTTCTTGATTTTCTTCAACAACTGGATCATTTTGCCTCTGACGCTGCCTATTTCCTTGATTTTCATCATTCTGCCCATTTTGAATAGTCTCGGGATGTGGAATATAACGATCTTCCATCATTTCTCCTCTCTCGCAATGTTCCCTGCCTGGATTCTGCGCTTCTCTTTGGTTTTCTTCATTAACGGCTTCTATAGGTAAATTTCTCCTTCTTTCCTCTCTAATTGATCTTGAGCTTGACCTTGTAGTGCTTCTCGACCTTCTGTTTTGTAATATCATGTTTTCCATCCTCAGCTCATGATTCTCGTTCTTGTCAAGTTTGCACGTTCCTCCGCCTAATCGTCTCTCTTCATGTATTGTTTGCCTCAACGCCTCTAACGCTGCGATCTCTTCATTCCCATGAATTATTTCTCCATTCCCCTCTCGATCTCTCCCTTCTTGTCCATTGTTTACCAATTGTTGTTCTTCTTCCCTTTCGTCCACAAAATCTGATCTCCAAGTATGCACGCTTACTCTATCATAATCCACAGTTCTATCCGCCACTGGTTGAATTGGTGATTGAATTTGATTTTCCTCATCATTTCTTATGTTCCTTCTTGAGGAATCTCCCACTTCATTTCTCTCTTCTCCGGCAAGTCTCCTACTTCTCCTAACAGTTGTTGGTTGCTCAGATGCATTTCTCCTTCTAACCATTTCTGAATTTTGGTAAACTGTTGAAAATTGTATCAAATTTCTTCTCTACTACTCCAAATTCTTTCAAATCACGATGTGTATCCTTACTCAAACAGCCCTGTTTCTAGCGCCAATATGTAGTTGCAGGAAATCCTACACTACACCCCTCACAATATTCCACACAACTAATACATTTTTTAGATGAATAACAATGATTTTATTGATTATTTCCTTGAAGATTCACAAGATAAAATAGAAAAGAGTTAAAGAAATTACAACCACCAACTTTCTCTCTCTTAATGACTTGTCTAACACTCTCAAAAGAATCCTCCCTTACAATTGACTTATTCGATTTTTTATATAGGGTAGTATACAATGGATGACAGCTAAGCTGTCCTTTATTTTCGGGAATGACTTGCGAAATATCGCAAGTGTACAAGTATACAATCTCGCAACTCTCATAAACTTCGCTAGATCTTCACACTTTTCTCATGTTTTGGTTGTCGTCATTCATTGCGTCATTTATTTTACTCTTCTGCGACACCCTCGCAATGATGTTGTTTATTGATCTCGCGAAGTATTGATGTCGCGATATTCTGATCCTACATGAAAAGATTAAAAATAGATTTTAAATGCCATGCTAGATACAAAAACACCTTTCCTAGCAACCAATAATGATCGTAATGAGCAATAAGATGCTCTTTTTTACTTCCTACATCCATCACCAAAAAAAAAAAATGATCTTACCAACAGAATTATGGAAGGTTTGTCATGATTTTGCTGAACAAATTCCTATCTATAGTTCGACCTGGGGTGCATACCCTACCAACTATCAGTAGCTCCTTCCCTGCTTGGGTTAAAAAAAATACTAAATTACATGAAATACTCCAGAAAGAGGCAACTGTATAATCTATCAATGAATGAATGAAAAGATACCATCCATACACCAAGATAATTTATGTGAAAACGATAAGACAAATAACTTAATCGAACATAATCGAAATAAGTGTCTAGCTACTCAATAGATATTCAACACGGTTGTATTTTTCAAAAACAAAAAGCACTTTCTGAATATAGATTAGGAAACTCAAGCAAATGCACCAGAGCATTGGAAAGAACATACAGTTGGACACTTTCAAATGGCCAAGTTCACTGGATTAACTATTGAGAACATAGAGAACCCTATCCACTCAAATTAAATTGGTCTAAACCCAAATATATTAGTGCTACACACATCAAGAGAATGGGACATCTAGGCTGAATTGACACATACCGTATTTTGCCATCAATTGTTAGCAATTTTTAGTTACAGATAGTATATTTGCTACATCCAAGTCAATAAGTGATTTTTTCCTTCAAAAAAACAAACAAACAAATGTAAGAACACAATACTGAAGTTGTAGGATCAGAATATCGCGACATCAATATCTCGCGAGATTAATAAACGACAGCATTGCGAAGGTATCGCAGATGAGTAATATAAATGACGCAATGAATGAAAACAGCCAAAACACGAGAAAGATGTGAAGACTTAGCGAGATCTAGGAGAGTTACGAGATTATATATTTGTACACTTGCGATATTTCGCAAGTCATTCCCAAAAATAAAGGACAACTTAGCTGTCATCCACTATGTAATACCCTATATAAAGAGTTGAACAGGCCTGTTGAAGAGAGATCTTTTTTCGAGTGTTGGGCAAGTCATTAAGAGAGAGAAAGTTTAGAGTGATTGTAATTCTTTAACTGATTTCCATTTCATCTTGTAAGCATTTTAAGAGTTTAATCAATAAAAATTACAATTGCTCATCCTAAAAATGATTTGATTGTATAGATTCTTGTGAGGGGTGTAGTGTAGGATTTCCTGCAACTACATATTGGCGCTAGAAACAGGGAGAGAGTAAGGATTGACATCGTGATTTGAAAGAATTTGGAGTAATAGGGAAGGAATTTCATATAATTTTCAACAATTTATTGAAACTGAGAAATGGCTAGAAGAAGACATGCATCAGAACAACCAACAACAGTTAGAAGAAGTAGGAGACTTGCTGGAGAAGGGAGAAATGAAATGGGGGAATCCTCAAGAATGAACACAAGAGGTAATGAAGAAAATCAAATTCCATCACCAATTCAACCAGTACCGAATAGAACTGTGGATTATGATAGAGTAAGTGTGCATATTTGGAGATCAGATTCTGTGGACGAAAGGGAAGAAGAACAGCAACTGATAAACAATGGACAAGGGGAGAGAGATCGAGAAGTGATTGGAGAAATAATTCATGGAAATGAAGAGGTCGCAACATTAGATACATTGAGACAAACAATACATGAAGAAAGGCGATTAGAGGCAGAGGAACATGCAAATTTAACAAGGCAAAATCATGAGTTGAGGATGGAAAATATGAGATTACGAAACAGAAGGTCGAGAAGCACTACAAGGTCAAGCTCAAGATCAGTTAGAGAGGAGAGAAGATGAACTTTACCTATAGAAAATGTTAATGAAGAAAATCGAGAGAAAGTGCAAAATCCAGACAAAGAACGTTGCGAAAGAAGAGAAATAATAGAAGATCATTATATCCCACGTCCCGAGGCTCTTCAAAATGGGCGAAATGATGGAAATCAAGGAGTTACAAGAAATGAGTTACAAGAAGCAATTCGCCAGAATAATCATGATAATCGAGAAAGAAGGCGGGAACAAAATCGCAACAATGGTAATATCAATGAAGAATATGAAAGGGTACAAAGGAGAACCGATAGGCAGCAAAGAAGAGAAAATGACAGATATAACGATGTGCGAATTCGTGAAAGAGATGAAGGAGAAGATCGCAGAGAAAGACGAGAAGGGAATAATGAACAAGAAAGTCAAAGCACACATGAACGCAGGAGAAGAGATGCGGAACTAAAAAGACCTGTGGATCCAAATTCTGATGCAAATGAACAAATCCTGAGAGAATTGGCAGAAATGAGAGGAATGCTGAACAGTAAAAGGGGAGGAGGAAAGAGACAATTGGATGAGGCCATCGAAGAAGCTGCGAAAACTCCATTTACACAAGAAGTGCAACTAGGAGGAATACCCCCAAAGTGTAATTTACCTGCGTTAACCAAAGATTTTTGATGGAACAACTTGTGCAATACAACACATCAAAGCTTATGTGAGGTGTATGTTACAATGGGAAAATCATGATGCTATATTGTGCAAGTATTTTGCATCAAGTTTGACAGGAGAAGCGTTGAAATGGTTTGAAGGTTTACCAAGAAACACAATCACATCATTTAACCATTTACAAGCTATATTTTTAGGGGCGTACATAAGTAATAATTCCTCGCGACCGGGTATTGAAGATGTATTTGGGTTAAAACAAAGAGTTGGCGAAAGTTTGAAACATCTGACCGTGAGGTGGAAGACAATGTGTAGCGATATGGCTGGTCGTGTGGATGAGAGATATCTCATTTTATCATTCATTAATGCTATGTTCGCAACCAATCTGTTATACATTCAAGTTTTTAGAGTCAAGAATACAATCACAATGACTGAGTCGCGAGAACTTCAGGAGGAGTACGTTGCTCTAGAGGAAAAACAAAATGAAATGGAATCATACCCTGTTGCGAATGCAAGTTCAAGAGATGCAAATGCAAGTTTGTTACCTAAATTGATAAACACAGTGGCGAGCACCTCGCAGGATCAACAAGAAATGGTAACGGATGATGGTCAGCGAAAGTTAGTAGCCACGGGAAGTCGTGATCAGGAATAATTTGAAAGAGAGAGAAACTTCTATAACCGTGGCGGAAATAACAAAATTCAAAGACTTGATCAGCCGCAAGAGACTTACAGAGGTCAGAGGCAGAATTATCATAGAGGGCAGCGAGGTCATAGGGTAGTATGGGAGGAAATCAAGATGCCCCCACTGAACGCTAGTGTGGAGAAAATATGGGAAGCTATAATCCTGATGGAAAACATACCTGCACCACGGAACATGGGGAATGAACCGCCTCCAGGTGACAGAAATCATGAATTCTGTTCTTATCACCATTTTCATGGACACCTAACGAATGATTGTAGAAACATAAAAAGAATCATCCTCAGAATGATAGACCAAGGGAAGCTAAATCATTTCTTAAAATGTGAAGAGAAGACTCAACCATTACCACCACCACCAGAAGTTCACAGAGTAAACACAACAAAAGGGAAAGAAACATTTATAGTAGAAGTTGGAGCGAAGGCCAAAAACTTGTTCTGCAACTCTATCGTACATTCGTACAAGACAATTGAAGATTTTCATGATAGTGTTCTCAGTTGTGTTTTCGCAAGAGATGCTGATAATAAAGAAGTAATGAACATCGCGAAGACATCGCCACTAAAGGAATGGCAAACGCAGATTATTTCTTTTACCGCAGAAGAGGTACCTGAGGGCGGAGAGATGCATGACAGTCCATTAGTGGTAAGATTGGAGATTAACCCAAAACCTGTTGATGAAGAAGATGATGAGGCGGAAAATTCATGGGCAATCAATAGAATCTTGATTGATACTGGAAGCTCTGTAAACATCCTTTTTTACCATACTTACAAGACTATGGGAGGGAAAGACGAAGATCTGATACCTTCAACTTATAAGATCTATGGTTTTAATGGTACTGCCAATAAACCTAAAGGAGAAGCTCATATGCGAATACCACTGAAAGGATTATCAACTGGAATTTTGTTTTGCATAGTGGATGTGGAGTCCCCCTATAACGCATTGATTGGGCGACCTTGGTTACATGAAATCTTGGGTGTAGCATCGACTTACCACCAGTGCATCAAATTTCCTCATCCCGGTGGTGTTGTAGTTATAAAAGGAGATTGGGCTGAGGGACAAAAGCGCTATGAAGTTGATGTGGAATCTTGCGAGGCCAGGGCTGCTCAAAAGAAGAACTGGAAGCAGAACATCAAAGAAGAACAAAGAAGGGAAAGACTGATGGTGGACGCAATAGAAGTGAGAGATGAAGATACATTGCGAAACCAATGCTCTGAAGACAGATTGGAAATTGCGATGGTTTCGCAAAAGGGAAGGCAATATCAGGAAATTTAAATGAAGAAGCAGAGAGTAACAGAAGTAAGAGGTGTAAGGAATGAATAATTGATTTTAGATTTGTGAAAGGTGTTAAAAAAAAATTGTTTTGAGTGACAAAAACATGTCAAAAGTACAAAGAATATGACGATCGAAGAAGGAGTACGCGAAAGTCTCTCGAGACAGAATATATGAAAATCTGATTAAAAAATTACAGCGAGATCACAGCAAACAAAGCAAGACTATGCGATATGAGAAGAAATAATCAAAAATCAATGATATATACGAATGGGACGAACCTTTATGGCGTACACCCTAGTTCGCGAATGATATTTCGCAAGAGGCAAATGTAAGACCTAAAGTGCGTCATATAAGGGGGTATCTCTTGACATGGCTCAGGGAAAAGGTTACACCGTCCCTGGAACCTGAGTCATGGAAATTTGGGGTCAATAAAGCCCATCCGGGGGAGATACCTTGGATTTCCAACTATATATATAAGGTTATACCCTGGTTGGACGACCGAGGGTCTCTTCTAAGGAGTCAGTGTATGACCAAGGCGCCGAGGTACACGGTTGAGCCAAGAGTGCCTGGGGCATTTGAAGTGTCTCGGCCATTCTTGGCAAGTCTTGGCACATGCTGCACTCGGCCTAAAGAAAACTCCACTTAGGGTGCAGTCTCGTAACCATAAGCCCTATAGGTATAAGGGATAAGAGGCTGCGAAAACAACTGGTTGTTGTTAAGACCGGATGGGAGGAGCTAGTCTTGTATGGCCGATGTACGCCTCCTTGAAGGGGCAACCAGGGAGATGATAATGGCGGCACCCTCCATTAGGGAGCTGATAAGTGTCTTAAGACGCAAATGTCATGGGGTTATATTTTCGCAAGAAAATTTAGGCTTGTCATATTTGTGCGATGATCCTGAAGAGGCAATAATACTAACGCGAGGATAAGACGAGATCAATGGGTCTTTACATGAAAATGTAAAGACTTCCTGTGATTTCGTCGCAAGACGGCAATGTCATGGGGCTTTATCTTCGCAAGAAAGTTTAGGCCTGTCATATTGTCGCAATAAAATTATCCTGCAGAGGCAACAATACTAAAGAAATGATAAGGCAAGATCAATGGGTCATTACATGAAAATGTACAGACGTCCTGGGATTTTGTCGCAATAACGAGGGGTGGCGCAATAAGACCTTTAACTAGGAAGGCAAAGTAAGACCACACAAGAAAATGAGTAAGCAAATAAGCTTGCGAAAATTATTATATGCAAACAAATAAGTTTGCGAGTATATACATGGAAACAACCAGGAAAAATTTGCTTGCGAAGACTTAGCAACAATAGTTGCGAAATTGAGGCATGTCATCACTTAAAGGTTCTCGATTAAATCTCTTATTTGAAAACAAATAACAGAGGCAAATATGGGAATGAATAGGATATAAACTTGTTATTTATTTTCATATGATAGACTTACGCACTCATAATATTGATTAACTGTATTGCAAGAAAGAATTGTTCTTTTAACATGTGCGGAAAAAGAAAACAAAGTAGAACTTGTATTTGAAGATCCAAGAGATTTACAGTAAGAAGTTACAAAAATGGAAGACTAAAAGGATAAATGTACAGATATTACAAGAAGGGAAAGAAGAAAATGGAGCTATTTCTTAGTTCATTCTTCTTTTTCATCAGACTCTTCATCGGACTCCTCTTCTTCGCTAGCATCACTATCAGAGACATCCAAGGAAGGCATATTTTCAGGAATCTCATCAAGAAGACAAGGATATGAAGAAAGAGGAATACTGTGGTCATCGCAAACTGTTCTAATAGTTTGATTGCGAAAGCGGACAACATCATTCTCGAAATTCGCTACAGTAGTTTGTAGTTGCTTCATCAACTTGGAATACTTGTCATTGCGAAGAGAGAAGTCCTTTGCGAGTTGTGCTTTCTCAGATTCAAGTTCTTTAATTCTTGTCTGAAATCTCTTCTCAGCTTCTGCGAACAAATGACAATGAGTTAGTAACTTAATAGCAATTTCACAAAAAGAAGCGGTAAAGTAAAGAAGAACAGTTAACAACCTTCTCTCGTCGTAAATCATATCTTTAACCAAGGCAGTATGCTCAGCGTGAAGACTAACGTTAACACCTAAGTTATTTCTGGCATTATCTAGAACTTTCGCAGCCCAAGCGAATTCATCGTCACTATTTATGAGAAGAAGAGAACGAATTTGATTCTCTCTCTCGTTAAGTATGGCATTTTGGCGAAGAGATTCATCCCGTTCAAGTTGGACTTCAAGAAGAGTTTTTTGAAATCTCGCTAATGCTTGGGCACCTTGATTAGCAATGCGATCTTTGTCATCTATAAGGTTACTAATTTTCTTCCTTAAAATATTTGTTTTCTCGTGGGAACTAAGGTATAGACGTTTAAATCGGTTGGCTAAACCTAAACTAGATCTATGATCAATTTCTAAGAGGTGA
This sequence comes from Papaver armeniacum, assembly GCA_023531295.1. NCBI lineage: Eukaryota > Viridiplantae > Streptophyta > Magnoliopsida > Ranunculales > Papaveraceae > Papaver > Papaver armeniacum. The sequence continues at coordinate 246,374 of JAJJWW010000762.1, read as the reverse complement.
AATTTGGTTTGAAGTTCGTTTAGTGGAAGAGATCTAATATTGTTATTCAAAGAACTGTTTAAAGATTCGTTGAGATGAGTAAGAAGAGCATCACTATTCATAGGCTCGGGAAATGAGTGAAGAATGATGGCTTCATCAGAAAGATTATAAATGTCTGCGAAAATGATATGTCAGATAAAGAAAAATAAATGACAGAGTAAAAAAAAGGAAAAAAGAAGAACCTTATACCATAGAGTTGCTGATTAGCACTTTGAAGGCTAGATATTTTATTCTTCTGTGTGGAAGATTCAACTTCCAGTTGTTGAATCCTTTCGCGAAGAACCGCAGCTTCACTTTCTAACCCTTCATCCTTCTTGCGAAGCTGAAGATATTTCTTTTCAAGAGTGTTGCGTCTTTTCTCAAGATCTGAGGCAACAACAAAGAAAGCTCTCCCAGACTGCAAAGAAAGATAAAAAAAATTATCAAGATATGATTTAAAATCAAAATTATGAAGAAATAAAGAAATACAGACGTACCAAGGCACCAAGTGCATTTAAGAAGCTGGGAGTCACTGATCTGGAAACACCCTGGAGAGAATCGTTACCCTCTAGCAATGAAGCATCACAGATATTTGCGAGAGCTTCGCATATACTAGAGAGGCGATCATCTCCAATTCCTTGCATGGAATCTGAGAAGATATTAGACAGTAGTGCCATAGGGGATTCAGTTAGATGATCCTCCTTCGCAAAAGGAATATCAACTTCGTCATCATCCTCATCAGAACTCTCGCTGGATAGAGGACTTGAGCGAGAAGAAGAGTGAATCTTCCGTTTTTTAGAAGGTGGGGCAGTGGATTTCCCCTTGCGAAGAGAACCTTTACCCTTTCCTTTGGCCTTCGCAGCTTCAAAAGTTTCTTCTCCGGTAACTTCAACACCAATCTTCACACACGAATGAAGATAAGAAACAGAGGCAACAATATTGTTAAAAATAGCAAAAGAAAATATTTCTTACTTCATCCGTGATTGAATGGAGTATCGCTAGGGTACTCGCCTTTGGATTCCTTTCGTAACTTTTTCTCAATTTGGTGATCTAAAAAGTTCGTAAGATTAGATTTAAGAGGAAGTGAAGATTGCAAAGTAAGTGAAAGTTAGGAAATATACCTCTTTTGCTTTCCCGGGCCAATTAAATACCCAAGGATGATAATTTGCGAGATTCGCAGGGAGAACATTGGAACCTGAAATGTAAGGTCCGTTCAAAAATAACGGAAAGACGCACCACTTGTCGTCTTTGAAATGGCGAGGAACATTGTTCTTGCCAGAATGCCAATCGATATCTTGCATGAGTATCTTGTCGCTGAGAATGTTCTCCTTTCTCTTCAACCGTGCACCCCAGCGAGACCTATCGTTCTTCATATTTATCACTTCATAATTTTCAAAAAAGTTTTCTACTGAATACTTTTCAGCAACTATCTTTAAGTTTGCGAATTTAGGGTCTCTGACTTTATCAGGATATAGATAACCAGCGCCACGATTGGCGAATTCAAGCATTAAACGGATGCAATCCCCACTTAATTGATAGATGGCTCGCGAGAATTTCGCATGAGCAAGAATTCCATAAAACAAGGGTAATTCGGGATTGTAGAGAGGAATGGGAAGACCTGCGAGGAGCTGACCTAGCGAAATTATGATTTTCTGATCAGCAAACAATTTTGCAGAGAGAATAGATGAAGATTCTTGATTGGGAATGGTAGATAAGGTGAAACCCTTCTCTTGTAGATTCTTTTGAGTCTCACCCAAAAGGGTTTCGTATCTACGACCAGGTGGAGCCATTCTCAGAATATGGGAATGATTAGAAAGTTGAAGATCAAGAGAAAGAAGAAAAGGAAGATTTACAGTAGCAGAAACGTAAAATTGCGGAGGAGGAGAATTGAAGAAAAATTGCAGAGAGAAAGTAAAAAAGAAGAAGAGGAGGGTGAGAAAACTATATATAGAGAAGAGTTCTCGAGAAGATAAATGCATTTAATGCGAGAGGAGACATGAATGGTCAAGAATAAACGGTTGAAAGAGACGTGTCAAGAAAAGAGCGGAAGAAGAAACACATGTAATAAATTATGTGTAAAAGTATGATAGGGTGTAGAATACATCCTATTTACTATATATTGTTTATGCTTTCTTTGCTATTTTTCTTGTAAATTATGTATTTTACACTTGTTTTGAGTTTTATAGCTACTATGGAGTCGCACGGAGAAAAAGAAGAAGAAATCACCCAATTTGAGCCAAAAGGGCAAAAAGGTCATTTTTCAGGCGATTGATATATGGAGCTCAGTTAAGGTTAAGGGGCAACCCAATTTGGAGGAGTACTAAAGCCAGGCCCGCAGAGGTTAAGGGGTTTCCAAGTAGGATGGCCCTTATCTAATAAGAAGGGTGGTCCTTATCACTGGGGTGCAAATATCCACCCAAACACTTATACCCTAAATCCGTTGAGAAGATTATCTTCTCCTCTTTCCTTTCTTACATAGCTGAAATTGAAAAGCAGTTGCTGCTGCTATTGAGGAATCGAGAGAGATCGAAACCCAGTGATGTCGCTGTTGGTGGTTGTACTGTTGAAGATGGCTCTAGTGGTTTCTGCTGCTGCTATTCGAGAAAGAAAGTGGGTTTTCATTCAGGGAAGAAATTGGCAAGACCTCGATGCCGCAAAGTTAGGGTTTGTTTGAAATTGAGAACCAAATGAAGATGATTTGAATCGCTACTTCCATGGTGATTCGAGAAGCGATTATTAGGGATTGAGACGTGATCTCTGTTGATTTTCATGAGGCTAGGTTGAGTTGCGGACACCAATTTGAATCCGAGAGCTCGTTCTTGCGGCTATGGATCTGTGATTGAGTTGAGATGTAAGTAGAGAATGGGTTTAAGTAAATCGGTGCCGTGGAGAGAAGGGTGGCGTCAGAGGTTCAAGAAATCAGAGAATCAGAGAATCAGGGTTCGATGCTGTTGCAGTTTGATGCAGAACAAAAAGGGGTTTGAGCTGATTTAGAGAGTGGTTGTTTGCAGCAATAAGAAATGACAAATGAGCTGATGAGCACTGTATGAGATGAAATTGCTTAGTGTTACAATTGGGGTAGCTGGTGATGCTATGAAGGTGGAGGTCACTGTGGAGGGATGCAGAGATGTAGCTCAGGTTGTGAGTTATGGAGGTACTGATGTGCTGTGCTATGGTGTTGGAAATTGCAGAGCAATGAATTGTATAAGCTCAGCTGCAGGTGGTGGTAATTGTGTTGAATGAATGCAGGTGGAAAAGGAATTGAGTTGGTGAACATGGTGTTGCACCTGGAGTTTTGTGATTGAATGAACATGTTATGCTCATGGTGGTTCTCAGATGCTTACCAGTGTCCTGGCAAAGGTGATTATCATGGTTATTAAGCAATGTGAGTTGATAGCCAGAGTTGTGAAACTCAGGTTGCAATGGTTTGAGCCAAAAATTCCAGAATTTTCTATGGATTTCTCTCATGGGTGTGAAGACTTGGACTAGGAATTGGATGGAGAATTGGGCTCAAACTTGGAAAGAGAAGATGGAAGAAGAGAAAGACTTGAACTTGGAAATTGAATTGCTAAAGGAAAAGGATTCTATTCCTTGGAAGATTTGGAGAATATTGAAGCCTATAAATAGAGAAGTTTTCTACATCTTTTACACACCTCTCTACACACACAACACTTGTGTTTTTGCTTGCTTTTCTAAAATTCTTCTTCTTAATTATTTGTGTGAACTTGAAAATTCTCATTTTAATAATTATTATTTGTGTGAATTTCAAAAGCATGAGTAGCTAATTTTCTTATTGATTGAGGATGAATTCCTAGTTTTTAATTCATGATTTGAGTTTTGTTTCAATTCTATCTTGAGATTTTTCACATGATTATCGTTTGTTTTTACTAATAGGAATGTTTATTCATTCATGATTGATTGATAGATTGTTTAGAGTGCACGCTAAATTGATTTGTTAGTTTAATCTAAATCTAGTATAAGTTAGGGAATAAGTAATCGTTCTCGACACTTTACACAAGTAGAAAACACGAGACCTTGCGGAGGGATTCCGTGGAGCGATTGTGTGTAAAAACAACGCTAGAAAGTGGACCAAGCGAACCGAGTTTAACTACTAGTACTAAACCTAAATTCATAGATCTTAATGCATTCGGGAATTACATCTTGTAAGCGAACCTCAAGGTGGTTCTTTTGAATAGAATCGATAACTAAGCGGACTTGTTACTCAGTGAAATAAGGGATTTTGGGGCTAGCTAAGCGGACCTGCTATCTTACGGTTGGTGATAATCTGTGACTAATAACAAGTAGAAAAGAACATAACTTGATTCATTGTTTTGCAACGAAGAAGGATTCCTTGATCTTGTCTCTCTTATTGATTTCAACTTTACCTTTTAATTGCTTTGTTTATTTTCTTTTGCTTTATACATCCCCCTTTTTGTGACAATTTTTACAACTAGAATCTCTTGCTCCTCGTGGGAACGAACTTGACTTCCATTATATTATTTTTAATTGAGTGGAAATATTAATTAATTTGATTGCACCTACGACACACCATCAAATTTTGGCGCCGCTGCCGGGGAGCAGCGGACGATTTTAGTTGTTTTTATTCTTTTGCTATATTCTTGCTTTGTTAGATTCTATACCGTATCTAACTTAGTTTTTGAGAATCTTGTTTCAGGTGTTATACCTTTGGTGAATGCTTAAAAAGGGTAGACCAAGTCCAATACGTCTTCGATCCGACACTCAACTAAAGGATTTCATTCGAGCGGTTAACACTCCACTTCCTCCGTCTTCATCAAGTGATTTCACAGATTCGGACAAAGAGGAAGAAACGATGGCTGATCGTACACTCAAGGACCTAGCTTCTCACAGGCTTGATACACAACAATGGTGTATCCAAACTAACTCAACCTTCGAGATCAAGCCGGGGTTGATTAGAGAGTTACCAAAGTTCCATGGCATGGTGAATGAGGACCCAAACAAACATCTTATGGACTTCTATACCATAGTTATGGCTATGCTTCCACCGGAGACTAATGCGGATGGAGCAATGTTGAAAGCTTTCCCGTTTTCTTTGGCGGGCAATGCTAAGGAATGGTTATATTATTTGCCTTCCGGAAGTATCACAACATGGAATGGTATGAAGAAACTTTTCCTCGAGAGATATTTTCCCGCATCCAAAGCTACTCAAATTCGCAAGGAGATTTGTGGATTGAAACAACATGTGGGAGAGTCATTGTATGAATGTTGGGAGCGATACAAGAGGTTGGTGGCAAGCTGTCCACACCATCAATTTAGTGACGTTATGATACTCCAATACTTCTACGAAGCTCTCAACTCGAGTGATAGGTCTCTTCTTGACGCCGCGGGTGGTGGTGCACTAGTGAACAAGACGGTGACCCAAGCTACCGAGTTGATTGAAAGTATGGCTGCGAACTCGCAACAATTCTACACAAGGGATGAACCTATGGTTAGGCGAGTACATGAAGTAAGTGATTCATCACATCTTGATCAAAGGATGAGTAACATGGAGATAATGATGCAAAGGATGGCCGCGGTAATTATTCCGGATGGTGAGACCGAACAAGTCAATGCTTTATATCCAAATCAAAGGCCGAGGTACGATTCATACTCGAATACTTACAATCCCGGTTGGAAGGATCATCCCAAATTTAGTTATGCAAACAAGCAAGCGGCGGTTTCCAATCCGTATGAGCAACAAGGTGGTTTCCAACAATCACGTTTCCAACCTCAACAACAATTTCAACCACAACAAGTCAAGGAACGTGATTCTTCAATTGATGACAAGCTCAATGCATTGATGCAAGGTATCACCACTTTGGTTCAACAACACCAACAAAAGACCGATTCGGCAATCAAGGATTTACAAATTCAAGTGGGGCAATTAGCGACCGATGTGAACTTATTGAAAGCTCAAGCGTCCACAAAGCTTCCTTCACAAACATTTGTTAATCCAAGAGAGAGCGTTAATGCGATTACTTTAAGGAGTGGGAAACAAGTGGAGCAACCAAATCAACAAGATAAGGTATATGATGGGAAAGAGGAAATTGAAACCGCACCAAAGGAGAATACATCCCCAACCAACATACCTAAGGAGACGGTTCCTACTTTCACAACTCCACCCCCGTTTCCTAGCCGATTTGCTAATTCGAAGAAAGACTTGGAATACAAGGATATGTGGGACATCCTTAAGAAAGTACAAGTCAATATTCCACTCATTGAAGCTATTCGTCAAATTCCTCGTTGTGCAAAGTTCTTAAAGGAGTTGTGCATGAAGAAGAAAGGGTTAAAAGGGAATGAAGTCATGAGTGTGGGGGAGAATGCTTCGGCGTTCATTCTCAAGAAACTCCCACCAAAATTAAAGGACCCCGGTAGTTTCACTATACCTTGCACAATTGGTAAAACAAGGTTTACTCGAGCTTTACTAGATTTGGGAGCATCGGTTAATGTTATGCCTTCATCGATTTATGATTCTTTGAATCTTGGTCCTCTTAAGGAGACCGGGGTAGTTCTTGAACTTGCTAACCGATCTAATGTTTACCCGAAAGGGATTGTTGAGAATGTTTTGGTGCAGGTTAATGAGCTTGTATTTCCGGCCGATTTCTATGTCTTAGACATGAATGATGAGAGTTCTTCCAAGTCTACACCTTTGCTATTGGGTAGACCATTCTTGAGCACCGCCGGAACAAAGATTGATGTCCAAAATGGCACCTTGACTATGGAGTTTGATGGAGCACTCATCCACTTCAATATCTTTGAGACAAAGAGATACCCTAGTGATGTGAAGTCATGTTTTCCCGTGAAAGAGATTGATCCGGGCTAATGAATCTTGCAAGAGCTAAGTCGGGCCGTCGACTTTAAAACAAGCGCTTAATGGGAGGCAACCCATAGGTTTTGTATTTCCTATCCTTTTGTTTTTTTTTTTTGTTATTTCTTTTTCTTGTTTCTTATCATGTTAAAATTTCCCACCTTGACTTTACTAGGAGGATTCAATTACATTGAGGACAATGTAAGGTTTAAGTGTGGGGGAGTGGTTAAGCATGTATTTAAAAAAAAATTACAAAAAAAAAATTAAAAAATTTTGAAAAAAAAAAAAGGGTTTACCTAAAAACTCCAACTTTTAGAGATTTTAGAGTCACTAGCATACTTCTAGGTATGTTTACATAGAGATTTTGACCGACATAATTGAACTTGGAAATGTTAGAGAACTACATTCGGATTTCTTGCTTGTTAGAGTGTTAAATAATGGATTTAATCATGCCGGTGATGCGAATTTGGTGCAGGGAGAAGTGCATTATTAGAGTTGCTGATCAATCATTAGTGGAGACTACCCGTATTCATCATGTGAGGCACCGACCAGAAATTTCCATATACTAAAGAGCTTCTTTTGAGTGTGTGTCACCGTACGTAAATTCCGGGTAGAATGGTGAGCTACCCAACCTCCCACCAATAGAAGCACTACTCTTTGATCTCTTGAGTGCTAATTTTGTCAATCATGAGGGTGACGTCTATAGATGAAAGCCTCCTTCTTGTAGTTCGATTTGCAGTTTGCACCATTCTCTCTCTCGCAACAACAACGGATCCATAGAAACACCATCATCATCAACAAGGAGCGAAATCAAAATCTATAAGGAAAGTTGGAAAAGTTCAAGGTATACAAGCAACGGAACGAGAAAAAGAGCAAATTTCAAATATAAGTAAAGCAACATACAAAGAGCAGATTTTTACATATATGTTGAGGACTTACACTACAATGAGCATAATTATATACAAGTATGAAGACTTATTCATAAGAGCGAAGAAAATTAAAAGGTGAGAATTTTTGAAGTTTATGATTTCAAGACGATACAAGTTGTGAAGAATCAAGCGGTAAAATACTTCTCCCACGGCCATGGTTTATTTTGTATTTAATTTCTCTTGTTAATTTCAAAAAAAAAAAAAAAAAAAAAAAAAAAAAAAAAAAAAAAAAAAGAGAAATTTTTGTTGTTAACAAGCCGGGGGGAAGGAAAATCTATAAGGTAGTTTCAAGCGACAAGGATTTTAAGGTAAAAAGAGTTACAAATTGTTAAGGATTTATGAAATTCAAGAGTTTATCATCAATAGTTGAAACCAAAGACGAAGGAGATCAAGACGAGGAGCGGAAGACGTTTCCATTGGATGCCGTGAGAGTGGTGTTATCATAATTGGCGATCGGATGTGAAGGTGAGTAAGTAATCTCATCCTCAATAATAAATGGTTGATTTCCTTTCTTAGAGATCGTCAGAAAAATGGTTTTTCAAAATGTTAAAAGATGTGGGTTTTTAAAAATATTTCTAAGTTGTCCTTCCCACCATTCAACGTGTTGCAGAATTCTCTCTTCATATCTACCGCACACATGTGAGAACCATAAAAAGCCGTCTTTTTGAGTGCAATTATCATAAAATCCTTTTTGGTGAGGCAGAAGTCGAGGCGAAATGCTTATTGATCGTTTCTCAAACACGCGTTCTCTCATTATGGTGTGGTTATTTCTCACTCAACATTTAAGAATGAGAATATGTTCTTTAGTATTTCTAACTTCTTGTTACTAGAATGCAGAAACTCTATGTCCTCGTAACTCTTTGGATGCTTGTGACGCTTGAACGCTTTGAAGTTGTGAGTTTTTAGTTTGATTTGCTCGAGGACTAGCAAAGTCTAAGTGTGGGGGAATTTGATAGGGTGTAGAATACATCCTATTTACTATCTATTGTTTATGCTTTCTTTGCTATTTTTCTTGTAAATTATGTATTTTACGCTTGTTTTGAGTTTTATAGCTACTATGGAGTCGCACGGAGAAAAAGAAGAAGAAATCACCCAATTTGAGCCAAAAGGGCAAAAAGGTCATTTTTCAGGTGATTGATATATGGAGCTCAGTTAAGGTTAAGGGGCAACCCAATTTGGAGGAGTACTAAAGCCAGGCCCGCAGAGGTTAAGGGGGTTTCCAAGTAGGATGGCCCTTATCTAATAAGAAGGGTGGTCCTTATCACTGGGGTGCAAATATCCACCCAAACACTTATACCCTAAATCCGTTGAGAAGATTATCTTCTCCTCTTTCCTTTCTTACATAGCTGAAATTGAAAAGCAGCTGCTGCTGCTATTGAGGAATCAAGAGAGATCGAAACCCAGTGATGTCGCTGTTGGTGGTTGTACTGTTGAAGATGGCTCTAGTGGTTTCTGCTGCTGCTATTCGAGAAAGAAAGTGGGTTTTCATTCAGGGAAGAAATTGGCAAGACCGATGCTTTGCAGTTAGGGTTTGTTTGAATTGAGAACCAAATGAAGATGATTTGAATCTGCTACTTCCATGGTGATTCGAGAAGCAGTTATTAGGGATTGAGACGTGATGTTTGTTGATTTTCATGAGGCTAGGTTGAGTTGCGGATGACCAATTTGAATCCGAGAGCTCGTTCTTGCGGCTATGGATCTGTGATTGAGTTGAGATGTAAGTAGAGAATGGGTTTAAGTAAATCGGTGCCGTGGAGAGAAGGGTGGCGTCAGAGGTTCAAGAAATCAGAGAATCAGAGAATCAGAGAATCAGGGTTCGATGCTGTTGCAGTTTGATGCAGAACAAAAAGGGGTTTGAGCTGATTTAGAGAGTGGTTGTTTGCAGCAATAAGAAATGGCAGTGAGCTGATGAGCACTGTATGAGATGAAATTGCTCAGTGTTACAATTGGGGTAGCTGGTGATGCTATGAAGGTGGAGGTCACTGTGGAGGGATGCAGAGATGTAGCTCAGGTTGTGAGTTATGGAGGTACTGATGTGCTGTGCTATGGTGCTGGAAATTGCAGAGCAATGAATTGTATAAGCTCAGCTGCAGGTGGTGGTAATTGTGTTGAATGAATGCAGGTGGAAAAGGAATTGAGTTGGTGAACATGGTGTTGCACCTGGAGTTTTGTGATTGAATGAACATGTTATGCTCATGGTGGTTCTGTAATGCTTACCAGGTCTGGCAGTGGTGATTATCATGGTTATTAAGCAATGTGAGTTGATAGCCAGAGTTGTGAAACTCAGGTTGCAATGGTTTGAGCCAAAAATTCCAGAATTTTCTATGGATTTCTCTCATGGGTGTGAAGACTTGGACTAGGAATTGGATGGAGAATTGGGCTCAAACTTGGAAAGAGAAGATGGAAGAAGAGAAAGACTTGAATTTGGAAATTGAATTGCTAAAGGAAAAGGATTCTATTCCTTGGAAGATTTGGAGAATATTGAAGCCTATAAATAGAGAAGTTTTCTACATCTTTTACACACCTCTCTACACACACAACACTTGTGTTTTTGCTTGCTTTTCTAAAATTCTTCTTCTTAATTATTTGTGTGAACTTGAAAATTCTCCTTTTAATAATTATTATTTGTGTGAATTTCAAAAGCATGAGTAGCTAATTTTCTTATTGATTGAGGATGAATTCCTAGTTTTTAATTCATGATTTGAGTTTTGTTTCAATTCTATCTTGAGATTTTTCACATGATTATCGTTTGTTTTTACTAATAGGAATGTTTATTCATTCATGATTGATTGATAGATTGTTTAGAGTGCACGCTAAATTGATTTGTTAGTTTAATCTAAATCTGGTATAAGTTAGGGAATAAGTAATCGTTCTCGACACTTTACACAAGTAGAAAACACGAGACCTTGCGGAGGGATTCCGTGGAGCGATTGTGTGTAAAAACAACGCTAGAAAGTGGACCAAGCGAACCGAGTTTAACTACTAGTACTAAACCTAAATTCACAGATCTTAATGCATTCGGGGAATTACATCTTGTAAGCGAACCTCAAGGTGGTTCTTTTGAATAGAATCTGATAACTAAGCGGACTTGTTACTCAGTGAAATAAGGGATTTTGGGGCTAGCTAAGCGGACCTGCTATCTTACGGTTGGTGATAATCTCATGACTAATAACAAGTAGAAAAGAACATAACTTGATTCATTGTTTTGCAACGAAGAAGGATTCCTTGATCTTGTCTCTCTTATTGATTTCAACTTTACCTTTTAATTGCTTTGTTTATTTTCTTTTGCTTTATACATCCCCCCTTTTGTGACAATTTTTACAACTAGAATCTCTTGCTCCTCGTGGGAACGAACTTGACTTCCATTATATTATTTTTAATTGAGTGGAAATATTAATTAATTTGATTGCACCTACGACACCATCAAAGTACGAGGTCATATCAAAAACATATAAAGATGAACAGTTGCGGCATTTAAAAAATACTAGTTCTCATGACATTCTCTTCTTCGCAGAGAAGACATGAGAAGAGGCAAGATATAGGATCAAAATATCGCGACATCAATATCTCGCGAGATTAATAAACGACAGCATTGCGAAGGTATCGCAGATGAGTAATATAAATGACGCAATGAATGACGACAGACAAAACACGAGAAAGATGTGAAGACTTAGCGAGATCTAGGAGAGTTGCGAGATTATATATTTGTACACTTGCGATATTTCGCAAGTCATTCCCGAAAATAAAGGACAACTTAGCTTTCATCCACTATGTAATACCCTATATAAAGAGTTGAACAGGCCTGTTGAAGAGAGATCTTTTTTCGAGTGTTGGGCAAGTCATTAAGAGAGAGAAAGTTTAGAGTGATTGTAATTCTTTAACTGATTTCCATTTCATCTTGTAAGCATTTTAAGAGTTTAATCAATAAAAATTACAATTGCTCATCCTAAAAATGATTTGATTGTATAGATTCTTGTGAGGGGTGTAGTGTAGGATTTCCTGCAACTACAGAAGTATAAAGATCATACCTTTAAAGATCTCAAATTACTCAACTACATTACTGGTGGAGTATTCATGGAAACAAAATATGCTTGTATATTTTTATTATTCGTTAATTTATTTTAATTATCTAGCAAAATATTATATCATTAATTAAGTTATTTTTAATTACTAAGAATATTTTAGAAATATAATTATTATTTAGGGATATTATTAGTTTAGAAATATCTCTTATTTTAGGTAATAAGTTGTTGATGGTGGATTTTCATTTAAGGTTAAAATTGTAAAAAACCAGAAAATTATGCGCTGACATCTTGTAAAAGATAAGTCCATCAATAAGTATTGGATACTCCCTCACTTAATTCACCTAGAATGGAGCATGTGGCAACAATCCCATTCTGTGTATACACGAAATTCATCCAGGTTGGAGCATGTAGCAACAATCCCATATACCCTGTGAATTTCTAGCATTATTAATTAATGCGCAATCAGCCTTGTATTTCCTGTACTCATTATCAGTGTGGCATGACGACTGAGTGTTGCTCTTACAGAGCAACACGAACCTCCAAGCACTATAATGAAACCATGTACGAAATACCCGTGTGCCGACTCTCGGTGTGTTATACTAGCCCGATTGAGCCCTCTCTCGGTGTTATACTAGCTCGATTGAGCATCCGAACAGACCAGTATCGGTCCGGATATGATCACGGTCATCCAACTCCACAAGCATGATTGGATGACCCGGATCAATTCCATCACCCCCAAGCGTGTATGGAATATCCACTGCCGAACCAACGCGGACCACGCATGGTCGGCCTCCCTCCGCACTGGCCTAGCTTGCCAAAACGTCCAAACCATAGCGGTATGGGCGAAAACCCTAAAATTAGGGTTTGCGGCATATTACATGTGTCGCAAAAAGTCTCAACCATCCATCTTCGCAGGTATAGATGGAGGGTGTAGATGTAGATTCAAAGGGCCCTGGAGCATGTCAACACAATCACCGTGGCCTCCGCTTACATACCTGACCAATCGGTCGGACCAACCATGGTTGGTTATCCCACCCGTGCGCCCAAACAGAGCATGGTTACACGGCCGTGAAACCCAAATTAGGGTTTTGAGCATCACGAGCGTCCATCTTCTCCAGCACGAATGGAGGGTCCAAGATTAGATTAAGCAGGTCCGGTCATACCAGCATGACCACCGTGGGCCCATCTATCCCCTCACCCGATCGGCCAAGGCATATCATGCCTGGTTATTCCAAGACGCGCGCTCAAACTAGCGTGGTCACACCTCCCAAACCGCAAACTAATCTCGACCGCTCAACTTCGCCGGACGATTTGAGTGGTTCAGATCACGTTTTCATGGGATAGTCAGGTGTAGGCGTGAAAACCAGCCTACCACTTACACGCCAGACCGGTCGGCCAAGACCGACCAAGTTAGGTCATCTTGGAACGCGCGCCGGAAGTGAGCATGGTGCGCGGCTTTTTGCGGTACCAAATTCCTATTACAAAATCGATCTCCACCACTCCTCTTTGGCGGTCAAATTGAGTGGCCTAGATTGCACCTTCATGGGACAGTGAGATATGGACGTGTACACCGGTATGTTGTCTACACGCATGCCCGGTCGGTCCTTTCCAAAGACCTTCCCATGCTTGGTTTCGACCAAGATGAAGAGTGATGCTTGCGCACCTCTTCAAAAACCCTAATTCATTAACGGTCGCAGATGAGTGTCTCAAAGATCATCTCGTCCGTCCAACTTCACCAGCTTGGTGTTACAATCCTGGTCAGGAGTTAATTGGTCAGTGAGGCGTCACCACCCATCACTTTACCACACCATGATGCAGTACCTGCATAAAATACACATGATACTTCACAAGTATCAACTTCCTGAATAACGCAGTTATTGAATTCAGCATTACATGCTACCTTTCATGGATCCACGATCCACACATTCCAGACATCAATCATGTCACAAACTGGGGGGATACATACTGGGGTATTGGTCTGGCGGTTTATAGCGTGCAGCGTGCAACGCGCCATCACAAGAACGTGTTAGGAAGTTATGGACGGTTAGCGGTGACAGTAGAAGTGGGCAAGACTGATCGTGTAGCACTGACACACAACTCCACTACTCCATCACTCCACTTCCTCCACTTCCCACGAGAGACGTGAATAAGGCTCAATGACTTGTATAAATAGGTTCTCCTCCCTATTTCCACCAACAAGGGCAAGTCCAGACAAAAAACAGAAACCAAGTGTTAATACAAAACACCGATGATGCGCGTCGTTTACACAACAAATTAATTAAGATATTTCCTACTAATTAACTAGTAATATAGCGGTAGTAAGAGATCGTTCCCACAGAGAGCTGTGTAATTGATAGGTTATTTGATCAGCAAAATAAAGTAAATAACGAATGGGGGATTGGTTTAAAGTGAAATAAAAAGAATAACAAATAAAAGAAAGATGATTAAGGAATTATTCGCCGTCACTGGAAAGAAACTTAATAAAAGTACTTGTTTATTTCTTGTAGAATTTCTATATCACCAACCGTAGAATAGCAATAAGCTCGCTATTCTCGGAATTCCTGTTGCCACCGGATACGGAAGCGCTCGACTACTGATTCTATCCATCCGAGCCACCATGAATAAGCTCTCAAGATGTAACCCACCGGATGCATTACGTTTTGTGAATTAGGTTGATCCTAGCATCGACGCATAAGCTCGGTCTGCTTACTAGTGCCATCTCTATACACAATTGCTTAACAGAATCCCTCCACGCTTTTGCGATGTACTACTTATGTAAGGAACTGAGTGACTATTACACGTATCACCAATCCCAATACTAGTAGAAGAATTACTACCAGGTTAATTCAAATGGCCAGTTGAATAACCCAGTAGTAATCTTAGACGATAAAAATAATAGAGACAATCGACAAGAAAATTAAACTCAAAATAAATTTGTGAAAAGAATTAAAGTTTCATAAACCAGGACTTTGAAATCATACCTTAATCAGTAAAAATTCAGCTACACATGAGTTTACTAAAACCCATAAAAATATATATAGAAGAAGAAGAAAATAGCTTGGTTTCCCCCTAATGGGGTTAACCCTAAATATGAAATAAAACCTTTCTTCTCTCTTTTTTTTTTTTTCTGTCTCTCTCTCCAAAATTGTATATTTTTCTCCTCCAAAAAATTATCTTCCTCCTATGGTCTATTCAGCCTTATATAGGCTTCACTTTTCCGTGTACGATCCACAAAAATCGTAGCTGATAAACATTCAAAGTCGGTTGAGAAGAATTTCTGCGTGAGAAACAAAGTGTCATTGATCCTGTAACAAGAACTATTGCGGATAATACACACGGCTTCGATTGGTGATAACTCGAAGAAGGAATTTGTAGACCAGCGTGGCTTCTTAAAAACTAATTATACATCCAACTTGGTGTACCCTGATGTACCCAGTTTCCACTTTTAATAACGCGTCAAATCTTTTCGGTTACTCGGAAATCTTCTCCGGTCTTGTCTCTGTTTTGTTGCTCAAGTTATTATTCCCAAAAACAAACTCAAACTTATCCTCCTTCACAGCTTTTCCTTATACTGACTTTTCATCCGGGAGATATTCTTTCGAGCTCTTCTCTCTGCCTTCTCGATCACTATCCAACACTAACCATCGATAATGGCAGCGATACTTTCTTCCTGCCTGTCTCGACTCATAACTTCTGCCAAGCTCGAGTTCCTTTCAACCCTTATATCAGAACTTACTGATGCCGGCAATTCCATCAAGCTCCTTTATACCTCTTCTCAACCACCGATGATGTCATCAGCAGCTTGAGTCTCAGCTGTTAACCTTCATTTCCTGTTTACTCTCAACAGCTCGAGTCAATGGAACTGTCAACTCTCAACAGCTCCAGAGTCCATGACAACACCTTCCGTCTACTGCCATCGTAGCTCCTTCTTATCTTTATCACCAAATGACACCAACAACACAAACTCAAGCCACAGACTCGAGCTTCATCCATGTCCATCAGTCATTGATCATCAGCACCAAACCCGAGCAGCAGCTATCACATAACCAAGATCATCGTGATCATCATCACAACATATTTTCATCGATCAGTGGAAGCACTCATGATCACCACTGCAACACTCGAGTTCCAACAGCAGCCATCACTTCCAATCGATGACAGCAGTCACCATTAGCCGATCATCACTATCGTCACCACCTTGTTCCTAACCAAACTCAACCATCTCCGACCAACTGCAAACCAACAGACCATCAATCACAACAAGGACGTCTTTCATCTTAACTCGTCACACAGCCATAAATAGCAGCAACCATGACTCTATCTGAATTCCAGTTCAAACACCCAACCAACTCCATCGAGCAGACACAGCAGCATCACCATCAAATCTGCCATTAGAACCAGCACCTAATTCCTCGTCCCTGCTCGAACTCGACCTGATGCTGGAGAAGACAATGGTGCCCTTAGTGAAACAACGGGTGTTGTTATCACCATTTGAATTCTGGCTTCCCCCTAATCAAAGACCAGACTCCCTTTAGCAGTCCCTTTGAAACAGTTCACCCCTTATCAAAATGACTGCCCCTTAACGTACAGTGGGGTGTCAATAGCACTTGTCCTGGAAAATGGCCATTTTGCCCTTTTAGTCTTCTCAGTTCTTGTTTTGCTCATAACTTCTTCATACGAACTCAGAATGACTCCGTTCTTTCGCCATTGTCTTCATCTTCTCGTGCTCTACACAATGAAAAGTAGAAATCTTGTATTTGAACGAGTTACATTTGGTCTTTGGCCTTTCTCCACTTATAGCTAGCTTCTTTCCTTGCACAATTAAGTGCATATTCACTTCTTTTGGATGATTTCCCTAACAAAACACAAATAAGAGAAAACAAACATAATATACAACAATTTGCACGAAAACCAACAAATACTAGCATGGAATTGACACTAAATATATGTGAAATATGCACTTATCAACCGAAACTGATAGCTTGCATCCTGTAAGCCGGTTCAGCTTTCTGTTACAAGTCATAAGCAAGCCAACACCTTCACAATCTCAACACCTTCTTAGCTTCCCTCCCTAAGATCAACCCCATCTCCTTCACTTTGTGACCGAAACAAGTCTGGAACGGCCATTTCTTGGTTTAGGCCGGACTTGCACAGATTGATTTCCGAATCTACAAGCACTCACCGCGCAGTGCATTTGTTTAGGGTTTAGATTCATTCCTCATCCACACACCCCAAATTACCAAATCCGGCAGGAATAGTTTTCACCCATAAATAATTGGCGACCACAGCGGGAGGTTGATCTCTCGGTTGCACAAAATTGAATTCTCAATTTTTCTGGTTTCCATCTCGCAATGTATCCTAAACCACAGGTGGTTCGGATATCATGGGAAGTGTAGCTAGAATGCTTGGAGGATGTCTTGGCAAATCAAGCCAGATCACTGTAAGGCGGAGCGAGACATTTCGCCTTTTGAATGATATAGCAAAGACAATTACAAGAAGGGTCTGGCAGGCATCTACTCAAGCAAAGGTAAGAAATGCCGAATCCTTAGTCAGAGTCACACCTTTACCGGTGAAGAGGCAAAAAGAGCGCGTAACCGCAGGAGACTCAGGAAAGATGAACAACATGGTCCAGTCAACAATGAAGAACCGAGGCAACTCCACAGAGGAAAGGACTTGTCCGGAGTACTACAACGTCTACCAGATAAAGAAAGGGAGCCTGCAGCCTATGGAGCCCTGTTAGAAGATTTATATCTCAAAACTCTTGTTGAAGCCCGAAAGACTGTCCAATCCGCATCGGCCTTTCATCCAAGCGAAGAAATGCTTGAGGAAGGAGAGATCGATCAGGAAATACGTGAATACAGAGGATGGGAGCGTTCAATTCGATCACTCAGCAGTGATATTACGACACCTTCCACATTCCTTTACCCAAGCAAGCGATCCGCGGATATGATGGCACTCGCAAATATTCCAACTTCGTCTCCGGGACATGCTCCACATCAAAGCCACGTAGAGACATCACAACGCCCACTAACGCAGGAAAAGCTAGACTCAAAGTACCTACACTTTCCGTTCCCGATGGAAAAGACTTTGGAGTTGCTGGAGATGTAGGTACGAAATAGAGAGGTGGAACTACCTCCTGTATGGTGTCCACCAACCGATAAAGAAATAATGGACCCGAGGTACTGTCATTTCCACCGGTTCCTTCACCACCCCACCAGTGAATGCAACGCTTTGAAGCGCATTGTTCAGAGAAACTTGGTTCGAGAGGATAACTCTCATTCTCTAAAAAAAATTAATGCGGACGACTTCCTTGGAGAGGCTACTTCGGTTTGATACAAGTGAGACTTCAAAAACAAGTAAGTTCTATTCGGCAATTTTACAAGAAAGATAGTTTTGGAATTCACTGGGGACTTAGCATCCCGCACATGGAGAAAGAGACTCAGTGATCAAACGCATGTTTGCTTCCCTTCATACCTCCCTTTTACACGACATTTGCAATTTCATATGACATGTGCAATCATTCATGACCAAGATGCAAATTCCGTTTAAAATAACCTATTTCAGAAAAGTTATTCACAAAACTATCTCAAAATAAACCAATTCAATTACCTATTAATTCAAAACCAGAAGTCAAGTTATGAAAAGAAATCCTCACTATCACTCAAAAATAAAAAGAAGAGACAAGTATATGGCACGAATCCTTCAAGGAAAGTCCTTCAAAGAAAGAACTCGTCCTTCCGGGCAAGAGCGACTTTCATCCTTTGAAGTACACCGCTTGACCTTCAACTCCTCGACAACTTTTGAACCTCTTCTTCCCGGCGAGTAACACATTCTGCGGAAGGGCTTCACCTTGTAATTTCTGGAGCTCCTGAATCTTGGAGAACCCTTTGAGGAACCAAGGAGCATTGAAGTCGTACTGCACAAACACATCTCGATGGCACTTCCAGTCTCCAACCATCTCCTCAGAAAATGTTCGACCAGTTGTAACGCTCATCCCATGGATAGAAAATAAAGCCTCCTGAACGCGGTTGACCAATGCAAGACGACTTTTGAGCTTCGTAGTGGTAGCAATGTGGCCGTGTTTCTCCCATATTGCTGTGTACAACTCCTTGAACCGAACCGGCACACTAAATCCTCCAACCAACACATGGCCTGGATAAGGAACAATGAAAGGAGGATCGAACAAAGCTCCAGGTTGCGCTACCAATACTTCACCAGTCACAGGAGCCTTGTCAGTTGCAGGAGGTCTTTCAGAAGAAGTCGCCACGATAGCTTTATTGATTGGAACATGCTCAGAACATTCTTCAAGGGGAGCCACCTCAACAATAGCGGGTGTTGCCTCTCTTACACTCCTCCCAATATCTTCTTCGCTCTGGGTGCTAATTTCCATCACAGCCCCATCGACAAGATCACTCAGAGAGGCGCCTTGTCCAACCGAGCTTGCATCATCTCTGTCATGGTCGGGAAAAGGAGCGGTTTCTCCAGACATCTCAGCATGAAGATCGGTCACGGACTTCTCGGCATGAAGATCAAGATCACGCCGGACTTCTCAAAGATGAAGATCAGACCGCCAGACTTCTCGGCATGAAGGCCAACATTACCAAATTTCTCATTCGGATGCGTGCCAACCTTGTGAAGACATTCTCTTTCGAATTCCCGATTTCAAGCAAGGATCACTCTTAAAAGAACTTA
The DNA here is from genome assembly GCA_023531295.1 of Papaver armeniacum. NCBI lineage: Eukaryota > Viridiplantae > Streptophyta > Magnoliopsida > Ranunculales > Papaveraceae > Papaver > Papaver armeniacum. Next base: position 226,884 of record JAJJWW010000762.1, on the reverse strand, counting down.
CTCGAGAAATGAAGGAACCAACGGAAGAGATTTAAATACCTGCATATTGGAGGAATTGAGGATCACCGAACCACATGCCTCGCCTTTTGGATCTCTCTCCGCTTGGGGACTGCAATCATCACTCTGGTCCGTTTGGCTGGAAGTGGCTTCAACCGGAAATGCTTTTTCAAAACGTCGAAAGATGGTTCACCACGGAACTGTCACAACACTCACCGAGAATTCTGGAAAATCAACAGTTGCCTCCTCCAAAATTCCTTATACTTATCGGTTACCACCGGGTTTCTCCCAATAGGCCGTAAGGGAAGGCTCACCCGTTCTAAAACACGTCAGCGTTAAGAATATTTGGGAGGAATTCTTTCGAACCCCTTGGACGGATAAATGGGACACCCCGATCAAATCCCATTTGACGAGCCGCCACTGTCAATATTGTACGGAGTCACAAGAAATTCTTCGTTGAATAAAGACGGACATATCCTGGGATGCAGCTTGTGCGGGTAAATAATTTCCCAAATCTCATAGTCTTAACATCGGTGCAACACAAAGATCGACCATCGAAGCAATAGCAAAAGTCTTTGGTCGAACAATGGAAGGGTGGATCGGCCCCCATGGACGGAAATCTGACTGAGAAGACACATTGTCAAATATGTCCACGAGTTTCGCGCCTGTTCGGGACGCCTCTGTTCCACCGAGTATTCTCGAGCCACCATACAAGTTCTTGAGCAAATTTGCGGGAGCAGGAGCATAGCTTTTGAAGTGTTCCCATAAGAATGCCCTCGAAGAAAAGCGAAGTGAACGTGCGATTCCACCTTCTTGTACCCGTTAGAAACATGCATGTCCATTACTAAGGCGTCCAGATGAGAGTACAGCGATCCAAGGAACAAGGCACCCAGGGGAAGAACTTTACCTTTTCCCAGCTTTATAGCGATCTTAACGAGGTCACCTCTAATGGTCTTCTTTCCAGAACCGTCGTCGAATATATCTCTGGATAGCCATAAAGACAGGAACGCAATCACGCGAGCTCATTTTCCAACTCTTGATCCGGCTCTAGGTCTGCAAGAGACCACTCCGACACCCACCAGGTGTAAAAGCATCTCGTATCTTTTTTCTCCTCCTTGTCCAGACTGTCGAATCCCGCCACCTTTTGAAGTATAGCATCATAGTTACGTTGCTCCGTATCGAGAGATCGTAAGAAAGACTTCCAAAGAACAGGCAAGTTCATTAATGCAGCTACACTCTCCAGAGTAATAGTCATCTCTCCCCATCTAGATATGGCTGTATGAGTAGAAATGCGCCACCGATAAATGAAGGTAATCAAACCCGCATCGTCTTTCTTAATTTCAAGAGCAGCAGATGCCATGACCGCATTGAGGATTTGCGCTTTGGTCAAATTATCTTTAATGTCCTTATTACTCAACATGCGTCTCATCCATCCTTCATAAGAACCCAGTGGAGTATGAGAAATCTTGAAGTCAATAGGGGAAGGCGGATATTCGTTACTCCGGAGACAAAATCTCATCACAAGTGCCAAGAAAAAATGGATCAAAGATCCATATTTTCCGAATCGGAAAGGTGGACTATCTTATGAGAAGGATGTCTTCTAATATTTGGAAAAGGCGAGGTGAACAACTCATCATCGATGTTCGGAATATTTTGAAGCCGTCAACACTTCCCGGCTTGGCACCAAAGATTATCTCCTAAGACATCTCAACAGAATTCTTTTCTTCATTCCACAATGAAATAAAAGACAGGAGTTAGAACTTGTATGAAAAGCGCATGAAGCGTGTAGTCACGCACGACAAGACACGTTGAAATGCACAAAAGCTGGGATTGGGTCCAAACACCAGTATCACTCAAGTCAAGTTTGGTATTGGTTTCAAGTCCGGTACAAGTTTCAGTCTGGTATTGATTTCAAGTCCGGTATAAATTTCAAGTTCGGTGTTACTTAAGTTCAAGCCCGGGCACAAGACTAATACAGTCCGGTACAAGTTTCAGTCTGGTATTGATTTCAAGTCCGGTATAAATTTCAAGTCCGGTACAAGTTTCAGTCTGGTATTGATTTCAAGTCCGGTATAAATTTCAAGTTCGGTATTACTCAAGTTCAAGCCCGGGCACAAGACTAATACAAAGTCGACTTTCAGTCAAGCATATGTGGGTGAGACCCACGTTCAATCAAGCATACACGGCGGGCCCGCGTTCATCCGCACACATCATAACACGATTTTTCTTTATTCATGGGAATCGTGTCTACGAGATTCAAGCCAAGGGTTTTTCAAGATATAATCTAAGAAGCTAGTTTTGCATACAACAATGAAAGAAGAAGCAAAAACGACGTATTCACGGACTTCATGGGAACTAAACCATCCTATCTATAAAAAGATTTTTACCTAAGAAATTAGGGTTTTTCCTAAAAAAAAAAAAAAAAAAAGTGAAACTTACCTTGGGCGGACGGACGGACGGCAAAGAATCCAGCAGCTCCCAGCAAAGAAACGGCAAAATGTCGGCGTAGAACGGCAGCACTAGTCACGGGCGAGAGATGCTCAACAAAAAAAAAGAGAAGAAAAAATCGTGAGGAAAAGAAAAGGGGGTTGGTCTCTTTTATAGACAGAAAATTAGAAGAATCCCAATGGAACAAGGATTCCTCTTTTATTTGGTTTCCTCTTTTGATTCAAATACCCTAAGGAAGGAAGCCGGTCCATCAAAGCTTAGGATCGCGCACGTATGGAGGATTGCCCACGACTGAATCCCTCCGGTAGACTTCCTTTATCTTGTCTCCTTTGTATATGTCACCATCTCATGCCTACCCCACAATAGTGTAACCATTATGTGCTAGGCAGGGGACTTAATGTTGATGGTGGATTTTCATTTAAGGTTAAAATTGTAAAAAACCGTAAAATTATGCGCTGACATCTTGTAAAAGATAAGGCCATCAATAAGTGTTGGATACTCCCTCACTTAATTCACCTAGAATGGAGCATGTGGCAACAATCCCATTCTGTGAATACACGAAATTCATCAAGGTTGGAGCATATAGCAACAATCCCATATACCCTATGAATTTCTAGCATTATTAATTAATACGCAATCAGCCTTGTATTTCCTGTACTCATTATCAGTGCGGCATGACGACTGAGTGTTGCTCTTACAGAGCAACACGAACCTCCAAGCATTATAATGAAACCATGTACGAAATACCCGTGCAGTGCGACTCTCGGTGTGTTATACTAGCCCGATTGAGCCCCTCTCGGTGTGTTATACTAGCCCGATTGAGCATCCGGACTGACCAGTATCGGTCCGGGATATGATCCATGATCATCCAACTCCACAAGCATGATTGGATGACCCGGATCAATTCCATCACCCCCAAGCGGTATGGAATATCCACTGCCGAACCAACGCGGACCACGCATGGTCGGCCTCCCTCCGAACTGGCCTAGCTTGCCAAAACGTCCAAACCATAGCAAGATGGGCGGAAAACCTAAAATTAGGGTTTGCGGCATATTACATGTGTCGCAAAACAGTCTCAACCATTCATCTTCGCAGGTATAGATGGAGGGTGTAGATGTAGATTCAAAGGGCCCGGAGCATGTCAACACAATCACCGTGGGCCCGCCTACATACCTGACCAATCGGTCAGGACCAACCATGGTTGGTTATCCCAATTCGTGCGCCCAAATAGAGCACGGTTACACGGCCGTGAAACCCAAATTAGGGTTTTGAGCATCACGAGCGTCCATCTTCTCCAAAGACGAATGGAGGGTCCAAGATTAGATTAAGCGGTCCGGTCATACCAAAGATGACCACCGTGGGCCCATCTATCCCCTCACCCGATCGGCCAAGGCATATCATGCCTGGTTATTCCAAGACGCGCGCCCAAACTAGCGTGGTCACACCTCCCAAACCACAAACTAATCTCGACCGCTCAACTTCGCGGACGATTTGAGTGGTTCAGATCACGTTTTCATGGGATAGTCAGGTGTAGGCGTGAAAGCCAGCCTACCACTTACACGCCAGACCGGTCGGCCAAGACCGACCAAGTTAGGTCATCTTGGAACGCGCGCCGGAAGTGAGCATGGTGCGCGGCTTTTTGCGTACCAAATTCCTATTACAAAATCGATCTCCACCACTCCTCTTTGGCGGTCAAATTGAGTGGCCTAGATTGCACCTTCATGGGACAAAGGAGATATGGACGTGTACACCTAAGTATGTTGTCTACACGCATGCCCGGTCGGTCCTTTCCAAAGACCTTCCCATGCTTGGTTTCGACAAGTGAAGAGTGATGCTTGCGCACCTCTTCAAAACCCTAATTCATTAACGGTCGCATATGAGTGTCTCAAAGATCATCTCGTCCGTCCAACTTCACCAAACTTGGTTATACAATCCTGGTCGAGTTAATTGGTCGGTGAGGCGTCACCACCCATCACTTTACCACACCATGATGCAAGACACATAAAATACACATGATACTTCACAAGTATCAACTTCCCGAATAACGCAGTTATTGAATTCAACATTACATGCTACCTTTCATGGATCCACGATCCACACATTCCAGACATCAATCATGTCACAAACTGGGGGATACATACTGGGGTATTGGTCTGGCGGTTTACAGCTGTTGATGGTGGGTTTTTATTTGAGGTTAAAATTGTAAAAAACCGGAAAAATTATGCGCTGACATCTTGTAAAAGATAAAGCCATTTATAAGTGTTGGATACTCCCTCACTTAATTCACCAAGAATGGAGCATGTAGCAACAATCCCATTTTGTGAATACATGAAATTCTTCCAGGTTGGAGCATGTGGCAACAATCCCTTCCTGTGAATTTCATATCCGCCTTGTATTTTCAGTACTCATTATCAGTGTGGCATGACGACTGAGTGTTACTCTTACAGAGTAACACGAACCTCCAAGCACTATAATGAAACCATGTACGAAATACCCGTATGCAGTCCGACTCTCGGTGTGTTATACTAGCCCGAGCCCTCTCGGTGTGTTATACTAGCCCGATTGAGCCCCTCTCGGTGTGTTATACTAGCCCGATTGAGCATCCTGACCGACCAGTATCGGTCAGGATATGATCTCGATTGCGATCATCCAATCCCATAAGCATGATTGGATGACCCCGGATCAATTCCATCACCCCCAAGCGGTATGGAATACCCACGGCCGACCCCGCATGGTCGGTCATTGGCCTAGCCTGCCAAGAAACCGTTCATACCAAGCATTATGGACGGAAAACCCTAAATTAGGGTTTGCGGCATATTACATGTGTTGCAAAGCGATCTCAACCATCCATCTTCGCGGTATAGATGGAGGGTGTAGATGTATACTTAAAGGGCCCCGAGAGCATGTCAACACGATCACCGTGGGACCGCCTACACACTTGACCAATCGGTCAAGACCAACAATGTTTGGCCGTGACAAAATCGTCACCCAAACAAGAGATGGCGCACGGCTTTGAAAGCCAAAATTAGGGTTTCAAGCCATCACGCGCGTCCATCTTCTCCGGCACAAATGGAGGGTCGCAGATTAGATTAAGCAAGGGCGGTCATACCAAAGATGACCACCGTGGGCCCATCTACCTCCTCATGTGTTCGGCCAAGGCATATCATGCCTGGTCAATCCAAAACGTGCGTCCAAACTAGCATGGCCACGCCTCCCAAACCACAAACTGATCTCGACCGCTCAACTTCACCGGATGATTTGAATGGCTTAGATCACGTTTTCATGGGATATTCAGGTATAGGCATGATCACCAGCCATCTTCCCGTCAAACCCATCGACCAAGACCGACCAAGATGTGTCGTCTTGAAACGCGTGCCCGAACTAGGGATGTCATGCCGGTTTTCAACCCTTTTGCGGCATCAATTTCCTGCCGCAAACCGATCTCAACCACTCAACTTTACCGGTTAAATTGAGTGGCCTAGATCACGCCTCCATGGGACGGTGAGGTGTAGGCGTTGATGTGATTTTGAAAGTTGTAGTAAAGTGGTAAGAAAAATGTCGTTCCTCTCAGACTTGTGAAGGATTTTTAGACTCAAATAAAACTAGAAAACTCAGAATAAATTGTATCCAAATTTTAAAAAGCACTGAGACTCAGGTTTCCACTATTTTCCAATTTTTATGTGACTCAATATTAATAATTATCATGCAATTCATACGTTCAATTGATTCTTAAATATTGCCAATAGTAGATTTTCGAAATACTAGTTGTTAATCTCAAGCATGGAACATCAAGAGCTCTAAGCTAAGCATGCACCATCAAGTGAAAACACAAAGAGTTAGCAAAATTTTTTTTTTTTTAATTTCAATTCAATGCAAATAATCATAAAAAGAATTGCAGAAATTAATTAAATAAATATTACCACATATTTGTTGGAAAAATAGCTTCCTCCGTCGCCTCAGCAAAGGGGTTTAGCTCCTCATATTAATCACTTGCTCAAAATACATGTTTATAGCCCAAAAGTTGATTAAAAGGATGAAAAATAATAACACAGCCGATTTGTAACGGTGTATCGGCGTTACAGAGCAGCTGTTACAAAGAAAACTGTTACAGAAACTGTCGCAACCACTGTTGAATTGTCGTTGTATTTAAGACTCCTTAAACGACTGTCTTGAAGGGCCTTTGTTCTTCGTGTTCTTCCTCCTACACCAGCAGAACTCCAATTCCTGCAACTTCGATTTCTCGGTGCTGTGATGTTCTAAACTTCCCCTAACTTCTTCTAAACTTCAATACCCCTCTGTGGGACTCGAGCACACCTTTTATACACCTCCAAACCCTTTAAAACCCGATTAAATTTCTTCTTTTCTTTCCGTGGAAGTCACGGCAATAATCTCTCTGCCGAATCGTTTTACGCGTTTCCAAGCTTTCCAAATCCTCCCAAACTCTTCCTTAGATAGATACGTATCTTTGGGAAGAATATCTTGCCTTTAATCTCCCTAGAATTCCAAAAATAAACCATACAGGGACCGTGTAAGCTTATTCCCCTGTTTTGCTTCCAACTCGAGTTCCAGCCCAATTTGATCGACCCAAACACCCATACGAACCCTGTTTTGATCTAACAGGCCTAGCCCATGAAAATCAGCGATTGAATCTCGCTAAAACGGGTCTAAATCATCAACCCTAATTCTGCCTGTGTAAAGAATGTTTTCCCGCCAATTTTCTGAATTTGAATGTAGAAGATGGGTGGCCCCCTAACCAGAGTAGGGGTGCATTTAGCAGATGCCTTTGGGATGCCCTAGGGTGCAAATAACGCTGGGTTACCCTTAGTAATTTGGTTACCCCTTATCCAATCCGAGGGTCCGAATAGTAGGTGTCCTCCGGGCGCAACTTTTCGAGCCGATTTTTCCAAAAATGTTTATTGGCCAAAAATACCTACACACATAAAATACCATAATAAGTACAAAAATGAGCACTATTAATATATAGAATCGAGACAAATTAGACACAAAAATGTGTCTATCAAATACCCTCAAACTTATTATTTGCTCGTCCTCGAGAAAATCAAATCTAGAAAATAAAATCCTAACTCACTGTCGCAGGCATCGTCGATTGCATTTAGCGTATGCAATAAGCCTTTAAACCTCTAGGTGGCCCTAGTGGCCGAGTTATAGTCTCGGGAGGGTTTACCAGAGGTGTACCCACAAAACCTTTATACTCCAAACCCTAACTAATTACACAGAACCTTGGAAGGCACTAAAAAATCTCCTTGGTTGGCATACTTATTGACTACAGGAGGAAGTACCCCGATGCGAAATTCCAATTGCTGTACACGAGTTTGCACTCAAGCATACTAAAATTCATATATAAGTCACAGATCTCTACTCAGATAGTCGCACTATGGACATCAATATCCGGAGTCAAAACTAATCACATGGATAGATCAAGAAGATGGATATAGAGAAAAATATAGATGGCTTTGATGTTTACTAAGTGATTGGTGTTTCCCATATCTGTCTGAAGGCCTCCGCCAAAATGAACCTATCCTAATGGACTGAGATACTAGTCTGACTAATATCAACACACTGGCATATACAAGGGAACCAGTGGTCAATAAACCTAACTCTAGGTCAACACAACTGGCATATACAAGGGTTCCAGTGGTCGACTTTATTTAATTTATTCCGGTTGGTCAGATGATCTGGTCTCACTTTTTTTTTTTTTTTCTTCAACTCTTTTTTTTTTTTTTTTTTTTTTTTTTTTTTTTTTTTTTTTTTTTTTCTTCAACTTTTTTTTTCAACTCTTTTTTTTTTTCATTTTTTTTTTCGTGGTATCTCAATCACTCTAATTCACCCTAGCATCGGTAACAACTTGATTCGTGGGCCCCACCTAATCACTTAGAGAAACATAGTTTAAAAACAAAACAAAATAAAAACAGAAGTGAAAAGGACTCAACGAGATTGGTGAAACTATCATGTTATTTCTAACACCTGAGCTCTGTGCTTTTATGAATAGACTCTTTAGATGTTGCCATCTAATCAGATTGGTTCCTCAACTCCTACAACCAAAATGCTTCCATCCACTTAGATTGGTTAGTGCCATCCTTAATACGCATAAATTTCTAGGATCTGGAGTTTATCAATGCAACTAAAAGTTTCTCCCATACCCCCAAACTTAAATCTAACATTGTCCTCAATGTTCTAAAGATAAAATTAAAAGCATGAACAAGGAGAAACTGTTACCATTTGAAGTAAAAGAGTTAAGGAAAGATATTACCGTGTCGCATGAATATTGGGTTACCTCCCAAGAAGTGCTATGTTTAACGTCTTTAGCCAGACATTACGTACCCATAAAATGGCTAATTACCCTTTCAAATCGTATATCAATAGTCGAAACAACTGGGGATCATCAAAATCAATTAAAATTGCCACAATTATGAGACAACTGCACCAAATCAGAAAAAATGAACAGACGGAGCACATCCTCATCTAAGGTTTCCTGCAAGACAACTGGATTTTTCTGTGGTGCCCACTTGGGCTTCATATGAGTGTCTTGATAAACGGATTTACCCAAATAACGAGTCTCAAATAGCTGGATTTCCTCCTGGATAGTATCAGGAGGATCGGGTTGTGGAGTCGGAAGAGACTCAGGTAATACCTCAGACACACTAGGCTCGAGTCCCAAGTTAGGGACTTCAAATAGGGATGCTTGACGATTACTACCCCCAAACTTAGAATTTTCGGTGTCTCTAGATAGACTAGTTACAATATTCCTAATTTCTAGACCATTAGGTTCCTTAAAAAGGTCAATTGCTTTCTCTAATTTATAATCAGGTGGTTCATCCTCTAAATGCATCTGAGGCACACAAACTGTAGGACTTATATGTTTCATATCCTCTATGGGCAACCCTAAAGTTTCCTTATTGTCTTGAAGTACGATGACTGGCCTACTCTCATGATCACTATCCAAATCGGAAGCTATAGGCAAAATCTCAGATGGGCCTAAAAATGCATAATTAGGGTCCAACTTAGGAGGATCTCTAGGCTCTTCGAAACAAGGGCTTAAGGTAGATTCAGTAGCTAGTAATGGTTCGAACCTAGCTTCCCATTTATCGGTATCTAACATAGGAATAGAATCCAACAGAGCATTTATTTGTTCAATGTTGCTATCATCGTCAAAATCCATGCTAAAATGGGCTAGACAACTTTCTAATGAATCTTCCAATATGATGTTTGGTAATGACTCCCGAACTAAGGTTCCTATCATGTTCACCTCTTCAATGCATGTGTCATCTAGCTCAGAATGCAGCTTATTGACATTAAAAATATTCAACTCAATAGTCATATTACCAAAAGATAGATTCATAATACCAGTTCGGCAGTTTATGATCGCATTAGACGTAGCTAAAAATGGGCGACCTAAAATCACAGGTGTTTATGGGTAAAAATCGTTTCTGCCGATTTCGGTAAATTCGGTAGGTGAGTGAGAAACTGGTTCAAACCCTAAACAAATGTGCTTTGCACGTGAGCACTTTATAGATTCGAGAGATCAATCATACAAGTCCGGCCTAAACCAAGAAATGGCCGTTCCCAGACTTGCTTCGGTCACAAAGTGGAGGAGAAGGGTTGATTTGGGGAGGGAAGCAAAGAAAGGTGTTGAGGAGAGTAGTATCTCGACTTGTATCGAAAAAGTGAAAGCTTAGGAAGCTTGCAAGAGATGAAAGCTTTTTTGGGAGAGCTTGCAAAGTTGCCTTTACGAGAGTGTAAGTGTAGTATATTTCTCTGACCGAGACTTGTTGTCTCGGTGGAAATAGGTAAGACCTATTTATACAAGTCGAGATTGAAACGTACCCTGCCTCATGAAGGAAGAGAGTAAAGGGTGAAATAATGGGAGGAGGTGGTAACCGCATGGTTTAATGGGCGAAAACGTTTTTCACCATTATTTCCTCTTTTATTTGACCGCTTTATTCCTTTTCACGCTTTCTTAATGTGAGCGTAGTGTACGCCGCATCTTTGTGACCGCCAAACCAAAACCCTAAAGAAGCATCCCCGCCTTTGTGTCGATGTCTCGAGTGTTGGTTGCATCATGAGTGCAAGTGGCGCGCTAGTGGCGCGTGTGGCATGTGCGGAATGCCTTGGTGGTAGGTTGCACGGTTTGCAAGTTAGGTTACCGGCGTGTGTGTTTGGCATGTGCCAATGGCATGTGCGGAATGCCTTGGTGGTAGGTTGCACGGTTTGCAAGTTAGGCTACCGCGTGTGTGTTTGGCATGTGCCAATGGCATGTGCGGAATGCCTTGGTGGTAGGTTGCACGGTTTGCAAGTTAGGCTACCGGTGTGTGTGTTTGGCATGTGCCAATGGCATGTGCGGAATGCCTTGGTGGTAGGTTGCACGGTTTGCAAGTTAGGCTACCAGCGTGTGTGTTTGGCATGTGCCAATGGCATGTGCGGAATGCCTTGGTGGTAGGTTGCACGGTTTGCAAGTTAGGCTACCAGCGTGTGTGTTTGGTATATGCCGATGGCATGTGCGGCCATGTTGACCTAGTTGCAAGTCTTGCAAGCCTAGGGCGCTATGTTTGGCGTGGGCCAAAGGCATAGCGGCTTGGAAGTATGGCTTGCGACACGTGTTGGCATGTGCCAATGGCACGTGCGGCCATGTTGACCTAGTTGCAAGTCTTGCAAGCCTAGGGCGCTATGTTTGGCGTGGGCCAAAGGCATAGCGGCTTGGAAGTATGGCTTGCGACACGTGTTGGCATGTGCCAATGGCACGTGCGGCCATGTTGACCTAGTTGCAAGTCTTGCAAACCTAGGGCGCTATGTTGGGCGTGGGCCAAAGGCATAGCGGCTTAGAAATATGGCTTGCGGCACGTGTTGGCATGCGCCAATGGCACGTGCGGCCATGTTGACCTAGTTGCAAGTCTTGCAAACCTAGGGCGCTATGTTTGGCGTGGGCCAAAGGCATAACGGCTCGGAAATATGGCTTGCGGCACGTGTTGGCATGTGCCAATGGGACGTGCGGCCATGTTGACCTAGTTGCGAGTCTTGCAAACCTAGGGCGCTATGTTTGGCGTGGGCCAAAGGCATAGCGGCTTAGAAATATGGCTTGCGGCACGTGTTGGCATGTGCCAATGGCACGTGTTGGCATGTGCCAATGGCACGTGCGGCCATGTTGACCTAGTTGCAAGTCTTGCAAACCTAGGGCGCTATGTTGGGCGTGGGCCAAAGGCATAGCGGCTTAGAAATATGGCTTGCGGCACGTGTTGGCATGCGCCAATGACACGTGCGGCCATGTTGACCTAGTTGCAAGTCTTGCAAACCTAGGGCGCTATGTTTGGCGTGGGCCAAAGGCATAGCGGCTCGGAAATATGGCTTGCGGCACGTGTTGGCATGTGCCAATGGCACGTGCGGCCATGTTGACCTAGTTGCGAGTCTTGCAAACCTAGGGCGCTATGTTTGGCGTGGGCCAAAGGCATAGCGGCTTAGAAATATGGCTTGCGGCACGTGTTGGCATATGCCAATGGCACGTGCGGCCATGTTGACCTAGTTGCAAGTCTTGCAAACCTAGGGCGCTATGTTGGGCGTGGTCCAAAGGCATAGCGGCTTGGAGATTTGGCATTGTTGCCATGGTGCGCAGGGTGCGGCTTGGTTTGGCATTGCTGCCATGGTGCGCAGTATGCGGCTTGGTTTGGCATTGTTGCCATGGTGCGCAGGGTGCGGCTTGATTTGGCATTGTTGCCATGGTGCGCGAGGTGCGGCGGCTTGGTTTGGCATTGTTGCCATGGTGCGCGGGGTGCGGCTTGGTTTGGCATTGTTGCCATGGTGCGCGATATGCGGCTTGGTTTGGCATTGTTGCCATGGTGCGCGAGTGCGGCTTGGTTTGGCATTCTTTGCCATGGTGCGCGGTGCGGCTTGATTTTGGAATTAGGGTTACGTGTTGAAAACCTAATCTGGTATTTTGAAAAAAATACCCCTATTAATTATTTACACCTGAGTTAAATGCTCTTAGTTAATGTGTTGCGGGTAACACTAGGTCATGGGGTTTTACGATTTTACCCCTTGTCTAAAAACCACCATCAACATTAAGTCCCCTGCTTAGCTCGGAACAGGGGCTTTGTTGCGAGGTAAGCATAAGATGGTGACAAACTGTTAACAGCAAAACGTAAGGAAAATTGAAGGAGGCTTGTCTGACCTTTATAAATGGGATTTGGAATCCTTGCCTCTGGTAGTTTTGCACAAATCGGGAGGCTGGCACAATTGGTGGGCCCGGTGCAGCTTGGGCGACGTTGGGAAGTTGGCGTGAGTTGGGAAACTGAGTGTGCTTGCTGGTGGGACCGGCGCGAAGTGTAGAAGCTGTGCGTTCTTGCAGGCGTGACTTGGGCGGCATTGAGAAGTCGCAATTGGTGGGGCCGGTCCAACTTGGAAACCATGCTTGCAGGCGTGACTTGGGCGGCATTGGGAAGTCGCACCCTTTGTGGGCCCGTTTCTTACACGCGTGATTTTGGTAAAAGGGAAATCCTTCCCTATTTCAAAGTCTTTCACGCCTATATATATACATATATATATATATATATATATATATATATAAAGCCCCTTTTTCCCCATTCCGCGCTTTATTCTCTCCTCTTTTCATACTAGCGGCAAAGAGAGACCGGCTTCCAGGTATGTCTTCGAGTACTTTTCTCTATCTTTTTTTTTCTTTTCACGTAGGTGTAAACCTTAAGAGTAGGCGCTTCCACAATCCTTGCATATGATTCCTTGGCGTGCCTCTTGTAGAGAATATAGTATGTATGCAACCAAGGGAATACAAAGATATATTGTTTGAACCCGTAGGAAATATTGCATATATGAATTTTCGGTCTGAAAGAAATATTTCAACCACAAGAAAATACTGCGTGTGTATTTTGAACCCGTAGAGGATGCTCCGTATATAATTCTGAACCCGAAGATCGATACTGTAGGCGTATTTGAGCCCGTACGAAAAACTGCATGTGTATTTCGAACCCGTAGAGAATGCTCCGTATATAATTCTGAACCCGAAGAACGATATTGTAGGCGTATTTGAGCCCGTACGAAAAAATGCATGTGTATTTCGAACCCGTAGAGAACCCCCGTATGAATCCCGAAGAAGAATACGTGTATATGCTTCATATGACTTGAACCCGCAGAAATATTGTATATATGATTTTGCTTCTTGAAAGAAGTACCACGCGCGAAGTTTTGAACCAATAGAAAAAAATGCTCCATATATATTTTTGAACCCGAAGAAGGATACTGTAGACAAACTTGTACCCGTATAGAATGCCGCGTATATAGTCTCGAACTTGAATAAAATACATCCTCCTACCCCTTTCTCTTTTTTTTTTTTTATTGTTGGGTACGATTATGTGTCAGGGAGATAACTTCGCCTTTCTCCGTTTGTTTTGTGCAGATATCTTATTACCAAATTGTTATGAAGGAATTCGATAAGATGTTACTCGAACCAAATTTCACTTCGTCGAAGGATGCTCATAATTCCAAGCCGAACATAGATGATGAATTCTTCACTAGAGCCCTCGCCCCTGCTCGGAAGAATCACCCAGGTTTCGTGCCAATTTTTCTAACCGGTGGTGAGGATGATAGGAAGATACGTTCGGTTCGCCCAGAGAGCACCATTCGGTTTTGTCTTCATAAAGGGGTATATTCCTCTTCCAACATTGACTTCAGGATGTGTCAAAGTCCATTGCGTTCTTTTGACAGATGGGTTGAGTTCATGGTGAGCAAGGAGCATATAAATACCAACTTGACTCGGCGCGAGTCATTGATGCTTTGTCAAGACCTCGGTAAATCTCCAGTTAGGAAGGACATCCCGAGGCTTGGTTGCTTTCATCTCCGGATGGTGTTCGGACACCCATACAATCATATGTAGATGGGGTGAGATAACTTTCTCCTTGGAGAGTGTGGCTCTCTTCTTTGAATCTTCCAAGAATCGGGAATCTTAGAATCCAATTGTCGAAAGCGAGGTGAAGATGCGGGATGACCTGGCCGCTAAGTTGGGGGATTTCGCTCGGAAAGACTCCATTGCGAAGTCGAAGGATTCTGCCCGGAAAGAGGATGAAAGGTGCCATTACGGTTGGTGGATATCTCAATGGTTTCCGGACGAGTTGGAGCCTGAACAGAAAAGCAGTGATCTTCATGTCGCAGCATTTTTGGCTCTCTGGTTGTCTAGAGACATTTTTGATGACGGGTACGGCAAGAAGGGAATAAGACCCGAGTTGTTGGCGATTCTTTGTGAAGTTGGCAAAGGGTGAAGTTCTTCCCATTGGCAAGTTTGTTCCTTGGTTCCCTGTATGTGCATCTGGATCACCTAGTTGCGAACATGCGAGTTTCGAATGGTTTCATGAAAGTGGATTCATATGTGCACGTTGCTTTTCTGCAAGTCTGGCTATGGGAGCACTTTGAGAAGTATGCTCCGAAACCGTTGCCTTCGCTTCCGTGAGTTGGGGTGGCTCCCGAATTCTTCGACGGGTGAACAGGCGTCCAAGGGTTGGCGTGAGCTTGGCTAGTTTTCTTGATAAGTTGCATGAAATCAATTTTCGTCCATGGGGTCCGGTCCATAAGTCGGTGACTCAGATTGACACTTTGCTTACTCGCTCCGCTCATGTCTTTGTCTTCGATGACGATTTGAGCGTTGGTGAAAACTCCGTTCATCCAAAGCTGCTTGCTTGGTTATATGCCGTCTTTCTTCGTGGGGTCTTTCCGGATAGCTGCTTACAATATTGACCGTCTTTGCTCGTCACATGGGTTTCGATCAAGGGGTGCCTCTTGTTTACCGTCCAGTGATCCCTAAGGATTCATTGCGTGTCGCCCTTGACGCCAGTGTCCTTAAGCCGGGTATCCGTCTTTCCTTCTTTCAAATGGGAAGAGTAACTTCGACGACCTTCGGCTATAATGAGTTTTGGTGCAACGAGTTTACTATGATCCGAGATTTTGTGAATAGCATGGTAGAAAACATTCGTTGCAAACCTTCCCCAGCATTTCTGAAGGAGTATCCAATGTTGAGAGATCCCAAGCGAAAGTTGCCTAGCAATTCGGAAAGCCCCCAGGCCAAGGAACGGAGAACGAAGAACCGTGCTGGCGGGTTCCGGACGGTTTCATAAGATCCTCCCACGGCTCTTGTGTCTTTAAGTTCTTCCAATAACCAGGTATGTGTCGCCTCTTCATTGGTTTGTCTCAAAACACGTGAATTTCGGTGAGAATATGTGTCTTGTTTCCTTCGGGGCTTCGGTAGTGTTAATGCTTTATTGCTCTCGCACGTTGCCAGGGGACGACAATTTCTTCAAAGAACTCCAGCAGTATTGAGCCTTCTCATAGCGATGATGAGTCAGAGAGAGAAGAGGGTTCAACAAGTGAGAGTGGTTCCTCCGGCAGCACTGGTACTGGTTCTGTTTCGGGAAGTGGTTCGGTGAGTTTCGCACTTCTTTTCTTTCTTCTTTTGTTTCCTCTTTTGGGAAATATCGACTCAAATTCGCAGTGGAATCCGGTTCGGAGGATGATTAAGGGGTAGAGCCGCACGAAAACTTGCCTTTGGTGACCGCCGCTGGTGACTTGGAGATGGGCGTTAGCCAATTTAGAACACGGATGTGGTTCAAACAATGGATGATTCTCGATGGTTGCTTTGTTGTAGACATGGAAGAAGACCCCCTATGAGTAGTGAGGCCAGGTGCGGGCGCCATTTTGATCCCCGTACTTGGTTCCTTATCCAGTCATGTGCTTGTTGGCGGCTTCGGCGTGCCGGCTAAGCATGAGGCGTTGTACACGAGAATCTGGGAGAAGCACGGACATATGGCTACAAACAAGAAAGTTACTAGTCGATTTGCGGCTGGTTAAGCGTGTGGAAGAGGCTTTATCTTCCATTGAGGATATGCGTGAGGTAACTGGTCACACCGTTTCAAAGACGTTATTGCCGACCGGGAGCACCATCGCGACGTGTGCGTAGAAAAGGAGTTCAATACTTCGTGGTTTGTCGAAGGCCTTGCCGAGATCCAAAAGTTGAAAGATGCAGCAATCGAAAGCCTTTCCGCCGAGAAGATTGCACGACAGGAGATGGAAATCGAAAAGCTTTCCAAGATGTTGACTATGAAGAGAGCGGCTCTTGAAGACGCAAAGTTGACTTTTTCAAGAAGAGCGGACTTACATTGGACGATTTTCCTTGAACGTTTCTCTGTTAAACTTTCATTTAGGTTCTTTTTTTTTTTTTTTTTTTTTTTGAAAGACATATTGGATGTCTGGTTCAAAACTTGACCTTTGATAGACAATTTGGTAGTTTTTAGGGTATTGGATTATTTAAGGGATGAATGGTTTTGGTAATATGACTCTGATTATGTTTTGGGAAAAGAATATTGCTTTTATGAAAGTGTGTGCTAGCAATAGGCACAAGACTCAGTAGCATGACGGTTTTACTAAAAACCTAAAAATAGATTGTATATCTTGCCCAGTCTGAATTTACTCACTTCATAGGTTTTGCGAACACGCCCCTCTCCATGTAAAAGGCGGTTCTTTGCTGGTGGCTTTCTTTGGTAGCATCCCCAGCAAGTCCCCAATTCCTGGTAGCTTCTTGACGAGTCCCAGGTTTTATGTTGTAGTTTTAACAACCGATAACCGGGTTGTCTCGAGTCGGACCGGGTCGCAAGTCCCCAATCGCTGGTAGCATCTTCAACGAGTCCCCGGTTTTCGGTGTAGTTTTACAACCCAGTAACAGGATCGTCTGCGATTGATTCGGATCGAGTCGCTTTCCCCTACCATCTTGACATCCGGGTCGAAGAACGAGATCGACAATCGACATTGTAGCCGATAGATCGATCCTCCCATTTGTGGTCGCCAATTGTTTATGGGTAAAAATCGTTTCTGCCGATTTCGGTAAATTCGGTAGGTGAGTGAGAAACTGGTTTAAACCCTAAACAAATGTGCTGCACGTGAGCACTTTATAGATTCGAGAGATCAATCTGTACAAGTCCGGCCTAAACCAAGAAATGGCCGTTCCAGACTTGCTTCGGTCACAAAGTGGAGGAGAAGGGTTGATTTGGGGAGGGAAGCAAAGAAAGGTGTTGAGGAGAGTAGTATCTCGACTTGTATCGAGAAAGTGAAAGCTTAGGAAGCTTGCAAGAGATGAAAGCTTTTTGGGAGAGCTTGCAAAGTTGCCTTTATGAGAGTGTAAGTGTAGTATATTTCTCCTGAACGAGACTTGTTGTCTGGTGGAAATAGGTAAGACCTATTTATACAAGTCGAGATTGAAACGTACCCTGGCCTCATGAAGGAAGATAGTAAAGGGTGAAATAATGGGAGGAGGTGGTAACCGCATGGTTTAATGGGCGAAAACGTTTTTCACCATTATTTCATCTTTTATTTGACCGCTTTATTCCTTTTCACGCTTTCTTAATGTGAGCGTAGTGTACGCTGCATGCTGTGACCGCCAAACCAAAACTCTAAAGAAGCATCCCCCAGTTTGTGTCGATGTCTCGAGTGTTGGTTGCATCTTGAGTGCAAGTGGCGCTGCTAGTGGCGCGTGTGGCATGTGCCAATGGCATGTGCGGAATGCCTTGGTGGTAGGTTGCACGGTTTGCAAGTTAGGTTACCAGCGTGTGTGTTTGGCATGTGCCAATGGCATGTGCGGAATGCCTTGGTGGTAGGTTGCACGGTTTGCAAGTTAGGCTACCAGCGTGTGTGTTTGGCATGTGCCAATGGCATGTGCGGAATGCCTTGGTGGTAGGTTGCACGGTTTGCAAGTTAGGCTACCAGCGTGTGTGTTTGGCATGTGCGGAATACCTTGGTGGTAGGTTGCACGGTTTGCAAGTTAGGCTACCAGCGTGTGTGTTTGGCCTGTGCCAATGGCATGTGCGGAATGCCTTGGTGGTAGGTTGCACGGTTTGCAAGTTAGGCTACCAGCGTGTGTGTTTGGCATGTGCCGATGGCATGTGCGGCCATGTTGACCTAGTTGCAAGTCTTGCAAGCCTAGGGAGCTATGTTTGGCGTGGGCCAAAGGCATAGCGGCTTGGAAGTATGGCTTGCGACACGTGTTGGCATGTGCCAATGGCACGTGCGGCCATGTTGACCTAGTTGCAAGTCTTGCAAGCCTAGGGCGCTATGTTTGGCGTGGGCCAAAGGCATAGCGGCTTGGAAGTATGGCTTGCGACACGTGTTGGCATGTGCCAATGGCACGTGCGGCCATGTTGACCTAGTTGCAAGTCTTGCAAACCTAGGGCGCTATGTTGGGCGTGGGCCAAAGGCAAAGCGGCTTAGAAATATGGCTTGCGGCACGTGTTGGCATGCGCCAATGGCACGTGCGGCCATGTTGACCTAGTTGCAAGTCTTGCAAACCTAGGGCGCTATGTTTGGCGTGGGCCAAAGGCATAGCGGCTCGGAAATATGGCTTGCGGCACGTGTTGGCATGTTCCAATGGCACGTGCGGCCATGTTGACCTAGTTGCGAGTCTTGCAAACCTAGGGCGCTATGGTTGGCGTGGGCCAAAGGCATAGCGGCTTAGAAATATGGCTTGCGGCACGTGTTGGCATGTGCCAATGGCACGTGCGGCCATGTTGACCTAGTTGCAAGTCTTGCAAACCTAGGGCGCTATGTTGGGCGTGGGCCAAAGGCATGGCGGCTTAGAAATATGGCTTGCGGCACGTGTTGGCATGCGCCAATGGCACGTGCGGCCATGTTGACCTAGTTGCAAGTCTTGCAAACCTAGGGCGCTATGTTTGGCGTGGGCCAAAGGCATAGCGGCTCGGAAATATGGCTTGCGGCACGTGTTGGCATGTGCCAATGGCACGTGCGGCCATGTTGACCTAGTTGCGAGTCTTGCAAACCTAGGGCGCTATGTTTGGCGTGGGCCAAAGGCATAGCGGCTTAGAAATATGGCTTCCGGCACGTGTTGGCATGTGCCAATGGCACGTGCGGCCATGTTGACCTATTTGCAAGTCTTGCAAACCTAGGGCGCTATGTTGGGCGTGGGCCAAAGGCATAGCGGCTTGGAGATTTGGCATTGTTGCCATGGTGCGCGGGTGCGGCTTGGTTTGGCATTGCTTGCCATGGTGCGCGATATGCGGCTTGGTTTGGCATTGTTGCCATGGTGCGCGAGGGTGCGGCTTGATTTGGCATTGTTGCCATGGTGCGCGGGTGCGGCTTGGTTTGGCATTGTTGCCATGGTGCGCGGGGTGCGTCTTGGTTTGGCATTGTTGCCATGGTGCGCGATATGATGCGGCTTGGTTTGGCATTGTTGCCATGGTGCGCGAGTGCGGCTTGGTTTGGCATTGCTTTGCCATGGTGCGCGAGGGTGCGGCTTGATTTTGGAATTAGGGTTACGTGTTGAAAACCCTAATCTGGTATTTTGAAAAAAATACCCCTATTAATTATTTACACCTGAGTTAAATGCTCTTAGTTAATGTGTTGCGGGTAACACTAGGTCATGGGGTTTTACGATTTTACCCCTTGTCTAAAAACCACCATCAACAACAGGTATCTGGTTCTCTGGGTCAGGGACAGGTTGGGTATCTAAGACCACGAAATCCACAGGATAAATAAACTTGTCGACCTCAATAAGAACATCTTCTATCACACCACGAGGAATTTTAACGACCTATCGGCTAACTGCAGTGTTATCTTGGTAGGTTTCAATTCACCAAGTCCTAGTTGTAAGTACACATGGTACGGCAAAAGTTCACACTAGCTCCTAAGTCAAGTAAAGCTTTATCTACCCGATGTTTTCCTATCGTGCAAGCAATGGTAGGGGCACTGGGTCTTTATATTTAGGAGTTGTGTTGTTACGAATGATCGAACTTACATGACTAGCTAAAAAGGCTTTTTAGGGACACTAAGCTTGTGCTTTCGCGTACACATATCTTTAAGGAATTTGGCATAAGCGGGAGTTGCCTAATTGCTTCTAGTACCGGAAGGTTTATGGTAACTTTCTTAAAAACCTCCATTATGTCATTAAAGTTGGATTGATTCTTTGTTGGTACTAATAGGCTGGGGAAATGGGGCTCTAGGCATAAAATAGGGCCTCTCGGGAACCGAATCGGCATCATCGGATATTTTATCGGTCCCTCGGCTATGGATGGTCCTGAGGGGTGAACTACAGTATGCTCACTATCGGGCATGGTTACCTGATTGTCTACTACTCTGCCACTCCTAAGGGTTCTAACTGAATTCAACTGGTGTGATGTTTTTTCGCCTACTTCATGAACTCCTCTAGGGTTTGTTTGTGTTTGACTAGGAAACCTACCTTTTTCTCTCAAAAATTCATTTATCAGACCAACCTGGGTTTTTAACTCGGAAATAGCCTGACTATTTTCTTGTCCTATCCTGTTACTAGCTTCTAGACTTTGTTCTACGGATAGCTGAAATTTTGTAGTTTGCTGAGTCAACAGGTTGAGAGACTCCTCTAAGCTTAGGATTTTCTTATCTGACTGATTCTGAAACTGAGTTGGTCCTGAAGGATTCTTAGTATAGCCAAAACCTGGGGGAGCATTCGAATTACTAAACTGACTTTGATTCTGGTCCTTAGACCATGAGAGGTTCGGATGGTTTCTCCAACCAGGATTATAGGTTTCTGAATATGGGTCAAATTTCTGACGGTTATCAAATCTAGTGTTATTATTATAAAGAGCATTGGCTTGCTCTTAAATAGTCTGGCCTTCCCAAAAAGGCTCTACTCTACCACTAGTGTGACCCAATTCTAAAGCTTCTAACCTTTTAGCTATTGCTGCAATTCTGGCATCTGATTCAAAGCCTCCTTCTACCCTATTAACGTTTCCTCTGCCTAGAAGAATTGTTTTCTTGGGTTCCCTATTTTTTCCCATTCTTTGGGTCTTTTCGGCGATTTCATGCAAATATGTCATCGCCTCATCAACTGTTTGGTTTTCAAACCCACCTGTACACATAGATTCTACTTTGTGGTCGTAGTGGAATAATCTAAACCCTCATAAAGGATCTGAACTAACCTAACCTTTTCGAGACCATGATGAGGACATTGGGCTAATAGATCATTGAACCTTTCCAAATACCTATACAAAGATTCTCCCTCCTGTTGAGAAAACGTGCAGATTTGCGTCCTAATAGACGATGTTTTATGCCTAGGGAAAAACTTGTTCAAAAAGGCAGATGTAAGTTGTTCATATGTTTCGATTGAACCAGAAGCCAAACTATATAGCCACGATTTGGCCTTATCTTTCAAGGAAAAAGGGAATAACTTTGAGTTTCAAAGCATCATCATCAAGGTTTCTAATCTTTAGGGTACTACAAATTTCCTCAAAGTCCCTAACATGAAAATAAGGGTTTTCATTTTCTTTCCCTAAAAAGATTGGGAGCAACTGTAAAGTTCCAGGTTTAAGTTCAAAATTTGCTTCTGTTTCAGCTAACCTGATACACGAGGGACGAGTAGTCCTAGTCGGGTTCAACAAAGCTTTCAAAGTTGCCATTTCTGGCACTATCGGAATATTAGGGATTGTCTCCTTAAACTGAGGCTCAAAAACGGACTCTTCAAAAATCGGACTTTCTAAATTGAGGTAATCGAGACGCTTAGAACTACTAGGTTTATCTTTAACAAATCTACCTAGGGCGTCTCTTTTACGTTCAGGCATGCAAAAGAATAAGGAAGGGGATTCTATGCAAACACAAATCAAGGCCGACTCAACCAAAGCAACCTAGAGATTTCTAGCAAACAAAAAGCATGATGACTCCACTTAGATTGTTTCTAGACCAGCTTCTAATCCTTCGAAAGGGAATTCGTTACAATTTAAGCAAACCCCTCTGGAATCAATCCGAGTCAAAGTAAGTTGAATAGAGGCGAGGGAAGCTCAGTGGAGCTTTGATACCCAAGGCCTCACCGGAATTACAATGCGGCGCAGTCACGCATTCAACTCACAAAAAACCTTTATGAACTTCGAAGTGTGCTTAAAAGAGTAACCAATATTTTTCGAATAACTTTCCTATTAAGCTCGTTACCCTATCGGTCTTGTTCTAGTCAAAATTTTAAG
Source organism: Papaver armeniacum (assembly GCA_023531295.1). NCBI lineage: Eukaryota > Viridiplantae > Streptophyta > Magnoliopsida > Ranunculales > Papaveraceae > Papaver > Papaver armeniacum. The sequence goes on along the minus strand of JAJJWW010000762.1, from coordinate 204,439 downwards.
GCTTAGGTTCGCGTAGGTTACGTGTTCCTAAGGCGGGCAAGAAGAGAACGGTGATGAAATCCGAACCCTTATCTTGTATGGCCAGGCCTTGCCCTTTACTAGAAAATTAAAGCAGCCGTATTCAATTCCTCAAATATATGCAAACGAAGGAGTCCAGTAACTCGGCGACGGGGATTCGCGAGTGTTCGAGAATCTTACCTCCCGTTCCAGACGGGGGATGAATCGGTTGTAGTCGACTCGGGCCACTGACTCCTATGTCAGTGTACGAACCCAAGGTGCAGAGACAATATCGTAATTGTCCTCCTTCTCTGCAAACAGTTTATATTTAAAGTACCCTTCCGTAGGGTAAAAAAAATAAAAAATAAAATAATGTCCAAAGTCCCAAAAATGTCCAAAAAGTCCAAAAATAAAAAGAAAAATTACAAAAATAATTATAAACCCTAATACAGTTTTCGAAAAAAAAAACCTAAAAAATAAATAAAAATAAAAATAAAATTCTTTCTCTTTTCTTCGTTTCTTTTCGCTTTGTCTTTGACTCCAAGTCTTTAATTATTCACCAAATCTTTGGCTCAGCTTTCTTTTCGATCCGAGATCCAAAACCTGTAACCACAAGACAAATACCCAAGAAAACGTAAAATAGAACAAAAGAATAAAAACCTAAAAAAAAAATAACTCTAAAACCTAACCTAAACACAAGTCCGCGTCGGCGGCGCCAAAAATTGATGTGATTTTGAAAGTTGTAGTAAAGTGGTAAGAAAAATGTCGTTCCTCTCAGACTTGTGAAGGATTTTTAGACTCAAATAAAACTAGAAAACTCAGAATAAATTGTATCCAAATTTTAAAAAGCACTGAGACTCAGGTTTCCACTACTTTCCAATTTTTATGTGACTCAATATTAATAATTATCATGCAATTCATACGTTCAATTGATTCTTAAATATTGCCAATAGTAGATTTTCGAAATACTAGTTGTTAATCTCAAGCATGGAACATCAAGAGCTCTAAGCTAAGCATGCACCATCAAGTGAAAACACAAAGAGTTAGCAAAAATCTTTTTTTTTTTAATTTCAATTCAATGCAAATAATCATAAAAAGAATTGCAGAAAGTAATTAAATAAATATTACCACATATTTGTTGGAAAAATAGCTTCCTCCGTCGCCTCAGCAAAGGGGTTTAGCTCCTCATATTAATCACTTGCTCAAAATACATGTTTATAGCCCAAAAGTTGATTAAAAGGATGAAAAATAATAACACAGCCGATTTGTAACGGTGTATCGGCGTTACAGAGCAGCTGTTACAGAACTGTCGCAACCACTGTTGAATTGTCGTTGTATTTAAGACTCCTTAAACGACTGTCTTGAAGGGCCTTTGTTCTTCGTGTTCTTCCTCCTACACCAGCAGAACTCCAATTCCTGCAACTTCGATTTCTCGGCGCTGTGATGTTCTAAACTTCCCTTAACTTCTTCTAAACTTCAATATCCCTCTCTGGGACTCGAGCACACCTTTTATACACCTCCAAACCCTTTAAAACCCAAATAAATTTCTTCTTTTCTTTCTATGGAAGTCACGGCAATAATCTCTCTGCCGAATCGTTTTACGCGTTTCCAAGCTTTCCAAATCCTCCCAAACTCTTCCTTAGATAGATACGTATCTTTGGGAAGAATATCTTTCCTTTAATCTCCCTGGAATTCCAAAAATAAACCATACAGGGACCGTGTAAGCTTATTCCCCTGTTTTGCTTCCAACTCGAGTTCCAGCCCAATTTGATCGACCCAAACACCCATACGAACCATGTTTTGATCTAACAGGCCTAGCCCATGAAAATCAGCGATTGAATCTCGCTAAAACTGGTCTAAATCATCAACCCTAATTCTTTTGTGTAAAGAATGTTTTCCTTAATTTTCGAATTTGAATGTAGAAGATGGGTGGCCCCTAACCAGAGTAGGGGTGCATTTAGCAGATGCCTTTGGGATGCCCTGGGTGCAAATAACGCTGGGTTACCCTTAGTAATTTGGTTACCCCTTATCCAATCCGAGGGTCCGAATAGTAGGTGTCCTCCGGGCGCAACTTTTCGAGCCGATTTTTCCAAAAATGTTTATTGGCCAAAAATACCTACACACACATAAAATACCATAATAAGTACAAAAATGAGCACTATTAATATATAGAATCGAGACAAATTAGACACAAAAATGTGTCTATCAGGCGTGTACACCGGCATGTCGTCTACACACATGCCCGGTCGGTCCTCTCCAAATCCCTTTCCATGCTTGGTTTCGACCAAGCTGAAGAGTGATGCTTGCGCACCTCTTCAAAAACCCTAATATCCATTAACGGTCGCAGATGAGTGTCTCAAAGATCATCTCATCCGTTCAACTTCACCAGCTTGGTTATACAACCACAGTCGGGAGTTATTTGGTCGGTGAGGCGTCATTACCATCTTTACCACACCATAATGCAAGACTGCATAAAATACACACGATACTTCACAAGTATCGACTTCCGAATAACACAGTTATTCAATTCAAGATTACATTCTATCTTTCGTGGATCCACGATCCACACATTCCGGACATCAATCATGTCACAAACCGGGGATACATACTGGGGTATTGGTCTGGCGGTTTACAACGTGCAGCGTGCAACGCGCCATCACAAGAACGTGTCAGGAAGTCATGGACGGTTAGAGATGAACAGGAGAAGTGGGCAAGACTGGTCGACGCACAACTCCACTACTCCATCACTCCACTTCCTCCACTTCCCACGAGAGACGTGAATGAGGCTCAATGACTTGTATAAATAGGTTCTCCGCCCTATTTCAAACAACAACACAAGTTCAGACGAGACAGAAAACCAAGTGTTAATACAAAAACGTATTCAAACACCCAGAACTTGCTTGCATCAATCACAAGCCTGTTCACCTTTCTGTTACAAGTCATAAGCAAGCCAACACCTTCACAATCTCAACACCTTCTTCGCTTCCCTCCCTAAGATCAACCCCATCTCCTTCACTTTGTGACCGAAACAAGTCTGGAACGGCCATTTCTTGGTTTAGGCCGGACTTGCACAGATTGATCTCTCGAATCTACAAGCACTCACCGCGCAGTGCATTTGTTTAAGGTTTAAATTCATTCCTCATCCACACCCCAAATTACCAAATTCTGCAGGACTAGTTTTCACCCATAAACAATTAGCGACTACAGTGGGAGGTTGATCTCTCGGTTGTAAAGTCAATCTCTTCAATACCGTTCAATCAATTCTGAGATGGTTGGTCTTAGGACCGATTCGATAGTCTCAAATCCTGGTGGCTCCTCCAACGGAGATACCCCCTCCTAACGGTGTATCCGACGGCATACTCAGAAGACTTCCAACATTAAGCGAACTAGCACGGGTACAGGAGATTCACACGAAGAACATGGAGCTGATCAAAGAAGCGGTAAACGGCATACTTGATCTCCTCATCAAGATGACGTCAGAAATGGGCATTCAGGAGATTTCTACACCGGGGACTAATTCCCCTCAGATCAACAGTTTTACTACGAACCAGAGACCAGTGGATCAGGAAGCGGCATCTCTAGTAGAAAGCTTATGTGAACTCTTGCACCTCTCGAGGAATCAGCGGGCAGAGACGTTTGCTGCAATTAATAAAATAGCTCTGGATGCACACCTGACTCCTTCTCGTCCAGAAGTCCTAGCTGCGTCGGAAATATCTGTAAACAATGTCACATTTACGGAAGACGACATGATGGCAGAGGCAGGTCACAACCGGGCCCTACATGTTACCGCGCACATCAAGGGCTCAGAGTTCAGGAGAGCCCTCGTCGACACAGGAGCATCTTCGAACGTAATCACTCTCAAGACTCTCAGGACAGCCAAGGTTAACCCATGCAAGATTGTACGACAGCCTACCACGATGACGGACTTCGAAGGAAACCAAACCAGCACATATGGGTATGTCAATCTGAATTTATCAGTAGGACCTGTCCGGTCAAAAGCAAGGTTTGAATTCATATAAAGGGAGCCGGACTACCATATGATACTAGGGAGACCATGGCTTCATGACAACAAGGTCATTCCCTCGACGTATCACCAGTGCCTGAAGACCATGCTAGACGAGAAAGTCATCCGCATTCCCGCATCATTGTCTCCGTATGCGCCAATATGCGGAGTGGAGCTGTTCGAGCCAAAAGGTACCACACAGGGAGGATCAGACAAAGTCATGTGCACCCCACTACCCACGTGGGCTTCAATCAAGGAAGGAGACCGACTTACACCACTAGAGGCCAAACATTACAAAGACACGTTACCGTAACGAGGCGTCCGTCTCTATCCTAAGTGAGACTCCAACTCATGCTCACACCAAAAGGGGACGCACTTTCGAGGTGAAACGTGATCAGAAGGGGAGAACAATATACCGGCGCCGCTGTTAGCAATTAGCGGGAGAGACTGGAACCCAGCCTCTCCGCCCAATTGAATGCTGCAAGAATGATGAAACGCAAGACGAAGTACCAGACGCCCCGCAGCAACTACAAGATGGAACCAATTCCACAACTGACGAGCTCGAGACTGTTAACATCGGGAATGAAGAATCTCCCAGGACGGTCTCTATCAGTTCAACTCTATCCACAGACGAACGTACGAGTCTTGTTCAACTACTCAAGGAGTACCAAGATGTATTTGCTGGACATACGAGGAAATGCAGTGCGGGATGAAAAATTGGTCACCCATCACTTACATGTCATACCTGGATCCAAGCCAATCAAGCAATCTCCGAGGCAATTCAGACATGAAGTAGAGGATCAAATCAAGAACGAAATTCAGAAGCTGCTAGCTGCTGGCTTCATCAGGCCTATTCATCATCCAACCTGGTTAGCCAATGTGGTCCCAGTAAAGACGAAAAACGGACAGATCCGGTCTTTGCGTAGATTTCGAGACTTGAACAAGTGCTGCCCCAAGGACGACTTTCCTCTACCTAACATCGACATGTTAGTGGACGCCACCAGCGGACACGGCATGTTCTCCTTCATGGATGGTTATAGCGGATACAATCAGATAAGGATGTATGAGCACGATGCGAGTAAGACGGATTTCCGGACCCCTCTTGGCAATTTTTATTATACCGTTATGCCATTCGGTTTAAAGAATGCCGGCGCAACGTATCAACATGCTATGACGGTAATCTTCCACGACATGATACATAAACAAGTAGAAGACTATGTGGATGATATCGTGGTCAAGTCAAAAGCTCGAGCAGACCACACAAATGTCTTGAGGCAAGTGTTTGAGAGGTGTCGAGAATACAAGTTGAAGATGAATCCTTTGAAATGTGCTTTCGGTGTCTCTTCGAGGTAAATTTCTCGGGATTCCAAGTGACCGCAGAAGGAATAAAGGTAGACCCGTCCAAAACTCGAGGCTATCCTCACAATGCCGCCTCCCGAACCGTGAAAGAACTCCGAGTTTCATGGGCAAGGTAAACTACATTCGACGTTTTATACCTGGTCTAGCCCAACTTATCGCCTCATTCACCACCTTGTCAAGAAAGGAGCCACTTTGTTTGGACCACAACCCAACATGAAGCTTTTCGGAAAATTCAACGAATACTATCATCTCCAACCGTCATGAAGTCTCCTGTACAAGGAAAGCCACTGGTCCTCTACACCGCCTTCAGTGACACCGCCGTAGGGGCTTTACTCGCTCAGGAAGACGATGAGGGAATCGAACGTCCCATATACTATTTCAGCCGGATATTGAGAGACGCTGAACTCAGATACCCCAGAGCAGAAAAAGCGTGTTTAGCCTTAATCCATTCCATTCAGAAGTTTAGGCATTACCTGCTATCTAATAGGGTGATACTCGTGTCTAAATCCGATCCTGCAAAGTTTTTACTTTCAAAGCCGGTCCTGACTGGGAGGACAGGCAAATGGCTTCTCCAAATGTCAGAACTAGACATAACATGTGCATCGCCTAGAGCTATCAAGGGCCAAGCAGTTGCATACTTACTGGCAGCATTTCCTGGAGAAGGCACTACGGGACTACATGAAGAACTCCTTGGAGAATTTCCGGACGTCTCTATTCTGGAAGAAGAAGTGTGGCTCTTGTATTTTGACGGCTCCGCTACCCCTAGCAGCAATACTGGAGGAGCAGGCGTGGTGTTAGTCTCTCCAACCGGAGAAGTATTTTCACATTCCTTCAAGTTAGACTTCGAATGCACCAACAACTCCGAGAATATGATGCTTTCCTCATAGGGCTTTCAATAGCTAAACAAGCAGGAGTCCCACGCCTGGAGATAAGAGGTGACTCCAAGTTACTGGTGAATCAAATGAATGGAGTATATGCATTGAAAGAAGTAACACTAGCCCCGTACCGATCAGAAGCACAGAGGTTACTAAACTACTTTGCCGATGCAACCATAACCCATGTTGGTCGCAGCAACAACAAACACGCCGATTGCCTAGCAACATTGGCTTCCAAATTGAAGTTTGAAGGGACGGAAGAAACCCTGACAGTGAAGAGGAGAACCATAGAATCGACGTGGCTACCACAATACAAAGACACCAAGACCGACGATTGGCGAACTCCGATCATTCGAGAGCTCAACAGCTCACTCTCCCAAGGAAAGGTCAGTCTCAAAACCCTGCAAAACTTCTTCATGCTTCATGGTATGCTGTATTATCGGAATCCAGATGGCTCCCTGTCAAGATGTCTGGGAGGTGACGAAGCACAACTACAGCTGGATCGTATTCACAATGAAATTTGTGGACAATCATTGGTGGTAACGCTTTACCGGCGACTTCAACGCCTGGGTTATGCGGCGAGAGATGGAGGCTCAATCCGGACTACTTGAAGTCTTGCTCAAATTGCCAGGCACCACCACACCAATTGGAGATTTTTAATGTGAACCGCACTGGGGACTGGAGAGAACCCTACATTAGCTATCTCCGTGATGGGATAATTCCTTCCGGTCAAAAGGACGCTATTAAGATGAAGCAAAGAGCCAAGCGGTTCGTATTCCATGAAGGGATCCTGTATCGCAAGAGCTTCGGGGGTTATCTTCTACGATGCCTGGCTGGAGAAGAAATCCCAGTCATGCTGAAGCAGACACACGAAGGAGAACATCAAGGGAAGAGGAAACTGTTTCTCCAAATACATGAGAAATACTATTGGCCGACCATGGAGGACGATGCAGCCGTTTTTGTTCAAAGCTGTCACAAATGCCAAATCCATGGGAACCTTGTTCATGCGCCTTCTACCCCTCTGCACTCTATAAGCAGCCCATGGCCGTTTTACAGCTGGGGACTGGACATTATCGGGAAAATCAATCCACCGTCATCGAAGCAGCACGAGCACATCATAACCGCGACGGAATACTTCACCAAATGGGTAGAGGCCATTCCCCTACGAGGAACTACAGGAGTAACAATTGCGGCTTTCATTAAAGAATACATCATTTGGCGTTTTGGCGTGCCCAAGCATATCATCACTGATAATGGCACTCCCTTCGCCAACAAGCAGGTACGGGAATTACTTGAGGAGTATGGCATTAAACAGGTCTTCTCCACCGTCTACTATCCTCAAGGGAACGGGCAAGCTGAGAGTACCAACAAGACATTGATCCGGATCATCAGTCGAACGGTACACGACAATCTTAGGGAATGGCATGATCAGTTACCAATGGCACTATGGGCGTACCGTACGTCACCCAGAAGCTCCATTGGGGTTTCGCCGTATTCTTGTCTACGGAGCGGATGCAATTCTCCCAGCAGAGATCAGAATTCCATCAGCCAGGATTGCAGCAGCAACCGGGCTCCATTGGAACGAGGCTGAAGTCTCTGACTCTAGAATAGCAGAGTTAGACACTCTGGATTTTAGAAGGAATAAAGCAGAAGAACGCGCTCAGGTGTACATGAATCGAATTTCCAGGGCATACAACAAAATTGTGAAACCACGCGTTTTCAAAGTGGGAGATTTGGTTTTGAAAACGGCCAAACACATCCAACAAGACATGTCTGCACCAAAATTCTCACCAAATGGGAAGGTCCCTACGCAGTCACCAAGGCTTACAATACCGGCTACTACAAGATCATTAAGGTAGACGGAGGCGAGCTGGAAGCAGTTATCAATGGAAAGTGGCTCGAGGCATATCATGCCTGACCACTGTCTACTGTGTCAACAATATAGGCATTTATTTTCATTACATGTTTGAATCATCAATTATATTCAGAGATGTGTCAATGAAAAAACCTGTTTCACCAATCAAAAACCAATGAAGTTTATTCCGCAAAGACGTTTAAAAACTTTTGACATGAACGTCATTAACAATAAAGGAATGAAGTTTAGAAGAGGCCGTCTAGAAGATTATAGTTCCTTGAGAGCATCATCTCCAGTCTAGCGTGATATCTTTCCGTTCTTTTCTTCAAAAACTGCACAGCCTGCTCTACCTTCTCCGATTCTGCAGCCAGAGCCTTCTCCTCTTCCAAAATAGCCTTCGCAGCAGGAACAACATTTACAAGGATACCAGCTCGATCAACCTTGATGATATCAAGACGCTGCCGCAACCAGCCCACGTTGAACTCCATGGATTCACAGGTAGATACCATATTCTCCCACTTTTCGAGGCTTGATTCAGCAACGTTGCGGATAGAAATACTCTCCATCTCAGCAATCATGGGAAGAAGGCAGTTTACCGCGGTGACCAAAGCAGAGGAACAGTGTCGGACCACGTTTCTGGTTGCGATATGGCCGTACTTCCTCCATAACTTTGTGTACAAAGGCACAAACTCCTTCCGCACCAGGAATCCACCAACATCTCAGTAGCTGGAGGATAAACATTTCATGCGGACATCGAATGAAAGACCTGCATTTGGATATTCATAAGATGAGATACCCAAGTCGGCGTCTTCAAGGTTCACAGGGGTAAGCGTATTTGAGTTTGAAGGAAGAGGAGTGGTTAAGTCATCGTCATCAATAATCGTCACACATGTTCCGGTAGGATATCTCTGCAAGAATGAAGGTATTATTTACCTGACCGTTATGAAGAACAAACAATGGTTCAGAAAAGGAAGAAAAGACAAACCGGTATGATATTCTTGACTCGGAGAACACGAACAGGGGATTGATCATGAAGCTCAGACGCAGGTCGTGCACGTTTAACGGAAGATCCTGGATGGTATGAAGAAAACGATCCACTGTTATTAGACATGATGGGGAAACAAAGTTTTAGCAAGGAAGCTCTACCGCAAAAAAAAAAAAAAAAACGTAAAAATGGTTCAAAATTCTCTACACCTGCATATATGCTGAGGAAACCCTAAAACGATTGCGGCGCCCGATGAATGAGGATTCAACACCGACCGAGTCAGGCTTTCTTGTGAACCCTAATCGAGAATCAGAAGGTCATCCGGATTCTAGCGATTCAACCGGCAGTGTGTAAAGCACCCACACCTGGAGTTCCAGCTGAAGAAGAATCCTACCCCTAGCTCAAGCACCTAAGGGAGGAAGCCGGTCTGTCAAGACCTGTGACCACACAGGTATGGAGGATTACCCACGGCCGGAACCCCTCCAGGTAGACTTTCTTTATCTTGTCTTCTTACGTTTGTATATGTCACCATCTCATGCCTACCACACAATAGTGTAACCATTATGTGCTAGGCAGGGGACTTAATGTTGATGGTGGGTTTTTATTTGAGGTTAAAATTGTAAAAAAACGGAAAAATTATGCGCTGACATCTTGTAAAAGATAAAGCCATTTATAAGTGTTGGATACTCCCTCACTTAATTCACCAAGAATGGAGCATGTAGCAACAATCCCATTTTGTGAATACATGAAATTCCTCCAGGTTGGAGCATGTGGCAACAATCCCTTCCTGTGAATTTCATATCAGCCTTGTATTTCCAGTACTCATTATCGGTGTGGCATGACGACTGAGTGTTACTCTTACAGAGTAACACGAACCTCCAAGCACTATAATGAAACCATGTACGAAATACCCGTACAGGCTGACTCTCGGTGTGTTATACTAGCCCGAGCCCCTCTCGGTGTGTTATACTAGCCCGATTGAGCATCCGGACTGACCGTATCAGTCCGGATATGATCTGATTGCAGTCATCCAATCCCATAAGAATGATTGGATGACCCCAGATCAATTCCATCACCCCCAAGCAGGTATGGAATACCCACGGCCGACCCCGCATGGTCGGTCATTGTCCTAGCCTGCCAAGAAACCGTTCATACCAAGCATTATGGACGGAAAACCCTAAATTAGGGTTTGCGGCATATTACATGTGTTGCAAAGCAGTCTCAACCATCCATCTTCGCAGGTATAGATGGAGGGTGTAGATGTAGACTTAAAGGGCCCAGAGCATGTCAACACGATCACCGTGGGACCGCCTACACACTTGACCAATCGGTCAAGACCAACAATGTTTGGCCGTGACAAAATCGTCACCCAAACAAGAGATGGCGCACGGCTTTGAAAGCCAAAATTAGGGTTTCAAGCCATCACACGCGTCCATCTTCTCCGGCACAAATGGAGGGTCGCAGATTAGATTAAGCAAGGGCCGGTCATACCAGCATGACCACCGTGGGCCCATCTACCTCCTCATGTATTCGGCCAAGGCATATCATGCCTGGTCAATCCAAAACGTGCGTCCAAACTAGCATGGCCACGCCTCCCAAACCACAAACTGATCTCGACCGCTCAACTTCACCGGATGATTTGAATGGCTTAGATCACGTTTTCATGGGATATTCAGGTATAGGCATGATCACCAGCCTGCCATCTTCCCGTCAAACCCATCGACCAAGACCGACCAAGATGTGTCGTCTTGAAACGCGTGCCCGAACTAGGGATGTCACGCCGGTTTTCAACCCTTTTGCGGCATCAATTTCCTGCCGCAAACCGATCTCAACCACTCAACTTTACCGGTTAAATTGAGTGGCCTAGATCACGCCACCATGGGACGGTGAGGTGTAGGCGTGTACACCGGCATGTCGTCTACACACATGCCCGGTCGGTCCTCTCCAAATCCCTTTCCATGCTTGGTTTCGACCAAGCTGAAGAGTGATGCTTGCGCACCTCTTCAAAAACCCTAATATCCATTAACGGTCGCAAATGAGTGTCTCAAAGATCATCTCATCCGTTCAACTTCACCAGCTTGGTTATACAACCCTGGTCAGGAGTTATTTGGTCAGTGAGGCGTCATTACCCATCACTTTACCACACCATAATGCAGTACCTGCATAAAATACACACGATACTTCACAAGTATCGACTTCCTGAATAACACAGTTTTTCAATTCAGCATTACATGCTATCTTTCGTGGATCCACGATCCACACATTCCAGACATCAATCATGTCACAAACTGGGGGATACATACTGGGGTATTGGTCTGGCGGTTTACGGCGTGCGGCGTGTAACGCGCCATCACAAGAACGTGTCGAAGTCATGGACGGTTAGAGATGAACAGGAGAAGTGGGCAAGACTGGTCGACGCACAACTCCACTACTCCATCACTCCACTTCCTCCACTTCCCACGAGAGACGTGAATGAGGCTCAATGACTTGTATAAATAGGTTCTCCGCCCTATTTCAAACAACAACACAAGTTCGGGCGAGACAGAAAACCAAGTGTTAATACAAAAACGTATTCAAACACCCGAACTTGCTTGCATCAATCACAAGCCTATTCACCTTTACATTACAAGTCATAAGCAAGCCAACACCTTCACAATCTCAACACCTTCTTCGCTTCCCTCCCTAATATCAACCCCATCTCCTTCACTTTGTGACCGAAACAAGTCTGGAACGGCCATTTCTTGGTTTAGGCCGGACTTGCACAGAATGATCTCTCGAATCTACAAGCACTCACCGCGCAGTGCATTTGTTTAAGGTTTAAATTCATTCCTCATCCACACCCCAAATTACCAAATTCTGCAGGAGTAGTTTTCACCCATAAACAACAGCGTGCAGCGTGCAACGCGCCATCACAAGAACGTGTTAGGAAGTTATGGACGGTTAGCGGTGACAGTAGAAGTGGGCAAGACTGATCGTGTAGCACTGACACACAACTCCACTACTCCATCACTCCACTTCCTCCACTTCCCACGAGAGACGTGAATAAGGCTCAATGACTTGTATAAATAGGTTCTCCTCCCTATTTCCACCAACAAGGGCAAGTCCAGACAAAAAACAGAAACCAAGTATTAATACAAAACACCAGAACTGATAGCTTGCATCCTGTAAGCCGGTTCAGCTTTCTGTTACAAGTCATAAGCAAGCCAACACCTTCACAATCTCAACACCTTCTTCACTTCCCTCCCTAAGATCAACCCCATCTCCTTCACTTTGTGACCAAACAAGTCTCGGAACGACCATTTCTTGGTTTAGGCCAGACTTGCACAGATTGATTTCCGAATCTACAAGCACTCACCGCGCAGTGCATTTGTTTAGGGTTTAGATTCATTCCTCATCCACACACCCCAAATTACCAAATCCGGCAGGAATAGTTCACCCATAAACATAAGTATTTACATAGATTAGGAAATATTTAAGGTAGAGTTATCTATATAAGGAGCTCTATGTTTTAGTATTAGACAGTCTTGGATGAATTGAAAAAGAATGATTAATTGGGGGATAGAAAAACTAATTGGGGATATTTTTTACTGTAGCTGCCGACATGGTTTTTCAATGCCGGTAGTCCATCGACCATGCCTGTGAAAACTATGCCGTCACATGTACCCCAATTAGTTTTTCTATCCCCTAATTAATCATTCTTGAAAAAGTGGTGTTTTCCTGTAGAGTGGGATTTTATTAGTTTAGAAATATCTTTTATTTTAGGTAATAAGTATTTTGATAGTTTGGAAATAATTAATTGTTTGGGTAGAGTTATCTATATAAGGAGCTCTATGTTTTAGTATTAGACAGTCTTGAATGAATTGAAAAAGTGGTGTTTTCCTTGAGAGTGGTATCTCGGAAACATGTGGTTTTAGTATTATTTCTATTCAACGCTTCCGCCCTGCATCAGTTGGTTCAGAGATAGGCAACGCTCCTTTATCATGTTTCGAGGAAGAGATAATGGTGTTGTTCGAAGAGCCGCTCTCAACGATGAGAAAGAGCAAGCGGTAATAGATGGTCTAGAACGGAAGGTTAAGGCGCTCACCCTCCAACTGGCTGAAACGCATCATCAGCAAGAGCCCCATCATGGTACTAGCCTACAGCGAGTGGAGGAAGTGACCCATGATGAACAAAAAAACCTCGTCGGCGACAAAGAGGAAGGATTTCAAGGAGTTGCACATAATCTGCGAGATTCATGGGAGTCCGTATTAAAGCTTGAAATCCAAATGTTATCACAGAACCATAAATACAAGCAATTATACCAACAAAATTCGAGGACGAATTTTTCTGAGAAGGGGAGAATGGTGGAGTATTTATGGAAAGAAAATATTCTTGCATATTTTTAGTATCCTCTAATTTATTTCAATTATTTCGCAAGATATATTGTAATAAATTAAGTTATTTTTATTTATTAAGAATATTCTAGAAATATAAATAATTATGTAGGGATTTTATTAGTTTAGAAATATCTTTTATTTTAGGTAATAAGTATTTTGATAGTTTGGGAAATAATTAATTGTTTGGGTAGAGTTATTTATATAAGGAGCTCTATGTTTTAGTATTAGACAGTCTTGGATGATTGAAAAAGTGGTGTTTTCCTTGAGAGTGGTATCTCAGAAACATGTGGTTTTAGTATTATTTCTATTCAACGCTTCCGCCCTGCATCAGTTGGTTCAGAGATAGGCAACGCTCCTGCATCATGTTTCGAGGAATAAGTTATGGTGTTGTTCGAAGAGCCGCACTCAACAATGACAAATAGCAAATGGTAATAGATGATCTAGAACGGAAGGTTAAGGCGCCCACCCTCCTATTGGCTGAAATACATCATCAGCAAGAGCCCCATCATGTTCCTAGCCTACAACGAGTGGAGGAAGTGATCGGTGATGAAAAAGAAAACCTCCTTGGCGAAAAAGAGAAAGGATATCAAGGAGTTGCACATAATCCGCGAGATTCGTTGGAGTCCGGGTTAAAGCTTGAAATCCAAAGGTTTGATGATATTTTTTCTTTTTCTGGAATTGAAAAATATCAAGTTACCGTGGATTGGAATTCACCACCAATTTATGATATTTATCCTGATGATGAGATCATATTATGTTCTAGTTATGTTGGTTCATATTCTCTTGAAGCAGCATTTAGTCAGGTGGATCAACAACATCAACTTCACTTTTTCGATATGCAAATATTTTTCGGTCCGATAGTAATTTTGCCAAGATTATTTAAGTTGAAGGATTATAAGGATTTTCATCGAAGAATTATTTATACAAGAACACATACCGGTAAAATTCGAGGACGAATTTTTTCTGAGAAGGGGAGAATGGTGGAGTATTCATGGAAACAAAATATGCTTGCATATTTTTATTATTTGTTAATTTATTTTAATTACCTAGAAAAATATTATATCATTAATTAAGTTATTTTTAATTATTAAGAATATTTTAGAAATATAATTATTTATTTAGAGATTTTATTAGTTTAGAATATCTCTTATTTTATGTAATAAGTATTTACATAGATTAGGAAATATTTAAGGTAGAGTTATCTATATAAGGAGCTCCATGTATTATTATTATACAGTCTTGGATGAATTGAAAAAGTAGTGTTTTCCTGGAGAGTGGTATCTCGGAAACATGTGGTTTTAGTATTATTTCTATTCAACGCTTCCACCCTGCATCAATTACCGAAAAACACTCCAACTTCCATTGAAATTCAGCACAATCATGACAAGCACATTTCAGATTTAATAACAGAAGTTATCAATTTTAATCATTTCTATAAAAAAAAGAATTAAACGATGTATATGTGAGTAGCTTGAAACTGTAATCCAATGAAAATTTTAGTCTTGTTCTATCACTTCTCTGTCTTTCTTATTCAAACATTTTTGCTTCACTTATTCAACTCACAAAACCTACAAACCCAATAAGATCTCATTCATTAAAACATCCAACTTTTTTTTGGATTCAATCCAAAACATATCCTAAAAACTTCTTATATGATTGAGATTCACTATGAAACAAAGAAGAACTTTTTTTTTCCGTGTTATTCTTGAACCCAAATGAGAGGAGACCATGAGGATCAAACAATAATGGGAAGAAGGATATTGGTAGCAATATAAGGGGTTTTTTGTGTAGTACACTCACCCTAATTTAGTCACTTGTTTTCACCCATCTTACCAACCAATAATGATCTTGATGAGAATATATTACGCCACATGTGAAGCCATCAAGTAAATAATCTACAGCAAGAAAGAAAAAAATGGGCAGAAGGCAGACGGAAGTGCTATATATCACAGGATACTTTCAGGTTCTGCAATTATACACAATTCAAACCACCTACCATTAATCATGCTTAGCGACGACCACTATAAAAAAGAAACAACGGCTATAGAGAAAGGAAAAAAAGAAAAGAAATTAATATTACTCACCAATTTTTTTAGGGTAAGTAAGGTGTATATATATACTAATCTTCTTCTTCTTCTTTGTTAAATGTCTCACATTACTATATATATATATGATAAAAATTACAATCGAATAACCGAGGTTTGAATATTAGTTTTTTGTTGATTTTCTTAAGATCTTGATTGTATTCTATGATGGTCACTATGTGTTACTTTGGCATCGATTGGTAAGGAGTAATGTTGATGTTGATATTACAGAAGCAGGTAAAGGGAGTATAACACCAGCAACACCTCATGTTTTCCTTTATCCTATTCGGTTTCCTCTCTGTCAAGATTCCCTTTGGTGATAGACATGTAAGTTTCACATCGGTTTCATTGTAATTCTTATAAGTAAGTTGACTAAAATAGCTTGACTATGGTGTTCCTGATAATTAATAGCAATGTAATTTTAGGCTTGACATTTGGGTAAGGGGTTCCCATGGGATGATCACGTTCTACTAGGTGGAAGTGTTATATCTTATGATTTTCAAAATAGAACAATCCTACAATTAAATATTTATCACTGTTGCACTTTAAGTATATAAACATTACTACAATTTAAGCATTACTTTTTGTTTTTCCTTTATTTATCCAGAGATGATACACACACCGAAGGAATGTCCCGTGATCTGCACCGCGAAGAAATCTAAGGGCCATTAGGGCATCCCTGATTGAGATTTGCAGGGGGTGGGTCCAAGGGTGAGGTCCATCATTTTTTTTTCTCTCACATGGTGCACGCTGCGGGATTACCTCACGGTACACCAATCGTTTCTGTTCTTTATGCATACTCTTCCCACGCTTTGCATATCTGTAGTTCAGCAATTGTTAGTAACACAAACTATAGATGTTTAGGATTATGATCTGATGCCTTTTAAAACGTGGTCGGATTTGTTTGTTTTTCTGCAAAATAGCATGTTTGCTCAATGCTACAGTGAGCCAGTGAAATATATAGCTCATCTAAGTTACGAGCTAAAATGAGGATAAAATTTCTACTCTTCTGAAGATATTTCTAGGTAATGTTTTTTCCCTTGAACCAGCTTATGTTTAAGCTTATTTTGATCTTTTTCTTGGATATAATAATGGTTTGTACGAGTTAAGATTGAAATTTATTTTGATAGTGTTTCATAATTTAAGATGGCTTCAATTTTTATTTTTATTTTTATTTTGAACATATTGGTCGAGGTGAATCCATTGGAGATGCTGAACTTTAAGCGAATGCTATCGATAACTTTGAACTTCGGTGTTAAATATCTTATCGTTGTCAGAGTCTAGCTAGGCCAGCTTAGTTCTGCTTGATTTTATAATGTGTTTTTAAATATTAAATCACTTCAGCTGGGAAATTTTAAGGAATCTTAAATGCTTTGTATGTACTTACATCAAAAATTGTTCTGGCCATTTCTATTGGTTTGTTGTGCATGTGTAATATAGAATGCCCCTGATGCAAAGCCATCTTGAAAGGAGAAGACTTGAAGTTAGCAAAATTGCACTAATGGTTGAACTACTACTCCTTAGAAAGGTAATTGAAAAACATCTCATTTTGCAATTAATGGTGGAACTTTCTCATAATGATAATTTGATTTCAAGATATGGAAATGTTTCAGGTTCTACTTTATATGCACAGATGCCAAGACAGAATTTCTAAAAGGTAATAAGTATCCAGTTCGTCATGAATTGATAGAGCGCATGGTTTACAACCATGTAGATAGTGCTACTTGTTGTCTTAGCTCAATTGGTAGAGCGCATGGTTTACAACCATGTAGTTGTGGGTTCGATTTCCACAGATAGAACAAAAATCATGTGATTAGACATATATAACGACGAATTATAAATTGTTTGGATAGCTTTCGCTTTTGAAACCAGAAGACTTTGAGAACTCATTAAGGTATGGCTCACATAATCATGGTGTTTAATTATGACATGAATTAGAATACATTGGAGATGTTTCCGCACTGAGGTATGTATCACTTAACATATATATGGTGTTTAATTATAACATGAAGTCACATGGATTTCCATCAACAAAAACTTAGTTCACACATTATTCAATGGTAACAACAGTTGTGAATTTTTTGTCGATTACTTTTTGTGGTTTTTTATCCCACATGGATGTTGAATAAATAAGTTGGTTGTTTTACCGGTGAATTATAGAGAATAATTCTACACCATATGAAATGAAGTTAATCATGTTGTTAACTAAACTATAGATAATAATTTCATTTTTTTAGCCGAAAACAAGCAAGAGGTAGAATATTACAAAGAGAAAACGTACCCATCGAAAAATGATGGTTTTGTGATTGTCAAATATTTTGTTAAACTGTCCATAAGAACCATATTTTGATTTCGGTTCAGAGAATATCAAACAGTATATTCCAGAGAATGGATAGCTAATCCGGAGCATAAATTTAATTATGATTTTCTTTTATGAACGGTGGAAAAAGAGGACCACTGTTTTGTTCTGGAAAAGAGGCCCACAGGTATGTGTGTGGACGGTTTTAATTAGTACACCCAGACGGTCCGTAAAGAATGATCAAAATAGCTACGCTTTCCGAAAGGTCTGGGTGATCATACGAAGTAAAATAGCTCGACATCATGTGACACATACCTAAAGCTTAATATAACCCAACCGTGAACTATTAAATACGTCAAACTTCTTTTACTGTCTCTTTGGCAAGGGAAAAGTGACTCCAAAAGATACTGTTATTATCAATGAATAATAATTTTGTTGTTTATTTTATAGATGCATTGTTATTTGTGTACAATTCACATCTGGAGCTTTGATAATTGTTTAACTTGCCAGGTGACACAGTTTAATGTGGCGGACCTGCGGCAAGAGCATGATTCTCTTAAACTTGATAATATAAGGTCCTTAGGTCAGCGGAAACGTTGTGTGAAAAATACAACAACAACTTATTCAAAGTAACAGACATCCAGAGCAACATTCACATACAATCTCTGCGAATCCACAATTCAATATATAGTTGATCATCCAATTTTACACGTTTTAGATGTGTTCATACGTCATCCATTATGTGCGATAATTTTGAGGAGGACACTTTTAGGAGGAGAGATATTTTTAGAGAGATTTATTTTCATATCCATGTGTAATGTAATATAGAACCTTATTGTTCTATTGAACCCGTAAAAAAATCTTATGTGTTTTATTTCTATGATCATCCAATTTTACACGTCTCATATCCACAATTCAATATATAGTTTTGGTGTTTTCCTATAGATGTGTTCATACGTGTGCGATTCATATCCATGTGTAATGTAATATAGATTATTGTTCTATTGCCAGGTTATATGGTTGAATACATAATTATATATTTAATATCTGAGGAATTTTGGTTAATTGTAATTCTATTTTGTAGAAAAAATAATAATAAAGGTAACAATACTCATTAGACAATTTTCATGTAGATGAAATATTATGTTTGTATTTGTATTACAATCAACAAGTTTCTCAGCAAGCAGGTTGTTAAAAAGAAGCCGGTGTAAGAAAAATGCATCCATCAAAGAAGTATACAATGTGAGCTACTTTATATTTCAAATCCTGGATGCTACTGTTGTTATTGTTTTCATGAAATTACTGGATGGTATATTTAACTGACAAAATTTAGTTGTGTATGTTACAGGCTAACCATCTCAAACAGATGCGCACATGATATTCAAACCACCTGCACATAGTATTGTCTCAGATAGTCCGATAAATATGTAAATAAATTATCTTGGTGGAATCTGTCCTCTTCAAAATCCTAAGTATCTAAGCATATCTGTTTGATTGTAAATTAATATACAAAGGAATTCAAGCATTACTGACGACAATGGCGATATGATCGTAGACGTGTTAACGGAGCCTGTGGAATCAACTATTAAACATTTGGGTTCAACTTATATTCATGTGTACTCTCACTTTAACATAATTTCTTTGATTTTACAGTTTCTTATATTTGTCTATATATAATTGGCACTAACTATTTGTATATTTGTTGACGTGTATACGTCAGTTGCTAACAAATATTTTACATTAGATGATTCTGATGAATTTTAATTGTGGTCTTTCAGATTATAAGGAAGAGGTTGTTACATATAGCATTCTAAACCAGAAAGATGATCTACACTTATTTGTTCATCTTTATCTTGGTAAAATGGATATCGAATGTCCAGTTTGTGGAGCACTGCATTGGATTGACGAGAGGACATCTGATTCATCCAAGAAGAATCCATCCTCTGCACTTCCAGAGCCTCTGTAGTAGCAGGAAATCCCACACTACACCCCTCACAAGAATTCACACAATCAAGTCATTTTAAGATGAACAATTATATTCTTTATTGATTGAACTCACAAATGTTACCAGATAGAAAGGAAATAAACTAAAGAATTTACAACTGCTCTAAACTTTCTCTCTCTTAATAACTTGCCCAACACTCGAGAAAGATCCTCCCCTTCTCTTAAGCCTATTCGGCTCTTTATATAGGATATTACATAGTGGATGACAGCTAAGCTGTCCTTTATTTTCGGATCTGACTTGCGACATTCTCGCGAGTGTACAAATGTTAAATCTCGCAATACTCCTAAATCTCGCTAGGTCTTCACATCTTTCTCGTGTTCGAGCTGTCGTCATCCGTTGCGTCATTTATATTATCCATCTTCGACATTTTCGCAATGTGTCGTTTATGGATTTCGCAAGGGTCTTGGTTTTGCGATATTCTGATCCTACATCTTGCCTCTTCTCATGTCTTCTCTGCGAAGGAGAGAATGTCATAAGAATTAGTACTTTCCAAATGCCGCAGCTGTTCATTTTTTCATATTTTCTGTATTGACATGATTCTGTACTTTTACGCAGAATTTATTACACGTATCTCTTCCTCCATTTATTTCTTGACACGTCTTTTTCAACTGCTTTTTCTCAACCGTTCATGTCTACTCTTCGCATTAAATGTGCATGCCTTTTCGAGAAACCTTCTCTCTATATATACTTTTCTTACTCCTCTCTTCTTCTTTTTTACTTTCCTTCTTGTTTTTTCTGCAACTTTTCTTCAACATCTCTCCGAAACTTCCGTTTCTGCTACTGTAAATCTTTTCCTTTTCACTTCTTTTGATCTTCAGTTTCTCTTCGTTCCCATACTTTGAAGATGTCTCTAGTTGGTCGCAAATATGAAGCTTCTATGGACAAAGTGCAAAAGGATTTTGAAGATAAAGGTTTCACGTTGACCACCATTCCCGATCAAGAATCTAAATCCATTCTTTCTGCCAAACTGTTTTCTGATCATCGTTGTGATGATCATGAAATCATAATTTCGCTAGATCAGATTCTCGCTGGTCTTCCCATTCCTCTCTATGACCCTGATCTTCCCTTATTTTATGAAATTCTTGCTCATGCGAAATTCCCGCGAGCCATCTACCAACTGAGCGGGGATTGTATCCGCTTAATGCTTGAGTTCGCCAACCGTGGTGCTGGTAAGGGATCTCTTTACCCCAAAAGAAGTCAGAGATCCTAAATTTGTGGACTTAGAGATATTCGCCGAAAGATATACGGTGGAAAGCTTCTTCGAAAATTATGAAGTAATAAACATGAAGAATGATAAAACTCGCTGGGGTGCTCGCTTGAAGAGAAGAGAGAATGTCGCCAGCGATAAAATTGTAGGATCAGAATATCGCAACACCAAGATTCTCGCGAAATCCATAAACGACACACTGCGAACTCGCGGGCTGGAAGTAAAAACGACGTAACGGATGACGACAGCCAAAACACGAGAAAGATGTGAAGATGTAGCGAGATCGAGGAGTGTCGCGAAATTTAACATATGTACACTTGCGAGAATGTCGCAAGCCAGATCCGAAAATAAAGGACAGCTTAGCTGTCATCCACTATGTAATGTCCTATATAAAGGGCCGAGTAGACTTGCGAGAGAGATAGATCTTTTTCGAAGTGTTGAGCTCATTAATAGAGAGAAAGTTTAGAGTGGTTGTAATTCTTTAGTTTATCTCCTTTTCATCTTGTAACATTTCTGGAGTTTGATCAATAAAAATTATAATTGTTCATCTTAAAATGATTTGATTGTGTGGATTCTTGTGAGGGGTGTAGTGTGGGATTTCCTGCAACTACATAATGGCGCTAGAAACAGGGAAGGATTGAAGGAAAAGATTAAAGATTGTTATCAAGGTTGTTCAAATCAAGAAAATGATAAAACAAGTGGATAAATCAGTAAAAATAGAGAAAACTAGAATCAGGAAATTTAACAAAAGGTTAGAGTGTAAATCGATCACAAAAACAATGATCAATGAATTCCATGAGAACGTCAGAGGGAGAATACATAAACGAGACTTTGAAGGAAAGAAAATTGTAGCAGTTGAGAAGATATCACCTTTGAGAGATTGGGAAAAACAGAAAATTACGTTTACAGCAGCAGAAATACCAAAAGAAAATTTGGGACACACATCTCCTTTGGTAATCACAGTAACCACACAGAAAAAAAAGGTGAACACGGCAAAAATTGTGGAAGAATGGACAATAAACAGAACTTTGGTGGATACATGGAGTTCGGTGGATATAATGTTCTACCATACATACAAAGAAATGGGGTACAAAAATGAAGAAATGTCTTAACTTATCATATTCATGGATTTGGCAAATCTGTAACAAAACCAAAAGGAGAAATAGGGTTGCGAATTTTACTAGGAGAAATCGAAACACGAGTAATATTCTGTGTGGTGGATATGGAATCACCATACAACATGTTGTTGGGAAGATCATGGATACATGCGATTAAAGCTGTAGCGTCAACATTACATCAATGCATTAAATTTCCTATACCAAGTGGGATCGGTGAAATTAGAGGATATGTGGATAAAGCGAAATTATGTTATCAAATTGAAGTGAAGCAATACGAAGGACGCGCAGAGAAGCGGAAAAATCGCAGGAAAATGGCGAAGGAAGCAAAGAAAGAAGAAGAATTTAGAATTTACATGATAAAAGCAGAGGAAGGAAAAGGCATACCTGGCGAAATTTCGAAAGAAGGGAATGGACCTGCGAAGGAGATAAAAGAACCGACACCTATGAGAGAACCTGAGGCCAGTTACACCGCGGCGGAACCAACAAAGGAAGTGAATGTTGGGACCAGAGAAGTACCCAAAATACTAAAAGATTATCTGATGAATATATCTATTTTGCAAAAAGCAGAACCAGGAGAAGAACTATTACTATATCTTGCGACAACATCGCACGCATTAAGTGCTGCGTTATTGCGAGTAGATGCAGGAATTGAGAAACCAATCTACTACATCAGTAAAACTTTCAATGCCGCAGAGAAAAATTATTCAAAAATTGAAAAGTTAATTTTGGCGTTAGTTTATGCAGCATTCAAACTTCTCATATATTTTCAAGCACATACAGTAAGGGTATTGACAAAGGTACCCATTGAATCAGTAATGAAGAATTCAAAAACATCAGCCAGAGTCGAGAGATGGAATGCACAAATAGGACACTTCTAAATCAAGTATGAAGTACTATCTTCACCCAAGTCACAAATTGTTGCAAATTTTTTAGCAGAATTTCCTTTAGAAGATGATGAAGCAGTGGAAGAAATGATGGATATAGAAGAAGAATATGGAAACCCAAAGGACCTATTGACAGAGCCAGATAGATGGGAAGTGTTGGTAGATGGATCATCAAATAGAGAAGGTAACGGAATTGGAATTGATTTGATCTCTCCAGAGGGCACTAAAATGGCTTTTTCCTTCAGACTGGAATTTATATCCACCAATAATGAAACGGAATATGAAGCTGTAATACATGCTTTGAAATTCGTAATAGAAATGCAGTTTGAAAATGTGAGAATCACCAGTGACTCGCAGCTAGTCATTCGACAAATAAAAGGAGAATACACTACAAACGAACCATCTTTAAAGAAATACAAGAAACTTGTTGGAGAATTGTCAGCGAAAATCCCAAAAATAAAATGGAGACACATATCAAGAAAAGATAATAGACTCGCAGATGCTTTTGCTTTTATCTCAAGAATGATGACAGATCCAACTGCGAGATGCATAAAGATACAGACACTTTTATCACCATCAATCAATAATGAAGAAGAAGGAGAGGTAGACGTGATGATCATAGAAGATGGGGAGCAAACACCCGTTATTGAAGATTGGAGAGCCGAACTTCATGCATATTTGATGAGAGGAGAAACACCGAGAAATAGGCTGGAGGCGCACAAATTAAAAAGTCGTTCTACAAATTATGAACTAAGAGATGGGATACTATACCGGAGATCTTTTAATGGACCTTCACTCAGGTATTTAACACGAGAAGAAGGAGAAGCAGTGTTAAAGATGTTGCATAGTGGGGATGCTGGCAATCACAGCGGCGGAAGATCTTTGGCATACATAGCGAAAATACAAGGCTATTACTGGCCATATATGCATGAAGATGCGAAACGTATATCAAGACGTTGCGAAGATTGCTAAAGACATGGAAAGAAAATACATGCACCTGGAGCACCATTAACATCTTCAACAAATGTGTGGCCTTTGGAAAATGGGGTTTAGATATTGTTGGACCGTTTTTACCAGGGTCTGGACAAAGAAGATATCTGATTGTCGCTACAGACTATTTCACAAAATGGGCAGAAGTAAAGGCAGTACAACACATTCGTGACAAGGATATTTTTACATTCATATTTGAGAACATCATATGTAGATTTGGAATTCCCGCACAATTGGTATCTGATAATGGGAAGCAGTTCGAGGGACAGAATATAGAATTGTTACTTAATGCATTTAAGATAAAATGTGGAAAGTCAACTCCATTATACCCTCAAGAAATGGGCAGGCAGAAGCAACAAATAAGACAATCGCAGATATATTGAAGAAGAAATTAGAAGGGTACAATAAAGCATGGTGCGAACGGGTACATAATGCCGTGTGGGCTTACAATACAACCAAGCAAGAAGCCACGGGAATGTCACCTTTCTGTTTAACATATGGGGTTGAGGCTATGCTACCAACAGAAGTTATTATCCCAACAACAAAGAGAGAAGCTTGGGAGAAAAATCTTAGTGCGGGTATTATTTTAACTAAATTGGATGAATTAGAAGAAAAAAGAGAAAGGGCTTTGCAGCATATGGAAAATTACCAGCGAAGATTAGCACGAGAATATAATAAACGTGTTAAAACACGCGAATTTCAACCAGGCGATTTGGTGCTGCGAGAAACACCGATATATCAGCGAGAAAGTGGTGGAAAGCTTGCGCAAAAATGGGATGGACCTTATATCATCAAGGAGATAGTTGGAACAGGGGCATATAGATTGATGGACCCTGAGGGTAGAGATGTGGGACGCAGACTCGATAGACCATGGAATAGATTATACTTAAAGAGATATTACCCATAAAAAATTATGGTGAAGAAGTAGACTGCGGAATGGTACATGATTGAGGCAAAAAGAATTAAATATTTCATTTTTATTCTCGAAAAACATGCGAATATTTCGCACAGAAAACGATGAAAAATTATCAAAGATCAGCGAAACTACAAAAGAGCTTACATATACAGAAGAATCAACAAAATAATCGGAAAGTGGCGAACTTACTATGGCGTACACCCTAGTTCGCGAACACAATTTCGCAAGAGGCAAAAGAACCTAAAGTGCGTCATAGTAGGGGGTACCTATTACATATAAAGCAAAATTAACAAAATAATCAGAATGGGACGAACCTTCATGGCGTACACCCTAGTTCGCGAATAAAATTTCGTAAGAGGCAAAGTACCTAAAGTGCGTCATGTAAGGGGGTATCTGTAACGTGGCTCAGGGAAAAGGTTACACCGCCCCTGGAACCTGAGTCATGAAGATTGCGGGTAATAAAACCCATCCAGGAGAGATACCTTGGATTTTCAATCTAAGCTAGTGACTTAGATTGGACGACCGGGGGTCTCTTCTAAGGAGTCAGCATTTGAACAAGGCGCCGAGGTACACGGTTGATCCAAGGGTGCCTGGGACATTTGAAGTGTCTCGGCCATTCTTGGCAAGTCTCGGCTTATGCTGCACTCGGCTCGAAGAAAACTCCACTTAGGGTGCAATATCGTAACCATAAGCCCTATAGGCAAAAGGGATAAGAGGCTGCGAAAACAACTGGTTGTTGTTAAGACCGGATGGGAGGAGCTAGCCTTGTATGGTAGAAGTACGCCTCCTTGAAGGGGCAACCAGGGGGAAGATAAGGGCGGCACCCTCCATTAGGGAGATGGTAGTGTCAAAAAAGACGTAAATGTCATGAGGCTTCATACTCACGGGAGTATCAAGGCTTGTCATATTTATGCAACAATCCTGAAGAGGCAAAAATACAAAAGAGTAGCTAAGACGAGATCAATGGGTCCTTACATGCAAATGTAAATACGTCCTGCGATTTCGTCGCAAAGACGACAATGTCATGGGGCTTTACGTTCGCAAGAATATTTAGGCCTGTCATATTGTCTCAAGAAAAATATCCTGCAGAGGCAGTAATACTAAAAATGATAAGACAAGATCAATGGGTCACTACATGAAAGTGTAAAGACGTCCTGCGATTTTGTCGCAATAATGAGAGGTGGCAAAATATGACCTGTAGGATCAGAATATCGCGACATCAATACTTCGCGAGATTAATAAATGACGACATTGCGAGGGAGTCGCAGGGAAGTAAAATAAATGACGCAATGAATGACGACAGCCAGAACACGAGAAAGATATGAAAATATGGCGAAGTTTAATAGTATCGCGAGATTGTATACTTGTACGCTTGCGATATTTCGCAAGCCATTCCCGAAAATAAAGGACAAACTTAGTTTGTCATCCACTCATGTACTACCCTATATAAAGGGTTGAGTAAGACTGTTGAAGGGAGAGATCTTTTTGAATGGTTAAGCAAGTCATTAGGAGAGAGAAAGTTTTAGAGTGATTATAATTCTATAACTCATTTCTATTTCATATTGAAAAGATTCAAGTATTCAATCAATAAGAATCATAATCATTCATCTTAAAATGACTTAATTGTGTATATTCTAGTGAGGGGGGTAGTGTAGGATTTCCTGCAACTACATAATGGAGCTAGAAACAGGGACTGAGTAGAGATCAACCTTGTGAATTGAAAGAATCAGGAGTAACAAGAAAGAAATTTCGTATAATTTTCAACAACTTACTAAAATTGAGAAATGGCTAGAAGAAGGAATGCATCAGAACAACCAACAACTGTTAGAAGAAGCGGGAGATTAGCTGGAGAAAGGAGAAATGAAGTAGGTGAACCATCAAGAATAAACGCAAGAGATAGAGAAGAAGGTCAAATTCAACCACCAATTCAACCAAAGACCGAATAGAGTAATAGATTATGATAGGGTGAGTGTGCATACATGGAGATCGAGAATCTATGGAAGAAAGAGAAGAAGTGCAACAATTGATAAATAATGGACAAGAGGAGAGAAATCGAGAAGAGATGGGAGAAACAATTCATAGAAATGAAGAAGTCGCAGCATTAGAAGCATTGAGGCAAACAATACATGAAGAAAGGCGATTAGAAGTGGAAGAACGTGCAAATTTAACAAGGCAAAACCATGAGTTAAGAATGGAAAATATGAGGTTGCGAGAATAGAAGGTCGAGAAGTAATACCAGTCAAGATCGGGATCGGTTAGAGAAGATATGAGGAGAACATTACTGTAGAAAATGTTAATGAAGAAAATCTAGAAAGAGAGCCAAATCTCGGTGAAGGATGTTGCGAGAGAAGAGAAGTGGTAGAAGATCGTTATATTCCACGTCCCGAAATTCTACTGAGAATGGCCAAAATGACGGAAATCAAGAAAATAGGCGTCGTCAAGTGCGAATAATCCAATTGGTGAAGAAAATCGGGAAGAAGGAAGAAGAATACTCGTATGGGAGAAACACACTAGGAAACAAAAGGAGATTGAAGATGACATCGAAAAACATTATATTGAACAAGCGCGTCTAGCTTGCGAAAGGGAAAGATTAAGAGTAGAAATGGAAGAACGGGAATTGGAGGAAGCAATTCGGCAAAACAATCATGACAATCGAGAAAGAAGACGTGAGCAAAATCGCAACAATGGAAATATCAATGAAGAATATGAAAGAATACAAAGGAGAACTGATAGACAACCAAGAATAGAAAATGATAGATATAACGATGTGCGAATTCGTGAACGAGATGAAGGAGAAGGTCGCAGAGAAAGAAGAGAAGAAAATGAAGAACAAGAAAATCAAAGCAGACATGAACGCAGAAAGAGAGAGGCAGAACTAAAAAGACCAATAAATTCGAATCCTGATGTAAATGAACAAATCTTGAGAGAATTGGCAGAGATGAGAGGAATGTTGAACAATAGAAGGGGAGGAGGAAGAAGACAATTGGATGAGGCCATCGAAGAGGCTGCGAAAACCCCCTTTACACTAGAGGTGCAATTAGGAGGAATACCCCCAAAGTGCAATTTACCCGCGTTAACCAAAGATTTTTGATGGAACAACTTGTGCAATACAACACATCAAAGCGTATGTGCGATGTATGTTACAATGGGAAAATCATGATGCCATATTGTGCAAATATTTTGCATCAAGTTTAACAGGAGAAGCACTGAAATGGTTTGAGGGTTTGCCAAGAAACACAATCACGTCATTCAACCATTTACAAGCTATATTCTTAGCGGCATATATAAGTAACAACTCCTCGCGGCCAGGAATTGAAGACGTATTTGGGCTGAAACAAAGAGTTGGCGAAAGTTTGAGACACTTAACTGTGAGATGGAAGACAATGTGTAGCGAAATGGCTGGACGAGTGGATGAAAGATATCTTATTCTATCATTCATAAACGCTATGTTCGCGACCAATTGGTTATATATTCAAATTTTTAGTGTCAAGAATACAATTACAATGACTGAGTTGCGAGAACTCCAGGAGGAATATATTGCTCTAGAAGAAAGGCAAAATGAGATGGAATCATACCCAGTTGCGAATACAAATTCAAATGCTGCGAATGCAAGCTTATTACCCAAATTGATAAACACAGTAGTGAGTACTTCGCAAGGGCAACAAGAAAGGATAATAGATGATGGACAGCCAAAGATAGTAGCTACGGGAAGCCGTGATCAAGAAGAATTTGAAAGGGAAAGGAACTACTACAACCGTGGCGGCAATAACAAAATTCAAAGACTTGATCATTCGCAAGAAACTTATGAAGGTCTAAGGCAGAATTATCATGGAGGACAGCGAAGTCACAGAGTAGTATGGGAGGAAATCAAAATGCCACCACTAAATACTAGTGTGGAAAAAATATGGGAAGCTATACTCTTGATGGAAAACATACCTACACCATGGAACATGGGGAATGAGCCACCACCAAGTGATAGAAGTCACGAGTTCTGTTCTTACCACCGCTTTCATGGACACCTAACAAATGACTGAAAATATAAAAAGAATCATCCTCGAAATGATTGACCAAGGAAAGTCAATCATTTTCTAAAAAGTGAAGAGAAGGTTCAACCGTTACCACCACCGCCGAAAATGCACAGGACAAACTCAAGCAAAGGGGAAAGAAACATTCGTAATAGAAGTTGGAGCGAAAGCTAAAAATTTGTTTTGCAACTCCATTGTACATTCATACCGAACAATTGAAGATTTTCATGATAATATTCTCAGAAGAGTTTTTGCGAGGGTTGCTGATAATAAAGAAGTGATGAACATCACGAAGATATCGCAGTTAAAAGAATGGCAAATGCAGATTATTTCTTTCACTGCAGAAGAGATTCCTGAAGGCAGAGAGACGCATGATAGCCCATTGGTCGTAAAATTGGAAATTAATCCAAAACCTGTAGATGGCGAAGATGATGAAGCAGGAAATTCCTGGGAGATCAAAAGAATCTTAATTGATACGGGGAGCTCAGTAAACATCCTTTTTTACCATACTTACAAGACTATGGGTGGGAAGGATGAAGAGTTGATACCTTCGACGTATAAAATATACGGTTTCAATGGCACAGCGAATAAGCCTAAATGAGAAGTTCATATGAGAATACCCTTGCAAGGATTATCAACTGAAATTTTGTTCTGTGTAGTCGATGTGGAATCCCCTTATAATGCATTGATTGGAAGGCCATGGTTGCACGAAATTCTGGGTGTAGCGTCGACTTATCATCAGTGTATAAAGTTTCCTCATCCTAGCGGTGTTGGAGTTATAAAGGGAGACTGGATGGAAGGACAAAAATGCTATGAGATTGATGTGGAGAGTTGTGAGGAAAGAGCTGCAAAAAGAAGGGCTGGAAGCAAAATATAAAAGATGAACAAAGAAGAGAAAGGTTGATGGTGGATACCATAGATACAAGAGGTGAAGATACATTGCGAAGCAAGTGCATGAAAATAGCTGAAAATTATGATGGAAAGGAACCATTAAGAGGTTTGAATGATGCAGAGGCAGAGAGCAGCAGGAGCAAAAAGTGTAAGAATAATCATTATTATCAAAATCAATGACAAAGGCATAGCAAGAGTAAGAGGAAGAAATAATAATTGAAGAAGAAATGCGCGAGAATCTCGCCATCAACAATGTATGAAAATTTGATTGAAGAATTGAAATGAGATTACAATAAACAAAGCAAGATTGTGCGATATCTTCGCAAACAAAATATCAAGAGAAAACCAAAAATGAATGATTGAATGAATTAACAAAAATGAAAGAGTGAGTGAATGGGACGAACCTTTATGGCGTACACCCTAGTTCGCGAATGATATTTCGCAAGAGGCAAATGTAAGACCTAAAGTGCGTCATATAAGGGGGTATCTCTTGACATGGCTCAGGGAAAAGGTTACACCGCCCCTGGAATCTGAGTCATGAAAATTTGGGGCCCATGAAAGCCTATCCGGGAGAGATACCTTGGATTTCCAACTATATATATAAGGTTATACCCTGGTTGGACGCCCGAGGGTCTCTTCCAAGGAGTAAGTGTATGCTCAAGGCGCCGAGGTACATGGTTGAGCCAAGAGTGCCTGGGACATTTGAAGTGTCTCGGCCATTCTTGGCAAGTCTTGGCACATGCTGCACTCGGCCCGAAGAAAACTCCACTTAGGGTGCAGTCTCGTAACCATAAGCCATATAGGTATAAGGGATAAGAGGCTGCACAAACAATCTGGTTGTTGTTAAGACCGGATGGGAGGAGCTAGTCTTGTATGGCCGATGTACGCCTCCTTGAAGGGGCAACCAGGGAGATGATAAGGGCGGCACCCTCCATTAGGGAACTGAAAAGTGTCAAAAGACGGCAATGTCATGGGGCTTTAAGTTCGCAAGAATTTTTAGGCCTGCCATATTGTCGCAAATGAAATATCCTGCAGAGGCAAAAATACTAAAGAAATGATAAGACAAGATCAATGGGTCGTTACATGAAAGTGTAATGACGTCCTGCGATTTTGTCGCAAGACGTCAATGTCATGGGACCTTA
This sequence comes from Papaver armeniacum, assembly GCA_023531295.1. Classification (NCBI taxonomy): domain Eukaryota; kingdom Viridiplantae; phylum Streptophyta; class Magnoliopsida; order Ranunculales; family Papaveraceae; genus Papaver; species Papaver armeniacum. Next base: position 173,428 of record JAJJWW010000762.1, on the reverse strand, counting down.
TGTTCGCAAGAATATTTAGACCTGTCATATTGATGCAAAATGAGGGGTGGCAAAATAAGACCTTTAACTAGGAAGGCAAAATAAGACCACACAAAAACAATGATAAGACAAGATCAATGGGTCATTACATGAAAGTGTAGCGACGTCCTGCGATTTTGTCGCAATGATGAATTTCAACATAAATAATGATAAAATAACATAAGAAATTGAGTAAGCAAACAAGCTTGCGAATACGACTATATTTCTTCACTTATTTGGGGAGAATCAAAGAACAACGAGTTGCGAAATTAAGAAATATCATTACTTAAAGATTATCAACTTAATTTCTCTCATGTGAAAATAAATAACAGAGGCAAGTATGGGAATGATTAGAATAAAAACTTGTTATTTATTTTCATATGATAGATTAACAGTAAGAGATTACAAAATAGAAGGTTAGAAGGATAAATGTACAAGTATCGCAGGAAGAGAAAAAGGAAAAAAGAACAATCTTTCAACTTATTCTTCTTCTTCATCAGATTCTTTATCAGATTCCTCTCCTTCGCTTGCTTCACTATCAGAGACATCTGAGGAAGGCATATTTTCAGGAATTTCATCGAGAAGACAAGGATATGAAGAAAGAGGAATGTTGTGGTCATTGCAAATTGCTTCAATAGTTTGATTGCGAAAACGCACAACATCATTATTGAAATTCGCCACAGTAGTTTGTAGTTGCTTCTTCAGCTTAGAATATTTTTCATTGCGAAGAGAGAAGTCTTTTGCAAGTTGTGTTTTCTCAGATTCAAGTTCCTTGATTTTAGTTTGAAATCTCTTCTCAGATTCTGCGAACAAATGACAATGAGTTAGCAACTTAATAACAGTTTCATAAAAAAGAAGCGGAAAAATAATGAAGAACAGTAAACAACCTTCTCTGTCAGAAATCATATCTTTAACTAAGGCATTATGCTCGACATGAAGACTGACGTTAACACCTAAGTTATTTCTGGAATTATCTAGAACCTTCGCAGCCCAAGCAAATTCATCATCATTATTTATGACAAGAAGTGAACGAATTTGATTTTCTCGCTCATTAAGTATGGCATTTTGGCGAAGAGATTCGTCTCGTTCAATTTGGACTTCAAGAAGAGTTTTTTGAAATTTTGCTAATGCTTGTGCACCTTGATTAGCGATGTGATCCTTATCATCTATGAGACTGCTAATCTTTTTCCTTAGAATATTATTACTCTCCTGGGAGTCAAGATATAAACGTTTAAATCGGTTGGCTAAACCTAAGCTAGATCTATGTTCAATTTCTAAAAGGTGAAATTTGGTTCGAATTTCATTTAATGAGAGAGAATTAATCTTGTTTGAAGAACTACTTAAAGATTCATTGAGATGAGCGAGAAGAGCGTCATCATCCATAGGTTCAGGGAATGAATGGAGAAGGATGGCTTCGTCATAAAGATTATAAATGTCTGCGAAAATGATAAGTTAGGCAAAGAAAAATAAATGGCAAAGTAGAAATGAAGAAAAGAGAAGGGTGTTATACCATAAAGTTGCTGATTAGCACTTTGAAGAGTAGATATTTTGTCCTTCTGGGAAGAAGACTCAACTTCCAACTGTTGAATTTTCTCAGCCTTCTTGCGAGATGTCGCAACTTCAGCTTCTAGTTCTTTGTTCTTCTCTTTAAGTTGAAGATTTTTCTTTTCAAGATTGTTGCGTCTTTTCTCGAGGTCTGAGGCAATGACAAAGGAAGCTCTCCCAGACTATAAAGGAAAGTAAAGAAATTATTAAGATAAGGTTTATAATCGAAATCACAGAGAAATAAAGAAATATGAACATACCAAAGCACTGAGTGCATTTAAGAAACTGGGAGTCATTGTTCGGGAAACTCCGCGAAAAGAATCATTATCCACTAGCAGGGGGGCATCGCAAATATTAGCGAGAGCTTCGCAAGTAGCAAATAAATGATCATCTCCCAATCCTTGCATAGAATCAGAAAAGACACTAGACAATTGCGCCATAGCAGAAGCGACCGAATGATTCTCCTTTATAGAAGAAGTATCAACCTCATTTTCATCTTCGTCAGAACTCTCGCTGGTTTGGGAACTAGAACGATAAGAGGGATGGATTTTCCATTTTTCAGAAGATGGAGCAGAAGATTTATCCTTGAGAAGAGTGATTTTATTCTTGCCCTTAACCTTCGTAGCTTCGGGAATGTCAATTTCTTCAACAACCTTCGCACACGAATGAAGATAAGAAACAGAGGCAACAATATTGTTAAAAATAACAAAAGAAAGTATTTCTTACTTCATCCGTGATTGATCGGAGTATCGCCAGAGTACTCGCCTTTGGACGTCTTCTATAACTCTTTTTCAATTTGGTAATCTGAAAATTTTGCAAGCCTAGTAAATATAAGAGGAGTGAAATACCGTAAAGCAAACCTGAAATAGGAAGTATACCTCTTTTGCCTTCTCGGGCCACTTAAATTCCCAAGGATGATAGTGTGCGAGATTCGCAGGGAGTGTATGAGAACCTGCAATATAAGGTCCGCTCAAAAATAGAGGAACAACCCACCACTTCTCATCTTTGGAGTACCGAGGAATATTATTTTTGCCCGAGTGCCAGTCAATATCTTGCATAAGCGACTTATCACTTGGAAATATTGTCTTTTCTCTTCAACCGAGCACCCCAAATGAGATTTATCATTTCTCATATTTATTACTTCATAATTTTCAAAAAAGTTCTCTATGGTATACTTCTCAGCGACTATTTTTAAACTTGCGAATCTAGGATCTTTGACATCGTCAGGATATAAAGACCCTTTACCAGCGCCACGGTTGGCGAATTCAAGCATTAGACGGATGCAATCACCGCTTAATTGATAAATAGCTCGCGAGAATTTCTCATGAGCAAGAATTTCATAGAATAAAGGCATCTCGGGATTGTAGAGAGGAATGGGAAGGCCTGCGAGGATTTGACCTAGCGAGATTATGATTTTCTGATCATCACACTGATGATCAGAAAACAACTTTGCAGAAAGTATAGATGAAGATTCTTGATCAGGAATGGTTGATAGGATGAAGCCCTTCTCTTGTAAATTCTTTTGAGCTTCATTAAAAAGGGGTTTATATATACGACCAAGTGAAGCCATTTTTAGAGTATGGGAATGATTAGAGAATTGAAGATCAAGAGAAAGAAAGAGGGGAAGATTTACCTGAAGAATGAAGCGCAGATTGAGGAAGAGAGTTGAAGAGAAGTTGCAGAGGGAAAATAAAAGAGAAGAAGAGAAGGGTGAAAAAACTATATATAGAGAGAAGAATCCTCGAGAAAACAAATGCATTTAATGCGAGATGGGACATGAATGGTCAAGAATAAACGGTTGAAAGAGACGTGTCAAGAAAAGAGTGGAAGAAGAAACATCTGTAATAAATTCCGTGTAAAAGTACGGGATTGAAACAGATAAAGATGAACAGTTGCGGCATTTCAAAATATTGGTTCTCATGACATTCTCTCCTTCACAGAGAAGACATGAGAAGAGGCAAGATGTAGGATCAGAATATCGCGACATCAATACTTCGCGAGATTAATAAATGACGACATTGCGAGGGAGTCGCAGGGAAGTAAAATAAATGACGCAATGAATGACGACAGCCAGAACACGAGAAAGATATGAAAATATGGCGAAGTTTAATAGTATCGCGAGATTGTATACTTGTACGCTTGCGATATTTCGCAAGCCATTCCCGAAAATAAAGGACAGCTTAGCTGTCATCCACTGTGTACTACCCTATATAAAGGGTTGAGTAAGACTGTTGAAGGGATAGATCTTTTTGAATGGTTAAGCAAGTCATTAGGAGAGAGAAAGTTTTAGAGTGATTATAATTCTATAACTCATTTCTATTTCATATTGAAAAGATTCAAGTATTCAATCAATAAGAATCATAATCATTCATCTTAAAATGACTTAATTGTGTATATTCTAGTGAGGGGTGTAGTGTAGGATTTCCTGCAACTACAAGACCTTTACCTAGGAAGGCAAAATAAGACCACACAAGAGAAATGATAAGGCAAGATCAATGGGTCATCACATGAAAATGTAAGGACGTCCTGCAATCTTGTCGCAATGAAAAAATTCACATAAATAGTTTGAATGTAGATAACAGGGATCTTTCATCGCAAAAAAGGTAATGGAAAACAAAATGGGAATTGTTAAACATCAAAGATTGTCTTCCATGCAAGAAAGAAGAATAATAAATGAGTAAATACATCTCAAAGATGATGTAGTTGCAGGAAATCCCACACTACACCCCTTACAAGAATCCATACACTCAAATCATTTTAAGATGAAAAATTATAAGTTTTATTGATCAAACTCCAGAAATGTTACAAGATGAAAAGGAGATAAACTAAGTGTTTTGGCTTTCGTCATCCGTTACGTCGTTTTTACTTCCATCCCACGATGTCTTCGCAGTGTGTCACTTATGGATTTCGCGAGAATCTTGGTGTTGCGATATTCTGATCCTACATCTTGCCTCTTCTCATGTCTTCTCTGCGAAGAAGAGAACGTCACGAGAACTAGTATTTTCAAAATGTCGCAGCTGTTCATTTCTTCATATTTTTCTGTACTTGTATGATCCCGTACTATTATGCAGAATTTATTACACGTGTCTTTTCTTCTACCCATTTCTTGACACGTCTCTTTCAACCATTATTTCTCAACCGTTCACGTCCCTTCTCGCATTAAATGCGTTTATCTTCTCGAGAATTCTTCTCTATATATAGTTTTCTCACCCTCCTCTTCTTCTCTTTTTTACTTTCTCTCTGCAATTTTTCTTCAATTCTCCTCCGTAATTTCCGCTTCTGCTACAATAAATCTTTTTTTTTCTTATTTCTTTTGATCTTCAGTTCTTCATTCATTCCTATACTGAAAATGGCTCCAACCGGTCGCAAATACGAAGCTTCTTTTGAAGAAATTCAAAAAGATCTTCAAGGAAAAGGTTTTACTTTAACTACCATTCCTGGTCAGGAATCTAAATCCATTCTTTCTGCCAAGTTGTTCTCTGATCATCATTGTGATGATCATGAAATCATAATTTCGCTTGGTCAAATTCTCGCCGGCCTTCCCATTCCTCTTTATAACCCTAACTTTCCGTTATTCTACGAAATTCTTGCTCATGCGAACTTCTCGCGAGCTGACTATCAACTAAGCGGGGATTGCATTCGCTTAATACTTGAGTTCGCCAATCGTGGCGCTGGTAATGGGTCTCTTTACTCAACAGAAGTTAGGGATCCAAAATTTAAGGAATTGGCGATACTCGCCGAAAGATACACAGTCGAAAGTTTCTACGAGAATTATGAATTCATTCCTATGAGGAGGGATAATACTCGCTGGGGTGTCCGTCTGAAAAGAAAGGATGATGTTGCTGACGATAAGCTCCTTATGCAAGATATTGACTGGCATTCTGGTAAAAACAACATCCCACGTCACTCTAAAGACGATAGATGGTGTGTTTTTCCATTGGTGATTAAGGGGCCTTATATCGCAGTCTCGAATGTACTTCCTGCGAATTTCACTACTTATCGACCTTGGGTATTTAATTGGCCCGAGAAGAATAAAGAGGTATGTCTTCCAACTTCGCGTACTTCGTAATCTTTCATTGGTTGCTTATTCCCTTATCCTTTGATTCTCGTGAAAATTTTTAGATTGAAAAGTTAAGATCGAGCTACAATCGGACCGGGAAGGCTAGCCCTTTAGCTGCTCTTCGCTTCGTCATGGATGAAGTAAGAAACACTTTATATATTTTTTAAACAATATTGTTGCCTCTGTTTCTTATCTTCATTTGTGTGCGAAGGTTGGTGTTGAAATTGTTGGAGAAGAAGAAAACCCTAAGGCTGCGAAGGCCAAAGGTAAAGGTAAAAATCCTCTTCGCAAGGAGAAGTCTGTTGCTCCGCCTCTGAAGAAGCGAAAACTTCACCTCCTCTCTCCTTCGAATCCTCAGTCAGGTGAAATTCTGGTGATGAGGAATATGATGATGTGGATATCCCTTCTTCAAATTCTCCAGCTGAATCTTCTATGGCATAGCTGTCCAGCATTTTTTCTGATTCTATGCAAGGGATGGGTGACGATCGCCTTTCTAGTACATGCAAGGCTCTCGCGAGTATTTGTGATTGATCGTTGTCGTATGCGTCAAAAATAATTTACACTTTCTTACTACTCAAAATATATAATGAAGCAAGGGCAAGAAAGGATCGTTCCCACAGAGAGGTCTTGGTTGTCAATATGTTTTGGTTCTTATATAAACAAAGGGGGTTTTCTGATTTGTATAAACTAAAATAAAATTAAGGCAAAACAATAAAAAGTAAACACGCAAATCAAGGTTGTGAAATATTGGATAAAGGTTTCATCTTCAATTGTAAACAAGTTTTGAATGTATGATTAGAATTCATATTTAATCTCGCTATCATCAAAAGCCTTAGAATATCTTATTGCAAGAATACTCCATAAATTTCCTAAGTCATCAACACACACATTAGAGCTGCGTATGTGAATTCTACCTAAAGAATAACCTAACGCCTTGCGCTAATTAAGTTCAATTCCTAGGAGCATTAAGTTTCAGAAATAGGCTAATCAATGCAATTGTAATACATTGCGCAAACAATTCGAACAAAGGTCAACTTGTACATATGACTACAAGGATGTATCACTACAAACCGTAATCATATCATGCTACTCGTATTCAAGGTTATCGCTCGATGATGAACCCTAAATTAGCTATAGATATGGATGTGAGTTCAATCAATTCTAGACTTAACTAAACAAACATTCAATCATATTGCAATACATCAATCATGCAATTATTATAACCCGTAGAAAGTGAACAATGATTTTGAGAGAAAACTAATTCATAAAAATCCATAACTTGTTTTCAAAATCCAACTACATCTTTAACCAATAATAATAAATCAACTACTTGGGTTTTTGGAAATCATCACAAAAAGTTTAGAAGAATCTATCATGTGAAACCCTAGAAAACAAGTAGAAGCCTCCCTAATGGAGATATCTAGGTTTAGAGAAAGAGTTTTCTATTTATATCCTTCTCCCATTCTCCAAAAGGATACTCTTTCCAAAAGTAGGTCAAATCTTCTCAAAACCCATCTCCAAGTGGTCCACCAAGCCCATGTGTGAGAAATACCCATATGAAAATCTCTTGCAAAACTGGTCGCCTGAAGTTTGGTGTCGCCGGCCGGAATTGGACCGGAATAGTCAACGGGAATCATCTTCAGGTAGCCGGCAAAATCACCGGTCAAAACTGGTCAACTCGGTCAAGTCAACCGAGTCATTTAACTAACTCAGTTAGGTTATGAGTCAGAACCGAGTCAGCTATTCAGGTGAGCTAACTGGGCTGACTTGGTTGAGTTGCCATGGCATAAGCCATTTTTGCACAGGCCAAAGCTGTGTTGCGCAATGATTGCGCTTCACTGTTTCTCATCCAGCCACAATGGTTGTGCATTTACTCCCATATCACAACTGCAACACACACACAACTCATTCTACCAGAACCTTTGCCATTCAGTCCAGCTCAACTCCTAGCCTACACTGTCTTGTAGCAATCTCCAGAGCCATTACCACCTGCATCTGCATTTGTTCATTGCACTAACACCTGAAATTTGAACCTATTTTCCTCCATTACTGGTTTTCACAGCAACAACATCACAAACAAACCAACTATTTATTCAATCTCCTCCTTTAACTACACCTGCAACTTACTTCACACAAACCCATAAATCAGTCTCCATTTCTCTTGGATGCAATTCCATAATACCAGGTAATCACAGCTCCAAGCGTTCCCTGTGTAAGTCACCACCACATTCATACCACACTCCATCCGTAGCTTCTTTGTACAAGCACATTTGTAGCTCTTCATTACCCTGCAACTTTGACTCCAGAGTTTCCACCAACAATACCAGCTGCAACCACATCTCTCCGAACCTGCAAGTTCAGTTCACAACTAGCCTTTGCGCCACAAATCCCTGTAATTCCTTGTCCATTTCATCTCAGCTGAAATCCATCTTTCTTTCCCAACATCAGTGGCACCTGTCACAAGTCACAGCTAGCTAACCACTAATGCAAACATCTATTGCAGCAACAACTCAGACTTCAGTTCTTAGCTCACAGCCATTCTTTTCTGCTCATACATTCAACACATATTCCATTTCCATCTCATCTCACCAATTCATACTTGCAGTCTTCTATCGGCACACCGAATCCTGCAGCAGCAACCATTTCTGCATTCTACCTAAACCCCTGGCAGCAACAGCACCACCTTCTCCTCAGATGCAACACCATCCAAACCAGCTTGCACCTGCCATTCATCTACACTGTCGAGCATTCATTCATCTCTGCCACAGTTCACATCACCACCACTGCTATTACCTGCAATCCCAGCTCAATTCAGCACATAACATCCTGCAGATGCATAATTCCACGAGGACCCTGTAAACCTATACATTCTAGTCAAAGTTCCATCCAGTCATAGCTGAGAACCAACCCCATATTTTTGCCTCATTCTGATTCTTCTCTGGCTTCCACCTGCAACTCCATCCTTCCCTGAACTCACAAGTTAACCAGTTCAACCTGCAACATCAGTTCACCCAGCCAACAATTCATAAACCAATCTCAGCTGCTTCATCACCATATCTGGCCAGCACACAAAACCATTGTAGCCAACAAACACCAGTTGCAACTGCATCTTCTCAATCTAGTCTTCAACCTTACTGCCACTTCCTACAGCTCAAACCCAACCTTCAGAGGATCTAAATTCATTCTCTGGATCTTCTTAGATGATCTACTCTTGTTCTTCTCTTCAATTTCAGTGGCAGTAGCACCACCTCCATTATCTTCTTCCCTTCTCAAACCCTGAGAACAACCCCATCAATCCATTGCAAACACAACCAGCTTTCTGTGACAAATTTGAACCCATCATTGCAAACTCAAATCCGAGTTGAACCCTTCATTCATCACCACCTAACTCTTCATAGATCGAAACCCTAATTCATTCTGCTACCGATTTCAAATTCACATCAACCCTAAGTTAGATTTCTTCTTCACTTCAACAACAACAGATTCTCTTCTTCTCGATCCCGTTAACTCAACACAGATCCACTCTCCATTTCATTCTCAAATTTTTTCCTCTCTCAACTCAAACTCTGGACGTCTCTCGCACAGAACCCATTAATCAATCAGTCCATCAATCGCAACTCTGTTATCTTCTTTGATTCTCTCTCTGGACTGATAGTACAAACTCATATCATAGATTCACTTCTATCCATTGTTCTTTCGGCTTCAAAATCTCTACGCGAATCCGCTCTCGAGTCTCTGGATTCAGATTCCCTCTTCTCTCATGGAAGCAACAGACTGAAATTGGGGAAGAAAATGATTTTCTTCTTCTCGTCCTGGTTGATAAGGTTGCAGGTACGGTAGGTATTTAGGCACCCAGCTGATGGATATGGGCCACCCAGTAGCAACCCCCTTAGTTATTTTTCAATGCAACTGTCAGTTCTGCGAGACTGGCAGCTCAGTTTAGCTGACAAATTCCATGATCGATACACTTCAAAAGTTCGCAGCTTCTTCATAAGAAGTCGCAATGACCTCATTCTTTCGCCGGTAGCTTCGTCTTTTCGTTCTTTTCAACATGGTTGAGAAGAAATCCTGGAATTAAACGAGTTCCACTTCCTTTGCTCGAATGACTCCAAAACACCTAATAACACTCAAAATCAAACATAAGGTACATAATTTACAAGAAAACTCGCAAAGAAAGCATAAACAATGGATAAATATAAAGGCGTTTTAGACACCTATCAAATTCCCCCACACTTAGACTTTGCTAGTCCTCGAGCAAATCAAACACAACAATTCTAAAGGATACATACAACTCCATGTCGTTGAGGCTACGGTTACTCTTAGCATAAATAACAAGCCTTTAAACCTCTAGGTGTCCCTAGTGGACGAGTTATAGTCTCGTGAGGGTTTACTAGAGATATACCCACAAAACCTATTTTTCCAACTTACTAGTTCTCCGCAATGATAGCATCCAACGCGCTAAGAAGACATAGAGATTCTTCACACTAGTCATAAGAAGTTAGACACATAAATGAACACAATCTCATCCTTAAAAGTTGAGAGAGAAATAACCATCCCTTCTCGAAAGAAATTCGGGTTCGGAGTGATCGAAAGTCTCGACTCTTCCTCACAAGAAAGGGTTTTATGAATTTTCTCTCAATAATAAATAGATTTTTATGGGTCACACATGTGTCCAGGTAGGAATGAAGAGACAATCCTGCGACACGTTGAATGGTAGGAAGGTAAAACCCTCCGAATCGTTTTGAAAACCCACATCTTTTATCATTTTTGAAAACCCATTTTTTTTCTGACGATCTCTACGAAAGGAAATCAACCACTTAACGAAGGTGGGAATATGCTTACTTACCTCGTTATCCGTTCGACGTGCAGCTAGCACCACTCTCACAGCATCCATAGAAACGTCTTCGGTCTTCAATCGATGTCTTCATCTTCGTATTCGGTCTTCAACTCTTGAACTTCGTAGAATCTTGACAATGTAACTCTTTTCCTCAAATTCCTTGTTGCTTGAAACTTCATTGTAGATATTCCTTCTTCCATTGGCTTTATCGAAATAATACAAAACTAAAAATGAACTATACAAACCCAAAATATGATACAATGAATTTTTCTTGTCTTTTTTTTTTTTTTTTTTTTTTTTAAAGACAAGAAAAATAAAACAAATACAAAATAAAAACGAAACAAAACAATAAAACTAGTAATGAACCTAAAGAAATTTTCACTTGTCTTTTTTTTTCAATTTTTTTTTTTTTTTTTTGAGACAAGAGAAAATAAAATACAAATAAGATAAAATAAAATAAAGATGTAAGTACAAAGGCCATGGTGTAAGTACTTTACCACTTGATTCTTCACAACTTGTATGTCTTGATATCATAAACTTTTCGAACTCTCATCTTGATAATCTTCGCTCTTGTACATAAAGTCTTCAACTTGTAAAAATTCCGCTCCTTGTCTTGTTGCTTTACTTGAATCTGAAATCTGCTCATTTCTGTGATGTTGCTTGTAAACCTTGAACGTCTTCAACTTTCCTTCGAATTTGTGATGCTCCTCTTGTTGATGATGATAGTGTTTCTATGGACCTGTTGGTGTAGAGAGAGATAAAGTGGATGGTGCTAACTGCGAACAAGATTACAAGTGGTATGTAAGTTAGCAATTCGATGTCACCATCATGATTGATAAAAATAGCACTCAAAAGATCAAAATAATGCTTCTATTGGTGGGAGGTTGGGCAACTCACCATTCTGCCCGGAATTTACGTATGGTGACACACACTCTAAAAGCACATATTTAGACAGGTACAAAAAATTGAAGGTCGGTGCCTCACATTATGTAACATGGGTAGTCTCCTTTATAGGGGACCACTACTCTACTACCGAATTCAGTCTGCACCTCATTTGCCACTGGCATGGTTAAATCCAACTTTAACTCTCATACAATTAAGAAACCCGATCATGTTCTCTGTCATCTCTAAGTTCAGTCACTCTTATGAGAATTTCGATGTAATCTTAGCGACATGTATACTATGTGACTCTAAACTAACTACAATTTGGAGTTTTTTATTCACTAATTTACAAAAAAGTTGAAAATTTATGAAAAATTTACAATGCAAATGCTTAACCACTCCCCCACACTTAAACTTTACATTGTCCTCAATGTAAATTGAATCGTCCAAAGAAAGTCAAGGTGGGAAATTTATAATAATATGCGACAAGAAAAGGTAAAAACAAGACAAGAAAAATTAAAAGATAAGAGATACAAAACCTATGGGTTGCCTCCCATGTAGCGCTTGGTTTAAAGTCGTCATCCCGACTATATCCTTGCAAGATTCATTCCCCATATATCAACAATCTGAAAAGTTGGGGATCCTTCCATAGAACCTGTTTTGCAAACACTAGCTTCACACAAATATTGGTTATAAAACTGAAATGAAGCTATGAACCGATAAAAGCTTCCCCCACACTTATTCTTGTCCACACTTGGAAGTGTATAAAGAATATAGAAGTCGGAAACTTCCATGGTTTCTTGTTCCAAAACCTGCATAGTATGAGAATCAAGTATCTCTTAAGTCGGATATCGAGAAACAAAGTCATGCAACAATATTCTCGAAGCACATACATTCAAATCAATAAGAGGTAAAGGAGAAGAAACAATAGGCAACGGGTTAGACAAACCTTGCACAATCTCTTGTATCATGGAATCCTCTTCATCCTTGAAAAACTCAAGTGAATTACTCACCTCTTGTATATCATGGTCCTCTATCAAACCTTGCAACCATTCTTCGTCCGTTTCTGCCTTAACCACAGTCTCGACATAAACATCATCATTACAATCATATGCAAGCTCAATTGGGTCTTCCACAATGTTGGTCATACCGGTCTCATTCTCAACATACTCCTCTTTGTTGTAAGGCACATACTCCACTGCGGATCCAAATCTCGCTATAAGGAACTTTTTTAGAACATACAAAAATGCATCATCCTCAAACTCCACCCTTTGAATAGGCTCTTGATCATTATTAAGATCAATGCTTGAGTATTCTACACAAGTGTCATCGTATTCCTCTTCGTCTTTATCTTGGTCCCAAAAAGATTCCATTGTACACTCCTCGGAGATGTCACCATGAGTTGGTTCAAGTAATGTATCATAATCACCATCACATTCATAGGTAACATAAGATTGGTCATCGCTGAATTTTGTGTTTGCAATCTCTAACTCATCCTTTTGAATAGGTGAATGATCATTATTAAGATCAAGAGTTGAGTTAACTACACGATTATCAACGGAAAACCCCAAAGGTTGGACCTTTTCAACACAATCAACTATTTCCTCTTTGTATTCATCAATGCCCTTTCTTAGGTTGGAAACACCTTTTTGAAGTTCTTGGAATGATCCATCCAAATTCTGAATATAGTGTTCCATTTGTTTGTAAAGCTCATTCGACAAGGCAAAAGTAGAATCACTTACTTCATAATTACTAGGCCAATTATCTTCCCTTTGAATGGGTGAATGATCATAACTACGATCAGAAATTGGGCCAAACATACTATGAGCACATTCGGTCGATGAAACTGGTTCCATGCTTGGTTGTCTACGAACCGACTCCATGCTGACCATAAATTGTTGCATTTCATCTACCAAACTAGAGGAAATATTAATTGGAGCACAAGTATCATCCCCTCTTTGTGGTTGCTCACTTACATACCCACCATAAAAAGGTTGATATGTATGAGAATAACTCAAAGGGTACGTGGAATATTGACCATAACCAAAGGATTGGTTTTGATTGTATTCCCCGCAAGGGTGATAGTTGTCATAATGTTGTTGAGGTTGAAAGCCGTATTGATTGCTCCAATATGCTTCGTCCATAGAAATTGGTACCTGAAAGAAGATTCTCAAAACAAAGTTAAAAAAACAGAAAATAAAACAAAAATAAAACGAAAAACAAAAAAAAAAATAAGAAACCAAAAACAAGTGACAACCACTGCCTCCCCGGCAGCGGCGCCAAAATTTGATCGCTGTCGTATGTGTCAAAAATAATTTACACTTTCTTACTACTCAAAATATATAATGAAGCAAGGGCAAGAAAGGATCGTTCCCACAGAGAGGTCTTGGTTGTCACTATGTTTTGGTTCTTATATAAACAAAGGGGGTTTTCTGATTTTTATAAACTAAAATAAAATTATGGCAAAACAATAAAAAGTAAACACGCAAATCAAGGTTGTGAAATATTGGATAAAGGTTTCATCTTCAATTGTAAACAAGTTTTTAATGTATGATTAGAATTCATATTTAATCTCGCTATCATCAAAAGCCCTAGAATATCTTATTGCAAGAATACTCCATAAATTTCCTAAGTCATCAACACACATATTAGAGCTGCGTATGTGAATTCTACCCTAAAGAATAACCTAACGCCTTGCGCTAATTAAGTTCAATTCCTAGGAGCATTAAGTTTCAGAAATAGGCTAATCAATGCAATTGTAATACATTGCGCAAACAATTCGAACAAAGGTCAACTTGTACATATGACTACAAGGATGTATCACTACAAACCGTAATCATATCATGCTACTCGTATTCAAGGTTATCGCTCGATGATGAACCCTAAATTAGCTATAGATATGGATGTGAGTTCAATCAATTCTAGACTTAACTAAACAAACATTCAATCATATTGCAATACATCAATCATGCAATTATTATAACCCGTAGAAAGTGAACAATGATTTTGAGAGAAAACTAATTCATAAAAATCCATAACTTGTTTTCAAAATCCAACTACATCATTAACCAATAATAATAAATCGAATCTATCATGTGAAACCCTAGAAAACAAGTAGAAGCCTCCCTAATGGAGATATCTAGGTTTAGAGAAAGAGTTTTCTATTTATATCCTTCTCCCATTCTCCAAAAGGATACTCTTTCCAAAAGTAGGTCAAATCTTCTCAAAACCCATCTCCAAGTGGTCCACCAAGCCCATGTGTGAGAAATACCCATATGAAAATCTCTTGCAAAACTGGTCGCCTGAAGTTTGGTGTCGCCGGCCGGAATTGGACCGGAATAGTCAACGGGAATCGTCTTCGTGTAGCCAGAAAAAAATCACCGGTCAAAACTGGTCAACTCGGTCAAGTCAACCGAGTCATTTAACTAACTCAGTTAGGTTATGAGTCAGAACCGAGTCAGCTATTCAGGTGATCTAACTGGGCTGACTTGGTTGAGTTGCCATGGCATAATCCATTTTTGCACAGGCCAAAGTCATCTTTGCGCAATGATTGCGCTTCATCAAGTTTCTCATCCAGCCACAATGGTCGTGCATTTACTCCCATATCACAACCGCAACACACACACAACTCATTCTACGAGAACCTTTGCCATTCGGTCCGCTCAACTCCTAGCCTACACTTTGTCTTGTAGCAATCTCCAGAGCCATTACCACCTGCATCTGCATTTGTTCATTGCACTAACACCTGAAATTTGAACCTATTTTCCTCCATTACTGGTTTTCACAGCAACAACATCACAAACAAACCAACCATTTATTCAATCTCCTCCTTTAACTACACCTGCAACTTACTTCACACAAACCCATAAATCAGTCTCCATTTCTATTGGCTGCAATTCCATAATCCCAGGTCATCACAGCTCCAAGCGTTCCCTGTGTAAGTCACCACCACATTCATACCACACTCCATCCGTAGCTTCTTTGTACAAGCACATTTGTAGCTCTTCCTTACCCTGCAACTTTGACTCCAGAGTTTCCACCAACAATACCAGCTGCAACCACATCTCTCCGAACCTGCATGTTCAGTTCACAAATAGCCTTTGCGCCACAAATCCCTGTAATTCCTTGTCCATTTCATCTCAGCTGAAATCCATCTTTCTTTCCCAACATCAGTGGCACCTGTCACAAGTCACAGCTATCTAACCACTAATGCAAACATCTATTGCAGCAACAACTCAGACTTCGGTTCTTAGCTCACAACCATTCTTTTCTGCTCATACATTCAACACACATTCCATTTCCATCTCATCTCACCAATTCAGACTTGCAGTTTTCCATCGGCACACCGAATCCTGCAGCAGCAACCATTTATGCATTCTGCCTAAACCCCTGGAAGCAACATCACCACCTTCTCCTCAGATGCAACACCATCTAAACCAGCTTGCACCTGCCATTTATCTACACTGTCGAGCATTCATTCATCTCTGCCACAGTTCACATCACCACCACTGCCATTACCTGCAATCCCAGCTCAATTCAGCTCATAACATCCTGCAGATGCATAATTCCACCAGGACCCTGTAAACCTATACATTCTAGTCACAGTTCCAGCCAGTCATAGCTGAGAACCAACCCCATATTTCTGCCTCATTCTGATTCTTCTCTGGCTTCCACCTGCAACTCCATCCTTCCCTGAACTCACAAGTTAACCAGTTCAACCTGCAGCATCAGTTCACCCAGCCAACAATTCATAAACCAATCTCAGCTGCTTCATCACCATATCTGGCTAGCACACAAAACCATTGCAACCAACAAACACCAGTTGCAACTGCATCTTCTCAATCTAGTCTTCAACCTTACTGCCACTTCCTACATCTCAAACCCAACCTTCACAGGATCTAAATTCATTCTCTGGATCTTCTTAGATGATCTACTCTTGTTCTTCTCTTCAATTTCAGTGGCAGTAGCACCACCTCCATTATCTTCTTCCCTTCTCAAACCCTAAGAACAACCCCATCAATCCATTGCAAACACAGCCAGCTTTCTGTGACAAATTCGAACCCATCATTGCAAACTCAAATCCGAGTTGAACCCTTCATTCATCACCACCTAACTCTTCACAGATCGAAACCCTAATTCATTCTGCTACCGATTTCAAATTCACATCAACCCTAAGTTAGATTTCTTCTTCACTTCAACATCAACAGATTCTCTTCTTCTGGATCCCGTTAACTCAACACAGATCCACTCTCCATTTCATTCTCAAATTTTTTCCTCTCTCAACTCAAACTCTGGACGTCTCTCGCACGGAACCCATTAATCAATCAGTCCATCAATCGCAACTCCGTTATCTTCTTTGATTCTCTCTCTGGACTGATAGTACAAACTCATATCATAGATTCACTTCTATCCATTGTTCTTTCGGCTTCAAAATCTCTACGCGAATCTGCTCTCGAGTCTCTGGATTCATATTCCCTCTTCTCTCATGGAAGCAACAGACTGAAATTGGGGAAGAAAATGATTTAATTCTTCTCGTCCTGGTTGATAAGGTTGCAGGTACGGTAGGTATTTAGGCACCCAGCTGATGGATATGGGCCACCCAGTAGCAACCCCCTTAGATGTTTTTCAATGCAACTGTCAGTTCTGCGAGACTGGCAGCTCAGTTTAGCTGACAAATTCCGCAATTCTGATACACTTCAAAAGTTCACAGCTTCTTCATAAGAAGTCGCAATGACCTCATTCTTTCGCCGGTAGCTTCGTCTTTTCGTTCTTTTCAACATGGTTGAGAAGAAATCCTGGAATTGAACGAGTTCCACTTCCTTTGCTCGAATGACTCCAAAACACCTAATAACAGTCAAAATCAAACATAAGGTACATAATTTACAAGAAAACTCGCAAAGAAAGCATAAACAATGGATAAATATAAAGGCGTTTTAGACACCTATCAGTGATTCCCCTTTACTTGAGAGTGATAGTTCTCTCCATGGGGTCTCCAGATCAGTGACTCCAAGCTTCTTAAATTCACTTAGTGTCTTGGTATGTTTTCATTCATTTATTTTTCATAATTTTAATTTTAAATCATATCTTGATAATTTCTTTACTTTCCTTTATAGTCTGGGAGAGCTTCTTTTGTTGTTGCCTCGGATCTCGAGAAAAGGCGCATCATTCTTGAAAAGAAGAATCTTCAACTTCGTAAGAAAAATGAAGAATTGGAAATTGAAGTTGTTGCTCTTCGCAAGAGAGATAAAGAATTTGAAAGTGAAACTTCTACTCTTCGCGAAAAGACCAAACAACTAGAAGTTGATTCCTCCACCCAGAAGGATAAGATATCTAGTCTTCAAAGTGCCAATCAACAACTTTATGGTATGAGACTCTCCCCTTTTCCTTCGTTTTGTTCTCTAGTTATTTTTCCTCACCTGACTTATTTCGCAGACGTTTATAATCTTTCTGATGAAGCCATTCTTCTTCATTCATTTCCTGAACCTATGGATAATGATGTTCTTCTCGCTCATCTCAACGATTCTTTAAATAGTTTTTCAAATAACAAAATTAGGTCTCTTCCTCTAGACAAGCTTCAATCCAAATTTCGCCTCTTAGAACTTGATCATAGATCTAGTTTGGGTTTAGCCGACCAACTTAAACGTCTATATCTTAATTCCCAAGAGAAAATTAATACTTTAAGGAAGAAAATTAGTGATCTTATAGATGACAAAGATCGCATCGCTAATCAAGGTGCCCAAGAATTGACGAAATTCCAAAAAACTCTTCTTGAAGTTCAAGTCGAACGGGATGAATCCCTTCGCCAAAATGCTATACTTAATGAAAGAGAAAATCGAATTCGCTCCCTTCTTCTCATAAACAATGACGATGAATTCGCTTGGGCTGCGAAGGTTCTAGATGATGCCAGAAATAACTTAGGTGTTAACATTAGTCTTCAAGATGAGCATACGGCCTTGGTTAGAGATATGATTTCTGACAGAGAAGGTTGTTGATTATTCTTTTTTATTTAATTGTGTGTAGTAAAATTATCATCAAGTTGCTGATTCAATGTTATATGTTCGCAGAAGCTGAAGCAAGATTCCGAAAAAGAATTGAAGAACTTGAATATGAGAAAGAGCAACTTGCCAAAAATCTTTCTTCTCGGGACGATAAATATTCTAAGCTGAAGAACCAACTAAAGATCATTGTCGCGAATTTTAAGAATGATTCTATTCTTTTTCGCAATCAAACTATTGAGATGGTCTGCGATGACAATAAAATCCCTCAGTCTAATTACCCTTGCCTTCTTGATGAAGTCCCCCAAAATATGCCTTCTCTGGATATTTCTGATAGCGATGCTAGTGAAGAAGAAGAGGAATCTGATGAAGATGAAGAAGTTGAAGGATCTGATGAAGATAAAGAAGAGGAGAAATCCAGTGAGAAATAATTTTATTTTCCTTTTTCTCCCTTTGTAATATTTGTATAGTCATTTTTTCAATCTCCCATCTTTGGATTTATTCTTTTGTTGCGAATTTCTTGGGTCTTTGAATACAATTTCTATCTTTCTTCTTTCTTCCAGCACATAAAGGGAAATTCTTTTTTGCAATATGGTTAATCAATATATGCGTAAATCTGTCATATGAAGACAAATAATATGTTCTTGTTCATTCCCATACTTGCCTCTGTTATTTGTTTTCGCATGGGAGATTAAGCATAATTTCGCAGATATTTTCTGCTGAACTTTATCATTGCGACAAGATCGCAGGACGTCCTTACATTTTTATGTAATGACCCATTGATCTTGCCTTATCATTTCTCTTGTGTGGTCTTATTTTTCCTTCATAGTTAAAGGTCTTATTTTGCCACCTCTCATTTTTGCGACAAAATCGCAGGACGTCTTTACACTTTCATGTAATGACCCATTGATCTTGTCTTATCATTTCTTTAGTATTATTGCCTTTGCGGGATATTTTTCTTGCGAAAATATGACAGGCCTAAATATCCTTGCGAACGTAAAGCCCCATGACATTGCCGTCTTTGCGACGAAATCGCAGGACGTCTTTACATTTGCATGTAAGGACCCATTGATCTCGTCTTAGCTACTCTTTTGTATTTTTGCCTCTTCAGGATTGTTGCACAAATATGACAAGCCTAAATATTCTTGCGAATATAAAGTCTCATGACATTTGCGTCTTTTTTGACACTATCATCTCCCTAATGGAGGGTGCCGCCCTTATCTTCCCCCTGGTTGCCCCTTCAAGGAGGCGTACTTCTGCCATACAAGGCTAGCTCCTCCCATCCGGTCTTAACAACAACCAGTTGTTTTCACAGCCTCTTATCCCTTTTGCCTATAGGGCTTATGGTTACGAGACTGCACCCTAAGTGGAGTTTTCTTCGGGCCGAGTGCAGCATAAGCCAAGACTTGCCAAGAATGGCCGAGACACTTCAAATGTCCCAGGCACCCTTAGCTCAACCGTGTACCTCGGCGCCTTGGTCAAATGCTGACTCCTTAGAAGAGACCCCCAGTCGTCCAATCTAAGTCACTTAACTTAGATTGAAAATCCAAGGTACCTCTCCTGGATGGGTGTTATTACCCCCAATCTCCATGACTCAGGTTCCAGGGGCGGTGTAACCTTTTCCCTGAGACACGTTACAGATACCCCCTTACATGACGCACTTTAGGTACTTTGCCTCTTACGAAATTTTATTCGCGAACTAGGGTGTACGCCATGAAGGTTCGTCCCATTTTGATTATTTTTTTTTTTTTTTTTTTTGTTAATTCTTTGTTATATGTAATAGGTACCCCCTACTATGACGCACTGAAGGTTCTTTTGCCTCTTGCGAAATTGTGTTCGCGAACTAGAGTGTACGCCATAATAAGTTCGCCACTTTCTGATTATTTTGTTGATTCTTCTGCATATATAAGCTCTTTTGTACTTTCGCAATATATTTGCCATTTGTAAAATATATTTTCTTCTTCTTCATATCAACTCTTACACAACTCCATTTTCACCATTTGCAACATATTTGCCATTTGTAATATATATATATATATATATATATATATTTACACTTCTCTTTCCAATTTCTACTCCCTCGATCAGTAAGCACATTCAATCTTTAGACCTCTTATTTTTGCTACTTTCTGCCTCATTCTCTTTGAATTTTTCTGTTATTTCTCCATCTCTTGCGATATTATCGCCGCTTCTTCTCTTCCACAAACATTGATTTCTCAGCATTTCTTCCTCTCTCCATTCTATGGTATCTACCATCAACCTTTCACATTTTTGTTTTTCTCTGATGCTGTGTTTCCAATCTTTCTTCTTCGCAGCTCTTTCTTCGCAGGATTCTATATCAACTTCATAACACTTTTTCCCTTCTATCCAATCTCCTTTTATAATCCCAATACCAGTTGGATGAGGAAACTTAATACATTGATGAAAAGTCGATGCTACTCCTAGAATCTCATGTAACCAGGGTCACCCAATTAATGCGTTATATGGTGATTCCACATCAACAACACAGAATAAAATTTCAGAAGACAATCCTTTCAGTGGAATTCTCATGTGAACTTCTCCTTTAGGCTTATTTGCAGTACATTAAAACCATAAATTTTATAGGTTGAAGGTATCAAATCTGCATCTTTCCCTCCATGGTTTTGTAAGTATGATAAAAAAGAATGTTCACGGAACTCCCCGTATCAATCAAAATTCTATTGATTGCCCAAGAAATCTCAGCTTCATCATCTTCATCCTCGCTGGGTTTTGGGTTGATCTCCAATCTTACCACAAGTGGGTTGTCATGCATTTCTCCGGCCTCAGGTACTTCTTCCGCGGTAAAAGAAATGATCTGCTTCTGCCATTCTTCCAGTTACGATGTCTTCGCGGTGTTCATTATTTCTTTATCATTGACATCCCTTGCGAAAACCCTTCTTAGAGTAATATCGTGGAAATCTTCAATTGTCTTGTACGAATGTACAATAGAGTTACAAAACAGATTTTTTGCTTTTGCCCCAACTTCTATCACAAATGTTTCACGTTTTTTTATTGTGTTCGCCTTGTGAATTTCTGAAGGAGGTGGCGGCAATACTTGAGGTTGTGCTTTCTTTACTAGAAAATGATTTAATTTTCCCTGATCTATCATCCTGAGGATGATTCTCTATATATTTTTGCAGTCATTTGTTGTATGTCCATGGAAATGGTGATAAGAACAAAATTCATGGCTTCTCTCGCTTGGAGGTGGCTCCTTTCCCATGTTCAATGGTGTTGGTATATTTTCCATCAAGATTACAGCTTCCCATATTTTCTCCACGCTAGCGTTCAGAGGTGGCATCTCGATTTCTTCCCATACTACCCTGCGGCTTCCTTGTCCCCTATGATAATTTTGCCTTTGACCTCCGTAACTTTCTTGCGGCTGGTCAATTCTTTGAATTTTGTTATTTCCACCACGGTTATAGAAATTTCTTTCTCTCTCGTATTCTTCTTGGTCACGACTCCCCATAGCCACTAGCTTCTGTTGATTGTCACCCATTACCAACTCTGGTTGTCCTTGCGAGGTGCTCTCCACTGTATTTATCAACTTAGGTAACAAGCTTGCATTTGCTGCATTCGAACTTGTGTTCGCAACTGGGTATGATTCCATCTCATTTTGTCTTTCCTCGAGAGCAATATATTCCTCCTGTAATTCTCGTAGCTCAGTCATTGTGATCGTGTTCTTAATTCTGAAAATTTGAATGTATAACAGATTGGTTGCGAACATAGCATTAATGGATGATAAAATGAGATATCTCTCATCAACACGACCCGCCATGTCGCTACACATTGTCTTCCACCTCATGGTCAAATGTTTCAAACTTTTTCCAACCCTTTGTTTTAATCCAAATACATCTTCAATACCAGGTCGCGAGAAATTGTTACTTATGTATGCCACTAAAAATATAGCATGTAAATGATTGAAGGATGCTATAGTATTTTTTGGCAGGCCTTCAAACCATTTCAAAGCTTCTCCTGTTAAACTTGATGCAAAGTACTTGCACAAGATAGCATCATGATTTTCCCATTGTAACATACATCTCAAATAATCTTTGATGTGTTGTATTGCACAAGTTGATCCATCAAAAATTTTGGTTAATGTAGGCAAATTTCATTTTGGGGGTATTCTTTCTAATTGTATTTCCCGTGTGAATGGGGTTTTCGCAGCTTCTTCTATAGCTTCATCTAATTGTCTCCTGCCTCCTTCTTTCTTATTATTTAACATTCCTCTCATTTCCGCTAGCTCTTTCAAAATTTGTTCATTTATACTAGAATTATCTTCCACTGGCCTTTTTAACTCCGCCTCTCTTCTTCTGCGTTCATATCCGTTTTGATTCTCTTGGTCATCATTTTCTTCTCGTCTTTCTCTGTGATCTTCTCTTTCATTCCTTTCATGAATTCGCACACCATTATATCTTTCGTTTTCTCCTCTTTGCCGTCTTTCAGTTCTCCTTAGTGCTCTATCGTATTTTTCATTGATATTAACATTATTGCGATTACGCTCACGCCTCCTTTCTCGATTATCATGATTGTTTTGGCGAATTGCCTCTTGTAGTTCTTGTTCTTCCATTTCTGCTCTTAGTCTTTCCCTCTCGCGAGCTAGATGCGCTTGTTCAGCATAATGTCTTTCAATTTCATCTTGTATTGCTCGGTGATTTCTTTGTACTTCTCTCCCATGTAATATTCTCCTTCCTTCTTCCTGATTTTCTCCATCCTCTTGATTATCTCGCCTCTGGCGGTGTCTGTCTCTCTGATTTCCATCATTTTTCCCATTTTCCCTTACTTCTCTTCTTTCGCGGCGTTCCTCATCTAAATTTTGTATTTCTTCTTGAATTTCTTCATTAGCATTTTCTACAGGCATATCTCGTCTTACTTCTTCCCTTACTGATCTTGACCTTGTAGTGCTCCTTGACCTTCTGTTATGTAACCTCATGTTTTCCATCCTTAGCTCATGATTTTGCCTTGTGAGATTTGCACGTTCTTCTGTTTCTAACCACCTTTCTTCGCGTATTGTTGTCTTAATGCCTCTAACGCTGTAATCTCTTTG
The DNA here is from genome assembly GCA_023531295.1 of Papaver armeniacum. Taxonomy (NCBI): domain Eukaryota; kingdom Viridiplantae; phylum Streptophyta; class Magnoliopsida; order Ranunculales; family Papaveraceae; genus Papaver; species Papaver armeniacum. The sequence goes on along the minus strand of JAJJWW010000762.1, from coordinate 150,029 downwards.
TTTCCATGAATTACTCCTCCAATCATTTCTCGATCTCTTTCCTCCTGTCCATTACCTCCTAATTGCTTCTCTTCCCCTATTTCGTCTACAGAATCCGATCGCCAAGTGTGTACGCTCACTCTGTCATAATCCTCAGTTCTATCTTGTATTGGTGTATGCTGAATTGGCGATTGAATCAGATTTTCTCCATTGTTTCTTGCGTTTGCTATTGAAGATTCTCCCATTTTGTTTATTTCTTCTCCAGCAAGTCTCCTACTCCTTCTAACAGTCGTTGGTTGTTTTGATGTATGTCTTCTTCTTGCCATTCTTTAATCTTAATGAGTTGTTGAAAATTATATGAAATTCTTTATCTGTTACTTCAAATTCTTCCAAATCACAATATCAATCTTCACTCATCCTTGTTTCTAGCGCCATTATGTAGTTGCAGGAAATCCCTCACTACACCCCTTACAAGAATCCATACACTCAAATCATTTTAAGATGAACAATTATAAGTTTTATTGATCAAACTCCAGAAATGTTACAAGATGAAAAGGAGATAAACTAAGGAATTACAATCACTCTAAACTTTCTCTCTCTTAATGACTTGCCCGACACTTCGAAAAAGATCCCTCTCTCTCAAGTCTACTCGGCCCTTTATATAGGACATTACATAGTGGATGACAGCTAAGCTATCCTTTATTTTCGGATCTGGATTGCGAAGTATCGCAAATGTACATATGTTGAATCTCGCGACACTCCTCAATCTCGCCACATATTCACATCTTTCTCGTGTTTTGGTTGTCGTCATCCGTTACATCGTTTTTACTTCCATCCCGCGATGTCTTCGCAGTGTGTCGTTTATGGATTTCGCGAGAATCTTGGTGTTGCGATATTCTGATCCTACAGGTGATTGAAGTACATAAAGAAGTAACAATGCAAGAAATAAAATTACAAGAGAAGTTCAATTCTCAATGTCAATTTTTTCGCCAGAAGGAGATACTGGATGTTCTTCAACAATTTTATTAGCCTCACCAACTTCCACACTTTCGCCAGTTATTGTATTCTTGCCAGACCCTCCTTCAACTAAATTATTATTGACAGCTTCATTAGGTGGAATCACCTCTTCATTTGCGGAATCTTCGCAACTTTCATAATCATAATCACTATCATTCCCCGATCCTATGGATAACAATGCCCTCCTTGATCACCTCAACGATTCTTTGAATAGTTTTTCAAATAACAAGATTAAATCTCTTCCTCTAAACGAACTTCAATCCAAATTTCGCCTCTTAGAAATTGATCATAGATCTAGTTTAGGCTTAGCCAACCAATTTAAACGTCTATATCTTAGTTCTAAAGAGAAAATTAATACTTTAAGGAAGAAAATCAGTGATCTCATAGATGACAAAGATCGCATTACTAGTCAAGGTGCTCAAGCATTAGCGAAATTCCAAAAAAACTCTTCTTGAAGTTCAAATTGAACGGGATGAATCCATCCGCGAAAAATGCTATTCTTAGCGAAAGAGAGAATCAAATTCGCTCCCTTCTTCTCATAAACAATGACGATGAATTCGCTTGGCTGCGAAGGTTCTAGATGATGCCGAAAATAATTTAGGTGTTAACGTTAGTCTTCAAGCTGAGCATACGGCCTTGATTAGGGATATGATTTCTGACAAAGAAGGTTGTTGATCATTCTTCTTTATTTAATTGTTTGTTTTTTATGAAGTTGTCATTAAGTTGCTGATTCATTGTCATATGTTCAAAGAGGTTGAAGAGAGATTTCGCAAAATAATTGAAGAACTTGAATCTGAGAAGGAGCAGCTCGCAAAGGATCTTTCTTCTCGAAATGACAAATATTCTAGATTGAAGAAGCAACTACAAATTACAGTTGCGAATTTCAAGAATGATGCTACTCATTTTCGCAATCAGACTATTAAGATGGTCTGCGATGACAACAGCATTCCTCATACTTCATACCCTTGCCTCCTTGATGAAATCCCTAAGAATGTGCCTTCTTTGGATATCTCTGACAGCGAAGCTAGCGAAGAAGAGGAATCTGATGAAGATGAAGAAGTAGAAGGATCTGATGAAGATGAAGAAAATGAAGAAGAAGAATCAAACAAGAAATAGTTCTGTTTTCTTCTTTCTCTTTTTGTAATATCTGTACATTCATTCTTTTAATCTTCTATTTTTGTAATCTTTTGCTGCGAGTTTCTTGGATCTTCAGATACAAGCTCTACTTTTGTTTTTCCTTTCTGCACATGTTAAAAGAACAATTCTTTTTTGCGATACAGTTAATCAGTATATTATCAACCTTTCATTTTATAAGCGCGAAATCTATCATATGAAGACAAATAACATGTTTTTATTCTATACATTCCCATACTTGCCTCTGTTATTTGCATTCAAATGAGAGATTAAGCAAGTTACTTTCAAATAGTGATATGTGTTCATGCCTCAATCTCGCAGCTGTTGCTGCTGAATTTTCGCAAGTAAGGAAACCTTGGTTTCTTCCAAGATTTTTTTTCTCTCTTATGTGGTCTTATTTTGCCTTCCTAGTTAAAGGTCTTACTGTGCCACCCCTTGTTATTGCGACAAAATCGCAGGACGTCTTTACACTTTCATGTAATGACCCATTGATCTTGCCTTATCATTTCTTTAGTATTGTTGCCTCTGCATGATATTTTTGTTGCGACAATATGACAGGCCTAAAAATTCTTGCGAATATAAAGCCCCATGACATTGTCGTCTTGCGATGAAATCGCAGGACGTCCTTACATTTTCATGTACTGACCCATTGATCTCGTCTTATCTTTATATTGCCTCTTCAGGATTGTCGCACAAATATGACAAGCCTAAATTTCCTTGCGGAAATAAAGCCTCATGACATTTGCGTCTTAAGACTCTTATCAGCTCCCTAATGGAAGGTGTCGCCCTTATCTTCCCCCCGGTTGCCCCTTCAAGGAGACGTACTTCTGCCATACAAGTCTAGCTCCTCCCATCATGTCTTGACAACAACCAGTTGTTTTTGCAGCCTCTTATACCTTTTGCCTATAAGGCTTATGGTTACGAGACTGCACCCTAAGTGGAGTTTTCTTCGGGCCGAGTGCAGCATAAGCCAAGACTTTCCAAGAATGGCCGAGACACTTCAAATGCCCCAGGCACTCTTGGCTCAACCGTGTACCTCGGCGCCTTGGTCAAATGTTGACTCCTTAAAAGAGACCCTCGGTCGTCCAATCTAAGTCATAAGCTTAGATTGAAAATCCAAGGTACCTCCCCTGGATGGGCTTTATTAACCACAATTCTCCATGACTCAGGTTCCAGGGGTGGTGTAACCTTTTCCCTGAGCCATGCAATAGGTACCCCCTTCTATGACGCACTTTAGGTCTTACATTTGCCTCTTGCGAAATTTTGATTTCGCGAACTAGGGTGTACGCCATAGTTGGTTCGCATCTGTCTGATTAATTTGTTGATTTTTCTGCATATAAATTCTTTTGTAATTTCGCAATCACATCTTTATATTTCATAAAATATATTCTCTTCTTCTGCATATCAACTTCCTTTCGCAACCTCATCTCTGCTATTCATAGGATTTTTTTTTTTTTTTTTTTTTTTTTTTTTTTTTTTTTAAGATCAAACCCATCATACATTTTTCTTTCACCTCCCAATTTCTTCTTCGACAGTCAACAAGTACATTCATTCTTTAAGTTTCTTATTTCTGCTACTTTTTGCCTCTGCATTTTTGAATTTTCCTGCCATTTTCTTGTCTATTGCGAAACCTTCACCACTTCCTATCTTCATCATATATTGGTTTCGCAGCATTTTTTCCTCTCTCTGTTCTATTACATCTACCATTAATCTTTCACCTCTTTGTTTTTCTTTGATGTTGTGTTTCCAATTTTTCTTCTCCGCAGCTCTTTCTTCGCAAGATTCTATATCAATTTCATAACACTTCTTTCCTTCAACCCAATCTCCCTTTATGATGCCAACATCAGTGGGATGAGGGAACTTGATATATTGATGGAAAGTCGATGCTACACCTAAAATCTCATGTAACCAAGGCCGTCCAATCAGTGCGTTGTATGGTGATTCCACATCAACTACACAGAATAAAATTTCAGAAGATAATCCTTTCAGTGGAATTCGCATATGAACTTCTCCTTTTGGCTTATTTGCAGTACCGTTAAAACCATAGATTTTGTACGTTTAAGGTATTAAATCTTCATCTTTCCCTCCCATAGTTTTATAAGTATGATAAAAAAGAATATTCACGGAACTTCCAGTATCGATCAAAATTCTGTTGATTGCCCATGAATTCTCAGCTTCATCATCTTCATCCTCGCTAGGTTTTGGGTTGATGATCGCTGTCGTAGGCGTCAAAAATAAATTACACTTTCTTACTACTCAAAATATATAATGAAGCAAGGGCAAGAAAGGATCGTTCCCACAAAGAGGTCTTGGTTGTCAATATGTTATGGTTTCCTATATAAAACACCGGGGGTTTGCTGATTTATATACTAAAATAAAATAAAAGCAAAACAAATAAAAGTAAACACGCAAATCAAGGATGTGAAAATATTGGATAAAGGTTTCATCTTCAATTGTAAACAATTTTATGAATATATGAATAGAATTCCTATTTAATCTCGCTATCATCAAAATCCATAGAATACCTTATTGCAAGAATACTCCATAAATTTCCAAAGTTCATCAACACACACATTAGAGCTGCGTATGTGAATTCTACCTAAAGAATAACCTAACGCCTTGCGCTAATCAAGTTCAATTCCTAGGAGCATTAAGTTTCAGAAATAGGCTAATCAATGCAATTGAAATACATTGCGCAAACAATTCGAACAAAGGTCAATTTCTACATATGACTACAAGGATGTATCACTACAACCTAAAATCATATCATGCTACTCGTATTCAAGGTTATCGCTTGATGAAAAACCCTAAAATAGCTATAGATATGGATGTGAGTTCAATCAATTCTAGACTTAACTAAACAAACATTCAATCATATTGCAATACATCAATCATGCAATTATTATGACCCGTAGAAATCAAACGATAATATTGAGAGAAAACTAATTCATAAAAATCATAACTTGGTTGCAAAATCCAACTACATCTTCAACCAATAATAAAAACTTAGTTACTTGTGTTTTTGGAAATCATCATAGAAAGCAAAGAAGAAAACTATCATGTGAAACCCTAAAAAACAAGTAGAAGTCTCCCTCATGGAGATCTTTTTAGGTTTGAGAAAGACTTTTTCTATTTATATGTTTCTTCAATTCCAAAGGATACTCTTTCCAAATTTAGGTCAAATCTTCTCAAAACCCATCTCCAAGTGGTCCACCAAGCCCATGTGTGAACATAAATCTCTGGAAATTTTGGGTCCAAAACTGGTCGCGGATTTGCTTGACGTCATCACCGGAATCCGGTCACCGGTCGCCGGAATTTGTCTCCGGCTACTGAAACTGTCACCAGCAAGTGCACACTCCCAGCAGCTCATCTCCATATCTCTGCAATTCAAAAAATCACAAAATACCATCTAAACCAATTCCTTGTTCTTGCGAAAACGCACCCAAAAGCGTGACCCGTAGCTCATATGTCCGGCCGTCGACTCTTGCATACAGCACATACCCCCTTCGCGATTCACTGAAACATTACGATCCCCACTCTTGGTTCCGAAATCCGACAACCGGAAGTAGCACCACCGCCTCACCATTTCTGCTCCGTTTTCGCACTGTTTCTGCAATCTTGTTCATGGCAGTGTCACTTCCCTGTATTTCCTAACATGCATCTAAGATCATTTTGTAGCTTGAATCACCACCTGAGTTGGATTATATCTCGAGCCTTAGCCATCACCAACAACCCTTATGCACAGACACAGACCCCAAGTGTAATCCAGAACCCAGTATTTCCAGTCACCACCACAAACACCACAATTACCCTGTCGTCTACAGCTCAACTTCATAGCTGCATTGCCATGCCAGCTCCTCCATTCCTTCAGTTCAACTGGCAGCAACATTCTGCTTGAGCTTGATCTCCTCAAGGCCACTTCATAACCTGCACCATTTCCTTTCGCAAATTCGCTGGCCAGCACCAGCTCAATCTCCCGCTACAGCATATTCGAGCCATTCTTCGACAGCCATCTCCGCAGTTTCACTCACTATCACCAACTACAGCCACCATCTGCGACAAACCAATATCAGCTCAGCTTTAGTGACCATTACCACCTGCAACTGTTCTTATTCACCAGATTACGGCTGCAACATCTCCACCAGCTCAGCTGCACTCTCGACCTGTGACCTGTAGCTCCCTCTTGCCAGACCCCATCTTCTGCCAAATTCTGTACCAGCTACCACCTGACTTATCTGCTTACAGGCTTCACCTGCAATGCTCTTACTCGCAATTCCCTTCAGCACAGACCAACACAATCTCAGATTTACCACAACAAATTGATTCCTCCGCCATCTCTGCCAATTACCAGCACAACCATTGTGCGTCACAGACCCAAGCCAACACCATTTATAACCAACTCGAGCTCAAACTCCAACCTGCCAATACAATAACACCTCTATCAGCTCAGGCCACCAGCTCAATGAGCTCTTATCCCTTCTTGTTCACCACCAACCACCAGCTGCACCTGCATCTCCGCCAACTCAAGCTCTGCTCTCTCATTTTCTGCATTGCACAATCACCTATTCACTGCTTCATAACAACTCCATCTCATCACTTCTTCCCATCAGTTATAGCTCCTCTTCTTACCTGACTTCCTCTATTGCAGCTGCAACACTTCCCTGCTCAATATATCATCTGCCAACTACCAATTCAGCTATGAATTCCACCAGCAGCTGCCATTCAACTCCACTGGTAAGTCTGGCATTTTCTCAAACACTTTGCCTGCAACTTCAGGTGATGAAGAAAATATGAATATGTTGTTGCTTTAATCCTCATTCTATCTCCTTCCCTGTAAAGCATACAGAACCCATTCATTCAAATCATTTCAAAACTCAAAATCTCTTCTTTAATCGCACCTATTCAACCATAAAGAGCATTGGCAGCACCAACACTTCTTCATCTGTTTTGGCAACAAAATGAATTCAACCAGGTTCGTATAAAACTCCTCTGCAGTTCAATACCCAATTCGGTTTTCTCCGTTCTCCATCTTCCTGCCACCACCAGCTTTGCCGACGAAACTCTTGGCTACAACGGCACGGCAATCTGAAACTTGTTGGTTTGAGAATTTGTGTTGTTCAGGACTCGACCTAATGTTATAAAGGAGGAGGTGCCCCTTAACGAACAATAATCTGTCTTTAGCGAATCTCTCATATGGTTACCCCTTATCCTTAGCTAGGATCTCAATAGCACTTCCCTTTTAACCAAAATCTAGCTACCCCTTAACATGTGGCTGGGTTCCCATTAGTATTAGCCGATGAAATGACCGGTTTACCATTCCGAGTTCTTCTTTTGCCCATAACTTCTTCATACGAGCTCTGAATGACTCCGTTCTTTCGCCATTGTCTTCATCTTCTCGTCCTCTACACAATGAAAAGTAGAAATCTTGTATTTGAACGAGTCCCACTGGGTCTTTGGCCCTTCTTCACTTGTGACTTCACTTTTGTATCCATTTCCACTTCTTTTTGCTCCAAATGACTCCATTGCACCTAATAAACTCAAAAGTAAACATAAGATACATAATTTACAAGAAAACTCGCAGAGAAAGCATAAATACTAGATATTAAATACGGTGTATTCTACACCTATCAAATTCCCCCACACTTAGACTTTGCTAGTCCTCGAGCAAATCAAACACAACTTATTCTAAAACATACATACAACTCCGTGTCGTCGAGGCTACGGTCACTTTTAGCATAAATAACAAGCCTTTAAACCCCTAGGTGTCCCTAGTGGACGAGTTATAGTCTCGTGAGGGTTTACTAGAGATATACCCACAAAACCTACTTTTCCAACTTATTAGTTCTCCGAAATGATAGCATCCAACGCGCTAAGAAGACATAGAGATTCTGCACACTAGTCATAAGAAGTTAGACACATAAATGAACACAATCTCATCCTTAAAAGTTGAGAGAGAAATAACCATCCCTTCTCGACAAAAATTCGGGTTCGGAGTGATCAAAAGTCTCGACTCTGCCTCACAAGAAAGGGTTTTATGAAGTTGCTCTCAATAATAAACAGCTTTTTATGGGTGACACATGTGTCCAGTAGGAATGAAGAGAGAATCCTGCGACACGTTGAATGGTAGGAAGGCAAAACCCTCCGAAATATTTTGAAAACCCACATCTTTTATATATTTTTGAAAACCCATTTTTCTGACGATCTCTTCGAAAGGAAATCAACCATTAACGAAGGTGGGAATATGCTTACTTACCTCGTTATCCGTTCGGCGTCTGACTAGCACCACTCTCACAAAGATCCATAGAAACGTCTTCGGTCTTCAATCGGTGTCTTCATCTTCGTCTTCGGTCTTCAACTCTTGATGATAACTCTTGAACTTCGTAGAATCTTGACAATGTGATTCTTTCCTCTAATTCCTTGTTGCTTGAAACTTCATTATAGATATTCCTTCTTTCCATTGGCTTTATTGAAAGAATACAAAACTAAAAACAAACTATACAAACCCAAAATATGATACACTGAATTAATCTTGTGTTTTTTTTTTTTTTTTCTTTCTTCTTTTTTTTTTCTAATTTTCGTTTTTTTTTTTTTTTTTTTAAATAAGAAATAAAACAAATACAAAATAAAAACAAAACAAAATAATAAAAACTATTAAAAAACCTAAAAATTTTCTCTTGTCTTTTTTTTTTTTTTTTTTTTTTTTTTTTTCTATTTTCCGTTTTCTCTTTTTTTTTTTTGAGACAAGAGAAAGTAAAATACAAATAAAAAAAATGTAAGTACAATGCCATGGTGTAAGTACTTTACCGCTTGAATCTTCACAACTTATATGTCTTGATATCATAGACTTCTCGAATTCTCATCCTTGATAATTTTCGCTCTTGTACAATAGTCTTCAACTTATAAAAATTCTGCCCCTTGTTTTGTTGCTTTACTTGAACCTGAAATCTGCTCAATTTTTGTACTGTTGCTTGTAAACCTCGAACGTGTTCAACTTTCCTTCGAATTTGTGATGCTCCTCTTGTTGATGATGATGGTGTTTCTATGGACCTGTTGGTGTAGAGAGAGATAAGGTGGATGGTGCTAACTGCGAACAAGATCACAAGTGGTATGTAAGTTAGCAATTCGATGTCACCAACATGGTTGATAAAAATAGCACTCAAGAGATCAAAATAGTGCTTCTATGGTGGGAAGTTGGGCAGCTCACCATTCTGCCCTAATTTACGTACGGTGACACACACTCTAAAAGCACAAATTTAGACAGTACAAAGAATTGAAGGTCGGTGCCTCACATTATGTAACATGGGTAGTCTCCACTATAGGGGACCACTACTCTAATACCGAATTCGATCTGCACCTTATTTGCCACACTGGCATGGTTAAATCCAACTTTAACTCTCATACAAGTAAGAAACCCGATCATGTTCTCTGTCATCTCTAAGTTCAGTCACTCTTATGAGATTCTCGATGTAATCTTAGCGACATGTATACTATGTGACTCTAAACTAACCACAAGTTGGAGTTTTATTCAAATATATACAAAAAAATTGAAAATTTTGACTCAAAAAGGCTAAAAACTCTATATGCAAAAGACTCCCCCACACTTAAACTTCACATTGTCCTCAATGTGTAAAACCGAAAATTCTGAATTCTGACGTAATAACAGATAAAACGCAAAAACTGTACAAATTGGTAAGGAATTTGGAAAAACTCCATTTCACAAAAGTTGTTCATATACGTGTTTTATACAAAGTGTCAAAAGGGCACAGTGTTTCGATAAACGGTCTGACAGTTATGGTCTCTAGACTGAACTACGTGCAGTCTGAATTTTTTCTGACAAAAAGGTATTCGTCATAATTCTCTTCTAAGATAGATTCCGGACGCAATGAAATTAAACATGGGGATGCAAATATGATATGAAAACAATAAAAACAAAAAATAAAAGGGACTAAAATACAAAACCTATGGGTTGCCTCCCATTTAGCGCTTGGTTTAAAGTCGTCAGCCCGACTCTTTTGTTATCGTCCATATACCAACAATCTGAAAAGTTGAGGATCCTTCCATAGAACCTGTTTTTCAAACACTAGCTTCACACAAATATTAGTACAATAAAGCAAAAGTGAAGCTATGAACCGATAAAAGCTTCCCCCACACTTATTCTTGTCCACACTTGGGAGTGTATAAAGAATATAGAAGTTGGGTACTTCCACGGTTCCTTGTTCCAAAACCTGCATAGTATGAGAATCAAGTATCTCTAATGGCGGAAAACGAGAAACAAAGTCATTCAACAATACTCCCAAAGCACATACATTCAAACCAATAAGAGGTAAAGGAGAAGAAACAATAGGCAACGGGTTAGACAAACCTTGCACAATCTCTTGTATTACGGAATCCTCTTCATCCTTGAAAAACTCAAGTGAATTATTCACCTATTTTATATCATGGTCCTCTATCAAACCTTGCAACCATTCTTCGTCCGTTTCTGCCGTAACCAAAGTCTCGACATAAACATCATCATTACAATCATTTGCAAGATCAATTGGGTCTTCCACAATATTGGTCAAACCGGTCTCATTCTCAACATACTCCTCTTTGTTGTAAGGCACATACTCTTTTGCGGATGCAATATTGTCCATAAGGAATTTCTTTAGAACACTCCTTGCGTCATCCTCAAGCTCTACCTTTTGAATAGGTTCTTGATCATTATTAAGATCAATGCTTGAGTAAGCTACACTAGTGTCATCATATTCCCTTTCAACTTCACCTTGATCGCAAAAAGACTCCATTGTACACTCCTCGGGGATGTCACCATAAATTGGTTCAAACGATGTATTTTCATAATAATCATCATCACTATCATATTCAACATAAGATTGTTCCTCGCTGAATTTAGTGTTGCTAATCTCGAACTCATCCGTTTGAATAGGTGAATGATCATTATTACGATCAAGAGTTGAGTTAACTACACAATTATCAACGAAAGTCCCCAAAGGTTCGCCTTTTTCAACATAATTATTCATTTCCTCCTTGTATTCTTCAATGCCTTGTCTTACATCGGAAACACCTCTTTGAAGCTCTTGGAGTGATCCATCCAAATTCTGAATATAGTGTTCCATTTGTTTGTAAAGCTCATTCGACAAGGCAAAATTAGAATTACTTACTTCAGTATTGTTAGGCCAATTATCTTCCCTTTGAATAGGTGAATGATCATAACTACGATCAGAAATTGGGCCAAACATACTATGAGCACATTCGGTCGATGAAAATGGTTCCATGCTGGGTTGTCTACGAATTGACTCCATGCTGACCATAAATTGTTGCATTTCATCTACCAAACTAGAGGAAAAATTGATAGGAGCACAAGTATCATCCCCTCTTTGTGGTTGCTCACTTACATACCCACCGTAAGAAGGTTGGAATGTATGAGAACAACTAAAAGGGTACGGAGAATATTGACCATAACCAAAGGATTGGTTTTGATTGTATTCCCCATAAGGGTGATAGTTTTCATGTTGTTGAGGTTGAAAGCCGTATTGATTGCTCCAATATGCTCCGTCCATAGAAATTGGTACCTGAAACGAGATTCTCAAAACTCGGTTAGAAACCAAAGAATAAGAAAAAGTAAAACAAAAATAAGAAACCAAAAATAATTAACAACCGGTGCCTCCCCGGCAGCGGCGCCAAAATTTGATCGCTGTCGTAGGCGTCAAAAATAAATTACACTTTCTTACTACTCAAAATATATAATGAAGCAAGGGCAAGAAAGGATCGTTCCCACAAAGAGGTCTTGGTTGTCAATATGTTATGGTTTCCTATATAAAACACCGGGGGTTTGCTGATTTTTATATACTAAAATAAAATAAAAGCAAAACAAATAAAAGTAAACACGCAAATCAAGGATGTGAAAATATTGGATAAAGGTTTCATCTTCAATTGTAAACAAGTTTATGAATATATGAATAGAATTCGTATTTAATCTCGCTATCATCAAAAGCCATAGAATACCTTATTGCAAGAATACTCCATAAATTTCCAAAGTTCATCAACACACACATTAGAGCTGCGTATGTGAATTCTACCTAAAGAATAACCTAAAGCCTTGCGCTAATCAAGTTCAATTCCTAGGAGCATTAAGTTTCAGAAATAGGCTAATCAATGCAATTGAAATACATTGCGCAAAACAATTCGAACAAAGGTCAATTTCTACATATGACTACAAGGATGTATCACTACAACCTAGAATCATATCATGCTACTCGTATTCAAGGTTATCGCTTGATGAAAAACCCTAAAATAGCTATAGATATGGATGTGAGTTCAATCAATTCTAGACTTAACTAAACAAACATTCAATCATATTGCAATACATCAATCATGCAATTATTATGACCCGTAGAAATCAAACGATAATATTGAGAGAAAACTAATTCATAAAAATCATAACTTGGTTGCAAAATCCAACTACATCTTCAACCAATAATAAAAACTTAGTTACTTGTGTTTTTGGAAATCATCATAGAAAGCAAAGAAGAAAACTATCATGTGAAACCCTAAAAAACAAGTAGAAGTCTCCCTCATGGAGATCTTTTTAGGTTTGAGAAAGACTTTTTCTATTTATATGTTTCTTCAATTCCAAAGGATACTCTTTCCAAATTTAGGTCAAATCTTCTCAAAACCCATCTCCAAGTGGTCCACCAAGCCCATGTGTGAACATAAATCTCTGGAAATTTTGGGTCCAAAACTGGTCGCCGGATTTGCTGACGTCATCACCGGAATCCGGTCACCGGTCGCCGGAATTTGTCTCCGGCTACTGAAACTGTCACCAGCAAGTGCACACTCCCAGCAGCTCATCTCCATATCTTTGCAATTCAAACAATCACAAAATACCATCTAAACCAATTCCTTGTTCTTGCGAAACGCGCCCAAAAGCGTGACCCGTAGCTCATATGTCCGGCCGTCGACTCTTGCATCCAGCACATACCCCCTTCGCGATTCACTGAAACATTACGATCCCCACTCTTGGTTCCGAAATCCGACAACTGGAAGTAGCACCACCGCCTCACCATTTCTGCTCCGTTTTCGCACTGTTTCTGCAATCTTGTTCATGGATGTGTCATTTCCCTGTATTTCCTAACATGCATCTAAGATCATTTTGTAGCTTGAATCACCACCTGAGTTGGATTATATCTCGAGCCTTAGCCATCACCAACAACCCTTATGCACAGACACAGACCCCAAGTGTAATCCAGAACCCAGCAATTCCAGTCACCACCACAAACACCACAATTACCCTGTCATCTACAGCTCAACTTCATAGCTGCATTGCCATGCCAGCTCCTCCATTCCTTCAGTTCAACTGGCAGCAACATTCTGCTTGAGCTTGATCTCCTCAAGGCCACTTCATAACCTGCACCATTTCCTTTCGCAAATTCGCTGGCCAGCACCAGCTCAATCTCCCGCTACAGCATATTCGAGCCATTCTTCGACAGCCATCTCCATCTCCTTCACTCACTATCACCAGCTACAGCCACCACTGCGACAAACCAATATCAGCTCAGCTTTAGTGACCATTACCACCTGCAACTGTTCTTATTCACCAGATTGCGGCTGCGACATCTCCACCAGCTCAGCTGCACTCTCGACCTGTGACCTGTAGCTCCCTCTTGCTAGACCCCATCTTCTGCCAAATTCTGTACCAGCTACCACCTGACTTATCTGCTTACAGGCTTCACCTGCAATGCTCTTACTCGCAATTCCCTTCAGCACAGACCAACACAATCTCATATTTACCACAACAAATTGATTCCTCCGCCATCTCTCGCGATTACCAAAGACAACCATTGTGCGTCACAGACCCAAGCCAACACCATTTATAACCAACTCGAGCTCAAACTCCAACCTGCCAATACAATAACACCTCTATCAGCTCAGGCCACCAGCTCAATGAGCTCTTATCCCTTCTTGTTCACCACCAACCACCAGCTGCACCTGCATCTCCGCCAACTCAAGTTCTGCTCTCTCATTTTCTGCATTGCACAATCACCTATTCACTGCTTCATAACAACTCCATCTCATCACTTCTTCCCATCAGTTATAGCTTCTCTTCTTACCTGACTTCCTCTATTGCAGCTGCAACACTTCCCTGCTCAATATATCATCTGCCAACTACCAATTCAGCTATGAATTCCACCAGCAGCTGCCATTCAACTCCACTGGTAAGTCTGGCATTTTCTCAAACACTTTGCATGCAACTTCAGGTGATGAAGAAAATATGAATATGTTGTTGCTTTAATCCTCATTCTATCTCCTTCCCTGTAAAGCATACAGAACCCATTCATTCAAATCATTTCAAAACTCAAAATCTCTTCTTTAATCGCACCTATTCAACCATAAAGAGCATTGGCAGCACCAACACTTCTTCATCTGTTTTGGCAGCAAAATGAATTCAACCAGGTTCGTATAAAACTCCTCTGCAGTTCAATACCCAATTCGGTTTTCTCCGTTCTCCATCTTCCTGCCACCACCAGCTTTGCCGACGAAACTCTTGGCTACAACGGCACGGCAATCTGAAACTTGTTGGTTTGAGAATTTGTGTTGTTCAGGACTCGACCTAATGTTATAAAGGAGGAGGTGCCCCTTAACGAACAATAATCTGTCTTTAGCGAATCTCTCATATGGTTACCCCTTATCCTTAGCTAGGATCTCAATAGCACTTCCCTTTTAACCAAAATCTGGCTACCCCTTAACATGTGGCTGGGTTCCCATTAGTATTAGCCGATGAAATGACCGGTTTTACATTCCGAGTTCTTCTTTTGCCCATAACTTCTTCATACGAGCTCTGAATGACTCCGTTCTTTCGCCATTGTCTTCATCTTCTCGTCCTCTACACAATGAAAAGTAGAAATCTTGTATTTGAACGAGTCCCACTGGGTCTTTGGCCCTTCTTCACTTGTGACTTCACTTTTGTATCCATTTCCACTTCTTTTTGCTCCAAATGACTCCATTGCACCTAATAAACTCAAAAGTAAACATAAGATACATAATTTACAAGAAAACTCGCAGAGAAAGCATAAATACTAGATATTAAATACGGTGTATTCTACACCTATCAGTTGATCTCCAATCTTACCACCAATGGGTTGTCGTGCATTTCTCAACCCTCAGGTACTTCTTCTGCGGTAAAAGAGATAGTCTGCTTTTTCCATTCTTCCAGTGGCGATGTCTTCGCAATGTTCATTATTTCTCTATCATCGGCATCTCTTGCGAAAACCTGTCTTGTATGAGTGTACGAGAGTGTTATCGTGAAAATCTTCAATCGAAAAAGATTCTTTGCCTTTGTGCCAACTTCAATCACAAATGTTTCTCTTTTCTTTTGCTTGTTGTGTTTGGCTTGTGAATATCGGATGGAGTTCTTCGGAGGAGGTGGTAATGCTTGAGTTTGCGTTTGTCCTACTAGAAAGTGATTTAATTTTCCCGATCTATCATCCCGAGAATGATTCTCTTTATATTTCTGGTTGTGTTGGGAGGCGGTTGAGTGTGGCAGTCTTTGTGTGTTGCTAATCGTCATTTGTTGTATGTCCATGGAAATGATGATAAGAGCAAAATTCATTACTTCTATAACTTGGAGGTGGTTTACTCCCCATGTTCCATGGTGCGGGTATGTTTTCCATTAGGATTATAGGTTCCCATATCTTCTCCACACTAGCATTCAAAGGTGGCATTTTTATTTCTACCCATATTATCTTATGACTTCTTAATATGATTTGAGTTTTTGTTTTTAATTCTATCTGTCCTCTCTAATAGGAATGATCTGATAGTTTTGCCCTGTGAAATTAGGGATTTTGGGGCTAGCTAAAATCTGTGACTAATAACAAGTAGAAAAAAGAACATAAATTTAATCATTGTTTTACGCGAAGAAGGATTCCTTGATCTTGTCTCTCTTATTGCTTTTCAACTTTATCTTTTAATTGCTTTGTTTGTGACAATTTTACAACTAGAATCTCGTGCTCCTCGTGGGATCGACCTTGAACCCTATATTACTTGTTAATTAGGTAGTAAAGTATTAATTAATTTGTTGTGGTTACGGCATCAAATTTTAGAGGAGAAGAACAACGGATGATTTTAGTTGTTTTATTTTCTTTTGGTTTATTCTTGCTTTGTTAGATTCTATACGTATCTAACTTAGTTTTTGAATCTTATTTCAGGTTTTTTCCATGTATGTGGACAAGAGCAAGCATATTACAACAATCAATACGGTTTCAACCTCAACATTATGACAACTTCCAACCATCCTTAGGATACAATCAAAACCCCAATTTTTTTGGCTGAGAGTGTTATCGTGAAAATCTTCAATCGTCTTGTATGAGTGTACGATAGAGTTACAAAATTGGCGGTGATGATGTTCTTGTCGTAGATTCTTTGCCTTTGTGCCAACTTCAATCACAAATGTTTCTCTTTCTTTTCTTTGTGTTTGGCTTGTGAATATCTGGAGGAGGTGGTAATGCTTGAGTTTGCGTTTGTCCTACTAGAAAGTGATTTAATTTTCCCTGATCTATCATCCTGAGAATGATTCTCTTTATATTTCTGCAGTCATTTGTTGTATGTCCATGGAAATGATGATAAGAGCAAAATTCATTACTTCTATAACTTGGAGGTGGTTTACTCCCCATGTTCCATGGTGCGGGTATGTTTTCCATTAGGATTATAGGTTCCCATATCTTCTCCACACTAGCATTCAAAGGTGGCATTTTTATTTCTACCCATATTATCTTATGACTTCGCTGTCCTCTGTGATAGTTTTGCCTCTGACCTCCATAAGTTCCTTGCGGTTGATGACCTCCATAAGTTTCTTGCGGCTAATCAACTCTTTGGATTTTGTTATTTCCACCACGTTTATAGAAGTTTCTCTCTCTCTCTCTCTCTCTCGAATTCTTCTTGATCACGGCTCCCCATAGCTACTAGCTTTTGCTGACTATCTCCCATTATCCTCTCTTGTTGCCCTTGCGAGGTGCTCGCCACTGTATTTATTAACTTGGGTAACAAGCTTGTATTCGCTTCTCTTGAACTTGTGTTCGCAATGGGGTATGATTCCATCTCATTTTGCTTTTCCTCAAGAGAAATATATTCCTCCTGAAGTTCTCGCAACTCAGTTATTGTGATTGTATTCTTGATTCTGAAAATTTGAATGTATAACAGGTTGGTTGCAAACATAGCATTGATGAATGATAGAATGAGATATCTTTCGTCTACACGACCATCCATATCACTACACATTGTCTTCCATCTCACAGTTAGTGCTTCAAACTTTCGCCAACCCTTTGCTTCAGCCCAAATACATCTTCAATGCCAGGTCGCGAGGAATTATTACTTATATATGCTCGTAAAAATATAGCTTGCAAGTGGTTAAAAGATGTTATAGTATTCTTTGGCAAACCTTCAAACCATTTTAACGCCTCTCCTGTTAAACTTGATGCGAAATACTTGCATAATATTGCATCATGGTTCTCCCATTGTAGCATACATCTCACATAAGCTTTGATGTGTTGGACTGCACAAGTTTTTCCATCAAAAATGCTGGTTAACGCAGGTAAATTGCATTTTGGGGGTATTCCTCCTAATTGTACTTCTTGTGTGAATGGAGTTTTCGCAGCTTCCTCTATGGCTTCATCCAATTGTCTCTTACCTCCTCCTCTTTTATTATTTATCATTCCTCTCATTTCCGCTAACTCTCTCAAAATTTGTTCATTTATACCAGAATTTAGATCCATTGGTCTTTTCAATTCCGCCTCTCATCTCCTACGTTCATCTCTGTTTTGACTTTCTTGTTCATCATTTTCCTCTCGTCTTTCTCTGCGATCTTCTCTTTCACTTCTTTCATTAATTCGCACACCGTTATATCTCTCATTTTCTCCTCTTTGCCGCCTTTCAGTTCTTCTATGTACTCTATCATATTCTTCATTGATATTACCATTATTGCGATTTTGCTCACGCCTCCTTTCTCGATTATCATGGTTATTCTGTCGAATTGCTTCTTGTAGCTCTTGTTCTTCCACTTTTACTCTTAGTCTTTCTCTCTCGCGAGCTAAATTAGCTTGTTCAGTATAATGTCTTTCAATTTCATCTTAAATTACTCGTTAATTTCTTTGTATTTCTCTCCCATGTAATATTCTCCTTCCTGATTTTCTTCGCCATCTTGATTATTTCGCCCCTGACGGTGTCTATTTCCTTGAATTCTATCATTTTGCCCGTTTTGAAGAATTTCAGCACGTTGAATATAACGATCTTCCAATATTTCTCTTCCTTCGCGATGTTCTTCGCCTGGATTTTGTATTCCCTCTCAAGTTTCTCCATTAGCATTTTTATAGGCAAATTTTGTCTTATTTCTTCTCTAACTGATCTTGAACTTGATCTTGTAGTGCTTCTTGACCTTCTATTTTGTAATCTCATATTTTCCATCCTCAATTCATGATTTTGCCTTGTCATATTCGCATGTTCTTCTGCTTCTAACCACCTTTCTTCATGTATTGTTTGCCTCAATGCCTCTAATGCTGCGATCTCTTCATTTTCATGAATTATTCCTCCAATTACTTCTTGGTCTCTCTCCTCTTGTCCATTTCCTCCTAATTGCTGCTCTTCTCCCATTTCATCTACAGAATCTGATCGCCAAGTATGTACACTCACTCTGTCATAATCCACAGCTCTATTTTGTATTGGTGGTGTACGTTGAATGGGCGATTGAATTGATTTTCTCTATTGTTCCTTGTATTCATTCTTGAAGATTCCCCCATCTCGACTCTCCTTTCTCCAGCAAGTCTCCTACTCCTTCTAACAGTTGTTGGTTGTTTTGATGCATGTCTTCTTCTAGCGATTTTTGAATCTTAATGAATTGTTGAAAATTATATGAAATTCCTTCCCTATTACTCCAAATTCTTTCAAATCACAATATCAATCTTCAATCATTCCCTATTTCTGGCGCCATATGTAGTAGCAGGAAATCCCACACTACACCCCTCACAAGAATTCACACAATCAAGTCATTTTAAGATGAACAATTATATTCTTTATAGATTAAACTCACAAATGTTACAAGATAGAAAGGAAATAAACTAAAAAATTTACAACTGCTCTAAACTTTCTCTCTCTTAATAACTTGCCCAACACTCGAAAAAGATCCTCCCCTTCTCTTAAGCCTATTCGTCTCTTTATATAGGATATTACATAGTGGATGACAGCTAAGCTGTCCTTTATTTTCAGATCTGACTTGCGACATTCTCGCGAGTGTACAAATATTAAATCTCGCAACACTCCTAAATCTAGCTAGGTCTTCACATATTTCTCGTGTTCAAGCTGTCGTCATCCGTTGCGTCATTTATATTATCCATCTGTGATATTTTCGCAATGTGTCGTTTATGGATTTCGCAAGGGTCTTGGTGTTGCGATATTCTGATCCTACAGCCTCCTCAGGAACTGATGGATTTACTTGATGGAGAAGAAGCCAAGTCAATGTTTTTCAGAGATCACATGATTCACATCCAGGAGTACAATGCTTCGAACGCTTTTACCAGTCTTGGTTGCAAACTGGATAAGAGAGTTTTGAAGGGTAACGGTCTGAAATCCTTTGCAATTCACGGGGAACTTTGACAAAGCTCTGGAACGTCACTACCCAACGAGGGTAAAAAGCCAATCTATCAATAGTTGTATATCTATGATCTTAATCAAGCCAAAGTATGTTCTTGCAAAATGAAAACCCCAACTGGATAAAGACGTTCTTGGAACAATTCAGGAAATTGTCTCAAAACATAATGTGGTTTGCACAAAATATTCCCAGGCACAGGAGATTCTGAGAAATGTCAATACCGCATACCAAAATGTCAAAGTCATCATGCACTATAACGAAACTACAGATGAAAGGCGTAATAACCTGCCAACGACTGACAAAGTTTCGGTTAGACTAGCTGAAAATGGTTCTCAAAAGCCTTATTTCAAGGATATCATACCTCATCGGAAGGGGAAAATGGATTCAAACGTATTTCACAGTGTCACCCTGCACACTTTCCCTTGCATTATGTTTTACTCTTTCCATACGGCGAGATGAGTTGGCATCCTGATATAAAACAATTGGATACACACACAACAAAACATACTATGAAAAGTTAACTCTAAAACACGTTCAAAGTTTTCGTCTTTTTAAGCGTTCATGCGAGTATTTTACCATCCTAAAAATTAAAAAAAAAAAAAAAAGTTTCAAAAGTTTTTAGTAGATGCTTGGGCATCAACTGAACAAAACCACCTGTATTATCTCAAGAAAAATCAAGATGAATTGCGAGCGGAAATTCTTAAAAAATATAAAGGACTCTGCAGAATCTGGGCTGAATCCCGATAATGGAGGTAAGCCATACATATTACCATCAACTTTTATTGGTGTTGCCAGGCATACGCATGAGATTTATGAAGATTTAATGGCCATTACACGGTTTAATAATCATCTAGATATTTTCCTAATAGTGACAGTAAATCCGCGTCGGTCAGAAATTCAAGATTAGCTTCTACCTAATCAATATGCTTCGATCATCCTAATTTCATAACCCGTGTCTACGAGTTGACAAGAGTTGAGTTGATGAAGGAAATCAAGAAAAGGAATATGCTCGGAAAAGTAGTTGCTCATGTGTTCACGATTGAATTCCCTTATGCATGCTCTTATATTATTGGATGGCCTTGAAAAAATTAAGACATTTGAACAGATTGATAAATTTTTATGTGCCGAATTTCCTGATGAAAAAACCAACCCGGTTTTATTTGGGACTGTTAGGAAATGCATGGTACATGGTCTATGTGGTGTGGACTCCATGTGCATGAAGAATGGAAAATGCAGCAGAGGATATCCAAAGAAATATAACGAATGTACAAGCACGGATGAAGGTGGATATCCAATATATCGTCGTGCGACAGCATGAAGGAAATGATTGTACGCGGGGGAACAAAGCGTACATCACAAATGTTGTTGCGTATAACCCATATTTGTCTAGGATGTTCAAATGCAACATTAATGTTGAGATCTATGAGGGTGTAGGGGCTATTAAATACATACACAAATATATCTACAAATGTCACGATCGTGCAACAGTAATTGTCGATGAATGCAAGGAAGTGCAATAGTACACTGATGCAAGGTATATTGGCCACCTGAGGCTGCGTGACGTTTATATGGTCACCTAATACACCGGGAAGAACCTAATGCAGTTCAAATGGATATTCATCTTCCAAGCCAACAAATAATTATGTATGATGCAACTATCTCAATGGATAAGGTTAATACTTCTGCAGAAAACTATAAGTCAACATTGATGGTATTCTTCGAGTATTATCGCAAGAATCCCACTGCCCAAGCATATACTTATCAAGAGCTTACACATCATTTTGTATGGAACAAGAAAGAATGAAAATTAAGGATATAAGTTTTTGCAATTTGAAGGATGTACTTTTTCAGCCACAATACCGGTGAAATGTATTACCTTTGTTTATTACTAACGGTTGTAGTCGGTGAAAATGTCAAGTTATGGGGTCAGTACTTCCTACAGGGTCAGTACTTCCAACAGTAAATCGGACTTGCTGAGTTGGAAAAGCAATGTTCACAATAACAGAGTAGAGTTTCTTAATATGGTTGTATATTTTGCAATGCAATTACATGAACCTAAATTCAAGCATGAACATGTCCAGAATCAACAATGGAACAGAGAATAGATGGTTGCAGTGCCAGTACCTATCACATTTCTGTAATAAAATTTTTCGCCAAATGATGTTGGATTTGGTTCACTTTTGGGAGACAACTTTATTTCCTGAAAAGGAAAATAAAAAGTGAGATTACATATTGTCAAAATGAAAATTAGCTAATTTTACAGAAAATTAATGGGTAAATAACTTCTGTTGTTTCTCCTTGGAAAAATCCAAACACTGATGACATAAGATCGAGGCAATTATATGTGCATTTGATCATTACAACGGCAAACTATCCCAGATCGACGATAATCAAAATTGAAAATATTGATTAACTAAACAATAAGTTGTCCAATATACATCTGAAAACAATAACCCTAAGACAAACACAATGTCTGGGTTTGGATGAATAACTGTTCTGGAAATTATCAAGTAATTATTTACCCCTGTGTGACTATGAAAAAGTTTCTATAATTAAAATAAAGTTACATGGTTAATACTTCCAGCGGAAAAACATGCTTACTGAGGTGAAAAAACAACGTTCTCAATAACACACGAACATGACACAAATATACTTACGGGTTTGTTGAGTTGGTTGCTAAAATGTTAACATTTAAGACCAACCGGACACACTAAATCAAAAATACCTAAAAAAAAAAAATCAAAAACGTACCAAACAATCTACACAATTTCGTAAAACTAGACGATTTCCAAAATCAGTTAGAATTCCGAATATACTCAAACATATTAATCATAAACCGGCATCGAAAATAGGCTATATAAACCAACAAAATAACAAGGTTTACTTCTACATAATTCAGGAAAATAACAGAGTTTCGTATTAAAACAGCCGGCGTTTGAGAACAATAAAAGATATGATTTTTTTAAACAATAGAAAGAGAAAAAAAATCTCTACAACAAGATAATTCAAATTTTTAAAATAGTTCAATAGATGAAGAATTTTTTTAATCAAACAACCAGTTTTAGGTACGGCACATCAAAGAAACCCTGCACACGGTGTCCTTATTTCCTTAATGAAAACTGATGGATTCCGATGACGAATATGAGTTAGAACAATATATTCATGGAGAACTTTATGGGTTGCTCTCTCATCGTTATCACAATTACATACTAAACCAAACTAATTTGTAGTTGTAACGATGAAATTAAATCAAGTGATTGACATTTTTTTCAAGATGTATTTTTGTTATTGGAACTATGTGCCTAAATATAAACTGACTCTATTAGTAATGATGGTATTAGGTGTTTAGTTAAAGAAGTACGTTTACTTTGTTGTACGCTAAGGCTATAAGGAAAGGTTGAGCCGGGGCCGTAAACTGATGGATAATAATTAGTGAAATGTTTTAAAATTATATCCTTTGCCAGAAAATTGGTAACATTGGTAATGATGTGTACAAAATTTAAATTGAAAGAAATTATCCTTCGCCATGGATATTGCAGAGCTATACCATCAAAAGCGTGTCAAGGTTTAGCCTGCTGAAATTGCGGTGTGATACGTGTCGTAACCACAACAAATTAGTGAATATTTTTCCACTCAATTAACAAGTAATATGGTGGTAGTTAAGTTCGTTCCCACGAGGAGCAAGAGATTTTTAGTTGTAAAAATTGTCACAAAAAGGGGGGTTATAAAGCAAAGAAAATAAACAAAGCAATTCAAAGGTAAAGTTGAAATCAATAAGAGAGACAAGATCAAGGAATCCTTCTTTGTTGCAAAATAATGATTCAATTTATGTATTTCATCCACATGTTATTAGTCACAGATTATCACCAACCGTAGGTAAAGCAGCTAGATCAGTGCTAAACCCCTAAATCCCTTGTATCACCGGATACGGAATTTCTCGACTACCGGTTTCTATTTACCAAACCACCTAGTAGTAGATCACTAAAGATGTAATTTAAATAAACGCATTAAGATTTATGAACTTATTAGGTTGATATTAGTAGTTAGACTCTTAGATCAAGGTCTACTTGCTAACGTTGTTTTCACACACAATTGCTCCACAGAATCCCTCCGCAAGGTCTCGTGTTTGCTACTTATGTAAAGAGTCAAGAAACGATTACTTATCCCCTAACTTTCACTAGCTTTAGATCAATTAACAAATCAATTTAGTTGGCCACCCAAACAATCTATCAATCATGAATGAATGAATAAACATTCCTATTAGTAAAAACAAGCGATAATCATGTGAAGAATTTCAAGATAGAATTGAAAACAAAACTCAAATCATATATTAAGAACTAGGAATTCATCCTCAATCAATAAGAAAATTAGCTACTCATGTTTTTGAAATTCACACAAATAATTAAAAGGAGAATTTTTAAAGTTCACACAAATAATTAAAAGAAGAATTTTGAAAAGCAAGCAAAAACACAAGTGTTGTGTGTGTAAAAAGGTGTGTAAAAGTGTGTAGAGAACTTCTCTATCTATAGGCTTCAATGTTCTCCAAATCTTCCAAGGAATAGAATCCTCATTCCATAATAATTCAATTTCCAAGTTCAAGTCTTTCTCAAATCTTCCATCTTCTCTTTCCAAATTTGAACCAAATTCTTCATCCAATTCCAAACCCAAGTCTTCACATCCATGAGAGTAACTCACACATAATTCTGCAATTTTGGTCCACCGAAAAAGTCCTCGGGATCACCGGAATTAGGCCGGAAGCTCACCTGAAAGTTCTCTTCAGCTCACTGGAATTTTCTTAACCGTCACGGAATATTCCGTCAAGATTCCGTTAGATTAAACGGTCAGTGCAGTCAACCGTTAGTCGAGGAGGTCAACGTAGATGGCTTAGTTAGCTCATTCAGCTGTTCTGGCTCAGTCTTATTGGGTCTTACTCGGATGAGTCAAGGACTGGATCGATCGTCGGCTACCGAGTCAACTCGCCGTAGTGGAAAACCGACCGAGTTTCGGTTGTTTATTGAGCATTTCTCAGGCCAATTCAGGCCAAATTCTCCACCCTGCGATAATCTTACACATTCATCTATAGTTTCATTCATTCTCTTCAGTCCCTGTGCAGCAACAACGGTTTCAGCATCATCACATTCTCTATAACATCAGTTTAACATCGTGCTCTCTGTTCACAAATCGATCCCATTCTTCTGTAATTTCCATCCACCAACACATACCCATTATTGATCTTCACCTGCCACAGACTCGATCCAATCTTCCATTGAGTTCTCAATCTGAAACCCCTTCATCCATTTTAACTTCGGCAGCAGACCACAGCTGTTCTTCTTCTTTCATTGTATTTTAACACAAACCCATGAACATCAACACCATGATCTCTACAAACCCTTGAACAATCTCCAATTCTTTCATCCACTGAATCATCCTCCAATTACAGCTACAAAACCTGAATCACCATCTTCTTCAATCTTAGATTCAAACACCCATCTCGTCGTTCATCTTTTCTCTCGATTCTGATGTTTCAGGTGTTAGAAGCAGCCACAAATCCTCTTTCTCAACCTAATTAATCACCACCTTCTTCCCTGGATCTTCTTTCGCTCCATCTGGAATTCTTCTCACGACCCATTAGCAGCAACTACTCAATCCCTCCATCCAATCGATCTCGATTCACAGATGCAACATCAAACCCTCTTCTCGGTCTGATTTCTTCTTTGGGTTTCGATCTGCTTCTCTCAATCGGTTTCGAACTCAACAGTAGAAGCAACACAATTCGAACTCATCTCTGTTCTTGATTCGATTTCAGCCCCAAACCATCATCAATCTTCTCTCTTAATTCTTCAACGATGCCTTAAATCCGTCTCTCAATTTCTTGGATTTAATAGCAGCAACGGCTGCTTTTCTCGCCTCTTTTCTCTTCTTTCAGATGCAAATAATGATTGAGAGGAAATGATTGAGAATAACTTCTCGAGCTAGGGTTATAGAAGTAGGGTTATTCAGTGTCTGGTCACCGTGATAAGGGCTACACAGCTAGCAGCCCCCTAACTATTGCTGGTTGTCTTTTAATACTCCTCCAAAAGAGAGTTGCCCATTAACCTTGACTGGGCTCCAGATAGTGATCGCCCATGAAATGACAATTTTTCCCTTTTGCTCAATTGGGGTGATTTCTTCTTCTTTTCATTCGTGCAACTCCATAGTAGCTATAAAACTCAAAACAAGCGTAAAATACATAATTTACAAGAAAAATAGTAAAGAAAGCATAAACAATAGATAGTAAATAGGATGTATTCTACACCCTATCACGGTGCCATCTGGGGGAGTCGAACCCACAACTACATGGTTGAGAACCACGTGCTCTGCCATTTGAGCTAAGACGGCATGCACCGTTTCCTAATGTAAGTGAGATTTGATATTGCGACACTTAAGCACAAATTATTTACCTTCGGCTAACTTCTGCTAAGACAACAAGTACCATTCCACAAATCGTTTATAGGCAAAAAGGTTAGTTAGCAGAGATTTTACCTTCAGCTAACTTATAGCAGGTACACAATATCTTCATAACAAAAGTCATGAGCAGCCTTTTACTATAGACAATGTAGACTATGGAGCTTTTGAAAGTTAATTAAACACTTATGGAGCTTGTAGCATGTAAATGTCAAAAATTTGGACCCTTGTCTTATCCAAATACGAAGCAACATCTCAGCAAAAGATTTTTTTCTTATAAAAATAAATAAAACATAGTTTCCCCCACATGTTGAACTACAACAATTCTAGACAGTTAAAAGTTGGTCCTTGTATAGGTCAACGTAAAACTCAATTACTACCGATAGTATGAGATTTAGTAACCTTACTACCACCACCATTATCTCCCTCATCATCATCTTCTCTAGATGGATTGCTTTGTATTTTACGACTTAATGTATACTACAATAACGCAGTTGTACCTGTTGTAGTTTCCATGCTTGTGGTTAACATCACTTGTGACATCAAATGAAAAATCAAATTCCTAGTACAGAAAGAAATTTAAATCAAAATCTAACACAAACCCGGTAAAGATATAAGAGAATAGAATCTGAAAAAATAATAACTTCAAAATACTTTGATCCTAAATAGTAGATTCAAGATTAAAGGTTGGATGGAAGGTGTATGGTTGAAGGAAACCTAACAAAAATAGACTAAGGGGTTCATACTAAACCAACGTAGAACATCCCTAAACCTGAAGTTTATAGACTAAACCGAACAAAAATAAACTGATCTTAGATGGACATGACTAAAGGGTTCACATTAAACAAACACGGTTACAACCAAAAATAGCATAACTTTAGCACAAATGGATCCTAAACTTGAAGTTCAGACCCAAAATATGCTTATCTTAAAAGGAACAAACTAAAACCACTAAGCCATGACCTCAAAGATTGTCAGAAATACATATTATATGCGCCTATATATGCTAAAACTTACTCCAGAACTCATAAAATAAAAAATAAAAACAGATTGCACCACCAACCAAATCTGTATTAAGTTTGTTTAGCATACAGTATCAGACTATCAACTTGCGAAGTAAGTTAACACTAACAGAAAAACAATTATTTTCAGTACTATCTAACAACATAGTTCAAGACAAATATCTTCTTGCTTCAGAATAAGAAATCAGTTTAATAGTGAAACGAATTTTACACCTGAACATGAATGAAGTCCAACTCTCCTTACTTCACAGTGATGCTAATTGTAAAAAGGAACGACCTCCCCTTCATACAGGGAGCGCAAGCTCTTGAGACTATCATGGATACATGATGGAATGACCTTTTGTGTGAAATTTCATGCCACCCAGGATATACAAAATTTAGAGAAAGTGAAAACAGAAAACTGGATTCTGAGAATAAACACATATACTATAACCGAGAAGAAGCATCTGATAGAGAATACCTCAGGAAGAAGACTACAGAAAGCACCATACCTGACTGAAGGTTAAGGTTGGGAAATATCGGTCATGATCGGACATGAAGTCAGTAATAATAGGTCAGAGGTGTATTTAAGATCGGGAAATCTAATGGAATCACATCCTTAGATCTTGGTTAACTTTGTTATAAGCAACTTCATAATCAGGGCTAGCACATCATAAATTGCGAGCATTTTGATTTTTCTCTCATTTCTGTTATCAAGCTGCACGCATTAGGTTTTCAATCAGGTGGGATTAAGAGGAACTACCAATGCAAGAAGGAAATCAAAAGTATAATGTACCTTTTTGTCTTGTGCTTCTTCCATACACATGAAAATCGGGAATTACATCAGGTTAGCTAAATGCAAGGACGCCCATAGTCAACAATAATGGTACTTCACTCTGGACAACATACTATCCAATTCAGCCCCCTATGAGTAGAAATTTAGGTGCATAACAAAGATATATAAGAAAAATAAAGACCGAAAAGATATTAAAATTAATCCAAGCAAATTAGCATCATTTAAACTTATAACATATAGTGTTAACATTACTTGAACTTGATTACAACACCTAATTTAAACCCATCGATAGATTGGTAATCTTACCTGACATGATTTTACCTCTGGTATGCAACTCATCCCATTTTGATTCGTACACTTACAATTAAAAATCAGAATATAATGGACGTGAACTTACCTTCTACACCACAAAAAAAAGTTAGAAATTCATCTCATTAACCACTGCACTCATACTGCCAAATCCACCATCCGATCTCATGTGAGATGAACACAGATTTAATTTTAAGTTGAACACAAATGCCTAGCAGTTGATGGATCATAAAAAAAACTTTTGACATATGCAAATGGTTAGATAGTTAAATAGCTGCCTCCCTAGTGCTGCTTGCCATTATTGGTGTTTCAAGAACAAAAGCCCCCTTTCGAGGAAGTAGCATTATAAATTTCAGGATCCGACTGGCAAGTTTGTGGCGCTCTTAAGTCAACTAAAATACATTGCACAACATTCCAAAAAGTACGAATAAACAACAGAAACTATTAACCCAAGGTGAAGATGCAAACATTAATTCCTAAGATTAACATTCGATCAAAATTTAATATTTTGAATTTCCCAATTGTATCACATCTTGATGTATAACTTTTTCCTTATAAGAAAAATAACGTGTTCTAAATTACCATGAAACGTCAAAGTTCCCTATGTATAACAGAGATTCTATAGAGAAAAACGTTAATTAAGTATCAGACATATGGGCAGCTATTACTTGAGGAGTCATGGGCATATGAGGGGTGACCTCTGGCGTATGAGCTACGCCAGGCATATGAGAAAGTGGTACGCAAGAACATGAATGCTTATGTAATTGGATTCCATAATGCCAACCTTAGTAATAAAGCAAATTGTTTATCAGTTATGAGTATAAATTGCAAGAGCAAGAAGAAGAAACAAAATAGGATAGGAAAATAATAAGATCATTCAGTTGCACCAAACGGGTTTTTATATACTGCTTATACACAGTCAAAAAATGTGAAAACAATCAAAATCAGGTTATATAAGAAGAAAAATAAGCACATGCCATTAGAAATCTGAGGATAAATTCTAAAATCCTAAAATCCTACACAGTGATTTATTTTTCAGTTGTTTATGTGGCTTTCAATGAGAAATAAGAGATAACCTTCACCGAAAAATATCATAGCATAAAAAGGCCTGATCAAGCATATTTGATAAAAAAGATACAATTTACAGGTTAAATATCTCAATCCAAAGAGGACTTGATTGAGAACAGGATTCCAGCTAAAGATTAAGAGATAAGACCTAGAATTTTCTATTGAATTCGTTTTTTTTTTCTGTTTTGTCCTACAATCCATTCTATTCTCCGTACTCAACTTCTAAAATTAATTTGACTGTGGCTTAAAACAAATCATGTAAATATACAAACAATGTACTGTATTGAATATCAAACAATAATACTGGGAGATTGAGAAGAAGAAGAAGATCAAACAAAAAAGGCTTCGGATTTATTTGTCATGACACCTTTTCGAACAATGAAAAAAGAACAAAAACAATATTACAAAATCAAGCTGTTCTTGGGTTCAAATCCCCGCCAAAAATAACAGGCTGAACAAATCTGATCAAAAAATTCTGGTGATAAATCAGAACTAACCTATTTTTCAAAAAAAAAAATAAAATTACCTAAACTGATTTTTATTGATAACGAAAAAAATTAGGGTTTTAAAAGAGATATTGAGATATATACCTCCACATCTTGAGGTACTTTGTTGGTTACTTCTTTAATCGATGGAATTGTTTCGTCTATGAACTTGGTTATAATAGCGGAATCGTAATCGAGTTGAACCTCTGCTTCACTTCCTCTGAAATCCATAGGGTTGATAGTAGAATGCTAACTGTTGATTTAATTTTTCTTTTTCTTTTCCTTTTTATCTGCTGCCGAAACTGCGGAACACGGAGAGAGAGAGGTTTAGGGTACAAAAAGATCCGAGAACGACGAACACAAAGTTTTCATTATTTTGCTATATTTGTGTAACCTGTATTTCTCCCCACACGCGACCCGCTTAACAAATCCGTAAGTCTTTTCGACCGAAATCTGAAATCCAAATGCTTTCCCAGTAGCAAGTACCGGGTCGACTAGAGAATATCTCCTAAGAGTTGAATATGAGTTTTACGCCGGCCTGTCCGAGCCTCGCACAACTTGCACTACGACAAGCAAAGGTACTTGACGCTACCCGCGTCGCGATTGTGAATGTTTTGGACTAAGTGTGGGTAGTCACCGTGTTAATGGGATTACGAATTCTCGACCATTAATGCGGATATACTTACACTCTGTCCCGGTTGCAGAAGCTACAGGGTGTTTCCCCTTCACAGTTCTCGCCATCTGCAGCCGGCGCTACGGGGGATTCCCCCCTTCACGAAACTGCAGGGTTGCCTTTACGTGTTCTCTGATTGAGTTGTAAGGAAATAAAACAGGAAATAAAGGGGAAGGGTTGTTAGTCTACATACCTGAAACCCACCTCTTCCACGCGTATTGTCGCCCTCTAAGTCTGTCTATCCAACGCCTGCTCTGGTGAAAGATTTCGGTTGCTCAGGTCATTTTTCATGCACTCGTCCCAAGTTAGCTTCGGTCGGCCTTGGCGTTGCATCCTTCCTTCAGCACGCCTGATGTGGCCTACTCGTACTAGGGCATCAGGCGGATGATGGCCCACGCGTAAGTCTTCTCGACCATCCAAGCAAAAACTCCATCCGGAGCTTCCCACCGCCGGATGATGGCGCCCGTTTAACGTTGTCCGTCTGATAGCCCTATCTATGATGGAGACAAACCTCATACCTTTTTATAACAATGACTAGGTATCACCGGGGCCTAACGGCCCCGGCTCAACCTCTGTTTAGTGTCATGAATCACACAGTCTTTGGTATTCAATGCAGGTGTTTAGCTTAGTATGTTTCATGAAAGTACTTTAAAATATGTCAATATGCCTCTCCTTTGATATGATCTGACTTTTCTTATCTAGGAATCGCCCATGATGATTTCCTAAATTTCTTTCTTGGTGCCTTTTTTATATGTTGATTTATTAGCAATTAATTGTCGACCATTAATATTTAAACATGAATATCACCCGTGAAAGCTAATGTCAGTCAAAAAATAGTATGATTCAGTAAATGATGTTGGGCTTTTATTTAACAAATTAGAAATTTAGGCCATGCAAATACGATTTGAATATATATGCAATCATTTAACCAAAGTTAACTATACAACAATACCGTAATTGTTTGCAAGTACGATCTGAAAAAAACAAACGGACAATTCCAGCAATTGTTTTAATATTTTGTTTAATTTTTTCTAACTCACACTTCTGTTTATTTTTCCTCCATAATAATCTTCCATATAACTATTTGTTTTGAATTCATGTTCTTATTTTAAATTCAAATAACTCAAAATACTTAAGTTTTACCCAACTCTCAATAGCGTTTTGTTGCTCTAGATCTTGCAAGAAGTTCTTCCGTTCCTCTATGTCATCCGAATATATTTTCTCTTGATTAAGTACCCACAGGAATCCTGCAAGATGGGCTTGGTCTTTATTTTATGTATAATGTGTTCTTTCTCTTTCTCAATGTCACCGCCACTTTTACCTTCCATTATAAAAAATTTAATTACCTCATTGTCAACATATTATTTATTTTCCTTTGTCTCCAGAGGAATTAACAATGCATCATGGTATAATGCCTTTTTTCCATGATTATCCAATATAGGTTCAAATGGATAATGCCTAAGTTAACTTTTACATCTTCAACAACAGTTTGGTCCATAATAAACATACTCAATTTAAAAGAGAATATTCGAACATGTTGTGAATTGTCATTTTAATCACCTAATTTAGTATGACTAACGAATTTGAATGCTTACAATTTTTGGAGCACGT
This sequence comes from Papaver armeniacum, assembly GCA_023531295.1. Classification (NCBI taxonomy): domain Eukaryota; kingdom Viridiplantae; phylum Streptophyta; class Magnoliopsida; order Ranunculales; family Papaveraceae; genus Papaver; species Papaver armeniacum. The sequence continues at coordinate 117,880 of JAJJWW010000762.1, read as the reverse complement.
TTATACAATTATTTATAACAATAGTATTAAGTTTTTATAGCGTTATTCAAACTTAATCCAGAATGCATTCATGCACCTAATAGCTATAACAATGATATTAACATGTACGTTTGGATCATATGATCATAAAAATCCTTAAAAGAAATTTTAGACAAAAGCATCTAAATAATTAGTATAATAGCTAATTCCAAATTTTTATTTATTGTTTGTTCTTTCGTAACATAGTTTAGACAAAGGATGTTTTGTTTTATATGCAATATATTTGCTATATTATGATAATCGCTAAGGGCATGTCCAATGAAGAAAAAAATTGCCTGAGCTAAGGGAAAAATCGAGCCTAATGGGATTGAGAATTCCCTTATTCTGAAGTTGTACCGACCGCAAATTGTTTGGTGATAGACACTTTGGATAGGGATCGGCAATCAATTGTACGGCATATTCTTTTATTTTTTATTTAATTTAATTAAATCAAATAACATAAAAGATGTGTAAAAGTTATACAAATAAATGATATCCGAAAACAAAACAAATAGAAAAAGTATTCTTTTATATTTTTAAAAATGACATAAAAGATATGTAAAAGTTACAAAAGATACGAAAACAAAACAAATAGAAAACAAAATAAAGTATAAAAAACAATTAAAAAACTTAAACTGAAAGCTATTTCAATACCCGATCGATGGAGGGAATATCTACCTCCAAATATTGCACCGATTGGTACATGATGTAGTGACCACCATCACTTACTCTTCCTACACCATGATTTTTATTAGAAAATCTATTTACTGCATGATTAGCGATCGGATTTTAACGTTTAGATCGTCAACCAGAATACTTTACTCTTCATAGGACTTGGAATTCTCATGTCGCATCAAAAACCCTTGACACATCGGATTTTAAGGGGATTTATGCTTCCCTCATTGGACATGCCCTAAAGTTGATTCCATTTTATTAACATAAAGCCCCTTCAATAATATCTAGATGGCGCGTGGTTCTTTTCTATATTGGTTACGCAATTCTCCATAAACTTTAGACGTACGTCTTTCTCAGCTGGATTCTCAGCCTCTTCACGTATTTCCATTTGGTTCTTCCGACGATTTATGTAGTCAAAAGGGACAGAAAATTAGGACCCAAAAATGTTCTCAAACGTTCATTCAATAATCAAAAAGAACTAATCAAACCCAAAAAAGTTGTAACCAATAAGAGTCAAAACCAATCTGAGATGAGAGTCGCAACATTCACTTTTGTACACAGTTTTTAGAGTAGTTTGTAAGGAATTTTTCAGACTGGATCTTTAAAATGATTTATGCAACACCCATATCGTATCCTTAAAATGCATCTTTGATGGTTCCTACAAAGATGGATAAAATCATAAAAGCCGAAAATAAGCTTTAATAAATTGTTCATAGTTCCAAATTCCAATACAAAATATAGATGCTATAAAGGGAGTATTAGACTATTAATTCAGTCCACCCAATGATTTTTTTTCTAAATGAGCATCCAGATTGTTTAACTCCTCTAAATGGTGCAACCTATAGTAAGGGGTAAGAACATCATGATGAACTCACAAAATTGCCGATCATTACCTCGACTTAAGACCTTTGGAATGGAAATAGAATCCTAAGAAAAGACTCACCTTACAACATATTCTCCTCCATAACAAAGTGTTGACATATAATACTGGTGTTTCCATAACAAACTGCAGAGAAAATAATAGTGGTGTTTGTTCGATAGAAAATAATACTGATGTAGAGATGAAATATTTTTTACATGCCATCTGCGGGAGTCGAACCCACAACTACATGGGTGAAAACCATGCGCTCTGCCATTTGAGCTAAGACGACAAATATAAATATTGTTGTTTGTTATAAGAGAGTAATGGCTGGTAAGGGGGATAACAAGAGAAGAGTGTAGCTAACACCATGCTCCATGTGCACAAATAACCCTAACTTCATGATCTTAAGAAGCCCAGTGAGTACTTGCATGCCAATTGCATAAACACACTTGATATAAGAGCTGAGAGTGACATATTTTCGTTAATTGTTTATGTGGACGTGCATATACATACTTGCTTACCAAATCTCTAGCAAGATCACTGGCCATGATGCCGGTCTTGAACCTGTATATGATGAACAGAGATAAACATTAAGTAGGAACCCATAAATAATAAAGAAAACAGGCATGGAAGGGCGAGCCATAAAATATGCCTACATAAGGTGAGGTACTTGCAACCATACAACGTTAAATGATACTCAAGTCTATTTGCTAATAAATTCTATTTATCCCAAGAAAGGAATGAGAACCCAAAATGAAGAACATATATCTTAAACTAAACACACAAAAGAAATGGTGATTTATATTATCAGTAGCCAACAGAGAACCTTTACATAGAACATCCAAATGGATAGTGTCAGATGTCATAGACTTGCACTATCATTACTAAACAGAGTTTCTTCTTGAGCCGAGAGATAAATCTTCAACAAACGATAATCTCTTTCCAAACTAATATAGGCTATTTGCTAAACAAAGCAAATATGCAGACGAATCTAAAACAACAATTCCAGTAACAACGTTTGAATTCATTTTCCTTAACTATAAATTCTATCTACCTACTTGAAGTTTATTTAAGCCAATTTTTGGTAACTAACAGAGAGAAACAGAAAAGGAAAACATAGAAAACGACGAATTTAATCATTACACGGCTCATAGTAAGCCTTGTATGCTTTGCAAGCATGACCTAGTCCGAGTCCTGTGGGTTTTGGAAACTCAAATATTGGACAATTTCACATAAAGAAGACTTAAAACTAAGCAATTAGAAACAGATCGAACAAAAAAAGACTACCTACCGGCACGAAAGATGTTCAAATAGCCAGGTACAGAAAATGGAAACTGCTCTCTGGCAACCCTCTTCCAGACTAAGAAGACTTAAAACCAAGAGATTAAAAACAGATCAAACAAAGAAAGACGACCTACGGGCACGAAAATGTTCATATATCCAGGTACAGAGAAAGGAAACTGCTCTCTGGCAACCCTCTTCCTGGCCAAGAAGACTTAAAACTAAGCGATAGAAACAGATCAAACAAAGAAAGACAGAATGGAAACTGATCTCTGGCAACCCTTTTCATGACCATGAAGACTTAAAACTAAGCGATTAGAAACATATCAAACAAAGAAAGACTACCTATGGGCACGAAAAATGTTCAAATAGCCAGGTACGGAGAATGGAAACTGCTCTCTGGCAACCCTCTTTGTGACCAAGAGTTCTGTAGTGCCCGTCACTGTCGTAGTTGATAATTAATCAACAAATATATATATTGAACCTTTAACTTTCCTTCCATTGAAACTATCTTCTTCAAGTTCCTCGAATGTGCAAATATGGCATCATGCCAAAGTTCTCCCTCACTCATTTTCTACAGCCCACATTCTATATAGCAAATCGGAGAAAAATTTAAGCGGCAACCATGTTCACCAATATTATCAAGATGAAATCAAAGGGAGCTGTAAACTTACTTGCTTTTACGGTCAGCACATTCTCTATTATTTGGAAATTTAAGAAGCCCTTCCAATGTCTGTTCCAAAATCCAAACATCTTAGCCTTCAATTATCCGCATGAGGTATGATTCGCAGGAGGGAGTATGCTATATATGAGACATTTTTGAATTAAGGTATGCCCCTAAATGCAGAAAATGAGAAATGTAGGCTTGATCTCCAACCTTCTTTCCTTTTGAGTTTTCAGTTCCATAAAAGTTGGTACCCTGCAAACAACAGACCACGTACAAGTGTGAGTGAGCAAAGCTTGTATATGAACAAATCAAAGAAAAACCGATTCAGAAACTGTGAAAACTAAAGTAAACATTAGATATTTAAAATGAATCTATGTTAACTATGCATAGAATCTGTGGTGACCTATCTTGTAAACAGCTATAACTAATCCTTGTACCTTTTCTCAACTTCTTAACCGATCTCTGTACCTCTTCTCAACTTCTTCCAGATTTTTCACATCCTTGTGGAACTTAAGAATACGATACACACAAAATTTTAGAAAATTTTGAATGCACATCATTAGAAAATTCAATATTGCAGTGAGTATCAACATCATGACTGGGATTATCAAGATGAATGCACATCCAAAATTTTCAAGTTCAAGTGAACATCCAAACAAATTCCTTCACTATTGTGAACATCTGTCTACACTTGAATGCACATCTAACTCTCTCAACAACATCTTCAACAAAATCATCAAGATTACCGAACCGAAAAATCCAGAAAGAAAAAATTATTAGATCGTCAGATTAATAAACCCTAATTAAATCATGAAAATCTGGAGCCACAATCTCAAAATTGCACACACAAAAAAAAAAAACAAAAAAAAAAAACAGAACATTCAAAGCAAAGAGGATAGAGAAATATCAAATTTATACCTGGTTCTCGTTTGTGTATTTGTTCACAAATTAATAAAATAGTAAGTCAAAATCACAAAATACATGATGAGAAAGGAAGAGATCGGAAGATAACAGGGAAGGAGAAAGATGTAACATAGAAAGAGAAATAATAGGGCAGTAAAGATTAGAATAGGGTTACCTCGTACTGAAAGTGAATGGTTCAATTATGTAGTACTCAAATTCGATTCAGTATTAAATACATCTTCTTCTCCGCCAACAAAGAAAATTCAGCATCCTAATTCAAATAATTTCAAATTATATCACCAAAATAAAATCAGGGATTCAAAGTTCAAAGAAGTAAACTAAATTCTACAACACTCTCTTTTTTTCAACTTCATCTTCGACGGAAAATCAAAACCTAAAGTTGTAGGTCAATTAACCCCTTTTTGCAGCAATCTGGGAGGTTGAGAAGAAGAAGATCTAACGAAAAAGACATGATTTTTTTCCAATAATAACCGATCCTAGTGATTGGTAGAACTGATTGAACCCATGTATGTGATTTGATATTTGATCAATGACATAGTTATCTTGGAATACAGGTCAACCAATTCTAAACTTGGTTTGGAAGTGTGGTATAACCGATTCCAAGAATGTAAATCCATGTGAATATGAATAAGAATTTACTGTAAAAATATGTCAACATACTTTGAACACGAGCAGTAACTCTTATCATTTATTGTTCAAAGATATTCCTTAGTACTCAATGTAGGATCATTATATCGCCACAACAACAACTCGCGAAGACAACGGATAACACCATTGCGAGTCAGTCGCAGAAGGTTAAATATAAATGACGCATTGGATGACGATAGGAGGATATGAAACCTGGCGAAAGTTAAGAAGTGTCGCGAGTACGAATGTTTGTACGTCTGCGACACTTCGCAAGACATTTCCGAAAATAAAGGATAGCTTAGTCATCATTCACTATGTACTACCCTATATAAAGGGATGAGTGGATCTGTCGTAGGGGAGGTCTTTGGGTTGAAGAGTAAGTCATTAGGAGAGAGAAACAGAGAGAATATTTGTAAGTTCTTAAGTGTAATTCCATTTTTCCTGTGTAAAGATTCAAGAAAGTTATTAATAAACATTCATTCATAATTGTTCATCTATTATCTTTTGAATGGATTAGTTAAACAAAATATAGTGAGGGGTGTATTGTGGGATTTCCTGCAACTACATATTGGCGCTAGAAACAGGCTTTGAACAGCATTAAAAGAAGAGAATTAACAAGAAAGAAATTTGAGATAATTTTCAAAGAATTTACCAAAAGAGAAATGGCTAGAAGAAGAAATGTACTTGAACAACCGGTGAGAAGAAGTGGGAGACTTGCTGGAGAAAGGAGAAATGAAAGAGGAGAATCGTCAAGGATGAATATGAGGAATGATGAAGAGAATCATGTCCAAACTTTAATTCCACCGGTAGCAAATGAAACTGTGGATTACGATAGAGTAAGTGTGCACACTTGGAGGACGGATTCTGAGGATGAAAGGGAAGAAGAGCAACAATTGGTAAACAATGGACAAGGAGAAGAAGATCAAAGAATGAATGGAGAAATGAATCCGGGAAATGAAGAACTCACAAAGATTGGAAACATTGAGACAAACGATACATGAAGAGAGGCGACTAGAGGCGGAGGAACGAGCAAACTTGACAAGACAGAACCATGAATTAAGAATGGAAAATATAAGATTGCAAAATAGAAGATCGAGAAGCACTGCGAGATCGAGTTCAAGATCGACTAGGGAAGAAAGAAGGAGAGCTTTACCAACAGAAATTACAGAGGTAGAAAACCAACGGGAAGCACAAAATCTCAAATTTCGAACATCATGAAAGAAGAGAGGACGCAGAAGATCGTTATATTCCCCATCCCGAGAATTTCCAAGATGAGCGAGAATGAAGAAAATCGTGAACTAAGCGATTTCAGGGGGCCAAATGATCCAAAATGGGCGAAGGAAGAGCAATACCGCATGGAAGAGAAGCATTGAGAAGGCAAAAAGAGATCGTGGATGACATTGAGAAACATTATGCCGAACAAGCACGCTTAGCCCGCGAGAGAGAGAGAGTAAGAGCAGAAGTGGAAAACCAAGAATTGGAAGAAGCAATCCGACAAAATAATCACGACAACCGAGAGAGGAGGCGAGCACAAGATCGTGTCAATAGAAATACCAATGGAGAATACGACAGGTGCGAGAGGAGAGTTGATAGAGAACCCAGAAGAGAGAACAATAGATATAATGGTGTGCGAATTGATGAAAGAGACGAAGGAGAAAGTCGCAGAGAAAGGAGAGAAGAAAATAGTGGACAAGAAGGTCAAAACAGGCATGAACGCAGGAGGCGAGAGGCAGAGCTAAAAAGACCAGCGGAATCAAATCCTGAGGAAAATGAGCAAATCTTGAGAGAACTAGCAGAAATGAGAGAATTGTTAAACAGTAGGAAGGAAGGAGGAAGAAGACAGTTGGATGAAGCCATCGCAGAAGCTGCGAAGACTCCTTTCACAATAGAAGTACAAATGGGAGGAATACCACCTAAATGCAATCTGCCTGCATTAACCAACATTTTCGATGGAACAACCTGTGCGATACAACACATCAAGGCTTATATGAGATGTATGTTACAGTGGGAGAATCATGATGCCATATTGTGCAAATACTTCGCATCAAGCTTAATTGGAGAAGCACTGAAATGGTTTGAAGGATTACCGAGAAACACAATCTCGTCATTCAACCATTTACAAACTATTTTCTTGGGAGCGTATATAAGTAACAATTCCACGCGACCAGGAATTGAAGATGTATTCGGATTGAAACAAAGAGTTGGCGAGAGTTTAAGACATTTGACAATGAGATGGAGGACAATGTGCAGTGAAATGGCCGGAAGGGTAGAGGAAAGATATCTCATTTTATCATTTGTAAATGCTCTGTTCGCAACAAGTTTGTTATACATTCAAATATTCAGAATTAAAAATACGATTACGATGGCTGAGTCGAGAACTCCAAGAAGAATACATTGCTTTGGAAGAAAGACAAAATGAAATGGAATCATACCCGGTTGCGAATACAAGTTCGAACGCTGCGAATGCAAGTTTATTACCAAAATTTTTAAATTCAGTGGCGACCACTTCGCAAGGGCAACCGGAAAACAGAGTTGACGATGGACAGCAGAAAATAGTGGCAATGGGAAGCCGAGATCAGGAGGAGTTTGATAGAGAAAGGAACTACTACAACCGCGGCAACAATAATAAAATTCGAGAGATTAGATCATATGCAAGAAACTTATGGAGGACAAAGGCAGAATAACCATGGAAGGCCAAGAAATCGCAGAGTGGTATGGGAAGAGATCAAAATGCCACCACTAAATGCTAGTGTTGAGAAAATTTGGGAAGCTATACTTGTAATGGAAGACGTACCACCACCATGGAATGCGGGAGTGAACCACCACCAAGTGACAAAGTCACGAATATTGTTCTTACCATCGCTTTCATGGACATCTAACAAATGATTGCGAAACATAAAGAGAATCATCCTCGAATGATTGATCGGGGGAAATTGGCTCATTTTCTAAAAAATGAAGAGAAAGGGAAGCAAGTACTAACAACATCACCATCGAAGTGCAAAGAACAGTTTCAAAGAAGGGAAAAGAAGCATTCGTAATAGAAGTGGGAACAAAGGCCAAAAATCTATTTTGCAACTCTATAGTTCATTCATATCGTACAATTGAAGATTTTCACGATAATGTGCTTAGTAGAGTATATGCAAGAGATTTTCATAACAAAGAAGTGATGAACTTCGGCGAAAAGTCGCAATTGAAAGATTGGCAACTAAAAATTATTTCTTTCTCTGCTGACGAGATACCCAAAGGAAGAGAAGCACATGATAGCCCGTTGGTGGTGCGACTAGACATTAATCCAAGACCAGTTGATGGAGAAGATGACGAAGCAGAAAATTGTTGGGCAATCAATAGAATCCTAATCGACACTGGTAGTTCGGTGAATATTCTGTTTTACCATACTTATAAGACCATGGGTGGAGAGGATGAAAATTTGATTCCTTCAACGTACAAAATCTACGGTTTTAACGGCACAATAACAAACCTAAAGGAGAGGTTCACATGAGGATACCTTTACAAGGGTTATCAGCTGACATTTTATTTTGCGTGGTTGATGTGGAATCTCCTTATAACGCATTAATCGGGCGACCATGGCTGCACGAAATCTTGGGAGTAGCATCAACATACCATCAATGCATAAAATTTCCCCATCCAAATGGTATTGGAATTATAAAGGGAGATTGGAAGGAAGGTCAGAAATGTTATGAGGTTGACGTAGAGAGTCATGAAGAGAGAAATGCTAAAAGGAAAGGTTGGAAACAGAATATCAAAGATGAACAGAAAAAGAGAAGGCTGATGGTGGATACTATAGAGATAAGAAATGAAGAAGCATCGCGAAGTGCCGCAAGAATAGGCGAATGTTACGATCTTCGCGACGATAATTGGTTGTAATTCATCGCGAAGTGCCGTGGAAACATCGAGAAGTGCCGCAGATGAATGCATGGAAGCAGGCGAACGTTACGATGGGAAGGAGTCCTTCAAGGATTGGGATAACGCTGAGGCAAAGAGTACAATGAACAAAAGGCATAAAAAGTAAGTCAATGGTCTATGATAAGTAATCGACAAAGGTATATCAAAGGCAAGACTAAGAAGAAATGATACGTGAGAATTTCGACAAAGAAGATTGTACAAGAATCGAGGCAAAAATGAATGAACAACATTGTGCGATGTCTTCGCAAATTAAATATCGACAAACAATTAAATATGAATGATTGAATGATTTAACAACAATGAATGAATAAATGAATGGGACGAACCTTTATGGCGTACACCCTAGTTCGCGAATTACATTTCGTAAGAGGCAAATGTAAGACCTAAAGTGCGTCATATAAGGGGGTATCTCTTAACATGGCTCAGGGAAAAGGTTACACCGCCCCTGGAACCTGGGTCATGCAGATTTGGGGCCCATGAAAGCCTATCCTGAGGAGATACCTTGGATTCCCAACTATATATGTAGGTTATACCCTGGTTGGGCGACCGAGGGTCTCTTTCAAGGAGTCGGCGTATGATCAAGGAGCGAGGTACACGGTTGAGTCAAGAGTGCGGGGAGCATGGAACTTCCTTACCACTCTTGACAAGTCTTGGCGCATGCTGCACTCGGCCCGAAGAAAACTCCACTTAGGGTGCAGCCTTGTAACCATAAACTCTATAGGTATAAGGGATAAGAGGTGCGAAAACAACCGGTTGTTGTTAAGACCGGATGGGAGGAGCTAGCCTTGTATGGCCGATGTACGCCTCCTTGAAGGGGCAACCGGGGAGGTGATAAGGGCGGCACCCTCCATTAGGGAGCTGATAAGTGCCAAAGACGCAAATGTCACGAGGCTTTGTTTCCGCAAGGAAACTTAGGCTTGTCATATTTGTGCAATGATCCTGCAGAGGCAAAAATACTAACGCGAGGGTAAGAGGAGATCAATGGGTCCTTACATGCAAGTGTAAAGACGTCCTGCGATTTCGTCGCACGACGACAATGTCATGGGGCTTTACTTTCGCAAGAGAATTTAGGCCTGTCATATTGTCGCAAGCCAAATATCCTGCAGAGGCAAAAATACTTGAATAATGATAAGACAAGGTCAATGGGTTTTTACATGCAAGTGTAAAGACGTCCTGCGATCTTGTCGCAATAAAGGGTGGCAGAGTAAGACCTTTACTTAGGAAGGTCAAGCTTAGAAGTCCACCAAAAATGATAAGGCGAGACCAAAAAATCTCTTCTTTAATGAAAAGTTCTTGTGATTTCATCGCAATTATAAATTTAAACATCATTCCTGATCAGAAGAAGAAAGTGCAAAACTTCAGAAATTTCATTCTTTCATCTGAAGATGCATAACAGAGGCAAATGCGGGGATGGAAAAGATGAAATATTGTTATCCATCTTCCAATGAAAGAGTTATACATTAATAATGTTAGCCAATTATATTACAAGGAAAAAACTGCCAAGAAAGGGGAATGAAGATGGAATTTACGGACAACAAACCCAAGAAGTTTACAAAAAAGACACAGAAATGCACAGATATTACACGCAATGAAAGAAACAAAAAGAATTATCTCTTTGGCGATTCTTCTCCTCTATCTGATCCTTCAATTCTATTATTCTCGCCGCGAAATTTCTTCTTCGCCGGCTTCACTATCAGAAATGTCTGAGACAGGCAAATTCTCAGGAACTTCTTCAAAAAGCCAAGGATATGAAGAAAGAGGGATTTTATGATCTTTACAAACATACTCCATGGCTTCATTGCGAAAACGAACGGCATCATTATTAAAATTCGCCACTGTAGTTTGAAACTGATTCTTCAACTTGGAATATTTATTCTCGCCAAGAGTTGAGATTCTTTGCGAGCTGTGCTTTCTCGTAGATTCAAGTTCTTCAATCCTTGCTTGAAATCTTTTTTCGGACTCGCAAGTAGACAACGATAAGTTAACAACTCAACAAAGAATATTACGAGAGGTAAGAAACAATAAGGTATAATAAATAACCTTCTCTCAGATATTATATCTTTAACCAAGGAAGTGTGCTCGATATGAAGACTAACATCAACACCTAAATTATTCCTGGCATTATCTAAGATTTTCGCGGCCCAAGCGAATTCATCATCATTATTTATAATAAGAAGTGAACGAATTTGGTTTTCTCGCTCAGTAAGTAAGGAATTCTGACGAAGCAAGTCATCTCGCTCCATTTGCACTTCGAGAGGGGACTTTTGAAATGTTGCTAATGCCTGGGCACCATTATTAGCAATGCGATCTTTGTCATCTATATGGTCACTAATTTTCTTCCTTAAAATTTTGGTTTTCTCATGAGACTCGAGGTACATTTGTTTAAACTGGTTGGCTGTACTTAAACTAGATTTGTGCTCAATTTCTAAGAGGCGGTACTTGGTTTGGAGTTCATTTAATGAAAGAGTATTAATTCTGCTCGACGAACTACTTAAAGAGTTGTTGAGATGAGCAAGAAGAGTATCATTATCCATAGGCTCAGGAAATGAATGGAGAAGAATAGCTTCTTCGGAGAGGTTATATACATCTGCGAAAGTGATAAGTCAGGTAGCAACAGGAAATTGATAAAATAAAAGAATAAGAGGGAAAAAAAATTTTATACCATAAAGTTGCTGATTAGCATTCGGGAGAGTGGTAACTTTGTCTTTACGGGCGTAAAACTCGCCTCCAATTGTTGGATCTTTTCGCGATATCTCGCAGACTCAACTTCTAATTCTTTGATCCTTGTGCAAGATCGGGTATTCTTCTTCAATTGAATGTTATACCTCCTCTCAAGATCTGAGGCAACCACAAAAGAAGTTTTTCCAGCCTGCGAAGAAAGATAAAAAGGCTATTAAGATATAAATTAAAAAATGAAGTTGGAAGGGAAACATAAGGTCGAACATACCAACGAATTAAGTGCATTTAAGAAGCTAGGGGATACAGATCTAGAAACTCATTTGAAAGAGTCATTGCCATCCATTAGTGTAGCATTGCATACAGTGGCGAGGCTCTCGCATATAGAAGTCAGGTGAGTATCTCCAATTCCTTGAAGAGAATCCGAGAAGATGCTGAACAATTGATCCATAGGAGAATTGGCTGATTGAGTTTCATTTTGGAAAGTTGAATCCAAAACATTATCATTATCATCTTCATCGGAAGACTCAGAACTTGAGCTAAGATGAGAGGAAGGCTGAGCTTTTCGCTTCTTAGATGGTGGAGCAGAAGACTTATCCTTGCGTGCATTGGCTTTAGTTTTGCCTTTAACCTTCGCAGCTATCGTTTCCTCAGCGTCAACCTTCGCATACAAATGAAGATAAGAAATAGAGGCAACAATATTGTTAAGTAATACAAAAGGATATTTCTTACTTCATCCGTAAGCGATCGAAGTATTGCCAAGGTGCTTGCCAGTGGATTTGCCTTGTAACTTTTCCTCGCCTGGCAATCTGGAAAATTTACAAACTCAATGAATACAAGAGGAAAGAGGGATTGCAAAAGCAAACTATGGAGACATACCTCTTTCGTCTCCTCGGGCCACTTAAATTCCCAAGGATGATAGCCTGCGAGATTTGCAGGGAGTACATGCGAACCTGCTATGTAAGGTCCACTTAAGAGCAAAGGAACAACCCACCACCTCTCATCTTTAGAGTGGCGAGGAGTAGTGTTCTTACCCGAATGCCAGTCGATATATCTTGCATAAGTAATTTATCCTCGGGGATATTATCTTTTCTCCTCAACCGAGCGCCCCAAATGAGATTTCTTATTTCTCATGCCTATTACTTCATAATTTTCAAAGAAGTTTTCCACAGTGTATTTCTCAGGATTATTTCTAAATTTACATATTCGAGATCTCTGGCACTGTTAGAGTATAGAGATCCTTTGCCAAAGACCACGACCTGCAAACTCGAGCATTAGGCGGATACAATCGCCGCATAGTTGATAGACAGCTCGCGAGAAGTTCGGATGGGAAAGGATTTCATAAAAGAGTGGCATCTCAGGATCATATAAAGGAATGGGAAGTCCTGCGAGAAGTTGACCTAGCGAAACAATAATCTTATGATCATCACATTGATGATCAGAAAAAGCTTGCGGGAGTATAGATGAACCTTTTTGATTAGGAATGATAGAAAGGGTGAAACCTTGATCTTGCAACTTTTTCTGAGTCTCAATAAAGCGAGGTTTGTACATACGACTAAGTGAAGCCATTATCAATATGGGAATGGATAAAGAATCGAAGATTAAGATATGATAAAAAAGATTGAAGATTTGCAAAGAATAGAAGCGCAACTTGCGGAAGAAGAAGATAAAAGAAAAATTGCAGAGAGAAGACGAAAGAGGAGAAGAGAAAGATATGAAAAATATATATAGAGAGAAACATCCTCGGGGGAAACGAGAGCATTTAATGTGAGAAGGGACGTGAATGGTTAAGAATAAACGATTGGAAGAAACGTGTCAGGAATAGAATGGAGGAGTAGACATCTGTAATAAAGTCCGTATGGAAAGAAGGAACTGAAACGAGTACAAATAAACAGTTGCGGCGGTTCAAAAATATTGATTCTCATGACATTCTCTCCTTCGCAGAGAAGACATGAGAAGAGGCAAGATGTAGGATCATTATATCGCCACAACAACAACTCGCGAAGACAACGGATAACACCATTGCGAGTCAGTCGCAGAAGGTTAAATATAAATGACGCATTGGATGACGATAGGAGGATATGAAACCTGGCGAAAGTTAAGAAGTGTCGCGAGTACGAATGTTTGTACGTCTGCGACACTTCGCAAGACATTTCCGAAAATAAAGGATAGCTTAGCTGTCATTCACTATGTACTACCCTATATAAAGGGATGAGTGGATCTGTCGTAGGGGAGGTCTTTGGGTTGAAGAGTAAGTCATTAGGAGAGAGAAACAGAGAGAATATTTGTAAGTTCTTAAGTGTAATTCCATTTTCCTGTGTAAAGATTCAAGAAAGTTATTAATAAACATTCATTCATAATTGTTCATCTATTATCTTTTGAATGGATTAGTTAAACAAAATATAGTGAGGGGTGTATTGTGGGATTTCCTGCAACTACACTCAAGGAGATCACTTGCCGAGATAAATTAAGAATCTTTTAATTAGGGTTTTTGGTTTTATATGCTTTAATTACCATTAATTAAGTGCATATCTCTAGAGAATGAATATTAGTAATGTGCATTTACTAATTGGATATTTTCTATTGAGAGATTTCGTAAATATTGGACAAGCATTTAATGGAATTAGGAAAAACTGAATTTTGCCATTCATTGCAAATCTTGAGAATATTTTCGTTTTTGGAAATTCCTTGGTGTCCAAACATCCTTGGTCTATAAATACCTAAGTTTGCATTTCTAACAAACTATCCTAAGAGCCAGGAAAACTTCATTTCTTGTTGTTTTTGGTGGGGCCGTCTATTAGGAGAGGAAAGTATCTTAATTAGGTGAAATCTCTTACGACCGCTCGTTTAAAGACTTCTGTGGGTTCAAGAAGCTCTACGAGTACCGTTGGTGGGAAACTAGATAGTTGCAGTGTTATTAGTTTTCGATTGATTTGATTGACTAACGGTTGTTGAAACATTGATTGCACATAGTTTGTTTATTCTTGAGAATCTTCTCTTCTAATATAAGATTCACTCAAACTAGATCGAAGTATCGACGGGTTCTTTAGAACTGTTGTTAGATCTAAAGACATCTTGTGATAATCCATTGTTAATAGACTCTGTTCTATGTGGGATTGATCACAAGAGATTCAAGTGGTATTGTGCGGGTTATTATTGAAGATTAAAGAAGATTTGAAGACGAAGAAGATTTCTTATTGGTTTTCGTATCTTTGTGTATGCCAAACCTTGATCGGCTGGGATCCAACTAGAATCATTGATTAGTTGCGTGAGATCGACATCGCTTTATAGATTCTAGTTAAGATCTATACTGATTGATTGCGAATCTAAACTTTACTACTTTGGTAGTTATTTGATAGATTGATCTAACCAGGCAAAGGAGTTTATTAGATTAAACGGAAGAGCCTTGAGTATGACTTGAGATATCTTTTATCTTGAAAAGAATCTAGAAGTTATTACCAAACAAATTCGTTGTTCCTTTGCTGCTTGGAATACGATCCAAAGGAATTGTACCAGTGCGTGACTCATCGAAGTCGGAAGCGCAAGGATATTGAGGAAACTAAGTGAACTAGGGGTAGTTGCTTGGTTTCAACTATACGAAGTTGGTTAGATTTTGTATAGCGGCTTAATTCTGAGAGTATTCAATTCTGGACTAGGTCCCGGGGTTTTTCTGCATTTGCAGTTTTCCTCATTAACAAAATCTTGTTGTGTGATTTACTTTTGTTTTCCGCAATTATATTCGTTTATAAAATTTAAAGTAAATTTCACTTTACGTTAACTTCGATATACTTGATAGTGATCCTAAAGAGTTTGGTTAAGTCCGAACCTATTATCAAGTAACACACTTCGTTGTCGTATTGTCTCGATCTTGTATCCTGATGCGTGTCGTAAGTGCAACAAATTAATTAAGATATTTCCCACTAACTAACTAGTAATATAGCGGTATTAAGAGATCCTTCCCACAGACAGCTGTGTAATTGATAGGTTATTTAGTTCAGCAAAATAATAAAAGACAAGGGGGATTGTTTGATTAAAGTAAAATAAAAAGAATAACGAAGAAAGAGATGATCAAGGAATCCTTCGTTGTTACCAAGCGATACCTGAATTAATATACTTATTTTTCTTCGTTAGAATCATTCATCACCAACCGTAGAATAGCAGCTAGATCAGTTTTATCCCCAAAACTCCTTTTACCATGGATACGGAAAATCTCCAATATCAGATTCTATCCAACCGAACCACCAATTAGTAGCTCACTCAAGGTGTAATCCAATCGAACGCTTTAGGCTTTGTGAATTAGGTTGATCCCAGTAGTTAAACTCTTAGCTCAAGGTCCACTTGATGGTGTTATCTTCACTTGCAATTTCTCCATAAAATCCCTCTGCAAGGTCTTGCGATTTCTACTTGTGTATGAATTATTCGACGATTACTTATCTCCTAACTCAATACTAGCAATAAAACAATTAGTAGATCAATCTAGAGTGCACTCCAAATCAATCCAATAATCACTCATATACATTAAATATGGTAAAGACAAACGATAAGATGATTAAAACTCTGAACAAACTTGTATAATAATAAAGCTTCACGCTAAAACATTGAATTCATCATTTACCCAATAAAAGTTTAGCTTTTCATGATTACACAATTACCCGGTTTCCCCCTAAAGAGGTAAACCCTAAAATATTTATGAAGAACAAAAGTGTATTATGAGATGTAGAGATATCTTAACCTAGGTCAAGAAGTGTTTCTTAAATAATCTCCAAGTTGTAGAAGCACCCGTACTGAATCCTAGCGAAGTAGGTTGCCAAACTCTTGCCAAATATCATCAAAACTCCTATAGGAAACTCACGTCCAAGGTCTTCTCGTGAGAAGTGGTTGAAATTAGCTTACGGGCCCACGTAGGTGGTGAAGGTCCAGCCCACCTAAATTTGTTCAACTGTCAGTTCCATAGAACTGACAATTACCCATCAGTCTTCCCGCGGATGCATGAGTTACCGTGAAAAATATGATTCCCTGGATTCTGTATTTCTCCCGTCAGAATCACGGACAGAAAAGTCTCTGTGAGTTTTCTTTTTCTCTGGATTTCAACTCCAGCAGTACCTCCTCCTCGGACATCTCCCCACCATGACAAATAAATTCTTTTGAGCTTTTCTTAAACTCGGTTCACAGCTCCATGCCACTGTTAAACCTTCCTCTCGAGTTCAACTTCTCCAGCCATCTTGATAATCAACATCACATCTCCCTTTATCATCTCCGAGAAGCCAATCATCGTCACCACTCACCAGTGACAACCACATACTCAAATTCTCTAACTCCGGCAACAACAAACTTCATCCAGAGCCACGTTCTATAAAGATTCCAACCAACATACCTCCAAGAACACAACACCATCATCCATCAACTCGAACTGTCTCCTTCATCACAAGCTCAATGCAGCGTCCATGGTTTCATAACCCATTTCATCCCTCGACATTAAAAGAAAATCTCAACTTAGCCACGACAATGGAAGCAGCGCTGATCACAACTCCTCCCATGTTTACTCGGCATAATAGACCCATACAGACTCCTCCACCACGTCCTCTTTCAGTAACGTCATCATCAAATCATGATACCATGCACTGCCATATATTATTGGCAGCAACACTTTCTTCCTTTACGTTCCACTGCCAACCTCCATCAGTCGCTGGTAAACTCGAGCTAAACAGCTGACTACGACTCGTATTTATCATCACAGCTTCAATCACAACAACACCTTTCTTGATCTAAACTCCATTATCGCGTCTTCAACAGCTTACCCAAATCCGCAGGCAACTTCCAATGGCAGTAAGTCAGCATCTATCATTCCCCTTCACCGAGAATCAGGGCAGCACTCATTAATTAAAACCATCAATCTTCATTCTCAACAAGCCAAAACATAACTCTATAAAGCGAAACCCATTATAACAACATCACCGATTTAACTAGAGAAAACTGGTCGTGTACTGGAATGAAAAATATGGCAGATGACAGCTGTTGATGGTGGATTTTCATTTAAGGTTAAAATTGTAAAAACCAGAAAATCATGCGCTGACATCTTGTAAAAGATAAAGCCATTAATAAGTGTTGGATACTCCTTCACTTTACTAATTCACCTAGAATGGAGCATGTGGCAACAATCCCATTCTGTGAATTAAATACACGAAATTCATCCAGGTTGGAGCATGTAGCAACAATCCCATATACCTTGTGAATTTCTAGCATTATTAATTAATGCGCAATCAGCCTTGTATTTCCAGTACTCATTACCAATGCGGCATGACGACTGAGTGTTACTCTTAGCAGAGCAACACGAACCTCCAAGCATTATAATGAAACCATGTACGAAATACCCGTCTGGTGACTCTCGGTGTGTTATACTAGCCCGATTTAGCCACTCTCGGTGTGTTATACTATCCCGATTGAGCATCCGGACTGACCGTATCAGTCTGGATATGATCACAGTCATCCAACTCCACAAGCATGATTGGATGACCCAGATCAATTCCATCACCCCCAAGCAGGTATGGAACATTCACTGCCGAACCAACACGGACCCCGCATGGTCGGCCTCCCTCCAGAATTGGCCTAGCTTGCCAAAACGTCCAAACCATAGTAGTATGGGCGGAAAACCTAAATTAGGGTTTGCGGTATATTACATGTGTCGCAAAACAGTCTCAACCATCCATCTTCGCAGGTATAGATGGAGGGTGTAGATGTAGATTCAAAGGGCCCAGAGCATGTCAACACAATCACCGTGGGCCCGCCTACATACTTGACCAATCGGTCAGGACCAACCATGGTTGGTAATCCTGATTCGTACCCCGAATCAAGCGTTGACGCACGGCCTTGAAACCCAAAATTAGGGTTTTGAGCATCACGAGCGTCCATCTTCTCCGGCACAAATGGAGGGTCCAAGATTAGATTAAGCAGGTCCGGTCATACCAGCATGACCACCGTGGACCCATCTATCCCCTCACCCGATCGGCCAAGGCATATCATGCCCGGTTGTTCCAAGACGCGCGCCCAAACTAGCGTGGTCACACCTCCCAAACCGCAAACTGATCTCAACCGCTCAACTTCGCCGGACGATTTGAGTGGCCCAGATCACGTTTTCATGGGATATTCAGTTATAGGCGTGAACACCAGCCTACCACCTTCACACCAGACCGATCGGCCAAGACCGACCAAGATTGGTCACCTTGGAACATGCGCCCGAAGTGGGCATGACGCGCGGCTCTTGCGGCACTCGTTTTTTTGTCACAAATTGATCTCGACCACTCAACTTCACCGGACGAATTGAGTGGCCTAGATCATACTTTCGTGAGGTAATGGGTATAGGCGCCTACACCGTCATGCCGTCTACACGCATGTACGGTTGGCCTGGCCAAAGTCATATCCCTAGCTGGGATTCGACCAGGCTGAAGAGGGATGCTTGTGCACCTCTTCTAAAACCCTAATTCCACCAACGGTGGCAGATGAGTGTCTCAAAGATCATCTCGTCCGTCCAACTTCACCGGCTTGGTTATACAACCCTGGTCAGGAGTTAACTGGTTAGTGAGGCATCATGGTAATCACCACCCATCACTCTACCACACCAGGATGCAGTACCTGCATAAAATACACATGATACTTCGCAAGTATCAACTTTCTGAATAACGCAGTTATTCATCTTAGCATTACATGCTACCTTTCGTGGGTCCACGATCCACACATTCGAGACATCAATTATGTCACAAACTGGGGGATACATACTGGGGTATTGGTCTGGCGGTTTACAGCGTGCAGCGTGCAACGCGCCATCACAAGAACGTGTCAGGAAGTCATGGACGGTTAGATATGACAGGAGAAGTGGGCAAGACTGGTCGTGTAACACCAACACACACCTCCACTACTCCATCATTCCACTTCCTCCACTTCCCACGAGAGACGTGAATAAGGCTCAAATGACTTGTATAAATAGATTCTCCTACCTATTTTCCAACACAGAGGGGAAAAACAGGAGACAGGAGAGAGAAACAACACAAGTCGAGACGAGACAGAAACCAAGTGTTAATACAAAACGTATTCGAACACCCAGAGCCTGCTTGCATAAATCGTAAGCCTGCTCACCTTTTTGTTACAAGTCATAAGCAAGCCAACACCTTCACAATCTTAACACCTTCTTCGCTTCCTTCCCTAAGATCAACCCCATCTCCTTCACTTTGTGACCGAAACAAGTCTGGAACGGCCATTTCTTGGTTTAGGCCGGACTTGCACAGATTGATTTCCGAATCTACAAGCACTCACCGCGCAGTGCATTTGTTTAGGGTTTAGATTCATTCCTTATCTACACACCCCAAATTACCAAATCCGGCAGGAACAGTTTTCACCCATAAACAATTGGCGACCACAGCGGGAGGTTGATCTCTCGGTTGCAAAAAATTGAATTCTCAATTTTTCGGTTTTCATCTCACGATGTATCCTCACTCGGAGACCACAGGTGGTTCAGATATCATGGGAAGTGTAGCTAGAATGCTGGAGGATGTCTTGGCAAATCAAGCCGGTATCGCTAGAAGACAGAGCGAGACATTCCGCCTTTTGAATGATATAACAGCAATTACAAGAAGGGTCGGCAGGCATCTACTCAAACAAAGGCAAGAAACGCTGGATCCTTAGTCGAGTCACACCTTTACCAAAGTGGAGATGCGAAAGAGCGCGTAATCACGGGGACTCGGAGAGACGAACAACATGGTCCAGTAGAAAACGAAGACTCGAGGCAACTCCACGGAGGAAAAGACTTGTCCGGGTACCACAACGTCTACCGGATAAAGAAATGGAGCCTGCAGCTTACGGATCCCTGCTGGAAGATTTATATCTCAAGACCCTTGTCGAAGCCCGGAAGACTGTTCAATCCGCATCGACCTTTAAACTAAGTGAAGAAATGCTTGAGGAATGAGATATCAATCAAGGAACACGTGAGTACAGAGGATGGGAACGTTCAATTCGATCACTCAGCAGTGATATTACAACACCTCCCATCACCAGAGCCAGAGCAGCCGCAAATCCCGGCATGTCATCAAGTGTAACATCTCTGGTAGTCACCAGAGCAACAACTTCCACTCCTTCATCAGGACGAGGAGCCGGAGGGACGAGAGGAGGACCATCCCCCATTACCATTGCAGACTTGATGGAGAAGCAGGAAGTTCTTGCTAAGACTCAAACGGATATGCCCGCAACTCAGAAAGAGGTACTCACTTTTCTTAAGACATTAACTGATCGATTTCCACAAGAGCCGTGACAGCCCCTGGAGCAAAAAAGGAACGCATTCAACGCACCGGAGAAGGTACTTCAGCGGCGCGGACCTCCATGAACCTGATCAAAGAAGCGACATCAGATATGAGCGGTCCTGTCATGGAGACTCCTACACTGGGGACTGATCCTCACAACGATCCTAAGTCAATAAGTTTCACTATGAATCAGAGGCCGGTGGATCGGGAAGCGGTTTTTCTAGTGGAAAGTTTATGCAAACTTTCACACCTCTCGAAGAATCAGCGCGCGGAGACGTTTTGTTGCAATCAACCAGAGGAAGGTCACGACCGTGCCCTACATGTCACCGCACGCATCAAGGATTCAGAGTTCAAGACGGCCCTTATCTACACAGGAGCGTCTTCGAATATGATTACTCTCAAGACTCTCATGACATCCAAGGTTCTCCCAGGCAAGGTCGTACGGAAGCCTACCACAATGACGGATTTTGAGGGAAACCAAACCAGCACATACAGGAGAAGCTCCGCGGAAAGAATCATACAAGTTCGTTGCGTCCCACTCCCCACGTGGGCGTCAATTCAGGAATAAGACCGGCTTGCATCATTGAGGGCTAGTACCCGTGATGCATCTTTGCTGACGAAGCATTCTTCTCCATCATGTGAAGCCACGACGCACGTTCACACGAAGAGGGAACGAACTTTTATGGCGAGTCGTGACTAGAAAGGGAAAATGGTATACCGACACTGCCATTATCAATTAGCAGGGGAGACTGTTACCCAGTCTCTCCACCCAATGAAATGCTACAACAGCAACGAACCACAAGAACAAGTGCTAGATGCTCCACAACAGCTGCAAGATGGCACCAACTCCACAACTGATGAGATTGAAATAGTTGAGGAATCTCCTAGGCCTATCTCCATCAGCTCAACCTTGTGTACGGATAAACGCATGAAGCTCGTGGAACTTCTCAAAGAGTACCAGGACATATTCGCTGGAGATATGAAGAAATGCTGGATTTAGATGAAAATTGGTCACCCATCATCTACATGTCATACCCGGATCCAAGTCGGTTAAACAGGTTGTAGTTCGGACACGAGGAAAATGGATAGATCAGGTGCTCCATAGACTTCGAGAGACTTGAACAGTCTTTGCTCAAAAACGATCCTCCTCTACCTAACATCGACATGTTAGTAGATGAAACCAAATGACACGGCATGTTCTCCTCCATGGATGGATGTAGCGGCTACAACTAGATAAGGATGTACGAGCATGATGAAAGTAAGATAGCTTTTCGAACTCCTCTCGGAAATTTTTATTATACCATACTGCCATTTGGTTTAAAGAAGTCCGGTGCAACGTATCAACGCTCTATGACGACAATCTTCCACTGGAGCCGATACCTCATGGGAGCAGCCTCAAGAAGATAATGATGTCCACGCGTCATATCGAGCAAGATCCGGGCGAGTCACTCTATCAGACAGTGGTCGAACAAGATCCGGGCGAGTCACTTTATCATACACTGGTACATGTCTATCATGTTATGTTGGAGAATCCGCGCTTTTGGTCATCCTCTGGAGCTGTTGAACGCTCATCTACAACAACATATGCCCTGATAGAAAGAACCAGGCCTGCCGGTAATGAAGAGCCTCATAATGTTTGTAGGGGCATATATCTCACCAACAGGAGATACAACCTTCAGCCTTTTGTAAGCAGTTCCCTGAAGCAGCAAGAGGAAAACCACCGAGATACAACATCCTGCGCGTCCGTCAACTCCAACTCCAGTATCACATGCATGACTCCCACAATTATGAAACAATGTCCAAGATATTCCATGTCTGGATCGACAACAACCACTACGAACAAACCATGTAAACCACGCTTGGGGACTGAGGCTCAGCATGAAGTTCCTTCACCGTCAGTCAAGGAATTCTTCAACATGAGAGAAATGGTCAGTCAAGAAGCATGGAATTCGCAAGGGTAAATCGAACTGAAGAGGGAAACACTTCAACGTTCCCTCAAGCAGAAGCTGCTTCAATGGTCTATTCAAGAGCCGCATCAACGCTCTCTCCGGGACCCACGTTCGCTTCAGAATCCTTCTTCAACACTCTCTCCAGGATCCACCTCAACGTTCGCACCAGAAACCACTTTAACATCCTCTCGAGCCGCTTCAACACTCAAGTTGCATCAATAATCTGCGCTCTGGTCAAGTTATCTTTGATGTACTCATTGTTCAACATACGTATCATCCATCCTTCATGAGGGCCGAGCGGAGCATGAAAAACCTTGAAGTCGATAGGAGAAGGGTTATCTTGTGGAACGGATATTTTCATATAGTTGAAAGGGCGCGGTGAACTACTCATCATCAATGTTCGGCATATCTTTGAAGTCATCAACACCTCCCGACTTGGCACCAAAGATTATCCCCGAAGACATCTCAACAGGAGTTCTTTTCTTCATTCTACAATAAAAGACATGAGTCAGTACTTGTATAAAAACGTGTGAGATGTGTAGTCACACACAACAGAACACACATTCACGTTGAAGTACACAAGGCTGGTATTGGGTTCGAACACCGGTATTGCTCAAGTCTCAAGTCGGTGTTGCTCAAGTTTCAAGTCCGGTATTGCTCAAGTCACAAGTATGGTATTGATCAAGTCACAAGTCCGGTATTGCTCAAGTTTCAAGTCCAGTATTGCTCAAGTCTCAAGTCGGTGTTGCTAAAGTTTCAAGTCCGGTATTGCTCAAGTTTCAAGTCCGGTATTGCTCAAGTTTCAAGTCTGGTATTGCTCAAGTTTCAAGTCCGGTGTTGATCAAGTCACAAGTACGGTATTGATCAAGTCACAAGTCCAGTATTGCTCAAGTTTCAAGTCCGGTGTTGATCAAAGTCACAAGGCTGGTATTCGAATAAAACAGGCACATCGAGCCCACGTTCGATCAAGAAGGTGCAGTAGCCCCACGAACGAAACAGGCATAACAGTCCATCGAAGCAGGCAAGACTGACATCATGCTAGGGGAACACTCGCCTGGACGCCTCTTGAACGTGACATGCTCCAAGGACAGGATGACCCGTCTCTCCTGGTAACATCTAACTTTGTCTCATAAGCTTTGTCTTTAACAGTCACCATCTCATGCCTACCCCACAATGGTGTAACCATTATGTGCTAGGCAGGGGACTTAATGTTGATGGTGGATTTTCATTTAAGGTTAAAATTGTAAAAACCAGAAAATCATGCGCTGACATCTTGTAAAAGATAAAGCCATTAATAAGTGTTGGATACTCCTTCACTTTACTAATTCACCTAGAATGGAGCATGTGGTAACAATCCCATTCTGTGAATTAAATACACGAAATTCATCCAGGTTGGAGCATGTAGCAACAATCCCATATACCCTGTGAATTTCTAGCATTATTAATTAATGCGCAATCAGCCTTGTATTTCCTGTACTCATTATCAATGCGGCATGACGACTGAGTGTTACTCTTAGCAGAGCAACACGAACCTCCAAGCATTATAATGAAACCATGTACGAAATACCCGTACAGGCTGACTCTCGGTGTGTTATACTAGCCCGATTTAGCCACTCTCGGTGTGTTATACTATCCCGAATGAGCATCCGGACTGACCGTATTAGTCCGGATATGATCACAGTCATCCAAATCCACAAGCATGATTGGATGACCCAGATCAATTCCATCACCCCCAAGCAGGCATGGAACATTCAATGCCGAACCAACGCGGACCCCGCATGGTCGGCCTCCCTCCAGAATTGGCCTAGCTTGCCAAAACGTCCAAACCATAGCAGTATGGGCGGAAAACCCTAAATTAGGGTTTGCGGTATATTACATGTGTCGCAAAACAGTCTCAACCATCCATCTTCGCAGGTATAGATGGAGGGTGTAGATGTAGATTCAAAGGGCCCAGAGCATGTCAACACAATCACCGTGGGCTCGCCACATACCCGACCAATCGGTCAGGACCAACCATGGTTGGTAATCCTGATTCGTACCCCGAATCAAGCGTTGACGCACGACCTTGAAACCCAAAATTAGGGTTTTGAGCATCACGAGCGTCCATCTTCTCCGGCACGAATGGAGGGTCCAAGATTAGATTAAGCAGTCCTGGTCATACCAAAGATGACCACCGTGGGACCCATCTATCCCCTCACCCGATCGGCCAAGGCATATCATGCCCGGTTGTTCCAAGACGCGCGCCCAAACTAGCGTGGTCACACCTCCCAAACCGCAAACTGATCTCAACCGCTCAACTTCGCCGGACGATTTGAGTGGCCCAGATCACGTTTTCATGGGATATTCAGGTATAGGCGTGAACACCATCCTACCACCTTCACACCAGACCGATCGGCCAAGACCGACCAAGATTGGTCACCTTGGAACGTGCGCCCGAAGTGGGCATGACGCGCGGCTCTTGCGGCACTGGTTTTTTGTCACAAATTGATCTCGACCACTCAACTTCACCGGACGAATTGAGTGGCCCAGATCATACTTTCGTGAGGTAATGGGTATAGGTGCCTACACCGTCATGCCGTCTACACGCATGTACGGTCGGCCTGGCCAAAGTCATATCCCAAGCTGGGATTCGACCAGGCTGAAGAGGGATGCTTGTGCACCTCTTCTAAAACCCTAATTCCACCAACGGTCGCAGATGAGTGTCTCAAAGATCATCTCGTCCGTCCAACTTTACCGGCTTGGTTATACAACCACAGTCGGGAGTTAACCGGTCGGTGAGGCGTCATGGTAATCACCACCCATCACTCTACCACACCGGGATGCGACTGCATAAAATACACATGATACTTCACAAGTATCAACTTTCTGAATAACGCAGTTATTCAACTTAGCATTACATCCTACCTTTCGTGGGTCCACGATCCACACATTCCAGACATCAATTATGTCACAAACTGGGGGATACATACTGGGGTATTGGTCTGGCGGTTTACAGCGTGCAACGCGCCATCACAAGAACGTGTCGGGAAGTCATGGACGGTTAGAGATGACAGGAGAAGTGGGCAAGACTGGTCGTGTAAAACCAAAGACACACACCTCCACTACTCCATCATTCCACTTCCTCCACTTCCCACGAGAGACGTGAATAAGGCTCAAATGACTTGCATAAATAGATTCTCCTACCTATTTTCCAACATAGAAGGGAAAAATAGGAGACAGGAGAGAGAAACAACACAATTCGAGACGAGACAGAAACCAAGTGTTAATACAAAACGTATTCGAACACCCAGAGCCTGCTTGCATAAATCGTAAGCCTGCTCACCTTTTTGTTACAAGTCATAAGCAAGCCAACACCTTCACAATCTCAACACCTTATTCGCTTCCCTCCCTAAGATCAACCCCATATCCTTCACTTTGTGACCGAAACAAGTCTGGAACGGCCATTTCTTGGTTTAGGCCGGACTTGCACAGATTGATTTCCGAATCTACAAGCACTCACCACGCAGTGCATTTGTTTAGGGTTTAGATTCATTCCTCATCCACACTCCCCAAATTACCAAATCCGGCAGGAATAGTTTTCACCCATAAACAACAGCCCCAAGTAATTCTTCTGGGTGCCTTTAGCATTTTGTAGGTTCTCTACTTTTCGACAATTTCGCCTTGCTTCCAATGCTTCTAGATTCTTCATACGATGTTGGATAGACTTCATTCTTTCGTCGTTGGCTTCGTCTTTTTGTCCTCTTCAATATGATATCAAGGACTCTTGGATTCGAACGAGTTCTACTTGGTCTTTGGCCCTTCTACGCTTATAGCTAACTTCTTTTATTACACAATTAAGTGCATATTCACTTCTTTCGGATGATTCACCTAATGAAACATAAATAAGAGAAAACAAGAGTAATATACAATAATTCGCAAGGCATCTCAAGGGTTACATGTTTAATTCTGTGGAAGATCTCAAAGTGATGGATTTTTTTAAAGTGTCTCATAGGCAGGTGAAGTTGCATGAACTAGTTGAATGTATGTGGTCTCCTCCAGCGTTGGGTGAACTGTTGTTGTGCTGTGATGGCGCGGCTCATGGGAATCCGGGCGTGGCTGGAGCAGGTGTTGTAGCGAGAGATCATGAAGCTAATATTGTTGGAGCGATGAGTATTGGATTGGGCATAACTTCTAATTACCTAGCTGAAATTTTTGGAATTTTAGTAGGACTGGAATGGGCGGTTCAATGGGGGCACTTGAGAATTTGTATTCATTCTGAATCTATGAGTGCAGTGACGGCTTTTACTTCATCTACTCTTCCGTGGTTTGTTAGGCAACGTTGGAGTGTGGTTTCTTCTAATTATGAGGCTATTCGTTTTAAGCATACTTATAGGGAGGCTAACTTTGCAGCGGATAATATGGCTAAAAGAGGTTGTGATCTTCCTAATGAGGAGGGAAGACATTATACTAGAAGACCTGATTTTTTAAATTTTGTTGAATACCCAAATGTATCTTATTTTCGTTTCAAATGAGTAGCAAGTTTTTTGGGGTTTTCCTGACCTCTTTTCTTGCTGCTCATTTTGCTTTGTAATTTTGCTATTTTTAATACAATATGGATTTACCAAAAAAAATAATAATAATAATAATTCGCAAGAATATATAGCAAATACTAGCAAGGAATGGACTATAAAAATATATAAAATATGCACTCATCATTGCCCCACACTTGGCTTTTGCTAGTCCTCGAGCAAACTATCTAAAATACAACAACTCATTGTCGTTGAAGTCACTGTTGCACTTAGCATGTGCAACAGGCCTTAAACCCCTAGGTGTCCCTAGTGGACGAGTTATAGTCTCGTGAGGGTTTACTAGAGATATACCCACAAAACCTACTTTTCCAACTTACTAGTTCTCCAAAATGATAGCATCCAACGCGCTAAGAAGACATAGAGATTCTGCATACTAGTCATAAGAAGTTAGACATATATATGAGCACGATCTCATCCTTAAAAGTTGAGAGAGAAATAACCATCCCTTATCGAAAGAATTCAGGTTTGAGAGTAATTGAAAGTCTCGACTCTACCTCACCAGAAAGGGTTTTATGAAGTTGCTCTCAATAATAAACAACTTTTTTATGGGAATGTGTCCAGGTAGGAATGAAGAGAGAATCCTGTGACACGTTGAATAGTAGGAAGGAAAAACCCTCCAAATTATTTTGAAAACCCACATCTATTATCGTTTTAAAAACCCTTTTTTTTTTCTGACGATTACTAAGAAAGGAAATCAACCTGTTTGTATGGTAAAATATTTTCATCTCCAAACACGAATCTGATGATGATGTTGATATTGATCGAACTGCTACCTTTCTCTCCACGTGAACATTGTTGAGGGGGTACCTGCAAAAAACCCTCCGATGCTTAAGTTAGCTAGAGTCTTTCACAGGAGTTTGTGTAGAGAAGATTGCGTACCTTTTAGGATTGTGAACTGATGTATTTATATGCCTCCAATTAGGGTTGAACCCTAATTTCGAGATAAGCACGAATTGTGTTATCTTGCCCTGCAAGTCTTCTAGAATATTCCTGAATATTCCTTGGGTGACTTGGCCAACAACCCTTCTAGACGTTTCCAGAAACTTCCTCTAGGGTTATGGAATTAGCTAAGCAAAAGGATACAAAAGACCAAGCCCAAGAACTGGATTAATTGGCTAAGCCCACACAATGGGGCGGAGAAATCTGCAAGCCAAGCAAGGATGGGCTGAAACATCATTGAGTCAATGACTCAACTCGGATGGAACTCGGTGAGCCGGCTCAGTTCAACCAAGTGGGCATAAACATCCTCCAGTGTAAACGCACGGGGTGGAAACAACCGAGGAGTATGCTAACTGGGTACGCTGCGATGCATGGAATCAAGACGAACTGTTGCCGGACGGAAATGGCGGCCTTCGGACAGCGCCGTCGCCGGAGAAGATGACAGGTGCAGGTGACGTCATCGTGACGCAAGCTGATGATGTCATGCTTACGCCATAGACGGTAACGGTAACGGCTTCCTGACGGCGTTATGAATGAACGATCCAAATTTGCTTCCGTCTAACGGTATATGCCGACGGTAACGGAATATTCTGCACATGATAGAACTGCTGACTGTAACACGCTGACTGGACCATCTGCTGACATGGCAGCCAATGGTTGGTCATTACTGCTGATGTGGCAACCTCGACACTAACGTGTCACCCTAAATGATGACGTGCCACTCTCGGCATTGACGTGTCACCCTCAGTGATGATGTGGCACTCTCTAGTTGGTAAGTTCTGATGACGTGGCACTTCCTTGCCTTGACTTGGATACTTGCACATGGGCTCTCATGTATAGTGATTGTGAGGCCTTGTTAGCCATACTTGACTAATAAGAGGAGCATATTAGGCCCAAGTAAGTCCATTTATAGTGTAAAATAATAGGGTACAAACATCGCCCCCTCTTAATTCATAACTTGTTATGGGTTAAGAAGTTCGGGTTTCTCAATTCTGTTCGCGACTGGACTTCGCATTGTTCTGGAGTGTTGCATAACTCGCCCCCAAGCGCGTTATGGAGTGTCATGCAACTCGCCCCCAGGTTTTGTTTGTGAGCTGAGGTGTTATATATCTCGCCCCCAAGTGATTGAGGTGATATATAACTCGCCCCTAGTATGTAACTGTGTCATGCTTGCTCAATGCTCGCGCAAGGGTGCACTTCCTTACTGCATTTTTCTCGCGCATGGAATGAGAATTTGTGTTTTCTGCTATCTTGAATTCGCGCAGGGGGCCAATCCTACTATTCAAGATGCGCGCAGAGTTGAGATGTGTACACTTTCCCATGCCTGGACAGGAAAAAATGTTCGCCACATTTGTTGATGTCCCATATGATGGGGGTACGTTTGGAATACGGTAAAAATGCTCGATCTGTGCATTTACCCTATCTGCATGCAAGGTGTTGGAGATGTTGCTGGCAGCAGGCTCGAACTGCACTGCTTTGCCATTTGGGACTGACTATGGATTCAAACATCCACAGTAACTTATAATTACACATGAACAATTTTGATAGAGTGTGAAGTTCCAAAATAATGTTGAATTAAATATATGAATAGGAATAACAAGATAAGTACCTACTGCCCGACAACATCTGCCTCGTTAAAACCTTTGTGTGGAAAACCTAATGGGATAAAACTATCATAAAGGAAAAAGAGTGCAGCACAGCAGGTTTTGAACGAAACTACTCCTATGCGAATTTAGCTAATGATAAAACTTCTTCAAGTGGAATGAATTCCACAACTTCCATGGTTTTGAATCTTGAGTACCATCGAGGTTCCTTAGGTAGTAGGAGCCACGAGATGCAGGCTTGTATATGATGTATGAACCTTCCCAATTTTCTTCGAGCTTTCCACAGTTTGGTTCCATTGTGTCTGCTCGAGTTTTCTTCAAGACATATTCCCCGGTTTGAATGATCGTTCTCTGACTTTACTATCATAGCTCAGCTTGATTGCCTGCTGGTATCAAACCAACAGCTGCAAGGCTGTTTCTCTTTGTTCTTCCAGCAGCTCTTTATCCAAAGCCATTATGCTGTCGGTGTTTCCAGATTTGACAACACGAGTCTTGGTAGTCTTAAGATGTACCTCAGTGGGTATGACCGCCTCTATTCCATAAGCCAATGTGAATGGGAGAATCCAGTGGATCTTTTTGGGGTTGTTCGGTAAAACCATAAGACTCCTTGGAACTCTCCTGTCCATTTCCCATTTTCCCTCTCCAGCATTTTCTTGAGGTTGTCCATAATAACACGATTCGTCGACTCTGCCTGCCCATTGCTCTGAGCATAATACGGAGCAGAGAAGTTGTGGCGAATGCTCAGGTTCTTGCAGAATTCTTTGATCACTCCAGAGTCGAACTACTTGCCATTGTCTGACACTAACTCGTGTGGGATTCCGAATCTGCAGACGATGTTCTCCCATATGAACCTTTTTACATCATGTCTGGTAACATGTTCTAGTGCCACTGCCTCGACCCATTTGGTAAAATAATCAGTAGCAGCCAATACGTATTTCACTCCTCTAGGAGCTTGGGAGAGTGGTCTGACGACGTCAAGTCCCTATTTAGAGAATGGCCAGGGACTTAAAACTGGATGCAATTCATTGGCGGGCCTTTTAGGAATTGGAGCGTGCTCTTGGCACACACTTCTGCGCGTACTCTTTAGCATCTTTCTGCATGTATGGCCAGAAGTACCCCTAGGTAAGTATCTTGTGTGCGAGACCGCGCCCTCTAGAATGGTTGCCACATATTCCTTCATGAGCCTCGGCCAACATCTGTTGTCCTTCCTCGGCGAATATGCATCGCAAAAATGGCTCCAAAGCTACAGGTTTGCGGTATAACTGTCCCTCGGTCATTGAATATCTCCATGCATTCTTTTTCACTTTTGAAGCGAGATGCCCATCTTATGGGAGTTTACTGGTTGCCAAATACCAAATATAAGGTTGATGCCAATATGAAGTTGTTTGTGGGTGAAAACCGTTTCTGCTTATTTCGGTAATTTCGTGTGAGTGCGTATGAGAAACGAATCTAAACCCAAAATAATGTACTGCACGGGAGTACTTTTGATTCGAGAGATCAATCTGTACAATCCTGGCCTAAACCAAGAAATGTTCGTTCCAGGCTTGCTTCGGTCACAAAGTGAAGGAGAAGGGTTGGTCTTAGGGAGGGAAGCGAAGAAAGTATTGAGGCCAGAATAGTTGATTCTGGAATTGTGGGTGTTTTGCGACTTGTATCCGAAAGTTGAACTGGCAAGCTGAATGGAAAGCTACCAGGTTATTTCTGGATGTGTATTGTTCTCCTGACCAAAAACTTGTCTTTTGGTGGAAGTAGGTGAAACCTATTTATACAAGTCGTAATAAAACGTACCCTGGCCTCGTAAGAAGTGGAAGCGTTTGAGTGGTGGAAAAGTGGTAACGGGTAACGCCTGGAATTGATGTTTCCATAATGAAGATAAGTTTCACCACTTATTCCTTTCCATTACTAACCGCCTCACCTTTATGACACTTTCTTGTAACGGGCGTATTGCACGCCGCACGCTGTAAACCGCCAGACCAATACCCTGATGAGCATCCCCCAGTTTGTGACATGTTTTGATGTCTCGAGTGTTTTCATTGGAAAACGTGTAGCATGTTGTTATGTATGGAAAGTTAAAATAGAGAGGCTTGATGGTTCAGTGACGACCTTCGACGGCCGTGATTTTGCATCTCGAGAGGAAGGGTGGTCGTTGATTATGGTGTAGGATCAGAATATCGCAAAACCAACGCCCTTGCGAAATCCATAAACGGCACATTGGGAGAATGTCGCAGAGGAGTAATATAAATGACGCAACGGATGACGACAGCCAGAACACGAGAAAGACGTGAAGACCTAGCGATATTTAGGAGTGTTGCGAGGTTTTACATTTGTACACTTGCGAGAATGTCGCAAGTCAGATCCGAAAATAAGGGATAACTTAGTTGTCATCCATTATGTAATGTCCTATATAAAGAGCCGAATGGGCTTATGAGAGGGAGAGATCTTTTTAGAGGGTGGAGAGAAATTTTAGAGGAGAGAGAAAGTCTAGAGTAGCAATAACAATCTTGATTTCACTACCTTCTTGTAAAATTTCTAACTCAATTAATAAAGAGATTGGTTATTGATCTTAAATATGTGTTAGATATTATGAATTCTTGTGAGGTGTGTATTGTAGGATTTCCTGCAATTACATATGGCGCTAGAAACAGGGAATGATTGAAGATTGATATTGTGATTTGAAAAAATTTGGAGTAATAGGGAAGGAATTTCATATAATTTTCAACAATTCATTAAGATTGAAAAATGGCTAGAAGAAGACATGCATCAAAATAACCAACAACTGTTAGAAGGAGTATGAGACTTGCTGGAGAAAGGAGAGACGAGATGGGAGAATCTTCAAGAATGAATACAAGGAACAACAGAGAAAATCAAGTTCAACCGCTAATTCAACGTATTCCACCAATACAAAATAGAACTGTAGATTATGATAGAGTGAGTGTACATACTTGGCGATCAGATTCCGTAGATGAAATGGGAGAAGAGCAACACTTAGGGGACAATGGACAAGCGTAAAGAGATCAAGAAGTAATTGGAGGAATAATTCATGGAAATGAAGAGATTACAACATTAGAAGCATTGAGACAAACAATACATGATGAAAGGCGGTTAGAAGCAGAAGAACGTGCGAATTTGACAAGGCAAAATCATGAATTGAGGATGGAAAACATAAGATTGCAAAATAGGAGGTCAAGAAGCACTACAAGATCACGTTCAAGATCAGTTAGAGAAGAAATAAGACAAAATTTTCCTATAGAAAATGCTAACGAAGAAACTCGAGAGGAAATACAAAATCCCAGCGAAGAACGTCGCGAAGGAAGAGAAATATTGGAAGATCGTTATATTCAACCTGCTGAAATTCTTCAAAATGAGCAGAATGATAGAATTCAAGGAAATAGACATCGTCAGGGGCAAAATAATCAAGTTGGTGAAGAAAATCAGGAAGAAGGAAGGAGAATCTTACATGGAAGAGAGAGAAAGACACAAAAGTGGAAGATTCTCAAACACACTTAGGTCACGAGAGAGAAAGACTAAGAGCAGAAGTGGAAGAACAAGAGCTACAAGAGGCAATTCGATAGAATAACCATGATAATCGAGAAAGGAGGCGTGAGCGAAACCGCAATAATGCTAATATCAATGAAGAGTATGATAGAGTACAAAGGAGGACTGAAAGACAGCGAAGAGAAGAAAATGAGAGATATGACGGTGTGCGAATTAGTGAAAGAAGTGAAAGAGAAGATCGCAGAGAAAGACGAGAGGAAAATGATGAACAAGGAAGTCAAAATAGAGATGAACACAAGAGAAGATAGGCGGAGTTGAAAAGACCAATGGATTCAAATTCTGGTATAAATGAACAAATTTTGAGAGAGTTAGCGGAGATGAGGGGAATGATAAATAATAAAAGAGGAGGAGGTAAGAGACAATTAGATGAAGCTATAGAGGAAGCTGCGAAAACTCCATTCACACAAGAAGTACAATTAGGAGGAATACCCCCAAAATGCAATTTGCCTGCGTTAACCAGCATTTTTGATGGAACAACTTGTGCAGTCCAACACATCAAAGCTTATGTGAGATGTATGCTACAATGAAAGAACCATGATGTAATATTATGCAAGTATTTCGCATCAAGTTTAACAGGAGAGGCGTTAAAATGGTTTGAAGGTTTGCCAAAGAACACTATAACATCTTTCAACCACTTGCAAGCTATATTTTTAGGAGCATACATAAGCAACAATTCCTCGGGACCTGGCATTGAAGATGTATTTGGGCTGAAGCAAAGGGTTGGTGAAAGTTTGAAGCATCTAACTGTGAGATGGAAGACAATGTGTAGTGATATGGCTGGTCGTGTGGACGAAAGATATCTTATCCTATCATTCATCAATGTTATGTTCACAACAAATCTGTTATACATTCAGACTTTCATAATCAAAAATACAATCACAATGACTGAGTTGCGAGAACTACAGGAGGAGTATATTGCTCTTGAGGAAAAGCAAAATGAGATGGAATCATACCCCATTGCGAACACAAGTTCAAGAGCAGCGAATGCAAGCTTATTACCCAAGTTAATAAACACAGTGGTGAGCACCTCGCAAGGGAAACAAGAGAGGGTAATGGGAGATGGACAGCAAAAGCTAGTAGCTATGGGGAGCCGTGATCAAGAAGAATTTGAGAGAGAGAGAAACTTCTATAGCCGTGGTGGCAATAACAAAATCCAAAGACTTGATCAGCCACAAGAAACGTATGGAGGTCATCAACCGCAAGGAACTTATGGAGGTCAGAGGCAAAATTTTCATAGAGGACGGTGAAATCCAAAGATAATATGGGAAGAAATCAAAATGCCACCTTTGAATGCTAGTGTGGAGAAGATATGGGAAGCTATAATCCTAATGGAAAACATACCTGCACCATGGAACATGGGGAGTGAACCACCTCCAAGCTACAAGAGTAATGAATTTTGCTCTTATCATCATTTCCATGGACATACAACAAATGACTGCAGAAATATAAAGAGAATCATTCTCAGGATGATAGATCAGGGAAAATTAAATCACTTTCTGGTAGGACGAACGCAAACTCAAGCATTACCACCTCCTCCAGATATTCACAAGCCAAATACGGCAAAAGAAAGAGAAACATTTGTGATTGAAGTTGGCGCAAAGGCAAAGAATCTGTTTTGTAATTCCATCGTACACTCATACAAGACGATTGAATATTTTCACGATAATACTCTCAGTAGGGTTTTCGCAAGAGATGCCGATGATAGAGAAACAATGAATATTGCGAAGACATCGCCACTGGAAGAATGGCAAAAGCACACTATCTCTTTTACCGCAGAAGAAGTACCTGAGGGTAGAGAAATGCATGACAACCCATTGGTGGTAAAATTGGAGATCAACCCAAAACCTAGCGAGGATGAAGATGATGAAGCTGAGAATTCTTGGGCAATCAACAGAATTTTGATTGATACGGGGAGTTCCGTGAACATTCTTTTTTTATCATACTTATAAAACTATGGGAGGGAAAGATGAAGATCTAATACCTTCAACGTACAAAATATATGGTTTTAATGGTACTGCAAATAAGCCAAAAGGAGAAGTTCATATGCGAATTCCACTGAAAGGATTATCTTCTGAAATTTTATTCTGTGTAGTTGATGTGGAATCACCATACAACGCACTAATCGGACGACCATGGTTACATGAGATCTTAGGTGTGGCATCGACTTTCCACCAATGTATCAAGTTTCCTCATCCCACTGGTGTCGGCATCATAAAGGGAGATTGGGTTGAAGGAAAGAAATGTTATGAAGTTGGTATAAAATCCTGTGAAGAAAGAGCTGCGAAGAAGAAGAATTGGAAACATAACATCAAAGAAAAACAAAGAGGTGAAAGATTAATGGTAGATGTAATAGAGAAAAGAGAGGAAGAAATGATGTGAAACCAAAGAATGATGAAGATAGGAAGTGGCGAAGGTTTGGCAACAGACAAGAAAATGACAGGAAAATTCAAAAATGCAGAGGCAGAAAGTAGTAGAAGTAAGAAACTTAAAGAATAAGTGTAGTTGTTGATTGTCAGAGAAAAAATGGGGAAGAAGAGAAATGTAAGTTGGGTTTAAAAAAAAAAAAAAATTCTTATGAATAGCAGAGATAAGGTTGCGAAAGGAAGTTGATACGCAGAAGAAGAGAATATGTTATGAAATATAAATATATGATTGCGAAATTACAAAAGAATTTATATGTCGAAGAATCAACAAATTAATCAGACAGAGGCGAACCAACTATGGCGTACACCCTAGTTCGCGAAATCAAAATTTTGTAAGAGGCAAATGTAAGACCTAAAGTGCGTCATAGAAGGGGTTACCTATTACATGGCTCAGGGAAAAGGTTACACCGCCCCTGGAACTTGAGTCATGGAGAATTGGGTTTAATAAAGCCCATCCAGGGGAGATACCTTGGATTTTCAATCTAAGCTTAAGACTTAGATTGGACGACCGAGGGTCTCTTCTAAGGAGTCATCATATGACCAAGGCGCCGAGGTACACGGTTGAGCCAAGAGTGCCTGGGGCATTTGAAGTGTCTCGGCCATTCTTGGCAAGTCTCGGGATATGCTGCACTCGGCCCGAAGAAAATTCCATTTAGGGTGCAGTCTCGTAACCATAAGCCCTATAGGCAAAAGGGATAAGAGGCTGCGAAAACAACTGGTTGTTGTTAAGACCGGATTGTGGGAGCTAGCCTTGTATGGCAGAAGTACGCCTCCTTGAAGGGGCAACCAGGGAGATGATAAGGGCGGCACCCTCCATTAGGGAGCTGATAAGTGTCTTAAGACTCAAATGTCATGAGGCTTTATTTTCGCAAGAAAATTTAGACTTGTCATATTTGTGCGACAATCCTGAAGAGGCAATAATACAAAAAATAAAGATAAGACGAGATCAATGGGTCAGTACATGAAAGTGTAAGGACGTCCTGCGATTTCGTCGCAAGACGGCAATGTCATGGGGCTTTATTTTCACAAGGATTTTTAGGCCTGTCATATTGTCGCAACAAAATTATCCTGCAGAGGCAACAATACTAAAAAAATGATAAGGCAAGATCAATGGGTCATTACATGAAAGTGTAAAGACGTCCTACGATTTTGTCGCAATGACAAGAGGTGGCACAGTAAGACCTTTAACTAGGAAGGAAAAATAAGACCACACAAGAGAAAAAGAAAAAGTGAGATCTTGGAAACAACCAAGAAACACTTGCTTGCGACAATTCAGCAGAAACAGTTGCGAGATTGAGGCATGTTACCATTTAAAAGTTATTTGCTTAATCTTTCATTTGAAAACAAATAACAGAGGCAAGTATGGGAATGAATAGATTAAGAACATGTTATTTATTTTCATATGATAGATTTACGCACTCATAGTATGAAACAGGTTGATAATGTATTGATTAACTGTATTGCAAAAAAGAATTGCTCTTTTAACATGTGCAGAAAGGAACAACAAAAGTAGAGCTTGTATTTGAAGATCCAAGAAACTCGCAGCAAAAGATTACAAAAGTAGAAGGTGTTTATGGGTAAAAATCGTTTCCGCCGATTTTGGTAAATTCGGTAAGTGAGTGAGAAACTGGTTTAAACCCTAAACAAATGTGCTGCACGTGAGCACTTTCTAGATTCGAGAGATCAATCTGTACAAGTCCGGCCTAAACCAAGAAATGGTCATTCCCGGACTTGCTTCGGTCACAAAGTGGAGGAGAAGGGTTGATTTAGGGAGGGAAGCAAAGAAAGGTGTTGAGACCAGAATAATTCTGGGAGAGAAGTGTCTCGACTTGTATCAGAAAGTGAAAGCTTAGGAAGCTTGCAAGAGATGAAAGCTTTTTTGGAGAGATTGCAAAGTTGCCTTTTCTGAGAGTGTTGTGTTTTTCTCCTGACCGAGACTTGTTGTCTGGTTGAAATAGGTAAGACCTATTTATACAAGTCGAGATTGAAACGTACCCTGGCCTCATGAAGGAAGAGAGTAAATGGTGAAATAATGGGAGGAGGTGGTAACCGCATGGTGTTTATGGGTGAAAACGTTTTCACCATTATTTCCTCATTTATTTGACCGCTTTATTCCTATTCACGCTTTCTTAATGTGAGCGTAGTGTACGCTGCATACTGTGACCGCCAAACCAAGACCCTGGAAAGCATCCCCCAGTTTGTGTTGATGTCTCGAGTGTTGGTTGCACCTTGAGTGCAAGTGGCGATGCTAGTGGCGCGTGTGGCATGTGCGGAATGTCTTTGTTGCGGGTTGCACCTTGAGTGCAAGTGGCAATGCCAGAGCTGCTGGTGGCGCGTGTGGCATGTGCCAATGGCATGTGCGGAATGCCTTGGTGGTAGGTTGCACGTTGAGTGTAAGTGGCAATGCCAGAGCTGCTAGTGGCGTGTGTGGCATGTGCCAATGGCATGTGCGGAATGCCTTGGTGGTAGGTTGCACGGTTTGCAAGTTAGGCTACCAGCGTGGGTTTTGGCATGTGCCAATGGCACGTACGGCCAAGTTGGCCTAGGTTGCACGGCTTGCAAGTTAGGCTACCAGCGTGTGTGTTTGGCATGTGTCAATGGCACGCATGGCCATTAGGGCCACGACTAGGTAATGAAAGCTACCAGCGAGCGTGTTGGCATGTTCCAATGGCATGCTCGGCCATTAGGGCCACGGCCTGGTAAGAAAAGCTACCAGCAATGCGTGTTGGCATGTGCCAATGGCATGCTCGGCCATTAGGGCCACGGCTTGGTAAGAAAAGCTACCAGCGAGCGTGTTGGCATGTGCCAATGGCACGCTCGGCCATTAGGGCCACGACTAGGTAATGAAAGCTACCAGCGAGCGTGTTGGCATGTGCCAATGGCATGCTCGGCCATTAGGGCCACGGACTGGTAAGAAAAGCAACCAGCGATGCGTGTTGGCATGTGCCAATGGCATGCTCGGCCATTAGGGCCACGGCTTGGTAAGAAAAGCTACCAGCGAGCGTGTTGGCATGTGCCAATGGCACGCTCGGCCATTAGGGCCACGTCCTGGTAAGAAAATCTACTAGCGATGCGTGTTGGCATGTGCCAATGGCATGCGTGGCAAATTTGGCCTAGTTTGCACGATTTGCAAGCCTAGGCGAGGGCGCTACTTTGGCATGGTGCGGCTAGGGCCAAGGTAAGGGTGTTTGGCATGGCGTGGTGTGACCAGCGTAGCTAGGGCCAAGGCAGAGTGCGTTTGGCATGGCGCGGCTAGCTTGGGCTAGGTGTGGCTGGCATGATTTTCCATTGGCACAGAGGTGCGGCTAGCATGGTTGGCATGCTTTAGCGCGTTTGGTGTGACTAGCATAGCTAGGGCCAAGGCAGAGTGCGTTTGGCATGGCGCGGCTAGCTTGGGCTAGGTGTGGCTGGCATGATTTTCCATTGGCACGGAGGTGCGGCTAGCATGGTTGGCATGCTTTGGCGCGTTTGGTGTGACTAGCATAGCTAGGGCCAAGGCAGAGTGCGTTTGGCATGGCGCGGCTAGCTTGGGCTAGGTGTGGCTGGCATGATTTGCCATTGGCACGGAGGTGCGGCTAGCATGGTTGGCATGCTTTGGCGTGTTTGGTGTGACTAGCATAGCTAGGGCCAAGGCAGAGTGCGTTTGGTATGGCGCGGCTAGCTTGGACTAGGTATGGCTGGCATGATTTGTCATTGGCACGGAGGGGAATAGGGTTTTGTTCGTTGTAACCATAATTTGAAAAAATACCCCCTATTAATTACTGACTACATGCATTGAATGTTCTAATAAATGTGTCACCGGTGACATTAGGTTATTCAGGGTTTTACAATTTTACCCTTTGTCTAAAAACCAAAATCAACATTAAGTCCCCTGCTTAGCTCGGAACAGGGGCTTTGTTGCGAGGTAAGCATAAGATGGTGACAGACTATCAGCAGTAAATCGTAAAGAGAATTGAGGAGGCTTGTCGACCTTTTTATAGATAGGATTTGGAATCCTTGCCTCGCGCGATTTTGCACAAATCGGAGGTCAAAAATTGGGAAGTCAAAGATCATTGAGAGACAGAAGTCAAGGCGGCATTGAGAAGTTGACGCGAGTTGGGAAACTGAGCGTGCTAGTTGGCGGGACCGGCGCAAGGTGGGGAAGCTGATCGTGCTAGCTGGCGGGACCGGCGCAAGGTGGGGAAGTTGATCGTGCTAGCTGGCGGGACCGGCGCAAGGTGGGGAAGCTAAGCATGCTAGCTGGCGTGACTTGGGCGGTCATTGGGAAGTTGACGTGAGTTGGGAAACTGAGCGTGCTAGCTGGTGGGACCGGTGCAAGGTGGGGAAGCTGATCGTGCTAGCTGGCGTGACTTGGGCGGTTATTGGGAAGTTGGCGCAATTGGTGGGGCCGGTATAAACAAGGAGGGAGCAGGCGTTTCGACAGATAACAAAGTTTCCTTATTTTGCCTTCCTTCACACGCGGCTTCCATCGGGGCATCACCCGTGCTAAAATCTGGAAGCGTTATGTCCTTCATTGCTTCCTTTTTTTTTTAAGGTTCCGTATTCACACCCAGCGCAATTGCATCATCTCCCTCGTTTGAGAAAGGGTTCTTCTTGTTGAGTTTCTCTCTTTATCATGTCGCACAGAGACAAATCATCTTCTAACCAACCAGATTCTCCAGGTGAAGGCGCGAGGTCTGACTCTTGCAGGAGCATTCCAACAAGGGTTATTCGGGTTAAGGAAATCATACCGGTATGTTTTCTTCTTCTTTGGAGGACTGACGTACGCTTTACCGCTTGTTTGATGAATGGCAAATTTCCCTTTTGTGCAGAGATATCCCGTTGGAGCATGCGTTACTGTTATCGACGAGGATGACCTAGTCGTTCCCCTCCCTTCAAATCCAACCTTGTTGACTGCTGCAGACTTAGAGACCGCTGATTTAGGGCTCTCTTGTCATGAATACCCTTATGCAGGTTTGTCGTTTGGGACTCGTATGAGGTGTCTCTCCTCCAATTATCGGAATGTTGGCGGTTTCTGGAGCGGAAAGAATTCGTGGTCCTTTATACGAGGATATGGAAGACATACGGCCATATCGCTACCAGGAGCGTAGTGAAGTGCTGTTCGTCCGCCTTGGTTTCCGTAGTGAACTGTCTTTTGCTAATGATTGCTGAGATGGAGAATATGTCCATCCGTGCTGCTGCAGAGTCAGCCATTCAAAGGTGGGAGAACATGGTGTCCACCTGTGAATCCTTGGAGTTTAATATCAGCTGGTTGCGGCATCGTCTCAATATTGTGAAAGTCGACAGAGCTGGTATTCTTGCTGGTGTGATTCCTGCCACAAAAGCCATGCTGGAAGAGGAGAAATCTTTGACCTTGGAGTCTCAGAGGATTGATGAGTTAACTCGAGACTTGAAGAGTAGGACTGAAAGATATCATGGTCAATTGAAGATGATATTTTGTAGGGATTATAATTTACTAGATGGGCTTTTCTGACTTGTATCACGAGGTTTGAAGGCTCCTCTTTTTTTTTTTTTGAAGAAATAAAGAAATTCCATTAATCTGTTGGATTGTATTGAAATTTGATAATTGGTAAGAAAGAAAAGTAAAAGCAGAGAGGGTGTCTGGACGTTCATATTTTTGATGTAGCATGTTGCAGGGAAGTGATTAGGCGTAGTATGCCTTAAGCCACTTTCCGTTGATGACTGCCTCTAGCTTTCCCCCATCTTCTTTGATAATCTTGTAGTAACCACTGTCATACTCTTTAGTGATTATGTACGGCCCTTCCCATTTGGGAGAAAACTTCGGTGCCGATGCATCTTCTTTGGATGTGTTTGGCGGTTTTTAGCACCAGATCTCCTTCCTTAAAAACCCCGGATTTTACATGGTCATTGTACACCCCGAAATCCTGTTTCTGTATGCTTGTGCATGTTCCTCCGCCCGGGATCTTCTGGAGTCTATAGTATCTAGTTCCGCGATTCTGGCATTGAGTGTTTCGGCTTGATTCCACTGAGGTCCACTTGCTGCGGCGATTCTGGCAGACGGGATATTGATTTCCGCTTGGAGGATCGCGTCTGTACCGTAGACAAGGGAGTAGGGAGACATGCCGGTGGAGCTTCTAGGAGATGCTCTGTACGCCCAGAGAGCCATTGGCAATTGCTCGTGCCAGGTCATGGGATTGTCGTGTACTGTTCGGCTGAGGATTCGGATCAGAGTCTTGTTGGTACTTTCGGCTTGCCCATTTTCCTGGGGATATTAGATGGTAGAGAGGACTTGTTTAATGCCGTACCTCTCAAGTAGTTCCTGTACTTGCTTGTTAGCAACGTGCCGTTGTCGGTGATGATGTGTTTAGGTACGCCAAAACGGCAGATGATGTGTTCCTTGAAGAACGCCGCGATCGTGGCTCCAGTGGTTCCTTTCAGCGGGACATCTTCAACCCACTTGGTAAAGTACTCGGTCGCGGTTATTGTGTATTCATGCTGTTTTGAGGATGGCGGGTTGATCTTCCCAATGATGTCGAATCCCCAGCTATAAAAGGGCCACGGGCTACTTATCGAGTGCAGGGGTATTGGAGGCGCGTGGATGAGGTTTCCGTGAATCTGGCATTCTCGGCATTTCTGAACGAAAGTAGCCGCGTCGTCTTCTATGGTCGGCCAGTAGTACCTCTCGTGTATCTGCAGGAACAATTTTTGTTTCCCTTGGTGTTCGCCTTCGTGCATTTCACTTAACATAACTGGGATTTCTGTATCGCCCAAACACCGCAGTAGACTTCCTCCGAAACTCTTGCGATATAAAACCCCATCATGGAACACGAATATTTTGGACTTTTGTTTTAGATTGGACGCATCCTCTTTGTCAGTAGGGAGAATGCATTGCGAATGAAGCCGATGTACGGCTCCCGCCAGTCCCCGGTGTGACTGATGTTGAGGACTTCTGTCTGACATGGGGGTGCCTGGCAATTGGGACACGCCTTCTGGAGTAATCGAGATTGGGTTTCCATCTCCGGCCAATAGTATCAAAGTCGTTGTAAACGACGGTATAGGGTTACTACTGATGTTATTCCACAGACTTCGGCATGGACATGTTCAAGTTGTTGTTGTGCTTCCTCTTTTCCGAGACACCTTGACAGAGAGCTGTCTGGGTTTCGATGATACAAAACATCTTGAAGCATAAATAAATTCCGCAAATTCTTGAGGTCGACCTTCCCTTGGAAAAGTGAGTTGTTGAGTTCTTGAATGATAGGAGTTCTCCAGTCATCGTCTTCGGCTTTCTCAGGTTCTGAAAGCCATG
This sequence comes from Papaver armeniacum, assembly GCA_023531295.1. Lineage (NCBI taxonomy): Eukaryota > Viridiplantae > Streptophyta > Magnoliopsida > Ranunculales > Papaveraceae > Papaver > Papaver armeniacum. The sequence continues at coordinate 74,634 of JAJJWW010000762.1, read as the reverse complement.
TTGAAGCTATGGTTCGCCGTTTCTCGTCGGGGTTTCCTCGGATCCTTCGAATCGTAGCTTTGATGCTAGTGTAGCTAGGCAGTCAAGATGCTTGTTATCGCTACGGCCGACGTGTGTGATGGTTGCATCGGCGAAATAATTTAGTAGTTTTTGTGCTTCACCCCGTATGGTGCCAGCGTCAGTTCTTTCAATGCGTAAATCCCGTTTACGTGGTTGATGAGTAATTTGGAATCTCCTCTTATCTCCAAACGCGTGGCCCCGACTTGTTTAGCTAGTAATAGTCCTATGAGGAAGGCTTCGTATTCAGCTGAGTTATTGGTGCATGGAAAGTCTAGCTTGAAAGAGTGCGAGAAGACTTCTCCAGCAGGAGATACTAGTACCACATCCGCTTCTCCGGTATTAGTGCTGGGGGTGGAAGAGCCGTCGAAGAACAGCAGCCATGCCTCTGCTTTGACTAAGAAGATATCTGGAAGGTCTCCCGGGAGATCTTCTCGTAACCCCGCGGTGTTTTCTCCTGGGAATGCTGCTAACAGGTCTGCAACAGCCTGTCCTTTTATGTCCCTCGGGGAAGCGAACATTATGTCGAACTCTGACAGCTGCAGGAGCCATTTAGCCGGCCTCCCTATCATAAGGTGTTTCGAGAGGAGAAACTTTACAGTGTCTGATTTGGATATTAACACCACCTTGTTGGAGAGGAGGTAGTGCCTGAACTTCTGGATGGAATAAATTAATGCTAAACACGCCTTTTCCGCTTTGGGGTATCTGAGTTCAGCGTCTCTTAACGTTCGACTGAAGTAGTATATGGGATATTCAATTCCTTCGTCGTCTTCTTGAGCGAGGAGGGCTCCAATGGAAGTATCGCTAAAGGCTATGTAAAGACATAGTGGTCTCCCTTGCATAGGAGGCTTCATGACGGTCGGGGAGGACAGCGTTTGCTGGATCTTCTGATACGCTTCTTGTTGAGACGTAGTCCATGTGAAATTCGCTCCTTTTTTCAGCAGAGGGGTAAACGCAGTAATGATCTGTGCCAGCCCCGGTATGAAGCGACGAATGTAGTTTACCTTGCCCATGAAACTCTGGAGCTCTTTTACGGTTCGTGGTGGTGGCATCGTGAGGATAGCTTGCGTTTTAACTGGGTCAACTTTTATCCCTGCGGCCGTTACTTGGAATCCTAAGAACTTCCCCGAAGAGACACCAAAGGTGCATTTCAAAGGATTCATCTTCAACTTGTATTCGCGGCATCTTTCGAACACTTGTCGTAGCGTTTCCGGATGATCCACTCGAGTCTTCGATTTAACCACCACATCATCTACGTAATCTTCGACTTGCTTGTGCATCATATCGTGGAAGATGGTAGTCATGGCGCGTTGGTAAGTAGCGCCGCTGTTCTTCGAGACCGAAAGGCATTACGGTGTAATAGAAGTTTCCGACGAGGGGTTCGAAAGCGCCTTACTCGCGTCGTGCTCATAAATCTTTATCTGGTTGTAGCCGCTATATCCATCCATGAAAGAGAACATACCATGTCCACTGGTAGCGTCTACCAGCATGTCGATGTTAGGGAGCGGGAAATCGTCTTTAGGGCAGCACTTATTCAGATCTCTTTAATCGACACAACATCTGATCTGACCATTCTTCTTTTTAACGGGAACGATGTTGGCCAACCAGGTGGGATGGTGAATAGGTTTGACAAAACCAGCGACTAGTAATTTCTAGACCTCCGCCTTGATTTGTTCTTCTACATCGTGTCTGAATTATCTTGGAGGCTGCTTGACTGGTTTGGATCCGGGTATCACGTGCAGATGGTGGGTGACCAGTTTTTCATCCAAGCCAGGCATTTCTTCGTAAGTCCATGCGAACACGTCCTGGTATTCTTTGAGTAGGTCGACTAGCTTTGAGCGTTCTGCAGAATGTAGAGTCGAACTGATCAGAATGGGTCGCGGGAATTCCTCATTCCCTATATTGACAGTTTCGAGTTCGTCTGTGGTTAAGTCGGTCCCGTCTTGCAGCTTCTGAGGGGCGTCTGGAACTTCCTCCTGGTTATTGTGAAAAAATTCCTTCGGGCGGAGAGACCGAGTCATGGTCTCCCCTGCTAATTGCTAACAGCGGTGGTAAAGTGCGAGTTTTCCCTTTTTGCTTCGTCCTGTGGTAAGGGTGCACTCTCGCTTGGTGCGGGCACGGGTTACGCACGGTGGTGGGAGACTGGCGGGTCTTCCTTCTGAGGAGACGGTGGGAGGGTGGTCTCCTCTGCGGAGTATCTCCAGTTTGTCGCTATCTCTGAGCAGAAAACTGTAAATCTTGGTCGTCACGCCTTTTGAACCCTCCTTCGGCCCATGTGCTTCTACGCAGTAGACTAGTGCATAGGGGGACAATGACACGAGGATGTGGACAACTTCTCCGTTCAGTACTGTTTTCAGGCATTGGTGGTATGTTGAAGGAATGATTTTGAGATTGTGCAGCCACGGCCTTCCCAGTATCATGTGGTAGTCTGGTTCTTTTTCAATCACTTCAAACTTCACGCTTGATTGAATTGGCCCTACTGCCAGCTCCAAGTTGATGTAGCCGTATGTGCTAGTTTGGTTTCCTTCGAAATATGTCATCGTAGTGGGTTGTCGTACGATCTCGTTAGGTCGCACCCTGGAAGCTTTAAGTGTCTTGAGAGTGATGACATTGGAAGATGTGCCCGTGTCAGTGAGCGTTCTTCGAAACTCTATGTTCCTGACGAGAGCCGTAACATGCAAGGCCCGGTTGTGACCGTCTTCTACCATCATGTCGTCATCGGTGAAAACAATATTGTTGGTGGATCTTCCGGGGATCCTTGGAGTCCTCGTGGGTGCAGGAACTAGTGATGCGTTCAGTGCTATTCGGTTAATAGCAGAGAATGTTTTTATTCGCTGGTCCTTGGAGAGGTATAGCAATTCACATAAGTTTTCTACCAACATGGTCGCCTCCTGTTCCGTTGGCTTCCAGTCAGTGACCAAACCATTGATTTGAGAATGCTCATTCGGGATGTTAGTCCCCTGCTCTTGATCTCCTGGGGAACATGAACCACTTAGCTCCGATGTTAGGCTGATGAGGAAGTCGAGTATGCTGTTAATCGCATCCTTCATTAGATCCATGTTTTTGGCATGGATCTCCTGAGCTCGCATCAGGTCAACCAGTCTTGGGACCTCTTCATTGGTCATATTGCTTCCAGAAATTGACGAGTTATCATGACCTTGAGCGGGATCAATATTTGTGGAGATGTCTTGATAGCCGACCATGCTTGCGCGAAATTTGAGGACGGAAACTGGAATTTGATATTGTAACCGAAAGATCAATCCCCCCGCTGTGGTCGCCAATTGTTTATGGGTAAAAATCGTTTCCGCCGATTTTGGTAAATTCGGTAAGTGAGTGAGAAACTGGTTTAAACCCTAAACAAATGTGCTGCACGTGAGCACTTTCTAGATTCGAGAGATCAATCTGTACAAGTCCGGCCTAAACCAAGAAATGGCCGTTCCAGACGTGCTTCGGTCACAAAGTGGAGGAGAAGGGTTGATTTGGGGATGGAAGCAAAGAAAGGTGTTGAGACCAGAATAATTCTGGGAGAGTAATATCTCGACTTGTATCAGAAAGTGAAAGCTTCGGAAGCTTGCAAGAGATGAAAGCTTTTTTGGAGCGCTTGCAAAGTTGCCTTTTCTGAGAGTGTTGTGTTTTTCTCCTGACCGAGACTTGTTGTCTGGTGGAAATAGGTAAGACCTATTTATACAAGTCGAGATTGAAACGTACCCTGGCCTCATGAAGGAAGAGAGTAAAGGGTGAAATAATGGGAGGAGGTGGTAACCGCATGGTGTTTATGGGTGAAAACGTTTTCACCATTATTTCCTCATTTATTTGACCGCTTTATTCCTATTCACGCTTTCTTAATGTGAGCGTAGTGTACGCTGCATGCTGTGACCGCCAAACCAAGACCCTGGAAAGCATCCCCCAGTTTGTGTTGATGTCTGGAGTGTTGGTTGCACCTTGAGTGGAAGTGGCGCTGCTAGTGGCGCGTGTGTCATGTGCCAATGGAATGTGCGGAATGCCTTTGTTGCGGGTTGCACCTTGAGTGCAAGTGGCAATGCCAGAGCTGCTGGTGGCGTGTGTGGCATGTGCGGAATGCCTTGGTGGTAGGTTGCACGTTGAGTGTAAGTGGCAATGCCAGAGCCGCTAGTGGCGTGTGTGGCATGTGCGGAATGCCTTGGTGGTAGGTTGCACGGTTTGCAAGTTAGGCTACCAGCGTGGGTTTGGCATGTGCCAATGGCACGTACGGCCAAGTTGGCCTAGGTTGCACGGCTTGTAAGTTAGGATACCAGCGTGCGTGTTTGGCATGTGTCAATGGCACGCATGGCCATTAGGGGCCACGGCTAGGTAATGAAAGCTACCAGCGAGCGTGTTGGCATGTGCCAATGGCATGCTCGGCCATTAGGGCCACGGCCTGGTAAGAAAAGCTACTAGCGATGCGTGTTGGCATGTGCCAATGGCATGCTTGGCCATTAGGGCTACGACTTGGTAAGAAAAGCTACCAGCGAGCGTGTTGGCATGTGCCAATGGCACGCTCGGCCATTAGGGCCACGGCTAGGTAATGAAAGCTACCAGCGAGCGTGTTGGCATGTGACAATGGCATGCTCGGCCATTAGGGCCACGGCCTGGTACGAAAAGCTACCAGCGATGCGTGTTGGCATGTGCCAATGGCATGCTCAGCCATTAGGGCCACAACTTGGTAAGAGAAGCTACCAGCGAGCGTGTTGGCATGTGCCAATGGCACGCTCGGCCATTAGGGCCACGGCCTGGTAAGAAAAGCTACCAGCGATGCGTGTTGGCATGTGCCAATGGCATGCGTGGCCAATTTGGCCTAGGTTGCACGGTTTGCAAGCCTAGGCGCGGGCGCTACTTTGGCATGGCGCGGCTAGGGCCAAGGTAAGGGTGTTTGGCTTGGCGTGGTGTGACCAGCGTAGCTAGGGCCAAGGCAGAGTGCGTTAGGCATGGCGCGGCTAGCTTGGGATAGGTGTGGCGGGCATGATTTGCCATTGGCACAGAGGTGCGGCTATCATGGTTGGCATGCTTTGGCGCGTTTGGTGTGACAAGCATATCTAGGGCCAAGGCAGAGTGCGTTTGGCATGGCGCGGCTAGCTTGGGCTAGGTGTGGCTGGCATGATTTGTTATTGGCACGGAGGTGCGGCTAGCATGGTTGGCATGCTTTGGCGCGTTTGGTGTGACTAGCATAGCTAGGGCCAAGGCAGAGTGCGTTTGGCATGGCGCGGCTAGCTTGGGCTAGGTGTGGCTGGCATGATTTGCCATTGGCACGGAGGTGCGGCTAGCATGGTTGGCATGCTTTGGCGCGTTTGGTGTGACTAGCATAGCTAGGGCCAAGGCAGAGTGCGTTTGGCATGGCGCGGCTAGCTTGGGCTAGGTGTGGCTGGCATGATTTGCCATTGGCACGGAGGTGCGGCTAGCATGGTTGGCAAGCTTTGGCGCGTTTGGTGTGACTAGCATAGCTAGGGCCAAGGCAGAGTGTGTTTGGCATGGCGCGACTAGCTTGGACTAGGTGTGGCTAGCATGATTTGCCATTGGCACGGAGGGGAATTAGGGTTTTGTTCGTTGTAACCCTAATTTGAAAAAATACCCCATATTAATTACTGACTACATGCATTGAATGTTCTTATAAATGTGTCACCGGTGACATTAGGTTATTCGGGGTTTTACAATTTTACCCTTTGTCTAAAAACCACCATCAACAGAAGGTTAAAAGAATAAATGTACAGATATTACAAAAAGAGAAAGAAGAAAACGGAGCTATTTCTTGTTTGGTTCTTCTTCTTCATCAGATCCTTCTACTTCGTCATCTTCATCAGATCCTTCTACTTCGTCATCTTCATCAGATTCCTCTTCTTCGCTAGCATCGCTGTCAGAGATATCCAAATAAGGCATATTTTCAAGGATTTCGTCAAGGAGACAAGGGTATGAAGAATGAGGAATGCTCTTGTCATCGCAGACTGTCTTAATAGTCTGATTGCGAAAGAGAACAACATCATTTTTGAAATTCGCTACAGTAATTTGTAGATGCTTCTTTAACTTGGAATATTTATCATTTCGAAGAGAGAAGTCCTTTGCGAGTTGTTCTTTCTCATATTCAAGTTCTTCAATTCTTTTGCGAAGTCTCTCCTCAGCCTCTGCGAACATATGATAATGAATCAGCAACTTAATGACAGCTTCATAAAAAACAAACAATTAAATAAAGAAGAATGATCAACAACCTTCTCTATCAGAAATCATATCCCTAATCAAGGCCGTATGCTCAACTTGAAGGCTAACGTTAACACCTAAATTATTTCTGGCGTCATCTAGAATCTTCGCAGCCCAAGCGAATTCGTCGTCATTGTTTATGAGAAGAAGGGAACGAATTTGATTCTCTCTTTCGCTAAGAATAGCATTTTTGCGGATAGATTCATCCCGTTCAATTTGAACCTCAAGAAGAGTCTTTTGGAATTTCGCTAATGCTTGAGCACCTTGTCTAGCAATGCGATATTTGTCGTCTATGAGATCACTAATTTTCTTCCTTAAAATACTAATTTTCTCTTTAGAACTAAGATACAAACGTTTAAGTTGGTTGGCTAAGCTTAAACTAGATCTATGATCAAGTTCTAAGAGGCGAAATTTGGATTGAATTTTGTTTAAAGGAAGAGATTTAATCTTGTTATTTGAAAAACTATCCAAAGAATTGTTGAGATGAGCAAGAAGAGCATCATCATCCATAGGTTCAGGAAATGAATGAAGAAGAATAGCTTCCTCAGAAAGGTTATAAACGTCTGCGAAAATGATAAGTCAGATGAGGGAAGATAACAAGAGAACAAACAAAGGAAAAGGGAAAAGTTTCATACCATAAAGCTGTTGGTTGGAGCTCTGAAGGCTAGAAATCTTATTCTTCTGAGTAGCAGAATCAGCTTCTAATTGCTTGGTCTTCTCGCGAAGAGTGGCAGTTTCAGTTTCCAATTCTTCATTTCTCTTGCGAAGAGCAGTAGCTTCATCTCCCAATTCTTCATTTTTCTTGCGAAATTGAAGATTCTTCTTTTCGAGAATACTGCGCATCTTCTCAAGATCTGAGGCAGCAGCAAAGGAAGCTCTCCCGGACTATAAAGGAAAATAAGGAAATTAAAAAGATATAACTTAAAATCAAAACTATGAAGAAATAGAGGAATAAAGACATACCAAAACACCAAGTGAATTTAGAAAGCTGTGAGTCACCGATCTGGAGACCCCATGAAGAGATTCGTCAATCTCTAACAAAGGAGCATCGCAGATACTCGCGAGGGCTTGGCGCGTACTAGATAGGCGATCACCTCCCATCCCTTGCATGTAATCAGAGAAGATGCTGGACAGTTGTGCCATAGAAGAGTCAGTTGGAAAATTCTCCTTTGCGAGAGAAGTATCAACATCATCATTATCCTCATTATCAGAGCTTTCGCTAGATTGAGGACTTGAAGGAGAAGAGGAATGGATCTTTCGTTTCTTAGAAGGTGGGACAGTAGATTTCTCCTTGCGAAGAGGACCCTTACTCTTTGGCCTTCGCAATCTCGGAATTTTCTTCTTCTCCAGCGATCTCAGCACCAACCTTCATTTTTGAATTCCCGTCATTTTTTTTCTCTCTCCTAAAAATTGCTCTGGCGATTTTTGCTTGGTTTTTTTTAGGGTTTCCAGTTTTTAACGTTTTTCTCCATTGTTTTGATCATCGTTGGATGATCGGCAATGGGAGAAAAACTTGCACCAAGTTCTATTAACACTGCTCTTATGGCAGATTCAACTCAAACAAAGGTTTTAACCTACGCTGAAAAGGTGTTGGGTAAAAAACAACTTCCAACTACATCTGTGGATTTATCAAAGTTACCAAACCCTACGGTAAAGGAGAGGAAACCAGCTGTGGTTATACCAGATTCGTTCTATGATGAAGGATGTGAGTTATGGAAATTCAGTCTTATTGGTAGATTAGATCTGAAGGGTATTCAATTTCAAGATGTGAAAATTAATCTTGAGCAACAATGGCAGTTACAAGGCAATGTGCAGTTCGTTCCCATGAATAGGGGCTTCTTTATCATTAAGTTGCAATCTCAGGTAGACAAAGATAGGATTCTTAATGTGGAAGCATGGTTTTTTGAACAACAAAAGCTTAATCTTATGGAATGGTTTCCAGGGTTTGATGCAGACAAACATAAAACTTCCCATGCTACTGTATGGGTTAAGTTTCCAGGTTTGCCTGTGGAGTTCTGGATTGAAAAAACATTGCTGGCTTTAGGTAAAACCCTTGGTACTCCAATTGTGGTAGATAAACGTACCCTTGCTCATGAGTATGGTCATTTCGCTTCAGTCTTAATTGATATCAATTTTGCTGAACTAAACTCAGATGCAATTCACGTAACAGTAGGTGGTTTGGATTTCTGGCAGATTTTTGATATTCAAAAAAAGCCTAAATTTTGTTCTAAGTGTAAGATTATTGGTCACTCTGATTCAGAGTGCCGAAAAAAATCAAAGAAGAATATTAACAATGTTCAAATTCAGAATGAAATTCAAGGTTTGAAAGCACAGATTGGAACTGATGCTGGGAGCATTAAGGTTTCTAAGGAATGGCAGGTAGCTGGGCGTAAGAACAAAGGAAAGAACGCTCCTGACATTCCTTTTGTTCCTGAAATTGTAACTAAAGTGTGTTCTGATGTTGTGCATGAACAACATGGGTATGTAGACGCTACGTCCTATTCAACAGATGATGGGGAATTAGTTCTGTCAAGCGAACATGAACGTATTGTTTTGGAGCTAAAGAAAAAAATGGATCACAATGGTGGATTAATGGCATTAAGCGAACAAGAGCGTAAGGTTTTGGAACTAAAGAACAAAATGGACGAGGATTATGCAAGCTTGCTGAAGGTGCGTGAAAATTTGGCCTCTTTTACTTCTCAAAAACCAGCCAATTCTGGAGTTTTATCTCTTAATAAATTCAGTGTTTTACAAGAAGAAGTAACTTTATCTGATTCCAAGGATTCCCAATCTCACTTGGACTCTATACGGGAAGTTAAAAACATCAGGGATTCTGTTTGCTCGGAAGCACAGCCCAAGGAAACCAACAATGACTTGGGCTTGAATACGCAGCCCATGAATATTCGGTTAACTAGTGAGGAGAATGAGGTTCTTTGCACTATCACAAAATTTGATGTTCAGCAAAAATTTTTGTGGGATTTATCTTTTCGTAAGGAGTATATCAAAGAAATTCAAGATCAATCGAAAAGAATGAAGACTCCAAAGAAGAAAACTAAAGGTGGTGGAAACATTTAAACCCTTTTGTTACGAGGAGGGTTTGCTGTTTTTAGTTGGCACTTTTAGTTATGAGTTTCTAGACTTTCTTGGCTATTACTTTGGTTATTTTTTTATTACAGATTCAAATAGTTTATAAGTATTTGGGATCTTTTGATCTCTTTTCTTGTAAACACTTTGTAAATTTTTGATATTCATTAATACAATTTTGGACTTACCAAAAAAAAAAACAGCACCAACCTTCGCACACGAATGAAGATAAGAAACAGAGGCAACAATATTGTTAAAAATAATAAAGAAAAGTATTTCTTACTTCATTCGTGATCGAACGGAGTGCTGCTAGGGTACTCTCCTTAGCATTTCTTTTATAACTCCTCCTCAACTTGATAATCTGAAAGTTTCGCAAGGTTAGTAGATATAAAAAGGAGAGAAGATTTCAAATTGAGCGAAATTTAGGAAGCATACCTCTTTTGATTTCTCATGCCAATTAAATACCCAAGGCTGATAATTGGCGAGATTCGAAGGGAGCACATTTGAACCTGAAATATAGGGTTCATTCAAAAGTAGTGGAAAAACGCACCATTTGTCGTCTTTGGAATGGCGAGGAACATTGTTCTTGCCAGAATGCCAATCGATATCCTGCATAAGTATTTTGTCGCTGGGAACATTTTCTCTTCTCTTCAAACGTGCACCCCAGCGAGTTCTATCGTTCTTCATATTTATAATTTCATAGTTTTCAAAGAAACTCTCTACTGAATACTTTTCAGCGAATATCTCTAAGTCCGCAAATTTAGGATCTCTAACTTCATTGGGGTAAAGAGATCCCTTACTAGCACCACGGTTGGCGAACTCAAGCATTAAGCGGATACAATCTCCACTTAGTTGGTAGATGGCTCGCGAGAAGTTCGCATGAGCAAGAATTTCATAGAACAAAGGAAGATCTGGGTCATAGAGAGGAATGGGAAGACCAGCGAAAATCTGACCTAGCGAAATTATGATTTTTTGATCATCACAATGATGATCAGTAAACAGTTTGGCAGAGAGAATGGATTTAGATTCTTGATTGGGAATAGTGGATAATGTGAAACCTCTCTCTAGCAAACCTTTTTGAACTCCTTCCAAAAGAAGTTCATATCTACGACCAATTGGAGGCATCCTTTAGAGTATGGGAATGAAGAGAAGATGAGAGATCAAAAGAAGTAAAAAGAAGAAGATTTACAGTAGCAGGAGCGGAAGTTATGGAGATATGAAGAAGAGAAATTGCAGAGAAAACAAGAAAGAGAGTAAAAAAAAAGAAGAGAGGAGCAAGAAAAATATATATAGAGAGAAGGATTCTCGAAAAGGCAAACACATTTAATGCGAAGAGTAGACATGAACGGTTGAGAAAGGACGGTTGAAAAAGACGTGTCAAGAAATGAATGGAAGAAGGGATACGTGTAATAAATTTTGTGTAAAAGTACGGAGTCATGTCAAAACAGATAAGAATGAACAACCGCGGCATTTTGAAAAGATTAGTTCTCATGACATTCTCTCCTTCGCAGAGAAGACATGAGAAGAGGCAAGATGTAGGATCAGAATATCGCAACACCAACGCCCTTGCGAAATCCATAAACAACACATTGCGAGAATGTCGCAGAGGAGTAATATAAATGACGCAACGGATGACGACAGCCAGAACAAGAGAAAGACGTGAAGACCTAGCGAGATTTAGGAGTGTTGCGAGGTTTTACATTTGTACACTTGCGAGAATGTCGCAAGTCAGATCCGAAAATATGGGATAACTTAGTTGTCATCCATTATGTAATGTCCTATAAAAAGAGCCGAATGGGCTTATGAGAGAGAGAGATCTTTTTAGAGAGTGGAGAGAAATTTTAGAGGAGAGAGAAAGTCTAGAGTAGCAATAACAATCTTGATTTCACTACCTTCTTGTAAAATTTCTAACTCAATTAATAAAGAGATTGGTTATTGATCTTAAATATGTGTTAGATATTATGAATTCTTGTGAGGTGTGTATTGTAGGATTTCCTGCAATTATATATGGCTACCTTCCGTTGGTAGCCAGCAGCATGGTCGTGGTGTTTGCATGGCTTGCGCATGCCTTTGGCGCGTTTTTGGGAAGCTAGCGTGTTTTGGGAAGCTAGCGTGTCTTGAGAAGCTAGCGTGTTTTGGAAGCTAGCTTAGTATAGCGACCTCTTTTGAGGCCGTGGCAGGTTTGGAGCAACCTGATTGGTCGACGGGAAGTGGGTCCAGCATGTTAGGGCGTGGCCACACTTCCAACGTGCGGTGGCGGATTTGAAGCGACCTGATTGGTCGATGGAAAGACGGCCGTCATGCTAGGGCGCGGCAGCACTTTTAGTGCGCTGTGGCGGATTTGGTTCCTAGCTTGGTTAAGCACGGTTTCGACCAATGAGGTCTAGTATACTACGCGAGGTGCGAAACCTTAATTTTGCAAACTAGTCGGGTTTATGAGTTCTTTGTGAGTCATCACAATAATTGGCTGGATTTTGTATACTTCCACACAAAATCTTTATCTACAGAATGCAGTGTGCTTTCTGTCTGAGTATTTCGTGCAATGTCCTTAACTTTGGTACTTGGAGGTTCATGCTACTCCGCTGCGAGTGAACATAAATCCGTCATGCCATACCGATTTAAGGGTTCTGATGGGGAATATAGCACAGGAAAGTACTCAGTGAGTCTAGTATTGGCGAGGTGCCAGAATTTACAGAGTGTTATGGATAGAAGTATATTAAGCGGCTCAACAAATGTGTCGGTGTAGAGGTTAGTACTCGCAGCACCGTTTCCTTGCAGAGTGACGTCACATCTGATGCAAGGTTTTACGATTTTAACCCTAAGCTAAAAACCACCATCAACATTAAGTCCCCTGCTTAGCACGTAACAGTGGCATTATTGGGGGGTAAGCATGAGATGGTGACAGGCGAGAGTAAAATCGAGAGAGCAATACGTGAAGAGATCTCCAAGGAAATTCAACTAACCTTTAGTGGAAGGCATGAGAAATCTGTGATCCTTGTGCTGGCGGATTTTGCATAGATTCATCTTGGCCATGGGACGTTGGCACCGGTGCGGTATTTTTAGCTACTGGTTAAGGAATGGCTCGTGGTGCTGCCGGTTAGGGCATCTGCTAGGATGCGGTTGGAGTTGACTTGGGTTGCGGATGGTACTGCCAACCTGAAGTAGCGGATGGGCGGCTAATCGAAGTAGCAGATGGCGTGGCTAGCTTGGTAAGACCAATGGCGTAGCTAGCTTGGTCAGACCAATGGGACGCTGGCACGGTGCTAGCTCGACTTGGCTCGGATTGGACGCGGAGATGGCTTGGCGCTGCTTGGACGCGACTTGAATTGGCTTGGACGCGACTTGACTCGGCTTGGCTTGGGCGAAAGGCTTGGGCGCGACTAGGCTTGGCGCGGCTTGGGTGCGGAGCCGTTTGGCTTGGCTTGGGACCCGGGCTGCTGGCGTTGCTGGCTTGGTAAAGGTGGGGCTACAGAGCATTGGTGTAGTGTTGGCCTGGCCGTGGAAATTAGCATCATGGAACGCCAACACCGCGGGCCCGGCTGCCTTCTTTCGTGCGCGTCCAAAAAGAGAAACCTTTCTCTAGCCGAACTCCAAAAACACCATGCCTATAAAAAGCGTTGCCCATCTTCCTTACTTTCACATTGTTTGCTTTGTTTCCACATCTTGGTGTTAGCTGCAAAGGTTTGGATCAGCGGAGAGAGCAGCAGCAAAAGTAGGCGAGCGTATTTTAGGTATGTTTCTCGACGTTTCTTCTAGGAACGGTGATGATGACACTGAAACTTTGCCTACCAAGCGGTGATGATGGCGCTGATGGTTTCATTCTGTGGAACGCTGTAAATGGTACTTGGAAGGCTTGCTGGCTAGATCACGGAATGCTGGAGTGTTGGCGCTAACTTAAACATGGAGCGCTAGAGCCATGGAGAGTTGGCTTGACCACGGAGTGATGGAGCTATGGAGAGTTGGCTTGACTACGGAGTGCTGGAGCCGTGGAGAGTTGCAGGTTGAGCGACTGGTGTTCCTCGTGCTGGCGTGCTGCTGGTTTGGTCATGGAGAGGAGATATTGGCACAATACTTGTTCGGCTATGGAGCATGAGCGTGGTGCTCCCAGTCATCTATTCCCGTTCATGAAGCAGTAAGGAATCCTTATTCGGTTCAAACCCTAGAAACTGCGTTCGAATGAAAAGGGGTATCGACCCTCTTCTGTTTTTGTTGTTCGTCCAGCTCCGTGCTTTCATCTGCAGTATCTGGATCCTCTTCGTCATTTGAGCGGTGGTAGAGCGATCATTAATGGTAACAAAGCAATCTCCAATAGTTATAATCAGCAACAAGGCGAGCCAGGAGAACTCGAGGTGGGTGCTCTCGCATGTATCCACCCAAAAGTACCATCGATCTTCTCCAGAATGTGTAATAAGGTTCTGACTCCAGAAGAATGAGTATCTAACCTCTACAGTGGATTTCAAAATTTACCAAACTCCATTGCACTCTTGGGATGGATGGATGAATGAAATAATGTCAGGGCTAATCTTGGAGATTGTGGTTGCGCTGTTGGTTCATCCTTGACTTTAGGTTATTTGGTACCTAGACTTTCTGATTGTGATGATGATATGTTGTGGATGCTTGCATGGTCGAAATCTTCTGGAGCCATTAGGTGGAGTAGACGAGTTGAGAGACGTTCCGTTGCCGATGTGCTGCTATCAAGTCTTCTAGGACTTCGTTCCAAACGACATCCTTTGAATCATCTTCTGAATCTTAGACCATCGCATGGAGTGCGGTGAGCAGCCCCTAGTTATACTTCTGTTAGATCTGATGGCGTGGCCGGATATGTGAATGTATCTCTATGGCGTGCTTTTGGGGTCTTTGATGCACGTGTACGGCTTCATGTTGAGAAATTCTTGCGGCTTGTAAAACTTCGATAGTGATGATGTTGAAATCGGAAATAGCCTGGTTGAGAGCAGTGAAAGCATCCCATTCTGGTAGTCCCCATGTGTAATTATCCCGAACCTATTTCTTCGTGGAAGATGTGCTTCCGTTGCATTCACTGGTAAGGTGGTGACTGCGTTTAAGCTTCTAAACATGAATGAGGCTTTAGTCCCCAGGTGTAGCCTACTTTAACTGCATCGCCTTGAATCCACGTCTATGGGATTTGGTACAATATTATCATACTCTCCTGGATGTGATGCTGGGATGCTTGGAATATCACATGGACGAAACATTCTGGATAACGAAGAAGTAGAAGTGAGAGAGTCATGTCGTTAATCGTGGCTCCCTCTGTCTCTTCAAGAAAAATATTTCAGCCGCGTGTCTGGAGTTATCTCATGAATGCTTGATTGTTGTCGGGGATAGACCGTGATGAACAGTACCCAGTCGCACTTCTCTTTGATTACTGAAGTTGTTTTCTCTGAGTAGGCTTGGGATCCGCCGCGGCCTCGTAAAGTGTTGCAGGAATCTTCTAGACAAAGAGGTGATGATATTCTTACGCTACACCTTTGAAGGGTGGATGACCTTGTCGTGGCTATGACATTTGGTTGACCGTGTCTTCTGAGCTTTGACAGTGAAGGGATCCCGTGTAGAGCCTCAGTCCCCAAGTGTGGTTTACATGTTTATATGTAGTGATTGTTGCTACGGTAAAGCTCTGACTGGTATAAATAAAAGAGCAGCAACAGTTCTTGGCAGCAGACGTGATCATAAGAGATTTGGAAGGAAGGATTGTGGCGGATACGACACGATCTTTGGCAGGAAGAAGTGGCATTGAAGCGGCTTCGTATCTTGGAGAGGACGTTGAATCTTATGGAGCAAAATGCTGAAGCTTCGGCTTCGGATCCTAGAGCAGCTTATGGAGAGAATGCTGAAGCGGAGTGGCAGCTGGCTTTGGAAGCGGAGCGGCTTCCCGAGAGAATGTTGAAGCGGTTTCCAGAGCGAAACATTGAAGCGGAGCGGCTTCTCGAGAGAATGTCAAAGCAGTTTCCAGAGCGAAACCTTGAAGCGGTTTCCAAAGCGAAACGTTGAAGCGGTTTCCAGAGCGAAACTTTGAAGCGGAGCGACTTCTGGCTATGGAAGCGGAGCGGCTTCCCGAGAGAATGTTGAAGCGGAGCGGCTTCTAGCTCTGGAAGCGGAGCGGCTTCCCGAGAGAATGTTGAAGCGGTTTCCATAGCGAAACGTTGAAGCGGCTCCTGGAGAGAACTTCAGTGAGGGCGCCATTAACCCTTGACTTCGAAGAATGAATTGATACGATATGGTATATGGGAAGACGTCACAAATAGTGCTGGTCGGCAAGTAGTGTTTTCTCCTCATGGGAAAGAATACGCTTCTTCTGTTTGATTTTCCCTTGCAACTCTCAAAGCCTTGACGGTTACGATGTTGAAGTCGGAGGCCGCGTCAATCAGCGTGCTGTCAAACTCGACATCCTTCAAGTGAACAGTGGTTAGGAGTCCCCAGTTCCATCTATCAATCGTGCTTTCCAGGAGAAGTCGGGGTTTGAGAACGGCTTCCATGGCTGGAAACAACTGCTTTCCTGATGCAGTGCGGTTGAGGGATGCAAATATGTCTTGACGCTTCGCCTTGGAGAAATACAGAATCTCACATAAATGTTTCATCATAGACTACACGATTTTGTGGGCGAAGTCCCCAGAAATCATGCAGCTCCTAACGGGAAGAGGTTCTCTGTGAACTCAGGAGGGTTGCTGATTTTCTTTGCCCCGATTTTGGAGAAGTCGTTCCTGATCTTCACGTGTGATGAAATTGGATTGCTGATTCTTTTCTACTGGACGTTTAGAAGCAACGCGAGCCTCTTCATCTATAAAGGAGCATCCTGCTGAAGTGCTTGAGCCAGATGTTAAAAAGGGGTGGACGTGACTCTTGTGGTAGCCGCTTGTTAGTGTCTTGAGGAAAATAGGTATGTCCTTCTGAGTTGTAGCCATGTCTGTCTGAGCCCTACGAGAACCTTTTGTCTTTCCATCAAATCAAAAGTGGTAAGGGGAGGTTGGCTTCCTCTGGCTCCTCCAGTCTCTCGTCCCGGTGATGGAGTAGCAGCGGCTCTGGTGACGGCTGGAGGTGTCAGACTTGTAGAAACGTTGGGAGCGGCGACAGCGGCTCTGGCTCTGGTGATCGGCGGTGTAACACCTGAAGGAACGTTTTCCGCGCCGTTGGTATTGGCAGGTAGCGTATTAATGCTACTGGAAGGAGCGTTAGTACCGGGGATGATTTCAGCGCTAGTGTTCTCAGGATTTGTTGCTGATCCGGACCGTTTCCGAGGATGTAATCTCGAGCTGGGAGTTACACCGGGACACGTGCGTAAACTTTGAGTTCAACGCTCCCTAGTTCGTTGAGGGTTTTACCGAGATCCAAAAGGTGCAGGTTGAGGCGACCGAAGGCCCCTCCGCGGATGTGATCAATCAACAGGAATCGGAAATCGGAAGGTTGTCCAAAAAGTTGAAGCTGAAACAGGCGGCTCTCCAAAGCGCGAAGGAGGTCTTCTCTAAGAAGAGCAAGCCATTGCTGAATGATTTTCCTTGAACATCTTCTGTCTTCTAGACCTCTTTTGCTTAGGGATTTTTTTTTTTGAAAGGCAAACGAAACGCCTAGTTTATGGTTTGGTTTTCTGGTTTTTGGATTGATAGATGATTGTTACCTATGAGGGTTTTGGATTATTCTTTGGAATGAATTTTGGAATAATGTCGTTTCGATTATGACTGTTAGTAGTACAAATATTCCAGGAGAGTCATGGAACCGTGAATGTTGTATGACGGTAGAAAGTATGGGATGAGATTTTTGGGGATAACATGACTGTCGGTTTCCAATGTAAAAACCTGAAGTAGTAGATTGCGTACTATGTCTAACAAGACTTACTCGCTTTTAGGGTCTCCCAAAAAAATTGATCTTCCGGCATATGTCTGAGCTTCATGAGCGACGTCGTTGTATTCGTGAGAAGTCCCCAGTCTTTCCTCATCGTGTGATAACTGACAACTGAGCCATTAAACCCCGCGTGATCGTTTGCTTCTACCATCTTGATGTCTGGTTTAAAAAATAAAACTTGGAATTGGAATTGATATTGTAACCGAGAGATTAATCTCCCACTGTGGTCGCCAATTGTTTGTGGGTGAAAACCGTTTCTGCTGATTTCGGTAATTTCGTGTGAGTGCGGATAAGAAACGAATCTGAACCCAAAATAATGTACTGCACTGGAGTACTTGTGATTCGAGAGATCAATCTGTACAATCCTAGCCTAAACCAATAAATGGTCGTTCCAGGCTTGCTTCGGTCACAAAGTGAAGGAGAAGGGTTGGTCTTAGGGAGGGAAGCGAAGAAAGTGTTGAGGCCAAAATAGTTGATTCTGGAAGTGTGGGTGTTTTGCGACTTGTATCCGAAAGTTGAACTGGCAAGCTGAATGGAAAGCTACCAGGTGATTTATGGATGTGTATTGTTCTCCTTACCAAAAACTTGTCTTTTGGTGGAAGCAGGTGAAACCTATTCATACAAGTCGTAATAAAACGTACCCTGGACTCGTAAGAAGTGGAAGCGGTTGAGTGGTGGAAAAGTGGTAATGGGTAACGCCTGGAATTGATGTTTCCATAATGAAGATGCATTTCACCACTTATTCCTTGCCATTACTAACCGCCTCACCTTTATGACACTTCTTGTAATGGGTGTATTGCATGCCGCACGCTGTAAACCGCCAGACCAATACCCTGATGAGCATCCCCCAGTTTGTGACATGTTTTGATGTCTCGAGTGTTTTTATTGGAAAACGTGTAGCATGTTGTTATGTGTGGAAAGTTAAAATAGAGAGGCTTGCCGGTTCAGTGACGACCTTCGACGGCCGAGATTTTGCATCTCGGGAGGAAGGGTGGCCGTTGATTATGGCTACCTTCCGTTGGTAGCAAGAGGCGTGGCCGTGGTGTTGGCATGGCTTGCGCATTCCTTTGGCGCATTTTGGAAGTTGGCGCGTTTTCGGGAAGCTAGCGTGTTTTGGGAAGCTAGCTTAGTATAGCGACCTCTTTTGAGGCCGTGGCAGGTTTGGAGCAACCTGATTGGTCGACGGGAAGTGGGGCCAGCAAGATAGGGCGTGGCCACACTTCCAACGCGCGGTGGCGGATTTGAAGCGACCTGATTGGTCGATGGAAAGAGGGCCGACATGCTAGGGCGCGGCCGCACTTTTAGTGCGCTGTGGCGGATTTGGTTTCCTAGCTTGGTTAAGCACGGTTTCGACCAACGGGGTCTAGTATACTGCGCGAGGCGCGAAACCCTAATTTTGCAAACTAGTCGGGTTTATGAGTTCTTTGTGAGTCATCACAATAATTGGCTGGATTTTGTATAATGCCACACAAAATCTTTATCTACAGAATGTAGTGTGCTTTCTGTCTGAGTATTTCGTGCAATGGCCCAAACTTTGGTACTTGGAGGTTCATGCTACTCCACTGCGAGTGAACATAAATCCGTCATTCCATACCGATTTAAGGGTTCTGCTGGGGAACATAGAACAGGAAAGTACTCAGTGAGTCTAGTATTGGCGAGGTGCCAGAATTTACAGAGTGTTATGGATAGAAGTATATTGAGCGGCTCAACAAATGTGTCGGTGGAGAGGTTAGTACTCGCAGCATCGTTTCCTTGTAGAGTGACGTCACATATGATGCAAGGTTTTTCGATTTTACCCTAAGCTAAAAACCACCATCAACAGAAGCATTTTCGGCAGGACTGCCTGAATCGTCTATCACTGGACTGTCTACATCCATATTGCTGTCAAGGGTGCCGATATCTTCCAGTACTGTTGTAGTCACCCTCTCTCCCCCACTAGCGTGTTCGAGAGCCAGAACATAGTGGCTGTCGGAGATGCTAGGTAACTCTTGGAAATCCACTACAGCGAAACGAATGGTGTCGGTATCGACTGCGGAAGATAGGTATGCTAAAGCGTCTGCGTGCCTGTTTTCCAACCGTGGTCGTTGCCCAATTGAGAACTGGTCGAACTCGTTTACCAGTTCTCTCATGAATCCAAATATTGGGCCATTCTCTCGTCTTTGGCTTTGTAGGTGCCCAGAAACTGATTAACTACTAACATAGAATCAGTGATCAGCTTCATATTCTTCGTATCTAACTGTTTGACAGCTTTTAAACCGACAATTATTGTTTCATATTCAACATCATTGTTTGATGCGCGAAATCCCAATTTAGTCGCTTTCTCGATCCTTGAACCTTTGGGAGTAAGGATGACACATCCAACACCAGCTCCACCAATATTTGATGACCCATCAGTAAACACAGTCTACAGTGGTTCAGGTGTATCGACCTCCATAGTGGACTCGCCCCCAGTCTGATTAGTGGTTGACTCTATGGGTTTGTTCAACAATTCAAGTTTGGTTGTCATTCTTCTTCAACTTCATATGGTTAGGCTAGAATAACTACAAGTATTACGTTTCTCTATGTCGTCCACATGGAAATCTTCTAACAATGCAGCCAGAGTGTTAGATCATAGCTCGGTTGAACCCACCAAGCGTCGGTATGTCAAGTTTGGTTGTCATATTTTAGTGAATCAAAACTCAATTAAAGAGTCGCTTGATTATGTACTAGAGACAACTTCATATGGTTAGCTAGAAATGAGACATACAAGTATTACTCGAAGACTTGAAGAATGTGAAGAGTAACAAGCTACATTGACTGACATCATCCTTCCTCTTGAGGTTAGTAATATTTTGACTTGAGTTGTTTCATTCCCAACATATCTTTCAAGTCGTGTTATATTGAAAATATAATTGCAAAGTTGTGAATGATTATACTCTAGTAGACAAGTGTTAAGGAATTACAATACCGAGAAGCTATGAGGAAGTATAACGCTTATCTTTTGAACTTCGTATATAAGATATCAACATAATCGTATGAATGCTATTGATCGGCAATTAATATCACTCTCTCATAAGAAACCATGAAACGTCTTCAATCTTCGGTCTTCGGTCTTCAATTGTTGATGACAACTTCTAAACTTCACAAAAAACTTGGTTGTTTGGATTTTTCTTTTGAACTCTCTTTACCATGGGTAGCAAAAATAAACTATAATATTTTTTTTTTTTTTTTTTTTTTTTTTTTTTTTTTTAAATTACAAAAAGTGAAAATAAAAATGAAAATAAAAATAAAAATACAAATAATGAAACAACTAACTCCATGGACAAAGGACTTTATCACTCAATTTTTCCACAACTTGTATTGTCTTGATTTTATAAATTTTATTAATTCTCATCCTATTTTCTTTTCTTTGTTGCACATAAACCTTGGACTATATCAATTTTTCTTTCAATATTACTAGATTCTTGACATGATGTGTTTCTATGGGTCTTGCCGATTGAGAGAGAGAGAGATGCTAACTACAAATCGATATTTAGAAGGAGTTTTCATCTTTAGACGTCACCCTCATGATTGACGGAATTAGCACTATGGGTTTGTTCAACAATTCTTCTTCTTCAAATATTTGGTAAGGCATCCCGAAGTAACTTTTTCTGAGTTTCTATGTCGTCCACAGGGAAATCTTCTAACAATGCAGCCAGAGTGTTAGATCATAGCTCGGTTGAACCCACCAAGCGTCGGTATGTCAAGTTTGGTTGTCATATTTTAGTGAATCAAAACTCAATTAAAGAGTCGCTTGATTATGTACTAGAGACAACTTCATATGGTTAGGCTAGAAATGAGACATACAAGTATTACTCGAAGACTTGAAGAATGTGAAGAGTAACAAGCTACATTGACGACATCATCCTTCCTCTTGAGGTTAGTAATATTTTGACTTGAGTTGTTTCATTCCCAACATATCTTTCAAGTCGTGTTATATTGAAAATATAATTGCAAAGTTGTGAATGATTATACTCTAGTAGACAAGTGTTAAGGAATTACAATACGAAGTATAACGCTTATCTTTTGAACTTCGTATATAAGATATCAACATAATCGTATGAATGCTATTGTGATTATGTGTATGGGTATGGGTGAAGATTTCGTCCTAGGAAACAATGTTTACATTCGTTTATAAGAAGTACATTCATGAACTTGTTTTATGAATCGAAAGGGAAATCGCTAGATTTATTGGTATTGTTGTTCATTGCATATCTTTGGATTACCAATATGTGTGAGTTAGTAGAACCGATCATAACTTATTATGTATCTTGGTAAAACTAGTGACAATGTATGACTTATGTATTGGTATGACTTTTATAGTGTAACCGATCCTAAGTAATCACCTAAGATGGTGTGATCGATATTTGTAATTGGTGTGTCCGATCCTAGTAATTGGTGTAACCGATCCTAGTAATTGGTGTGACCGATCACAAAATAATGTGTAATCGATCCTTGTAATTGGTGTAACCGGTCCTGGTAATTGGTGTAACCGATCATGGTAACTGGTGTGACCGATCACAAGTAATACCATGAGAATATCGTACCTGGTCCTGGTAATTGACGTGACCAATTTGGTAACTGATGTAACCGGTCCCAGTAACCATATTAAGGTATAACCGATCCTTGTGCCTGGTAGAACATTAAACCCATGATTAGTGTTTTGATTTGATCAATCACATAGTTCTTGGAAATCAGATGAACCAGTTCTAAACTTGTTTGGAAGTGTGGTATAATCGGTTCCAAGATTGTAAATATGAAAGAGGATTTAAAAAGAAATAAGATGTCGACATACTTTGAACATGTTCAATAACTCTTATCTTTTATTGTTCAAAGATATTCCTTAATAACTAAAGGAGATCCCGGACCGAAATAAGTTGAGAATCTTTTAATTAAGGTTGTTAATTTTATATGCTTTTAATTACCAGCAATTAAAATGCATATCTTTGGAAAATAAAAATTGGTAATGTGCATTTACTAATTGGAGATTTTCTTGTAGGATTTCAGTTAATATTGGACAAAGCATTTCTAGGAATTATGAAAACCGAATTTGGAAATATATTGCATATCTTGAGAATATTTTCGGTTTTGGAAATTCCTTGGTGTCCAAACTTCCTTGGTCAAGAAATACCCAATTTTGCATTTCAAGCAAACTATCCTAAGAGCCATCAAAACTACCTTGTTGTGTTGTTACTGGTGGAGCCGTCTATTCGGAGAGGAAAGTACCCTAATTAGGCGAAATCTCTTACGACAGCTCGTTTAAAGACTTCTGGGATCAAAAAGCTCTACGAGTACCGTTGGTGGGAAACTAAATAATTGCATTTTATTTTAGTTTTCGATTGATTTGATTGACTAATGGTTGTTGAACTTTGATTGCACCTAGTTTGTTTATTCTTGAGAATCTTCTCTTCTGATATAAGATTCACTCAAACTAGATCGAAGTGTCGACGGGATCTTTAGAACTGTTTGTAGATCTAAAGACGTCTTTGATTGCATGATTGATCACAAGAGATTCAAGTTATGGTGCGCAGGTGTTTATTGAAGATTTAAGAAGATTTGGAGACGAAGAAGATTTCTGATTTGGGTTCATAATCTTTAGTGTGCACAAAAATTGATCGGTTAGGATCCAACTATAATCGGTTTATCTTTGATAGATTTGATTGATTAGTTGCGTAGATAGGCATCAATATTTAGTATCTTGGTAGATCCTATTATTGATTGCATAATCTAAACTCTGCTACTTTGGTAGTTGTTGGATATATTGATCTAAACTCGACAAAGGAGTTTATTGGATTAAACAGAATAGCCTTTGTCTAACTCATATCACTGAGATTGAATAGAGTTGTTACCAAACAGATTTGTTGTTCCTTTACTGTTTGGAATACGAAACAAATGAATTGTTCCAGTGCGCGCACGTATTGAATGTCGGAAGCGCAGGGATACTGAAGAAACTAGGTGACTATACGAAGTTTGTTTGATTTTGTATAGCGGCTTATTTATGAGAGTATTCAATTTTGGACTAGGTCCCGGGGTTTTTCTGCATTTGCGGTTTCCTCGCTAATAAAATCTGGCTGTGTCATTTACTTTTGTTTTCCGTAATTATAATTGTTGTTATTATAATTTAAAGTAAATTACACAAACGTTAACTCTGTATTACTTGATAGTGATCCTACAGAGTTTGGTTAAGTCCGAACCTATTATCAAGTAATCACACTTTGATTGTTGTATTGTCTCGTTCTTGTATACATAGACGATCACACAAAGTGTGAATACCGATTCGTTGCATTGTCTCTACTAAGTCCATAGACAATCACTTCCGGTAAGAGGACTTATAGGTGGAAAAGTTTAAGATTGTGGTATATTTGGGTACCCTCGTCTTTTCACAAAGCGTGTCCTTTTTCTGCAGTTCTGGTTTCGTATTTAATTTCATACGCCCCCAGAAAATTTGACCATATGGCCAGTCGGCTGGAATCATCAGCACGTTCCAGGATTCTCTTCAGCGGATATTCAGAGTAGACTACGATCTGTCTCCCCTGGAAATACGGCTTAAGGCGACGAGATACATGCAACAGTGCAAGTACTATTTTTTCGATTTTTTTGTACCGTGTTTCCGCACCTGTCAATGATTTACTGAGGAAGTAAACATGCTTTTCATGTGGATCATTAACAAATAATACTACACTTACAACACTCTCCGTTGCAGCCAGATAAACTCCGATATGTTGTCCAGTTTTTGGGCTCACCAATACTGAGGAGTAGATAAATATTGTTTGATTTCATCAAAAGCTCTTTCGCACTCTTCCGTCCAACCAAAGTTCACTGCTTTCTTCAAAACGTCAAAGAAGGGTTTGAACCGATCCGACGAGCGTGAAATGAAGCAACTTAAAGCTGCTAATCTCCCGGCTAGCTTCTGGACCTCCTTTTTCGTCTTTGGGGATGGCATATCTCTGATGGCTCTGATTTGCTCCGGATTTGCCTCGATTCCTCTGTGGGTCATCAAGTATCCAAGGAACTTGCCTGATGATAACCCAAACGAACATTTTGACGGATTGAGCTTCATCTGATATCGCCTCAAGATATCGAACGTCTTCTATAGATCGAGCAGATGGGACTCCTTTTGCTCAGATTTCACTACCATATCATCGATATATACCACCATCGTCTTGCCAATCAGATCTTTGAACATATCGTCCACCAAATGTTGGTAGGTCGCTCCTGCGTTCTTTAGCCCGAACGGCATTACAGTGTAGCAGTATACTCCTCTGTCAGTCACAAAGGCAGTATGCTCTTGATCTTCTTCGAACAAAGGTATTTGGTTATACCCCGAAAAACCGTCCATGAATGATAGTATCACGTACCCCGAAGTTGCATCCACCAAATCTCTTATCCGCGGAAGTGGGTACGGATCACTCGGACACGCTTTATTCAAATTAGTAAAATCGATACAGACACGAATTTTACCATTCTTCTTTGGAACGGGCACGACATTGGACATCCAACAAGGATATTATACTGGTCGAATAAAGCCTGCCTCTAACAGCTTCTCGACTTCTGCATCAACTCCATCTTTTTTGGTTTGCGCCATATTCCTGACTTTCTGATGAACTGGATAGAACTTCTCATCGATGTTTAGCCTGTGACAGGCAACATTCGGATCTATTCCTGGCATTTCAGCGAAACTCCATGCGAAAACGTCAATGTTTGCACTCAATAATGTAATCAAACCCCCATGTTCGTGCGAGGGTAAATCTGTCCATGCGAACGTAGTTTTGTGCTTCTTATCCCCAATCTGGACTTCTATCAGTTTCTCGACAGTTGGGGATTCAACTGCATCCTTTCCCATATATGATTCTGGAGGGATATGATTCTGTAATTGCTACTTTTGTTCGACTCGCAGGATATGGTTCTCGCTGACTTCTGATTTCCGGTATTCGTCCATAGCATTCTCGTGGCACTTGTGGGCGGCCATCTGGTCGCTTCTAACCTTCACGACCCCTTCAGGGGTAATAAACTTTAGGCATTGATGATACGAGGATGTGACTGCACCGATCGCATGCATCCAGTCTCGTCCTACGATCGCATTATAGGGAGTTCGACAATCCAGCAACAAGAAATTGCCCAGAACGGACTTATAACCTACGGTTATAGGCATCTTTACTTTCCCAATTGCCTTTGTAACTTCGCCACTGAAGCCGATAGTTGGATTTTCATCCTCTTAGATCAAATCGTGTGAGAGATTCATAGAGGAATAAGCTCCTGAAAATAGCAAGCTCACAGAGCTTCCCGTATCCACTAGAATACGGTGTACACGGAATATCCCAATCCAAGTTGTTATAACGATAGTATCATTGTGGGGAGCGTATACACCTCGCATGTCTGCTTCAGAAAACTCGATCTTTATGCATCCAAGCTCCAGAATTTCTGCTCCGTTTCCACTGACAAAATCGATGTGATTTGTCACGTATCATTCCTTTAATTGCCTGAGGTTTCTCCTGGTCTCATCTTCCGATGCTCGTCTGGTCATTGAATGGATCCTGGCATGACTGACATTAATCACATGTGTTGTGCCAAATTATCCCGAACCTTTTCCTAAATCCCTTTTCACGTATTCTTATAGCTTTCCACCGTTTATGATTCGCTATACTTCGATCTGTAAGGAGCGACATTTCTCAGTATTGTGACCAATGTCTTTATGATAATTGCAGTATTTGCTTTTGTCAAGTTTATCACGTGTCTCTGCTAGCAAAGGCCGAAGGGGGCTCAAATCCTTGCTTATTTTCTCATATAACTGTAAGTTGTATGTTCGGTGGTGTCAGCTTCATATCATGATGTTTCTGATATCCAGTTTCTATTCGTTCCCCATGGTTTTTCTCTCGAACTTCACCTCGAACGTTATGATGTCCATTCGAACGGTTCTTCGACTTGTCTTTCTTCCCATCATTTGGATGGTTGGATGATCTGTTAACTTCTCTTGTTTCTCGATCTTTTGAATCATCCTCAACTCGAGCGTATTCTTCTGCTCGATCATACAGTTCTTCCAGAGTCTTTGGTGGTCTCTTTACTAAGGAACCGTATACACCTATTTGATCATATTGGTATGCATGTTTGTAAGCCTCGACGGCGACTTGATCGTTGGCTCCATCGACATCATCCAACTCTTGCTTGAAGCGTCGAGTAAATTATCTGATGCTTTCCTCTTTCCGAATACCCAGTAGGAACAATGAGTGGCATCCCTTCCGATCACGTATGTTGTGTTTGTAGTTAGCGATGAACTTTTCAACCAGCTTGTGGTAAGTCCCGATCAATTGTGCCTGGAGCTGATTGAACCATGTAATTGCTCCGCCAGTCAGTGATTGCGGAAACATTTTGCACATAAACTCATCGTTGTGCTGCCACAGAGTCATGGCAGCTTCATAATGTAAAACATGTTGATCTGGATCATCTGTTTTCTCATCGAATTCTGGCAGTTTGGGAACTTGGAAATTCATTGGCGGCCGGAATTCTCTGATATTCAGTTTGAAGGGAGCTCCCGCGGCTCAATGCATCCTGTCCATTTTTTCCTCTCTGGAGCGCTTTTTCGACATCACTTTCTCGATCATCTTGCAAAGACGAGCATCTATTATTGCGTTCACATCATCGCCATCAGAAGAACTGTCTTCCTACTCATAATCCCGTTCATTTGGAACTTCGACTCTTGATCTTACTCTTCTTCTTTGACAATCTGTAGATTCGCTTCTGATTCTGGTTCGCTCCGAGCGAGAGTAGTATTCATGCGAAATCTCTCTCTCATCGTACCGATCTCATACCCCATTTTCGTCGTTCCTGAAGCGTTTTGAGCCAGTAGTGGTCCTGGCTGCACTTTGTTGAGTTGCAGCTGGCCTCGCATGGGTATCTGCTCGTCGGGACCGTTCACGCCTTCATCTAGGTAGATCACCAGGTGACCACCTGGTGGTTTCTTAACGGAATTTTCTCCGGTTCATCCAGATCAAGTATTTCTCTGGATCGGTGAGCAGCATGCGGGTTAACCCAATTCCCGAGGCATTCCCACACAGATCGATTGTTCCTGTTTCGATTAAAATCAACCAATCAATCTCGACAGTTCAGATTAACAATCCTCGATCGAGACTAGCTCACACGTTCTAGTCACAAGATAGCGTTTTCTTTCTTCACTTCATTCAGCAAATGGCGCAATAGATCTTCCTATGTACTAGGAGTCGCGGTTCGTCCATCTTGCGGATCAAATCGATCATCGTTCCTTCTTGACGGGATGTCGAATACGAGCTCTCTGTTCACCCGAACTCGCGGGTTTTTTCCCTCAGGTACAGGATCAACATCCATTCCTTCGTCTTCGATCATCGGTTGTTCTCCAATTCTCTGATTATTCGGATCTGGGGTTCTGTCATGAACTCGATCTCGATCGCTTCTGTTTCCAGTTGGAAAAGCGGGTGCTGATTGAACCTCGTTTGGTTCAGTCACTGTGTGTTGCAGATTGTTAGCAGAAACGATCCTTCGTGCAGTTAGCTTTACTTTTGCCATAATCTCGATCCGTGAAAAACACGATCTCTTTTCTCGAATCCCCTTAGAGCGGCACCAATGTTTGTATGGTAAAATATTTTCACCTCCAAACACGAATCTGATGATGATGTTGATATTGATCGAACTGTTTCCTTTCTCTCCACGTGAACAATGTTAGGGGGTACCTGCAAAAAACCCTCTGATGCTTAAGTTAGCTAGAGTTTTTCACAGTAGTTTGTGTAGAGAAGATTGCGTACCTTTTAGGGTTGTGAACCAATGTATTTATGATGCGTGTCGTAAGTGCAACAAATTAATCAAGATATTTCCCACTAATTAAATAAATAATATAGCGGTAGTAAGGATCGTTCCCACAGAGAGCTGTGTAATTGATAGGTTATTTAGTTCAGCAAATAAGATAAAACACAAAGGGGGATTGTTTTAAAGTGAAATAAAAAGAATAACAAATAAAACAAAGAGATGATCAAGGAGTCCTTCGCCGTTACAAAACGTTGACTCTCATAGCATACTTATCTATCTTTCGCGTAACCATTCATCACCAACCGTAGGATTGCAAGTACGCTTAGCTATCCCCAAAACTCCTCGTATCACCGGATAACAGGTACGCTTAGCCACCGGATTCTATCCAACTGAGCCGCCTTGAGGTACGCTTACAAGGTGTAACTCAACCGAACGCTTAGGCTTTGTGAATTTAGGTTTGATCCCAAAGCAGTTAAACTCGATGCGCTCGGTTCACTTATCGGTGTTGTCTTCACACATGATTGCTTCACAGAATCCCTCTACAAGGTCTCACGTTCTCTACATGTGTAGGAGATGCACGACAATTACGGATCGCTCCAACTCTCTACTAGCAATAGAATGATCAATAGAATAATCCAATTGTACATTTGAACAATCTAGAAATCAATCATGAACCCTAATTATAGAAAAGACAATCGATGAGATGATAAAACTTCGAATAGATTTATATAACTAATAAAGCTTCACGTTAGAACATTGAATTCATCCTCAATCAATAGAAATTAGTTACACATGAGTTTACTAAAACCCATGAAAAATATATGAAATATGAGGAGAAAATACGTTACAAAATACCAAGGTTTCCCCCCAAGGGGTAAACCCTAATTCCTTGCTCCTAGTTTCTTCTCTTCTTTTGATGTAGAACACCTCTTTTCTCTTTCAGGAATTCTGTCGAACAGGTTGCGTGTATGAACTCGGGTTTAGGAACTGTTATGTAGGTGTTTTTGCACCTCTATTTATATACTTTTACTCCTCCAAATTCGAATCTGATAAACACCCATTCATCCCTGGCCGACCTAAACACATAAACGCGTCTTGAATCTCCACCATTCATCTTATAATTCGACGGTAAAGGCACCACTCGGTGGATGTTAGATTGCTCCTGAAACTTATCGGAATGCCTGTATTTTCTCTCAAGTTTCCGCGTAGAAACAAACCCCAGCCGTTTTAACTTCTCATAGCCTTAATATCCTGTTCATCGATTGTACATTTGGACGACAGGCGCATCAATTATTGAGCTGATGTCTCGCTCAAGTTTTTGAAGTTCTAAAGCAATTCAAACTCTTATCAACACCAGGAATCTAGTTCCCTGTTCTTGTCAAATTCCTCCACCGGCACACTTATCTTCCCCTGACTTCACGTTGAAGTTCTCAAGTCCCAAAAGCATGCCAAAGTCGAACCCATCTTTACATGTAACCACAACAGCACCCCTTAGTTTATCTTCAGCTTCTCAAACTTGGATTCAGGCAAATGCCAACTCCCATCATTCATCTCCCTTGCAAACCCGTACCAGCACCTTCCTTACCAAGCTCTGTCACCGAGGTCAGTCAATGGCAACAACATTCTGCTCAGGCTCTTCTCAACTGCTCCATCACCGAGCATTACCACTGTCCCATCTTTCTCTCATACCATGACTCTAGCTTCTCCATTAACTTGTCATTCAGTCTCGTCACTGACATTGGCAGAGAGCTTCATCATCACCACAGCTCGAGTTCTCAACACTTTCCGATATCATCATCGCAGCTTCAACCACAAAAACATCCATCTCGCTGTAACAAGACCCCTGCCTTCCTCTCCATCGACGACATTCTCTTCATCAAAAGCTCAACTCCTGCCATGCTGTCAAACAATGATCATCAATAGTGGCTGACTAATGCAACACCAGTTCACCATTGTCCGTGAACAACAACACCATCTCCATCGTCAGCTGAAGCCCAACATCATTCTACAGCCTCAACCATCTTTCTATACTGGCAGCAGACCACTTCTCCTTTAACTACCATTAACCATCACCTTCCATCATTCTCAAGCTTTATCGGACTACTCCCTATCCATGGAGCATCCAACAGTTAACAGCGACCATCTCTCTGACTTCTCGAGATCCATTCGTCCCCAGCCAACTATTCATCACAACTCCATTGTTACCGATCATCATCCTTACTGCAAACTTTAGAAGCATGTAGCAACCCATTTTTCCAATTTCTCCGCCTTCAATAACCAAAGCAATGACCTTCATCGCTTGATATCTTCATCATTACTGGAAAGAACCACCATCTCGATCATTCATACATCGCTGCCAACATCGAAGTGACAGACAAATGGCCATTTTCTTCCGTATTGCCTTGTATTCTCCATCTCGTCATTCAATCTTCTTTCTCTGGCAGCAACTCAAAGCCATCGTACATTGGAAATATCATCAGTCTCAATCTTTGCAGTGATCCTCAATCATTATACGCTGGTTCTCTATTACACTGTCATCTCCCAAAGACCACGAACCTTTAACAGCTCCCATTCAGCTGTCAGTAATACAGGACTGACAGTTTAATTAATATTCCGTGGCTGCCCTGAGTAGAAACTCGGGTGCCTATATAAAATCGTAACGTACTGAATCGCAACTTTGACTCGCTTCGGAGGCTTGCAAAATCTTCATACGAATCCGGAATAACTCCATTCTTTCGCCATTGTCTTCATCTTCTCGTCCTCTACACAATGAAAAGTAGAAATCTTGTATTTGAACGAGTTCCACTGGGTCTTTGGCCCTTCTTCACTTGTGACTTCACTTTTGTAGCTATTTTCACTTCTTTTGGGATGATTCACCTAATGAAAGACAAATACAAGAAGACAAGCGTAATATACAATAATTCACCAGAAATATAGCAATTACTAGCATGGAATTGACACCAAATATATGTGAAATATGCACTTATCAAATTCCCCCACACTTGCCTTTTGCTAGTCCTCGAGCAAACTAAACTAGACTACAACAACTCCATTTCGTCGAGGATACTGTTACTTTTAGCGGAATGTAACAAGCCTTTAAACCCCTAGGTGTCCCTAGTGGACGAGTTATAGTCTCGTGAGGGTTTACGAGAGATATACCCACAAAACCTACTCCAACTTCAAAGCGTTCCAGCTTCCCAAGCATCCAAAGAGCTATGAGGACATATATTTTCTGCATGCTAGTAATAAGAAGTTAGAAATACCAAGGAACATATTCTCATTCTTAAATGTTGAGTTAGAAATAACCACACCATAATGAGAGAATGCGTGTTTGAGAGCGATCAATAAGCATTTCGCCTCGACTTCTGCCTCACTTAAAAGGATTTTATGATAATTGCACTCAATAAGACAGCTTTTTTATGGGTCTCACATGTGTGCAGGTAGGAATGAAGAAATCCTACACATGTTGAATGGTGGGAAGGAAACCTTCCGAAATATTTCTGGAGACTCCACAAAATCGTGGAAAATAAAGATATTTTTCTGATGATCTCTAAGAAAGGAAATCAACCATTATTGCGAGGATGAGAGTACTTACCACCTTCATATCTGATTGCAATGATGAAAGCACCACTCTCACAGCATCCAATAGAAACGTCTTCCTTCGGCTCGTCTTCTTCATCTTCTTGGTCTTCGTCTTCGGTCTTCAACTGTTGATGATAAACTCTCAAACTTCGTAGATCCTTGACAATTTGTAACTCTTTTCCTCTATTTCCTTTTTGCTTGAAACTTCTTTATATATTTTTCTTCCCTATGGCCTTATCGAACAAATAACAACCTAAATGCAAATCTTTTTTGTATTTTTTTGTATTTTTTTTTTTCTTTTGTCTTTTTCTTTTTTTTTTTTCTTTTAGTTTTTTTTTTTTTTTTTTTTTTTAACAAAAAGATTGCAACTACAAAAATAACGAAATTAAAATAACATGGCCATGAAAGAAGTACTTTACCACTTTGATCTTCACAACTTGTATTGTCTTTGTATCATAAACTTCAATAACTCTCATCTTTTGATTTTCTTCTCTCTTGTAAATAAGTCTTCATACTTGGATATAGAATTCCGCTCCTTATGTGTAAGTCTCCAACATGTATATATGAAAATTTGCTCATTGTATGTTGCTTTACTTGGATATGAAATTTGCTCTTCCTTGTATTGTTGCTTGTAAACCTCAAACGTCTTCAACTTTCCTTGTAGATTTTGATGTCGCTCCACTTGCTGATGATGATGGTGTTTCTATGGATCTGTTGTTGGCGAGAGAGAGAATGATGCTAACTGCAAATCAAACTACAAGAAGGTGGTTTTCATCTATAGACGTCACCCTCATGATTGACAAAATTAGCACTCAAGAGATCAAAAATAGTGCTGAAAATAGTGTGAAGTTGGGTAGCTCACCATTCTACCCTAATTAACGTACGGTGACACACACTCAAAAGAAAGCTCTTTAGTCAGCTACAAAAAAATTTGGTCTGGTGCCTCTGTTGATTTGAAAATAGGTAGTCTCCACTAATGATTGATCAGCAACTCTAATAATGCATTTCTCTCTGCTCCTAATTTGCATCACCGGCATGATTAAATCCATTATTTAACACTCCAATTCGTAAGAAATCCGAATGTAGTTCCCTAACACTTCCAAGTTCAGTTATGTCGGTCAGAATTCTCTATGTAAACATACCTAGAAGTATGCTAGTGACTCTAAAATCTCTACAAGTTGAAGGTTTTATGCAAAAATTTGAAAAAATCGACTCAAAAAGGCTAAAAACTCTATATGAAAAATATCCAAACACTCCCCCACACTTAAACTTTACATTGTCCTCAATGTAATTGACTCATCCTAAGTAAAGTCAAGGTGGTAAATCCTAATATGATATGCAAAATAAGAAAACTAAAAACAAAAAGGATAGAAAATACAAAACCTATGGGTTGCCTCCCATGCAGCGCTTAGTTTAACGTCCTCAGCCTGACCCTCTGGTTATCGTCCGTAAACCAACAATCGAAAATCTGGTAGTCTGCCTGAGAACAGTCTGCAATTCTAGTAACAACTTCACACAATGATTAGCATAACATATAAATAATGAAATTGTTATAGCTTGAAAGCTTCCCCCACACTTAGTCCTTTCTACACTCGAAAATGGATAAAGAACATAAAATAAGGGAACTTCTATTGGTTCTTCTTGTTGAACCTGCATTGTGCTAGAATCAAACACATCAAGTGGTAGATAATTAGAAGTAAAATAATCCATTAAAACTTTGGAAGCACACAACTCCAATCCTAAGTGATGTAGATCAAAAGATTTAGAAATATGCAAAGGATTAGACAAACCTTCCACAATCTCTCGTATTACGGGATCCTCATCATTCTTAAAGAATTGCAATGAATTATTTACCTCATTTGTATTGTGGTCCTCTATCAAACTATTTAGCCATTCTCCGTCAGTTTCTGCTTCAATTAAAATCTCAGCATCATTATAATCCTTGGCTAGATCAATTGGGTCTTCCACAACTTCAACCAATTTGATTTCATTCTCAATCTCTATCTCTTCAACAACCTCGTCATCAGAATCAAAATCATCTCCTAGAAAGTCTAGTTCATTGGTGCAAATCCTAAAATCATTGTTTGAGTACGTTACACCATTTATAACAACGGTTATGTCATATTCATTCTCCTCCTTTTGAATAGGCGAGTGATCGTTATTATGATCCGGAGTTGAAATAACATTACCATTATTGCAAGGATTTTCCAAAGGTTGTTCATCTTCATCAGAGTCTTCGTCAACCTCATAATCTTCAATATCCCAACGACGTTGAAGTTCCGTTCGTATTACCTTGTTGATTTCTTCGAGGTCTTTTCGATGCTCCAGCTTCTTCTAACTGATCATATTGCTTTGAAAGTTTTCTGATATTAATACGTTTTCCGCCATTATTCACGATGGAATTTTCAGACTGTATCTCTTCTTTTGACATAAATGACGAAAGAACATGATAAAGAGGAGTAGGTCTTTCCACACTCTCTGTCATCTGCACATTACTAGAACACAACTGATCAGAAGCATAACTATCCTCCCATCCCTTTGATTGCTCACTTACGTACCCGTCATAAGGTTGTTGATATGTATGAGAGTATCCATAAGGCTCCATAGGGTATGGTTGGTAGTTGTTATATGAATGAGGTTGAAATCCAAATTGATTACCACAATAATATGATGATTGGTCTTGTGCTCCGTACATTTTATGTCCATAAGGAAACATGACGACTCACAAGAACACAAGAAAAATTTAAAAACAAAAACAAGCTAAACAAATAACAAATCAATTAACAACCGCTCCCCGGCAGCGGCGCCAAAATTTGATGCGTGTCGTAAGTGCAACAAATTAATCAAGATATTTCCCACTAATTAAATAAATAATATAGCGGTAGTAAGGATCGTTCCCACAGAGAGCTGTGTAATTGATAGGTTATTTAGTTCAGCAAATAAGATAAAACACAAAGGGGGATTGTTTTAAAGTGAAATAAAAAGAATAACAAATAAAACAAAGAGATGATCAAGGAGTCCTTCGCCGTTACCAAACGTTGACTCTCATAGCATACTTATCTATCTTTCGCGTAACCATTCATCACCAACCGTAGGATTGCAGTGTACGCTTAGCTATCCCCAAAACTCCTCGTATCACCGGATAACAGGTACGCTTAGCCACCGGATTCTATCCAACTGAGCCGCCTTGAGGTACGCTTACAAGGTGTAACTCAACCGAACGCTTAGGCTTTGTGAATTTAGGTTTGATCCCAGCAGTTAAACTCAGTACGCTCGGTTCACTTACTGGTGTTGTCTTCACACATGATTGCTTCACAGAATCCCTCTGCAAGGTCTCACGTTCTCTACATGTGTAGGAGATGCACGACAATTACGGATCGCTCCAACTCTCTACTAGCAATAGAATGATCAATAGAATAATCCAATTGTACATTTGAACAATCTAGAAATCAATCATGAACCCTAATTATAGAAAATACAATCGATGAGATGATAAAACTTCGAATAGATTTATATAACTAATAAAGCTTCACGTTAGAACATTGAATTCATCCTCAATCAATAGAAATTAGTTACACATGAGTTTACTAAAACCCATGAAAAATATATGAAATATGAGGAGAAAATACGTTACAAAATACCAAGGTTTCCCCCCAAGGGGTAAACCCTAATTCCTTGCTCCTAGTTTCTTCTCTTCTTTTGATGTAGAACACCTCTTTTCTCTTTCAAGAATTCTGTCGAACAGGTTGCGTGTATGAACTCGGGTTTAGGAACTATTATGTAGGTGTTTTTGCACCTCTATTTATATACTTTTACTCCTCCAAATTCGAATCTGATAAACACCCATTCATCCCTGGCCGACCTAAACACATAAACGCGTCTTGAATCTCCACCATTCATCTTATAATTCGACGGTAAAGGCACCACTCGGTGGCTGTTAGATTGCTCCTGAAACTTATCGGAATGCCTGTATTTTCTCTCAAGTTTCCGCGTAGAAACAAACCCCAGCCGTTTTAACTTCTCATAGCCTTAATATCCTGTTCATCGATTGTACATTTGGACGACAGGCGCATCAATTATTGAGCTGATGTCTCGCTCAATTTTTTGAAGTTCTAAAGCAATTCAAACTCTTATCAACACCAAGAATCTAGTTCCCTGTTCTTGTCAAATTCCTCCACCGGCACACTTATCTTCCCCTGACTTCACGTTGAAGTTCTCAAGTCCCAAAAGCATGCCAAAGTCGAACCCATCTTTACATGTAACCACAACAACACCCCTTAGTTTATCTTCAGCTTCTCAAACTTGGATTCAGGCAAATGCCAACTCCCATCATTCATCTCCCTTGCAAACCCGTACCAGCACCTTCCTTACCAAGCTCTGTCACCGAGGTCAGTCAATGGCAACAACATTCTGCTCAGGCTCTTCTCAACTGCTCCATCACCGAGCATTACCACTGTCCCATCTTTCTCTCATACCATGACTCTAGCTTCTCCATTAACTTGTCATTCAGTCTCGTCACTGACATTGGCAGAGAGCTTCATCATCACCACAGCTCGAGTTCTCAACACTTTCCGATATCATCATCGCAGCTTCAACCACAAAAACATCCATCTCGCTGTAACAAGACCCCTGCCTTCCTCTCCATCGACGACATTCTCTTCATCAAAAGCTCAACTCCTGCCATGCTGTCAAACAATGATCATCAATAGTGGCTGACTAATGCAACACCAGTTCACCATTGTCCGTGAACAACAACACCATCTCCATCGTCAATGAAACCCAACATCATTCTACACCTCAACCATCTTTCTATACTGGCAGCAGACCACTTCTCCTTTAACTACCATTAACCATCACCTTCCATCATTCTCAAGCTTTATCGGACTACTCCCTATCCATGGAGCATCCAACAGTTAACAGCGACCATCTCTCTGACTTCTCGAGATCCATTCGTCCCCAGCCAACTATTCATCACAACTCCATTGTTACCGATCATCATCCTTACTGCAAACTTTAGAAGCATGTAGCAACCCATTTTTCCAATTTCTCCGCCTTCAATAACCAGCAGCGACCTTCATCAGTTGATATCTTCATCATTACTGGAAAGAACCACCATCTCGATCATTCATACATCGCTGCCAACATCAGAAGTGACAGCAGCCATTAATGGCAGCAACCATTTTCTTCCGTACTGCCTTGTATTCTCCATCTCGTCATTCAATCTTCTTTCTCTGGCAGCAACTCAAAGCCATCGTACGTTGGAAATATCATCAGTCTCAATACTGCAGTGATCCTCAGTCATTATACGCTGGTTCTCTGTTACACTGTCATCTCCCAAAGACCACGAACCTTTAACAGCTCCCATTCAACCATCGATGTCTCACAGATCGACAGTTTAATTAATATTCTAGTGGCTGCCCCCGAGTAGAAACTCGGTGCCTATATAAAATCATGCGATACAGAATTCGCAACTTTGACTCGCTTCGGAGGCTTGTAAAATCTTCATATGAATCCGGAATAACTCCATTCTTTCGCCATTGTCTTCATCTTCTCGTCCTCTACACAATGAAAAGTAGAAATCTTGTATTTGAATGAGTTCCACTGGGTCTTTGGCCCTTCTTCACTTGTGACTTCACTTTTGTAGCTATTTTCACTTCTTTTGGGATGATTCACCTAATGAAAGACAAATACAAGAAGACAAGCGTAATATACAATAATTCACCAGAAATATAGCAATTACTAGCATGGAATTGACACCAAATATATGTGAAATATGCACTTATCAAATTCCCCCACACTTGCCTTTTGCTAGTCCTCGAGCAAACTAAACTAGACTACAACAACTCCATTTCGTCGAGGATACGGTTACTTTTAGCGGAATGTAACAAGCCTTTAAACCCCTAGGTGTCCCTAGTGGACGAGTTATAGTCTCGTGAGGGTTTACGAGAGATATACCCACAAAACCTACTCCAACTTCAAAGCGTTCCAGCTTCCCAAGCATCCAAAGAGCTATGAGGACATATATTTTCTGCATGCTAGTAATAAGAAGTTAGAAATACCAAGGAACATATTCTCATTCTTAAATGTTGAGTGAGAAATAACCACACCATAATGAGAGAATGCGTGTTTGAGAGCGATCAATAAGCATTTCGCCTCGACTTCTGCCTCACTTAAAAGGATTTTATGATAATTGCACTCAATAAGACAGCTTTTTTATGGGTCTCACATGTGTGCAGGTAGGAATGAAGATAGAAATCATACACACGTTGAATGGTGGGAAGGAAACCTTCCAAAATATTTCTGGAGACTCCACAAAATCGTGGAAAATAAAGATATTTTTCTGATGATCTCTAAGAAAGGAAATCAACCATTATTGCGAGGATGAGAGTACTTACCACCTTCATATCTGATTGCAATGATGAAAGCACCACTCTCACAGCATCCAATAGAAACGTCTTCCTTCGGCTCGTCTTCTTCATCTTCTTGGTCTTCGTCTTCGGTCTTCAACTGTTGATGATAAACTCTTAAACTTCGTAGATCCTTGACAATTTGTAACTCTTTTCCTCTATTTCCTTGTTGCTTGAAACTTCTTTATATATTTTTCTTCCCTATGGCCTTATCGAACAAATAACAACCTAAATGCAAATCTTTTTTGTATTTTTTTTTTCTTTTTTTTTCTTTTTTTTCTTTTTTCTTTTGTCTTTTTTTTTTTTTTCTTTTAGTTTTTTTTTTCTTTTTTTTCTTTTTTTTAACAAAAAGATTGCAACTACAAAAATAACGAAATTAAAATAACATGGCCATGAAAGAAGTACTTTACCACTTTGATCTTCACAACTTGTATTGTCTTTGTATCATAAACTTCAATAACTCTCATCTTTTGATTTTCTTCTCTCTTGTAAATAAGTCTTCATACTTGGATATAGAATTCCGCTCCTTATGTGTAAGTCTCCAACATGTATATATGAAAATTTGCTCATTGTATGTTGCTTTACTTGGATATGAAATTTGCTCTTCCTTGTATTGTTGCTTGTAAACCTCAAACGTCTTCAACTTTCCTTGTAGATTTTGATGTCGCTCCACTTGCTGATGATGATGGTGTTTCTATGGATCTGTTGTTGGCGAGAGAGAGAATGATGCTAACTGCAAATCAAACTACAAGAAGGTGGTTTTCATCTATAGACGTCACCCTCATGATTGACAAAATTAGCACTCAAGAGATCAAAAATAGTGCTGAAAATAGTGTGAAGTTGGGTAGCTCACCATTCTACCCGGAATTAACGTACGGTGACACACACTCAAAAGAAAGCTCTTTAGTCAGCTACAAAGAAATTTGGTCTGGTGCCTCTGTTGATTTGAAAATAGGTAGTCTC
The DNA here is from genome assembly GCA_023531295.1 of Papaver armeniacum. Classification (NCBI taxonomy): domain Eukaryota; kingdom Viridiplantae; phylum Streptophyta; class Magnoliopsida; order Ranunculales; family Papaveraceae; genus Papaver; species Papaver armeniacum. Next base: position 35,695 of record JAJJWW010000762.1, on the reverse strand, counting down.
CACTAATGATTGATCAGCAACTCTAATAATGCATTTCTCTCTGCTCCTAATTTGCATCACCTAAGATGATTAAATCCATTATTTAACACTCCAATTCGTAAGAAATCCGAATGTAGTTCCCTAACACTTCCAAGTTCAGTTATGTCGATCAGAATTCTCTATGTAAACATACCTAGAAGTATGCTAGTGACTCTAAAATCTCTACAAGTTGAAGGTTTTATGCAAAAATTTGAAAAAATCGACTCAAAAAGGCTAAAAACTCTATATGCAAAATATCCAAACACTCCCCCACACTTAAACTTTACATTGTCTTCAATGTAATTGACTCGTCCTAAGTAAAGTCAAGGTGGTAAATCCTAATATGATATGCAAAATAAGAAAACTAAAAACAAAAAGGATAGAAAATACAAAACCTATGGGTTGCCTCCCATGCAGCGCTTAGTTTAACGTCCTCAGCCTGACCCTCTGGTTATCGTCCGTAAACCAACAATCTGAAAATCTGGTAGTCTGCCCCGAAAACAGTCTGCAATTCTAGTAACAACTTCACACAATGATTAGCATAACATATAAATAATGAAATTGTTATAGCTTGAAAGCTTCCCCCATACTTAGTCCTTTCTACACTCGAAAATGGATAAAGAACATAAAATAAGGGAACTTCTATTGGTTCTTCTTGTTGAACCTGCATTGTGCTAGAATAAAACACATCAAGTGGTAGATAATTAGAAGTAAAATAATCCGTTAAAACTTTGGAAGCACACAACTCCAATCCTAAGTGATGTAGATCAAAAGACTTAGAAATATGCAAAGGATTAGACAAACCTTCCACAATCTCTCGTATTACGGGATCCTCATCATTCTTAAAGAATTGCAATGAATTGTTTACCTCATTTGTATTGTGGTCCTCTATCAAACTATTTAGCCATTCTCCGTCAGTTTCTGCTTCAATTAAAATCTCAGCATCATTATAATCCTTGGCTAGCTCAATTGGGTCTTCCACAACTTCAACCAATTTGATTTCATTCTCAATCTCTATCTCTTCAACAACCTCGTCATCAGAATCAAAATCATCTCCTAGAAAGTCTAGTTCATTGGTGAAAATCCTAAAATCATTGTTTGAGTACGTTACACCATTTATAACAACGGTTATGTCATATTCATTCTCCTCCTTTTGAATAGGCGAGTGATCGTTATTATGATCCGGAGTTGAAATAACATTACCATTATTGCAAGTATTTTCCAAAGGTTGCTCATCTTCATCAGAGTCTTCGTCAACCTCATAATCTTCAATATCCCAACGACATTGAAGTTCCGTTCGTATTACCTTGTTGATTTCTTCGAGGGTCTTTTCTGATGCTGTAGTAGCAGGAATTCCCACACTACACCCCTTACTCGATTTTGCTTAATTAATCCATTGGAAGATGTAAGATCAAGAACATTTATTGATTGAATTCATGAAGTGTTTACACAGGAAAATAGAATTACACTTAGAAATTAAAACACTCTTAAACTTTCTCTCTCCTAATGACTTGCCTAACAATTCCAAAAAGATCTCTCTCTTTACAGACTCATTTAGCCCTTTATATAGGGTAATACATAGTGGATGGCAGCTAAGCTACCCTTTATTTTCGGGAATGTCCCGCGAAGTGTCGCAGGTGCACAAACATTCACTCTCGCGACACTTCTTAACCATCGCCAGTTCTCACGCCTTCTTTATGTTTAGCCTGTCGTTATCCATTACGTCGTTTATTTTAGCTCTCTGCGACTCCCTCGCGACACCGTCGTTTATTAATCTCGCGAGCCTTGTACATTGCGATATTATGATCCTACATCTTGCCTCTTTTTCCTTGAATATTGCTTAACAAGCGATCTTTAAGGAAAAATCCATTGTGGTAACGATCTTTGATTTTTGTTGATGAAGGAACGAGCAAAAGAATACTTTCCTTGAAAAGTACGTACTTGCCTCTATTCTTTTGCAAAGTTCCGAAGCTTCTTTGAGATATATAAGAAGTATCATCTCCTATCTCTTCTCATATTTCTCCTGCGAGGGGAAGAATATCTTAAGATTTTTACAATATTGTTGCCGCGATTGCTTATCTTTAGAATCTTCAGTTTTGTACTTTTACACGGATTTTGATTATTAATGTCTTCTCTTGACACGTCTCTTTCAACCACTTTTTCTTGACCGTTCATGTCTCTTCGCATTAAATGACCTCGTTTTTCTCGAGGCTCTTTTTCCCTATATATAGTTTTCTTTTCCCCTCCTTTTCATCTTTTAGTTTGTCTCTGCAACTTTTCTTTGATTCTCTCCTTCCGCAATTTGCGCTCTGCTCTTGCAAATCTTTTCTTCGTCCTTTCTAGCGCTATTTTTAACCTTCAACCTCCCATCCATTCCCATACTGATAATGGCTGCCATTAGTCGTGCATACAAAGCTTCTTTCAATGAAGTTCAACAGAAGTTGCTCGAGAAGGGTTTCACTCTATCAACCATTCCTGATCAAGAACCTTCATCTATTCTTTCTGCAAGGCTATTTTCTGATCATCAATGTGATGATCAAAAAATTATAGTCTCGCTAGGTCAGCTTCTCGCGGGACTCCCCATTCCCTTATACAATCCTGAGATGCCTTTATTTTATGAAATCTTGTCCCATGAAAAATTCTCTCGGGCTGTTTATCAATTATGTGGCGATTGCATTCGCCCGATGCTTGAGTTCGCGAATCGTGGTGCTTTGGCAAAGGATCTTTATACCCCGATCTCGTTAGAAACCCCGAGTTCGCAGACTTGGAAATAGATCTTGAGAAATACACCGTAGAGAACTTTTTTGAAAACTATTCAAAGGATACTGAGATGATTAATACGAAATCTCGCCGGGGCGTTCGCTTGAAAAAGAAGGATAATGTCCACGAGGATAAATTGCTCATGCGGGATATTGATTGGCACCGGGCAATAACACTACTCCTCGCCACTCCAAAGATGAGAAATGGTGGGTTGTACCCTTGATTTTAAATGGTCCTTATATCGCGGGTCCGCACGTTCTTCATGTGAATCTCGCAGGGTATCATCCTTGGGAATTCAAATGGCCTGATAGGGCAAAAGAGGTATGTTTTCTACTTCAAATCTTGCTTTCACTATTTTCTTTTTATATTTGCTGAGTTTGTGGAATTTTTTCAGATCAACAAATTGAGAAAAAGTTTCAAGGATAATCCGTTGGAGAGTACTCTGACGAGACTTCGATCGCTTACGGGTGAAGTAAGAAACATTCCTTTTATTATTTTTACAATATTGTTGCCTCTGTTTCTTATCTTTAACTGTATGTGAAGGTTGGAGTTGAAGAAGCTGTAGCCGCGAAGATTAAAAGTATGGGTAAAACTGTCGTTCGCAAGGGTAAATCTTCTGCTCCATTAACTAAGAAGCGAAGGGTCCAATCTTCTTCTCGCCTTAGCTCAAGCTCTGAATCTCCTGACGAGGATAACTATGATTCGAATCCTTCTCTCGCCAAGAAGATTCCATCGACCGGCTTCTTCTATGGATCGGTTATCTAGCATCTTCTCCGATCAAGTTTCCAAGGAATGGGAGATGCTCCCCTAGCTTCTCTTTGCGGGACTCTCGCAAACGTGTGTAATGCTACTTTATTAGAGGGCAATAACTCTTTCAATGGAACCTCTAGAACTGTGTCTCCTGACTTCTTGAATGCACTTGGATCTTTGGTACGTATGCAGTCGTACTTCCCTGTTAATTTTAAATTTTTAAATATATATATATTAATGATTTTTCTATCTTCTTTTATAGGTTGGAAGAACTTCTTTTGTAGTTGCCTCAGATCTCGAAAGAAGACGCAACAATCTTGAAAAGAAGAATTTGCAATTGAGCAAGAAGATTCAAGAATTAGAGACCGAAGCTGCGTCATCTCGTGATAAAGATGAGAGAATTCAAAAGTTAAACACCGAACTTGACTCCCAAAAGGATAAGGTGTCCACTCTTCAAAACGCCAATCAGCAACTTTATGGTATAAAATTTTACCTCCTTTTACTATTTTTATTTTATCGGTCGCACATTGCTACCTAACTTATTACTTTCGCAGATGTATATAATCTCTCCGATGAGGCTATTCTTCTCCATACATTTCCCGATCCTATGGATAATAACCTTCTTCTCGCTCACCTCAACGACTCTTTAAGTAGTTCATCGAACAAAATTAACTCTCTTTCATTAAATGAACTTCAGACCAAATATCGTCTTTTAGAAATTGAGCATAGATCTGGTTTAAGTGCTGCCAACCAATTTAAACGAATGTTTCTTGAGTCCCATAAAGAAACCAAAATTTTGAGGAAGAAAATTAGCGACCATATAGATGATAAAGATCGCATTGCTAATAATGGTGCACAGGCGTTAGCAACATTTCAAAAATCTCTCCTTGAATTACAAATTGAGCGAGATGAATTGCTTCGCCAGAATTCCTTGCTTAGTGAGCGAGAAGATCAAATTCGTTCTCTCCTTGTTATAAACAAGGATTGACGAATTCGCCCTGGGCTGCGAAAATTTTAGATAATGCCGAAATAACCTAGGTGTTGATGTTAGTCTTCACGCCGAGCATACTTCCTTGGTTAAAGATATGATATCTGACAGAGAAGGTTGCTTATTATACCTTATTGCTTCTTATTTCTGTAGTATTGCTTGTAAATTGTTAACTTGTTATTTCTTATTTGCAGAATCTGAGAAAAGGCTTCAGGTTAGAATTAGAGAGCTTGAATCTGAAAAAGAACAACTCGCCGGGAATTTTCCAGCGAGAATTGAGGAACTCGAAACCGAAAAGAACAAATCATAAAGAATCTCTCCTTCGCGAGAATAGATATTCCAGTTGAAGAAACAATTTCTAACGACAAAGGGAGAACTTTAGCAATGATGTTGTTCGTTTTCGCAATGGAGGCATGGAGTATGTTTGTAAGGACCACAATATCCCTCTGCATTCATATCCCTGTCTCCTTGAAAAGGTTCCTGAGAATCTGCCTGTCTCAGACGTTTCTGATAGCGAGGCTGGCGAAGAAGAAAATTCCGGCGAAGAGAATAATCAGACTGAAGAAGAAGAATCGCCAAAGAGATAACTCTTTTTGTTTTCTTTCTCTGCTTGTAATATCTGTATATTTCTGTATTCTTATTATAGTGTATTTCTTGGATTTTTCCCCCCTGAATTCAATCTTCACTTCCCCTTTTTTTGGTAGTTCTTCCTTGTAATATAATTGGCTAACATTATTGATGTATAACTCTTTCATCAGAAGATGAATAACAATATTTCATCTTTTCCATTCCCATACTTGCCTCTGTTATTTATCTTCAGATGGAAGATTTTAGTTGTCATCATGTATGTTGTTGAATAATTATTTTATTGTTATTAAAATATATCCTTGCGACAAGGTCGCAAGCCGCCTTTACACTTTCATGCAATGGCCCATTGACCTTGCCTTATCATTTTTGTGTGGTCTTCCGAGTTAGACCTCCCTAATTAGAGGTCTTCCCCTGCCACCTTTTATTGCGACAAAATCGCAGGACGTCTTTACACTTGCATGTAAAGACCCATTGATCTTGCCTTATCATTTTCCAAGTATTTTTGCCTCTGCGCAGATGTTTTAGTTGCGACAATATGACAGGCCTATATATCCTTGCGAACACATAGCCCCATGACATTGCCGTCGTGCGACGAAATCGCAGGACGTCCGTACACTTTCATGTAAAGACCCATTGATCTCGCCTTACCCTCGCGTTAGTATTATTGCCTCTGCAGGATCATTGCACAAATATGACGAGCCTAAATTCTCTTGCGAAAACATAGCCTCATGACATTTGCGTCTGTTTTGATACCCCCCCTAATGGAGAGCATCGCCCTTATCATCTCCCCGGTTGCCCCTTCAAGGAGGCGAAACATCGGCCATACAAGACTAGCTCCTCCCATCCGGTCTTAACAACAACCAGTTGTTTTCGCAGCCTCTTATCCCTTATACCTATAGGGTTTATGGTTACAAGGCTGCACCCTAAGTGGAGTTTTCTTCGGGCGAGTGCAACATATGCCAAGACTTGCCAAGAATGGCCAGGGTAGGTTCATCCATCCCGGCACTCGGCTCAACCGTGTACCCCGGCGCCTTGAGCATACACCGACTCCTAAGAAGAGACCCTCGGTCGCCCAACCAGGGTATAACCTACGTATATAGTTGGGAATCCAAGGTACCTCCTCCTGGATAGGCTTTCATGGGCCCCAAATTTCCATGACTCGAGGCTTCGGGAGCGGTGTAACCTTCCCCCGAGCCATGTCGAGAGATACCCCCTTATATGACGCACTTTAGGTCTTACATTTGCCTCTTACGAAATGTTATTCGCGAACTAGGGTGTACGCCATAAAGGTTCGTCCCATTCATTTACTCATTCATCTTTGTTAAATCATTCAATCATTCAATCATTCATGTTTCATTATTTGTTAATATTTGTTTGCGAAGTATTCGCCAAATTCCATTTCATTTGTTGTGTCTTTATCTCTTTCTTAATCGAATTCTCATTTACCCTTGACTGCAAAGATTCTCGCACATCATTACTCCAATTGCTACTTTTCCTCCTGCTTTTGTTGACTATTCACTTCTTATGCCTTTTGTTCCTCATATCCTTCGCTCCTTTATTATCATAACATTCGCCTTGTTTCTAGGCATTCACCTCGCGAGGTATGTTCGGTCCTTACTTCTATAACATCTACCATCGCTTTTTCCTTTCTCTCGCTCATCTCTCACATGCCGCTTCCAACCCTTTCTTTTGGCATTTCTTTCTTCGCAGACTTTCTACATCGACCTCATGACATTGCTTTGTGACTCCTTCCAATCTCCCCGTATAATACCAATGCCATTTGGATGTGGGAATTTTATGCATTGATGATATGTTGATGCGACTCCCAAGATTTTATGAAGCCATGGCCTCCCAATCGGCGCATTATATGGAGATTCCACATCAACCACACGAATAATAAGATATCGCTTGATAATCCTTGTAGAGGTATTCTCATGTGAACCTCTCCCTTTGGTTTGTTTGCAGGTGCCATTAAAGCCATATATCTTGTATGTCGAGGGGGATCAAATCCTCATCTTTTCCTCCCATCGTCTTGTAAGTATGGTAAAAGAGAATATTTACCGAACTTCCGGTGTCGATTAGGATTCGGTTGATCGCCCAACAAGCTTCGCTTCATCATCTTCTCCATCAATCGGCTTCGGGTTAATCTCTAATTTTACAACCAACGGGCTATCATGTGTTTCTCTTCCTTTTGGCACTTCATCTCGAGAGAAAAGAAATGGTCTTCACCGCCACTTTTCTAATCAAGGTCGTTCTCGCCAGGCTCATTATTTCTTTATCATTAGCATCTCTCGCAAAGACTCTACTGAGCACGTTGTCATGAAAATCTTCGATTGTGCGATAGGAGTGGACGATAGAGTTGCAATTCAAGTTTTTAGCTTTTGTTCCGACCTCTATCACAAATGTTTCCTTTCCTTTCATTGCCACTCACTGTCGTGCATCTCTCGGTGGTGGTGGTAATGTCTGGCCTTTTTCTTCTCCTTTTAGAAAGTGATTCAGCTTCCCTTGATCAATCATCCTGAGAATAATTCTCTTTACGTTTCTGCAATCGTTTGTTTGATGTCCATGGAAGCGATGGTAAGAACAAAACTCATGACTTATGTCGCCTGGTGGTGGTTCCATCCCCGCGTTCCAAGGTGCTTTGGTACATCTTCCATCACAAGTATAGCCTCCCGGATCTTTTCCACACTAGCATTCAAAGGAGGCATCTTAATTGGTTCCCATACTATTCTGCGGCTTCTCTGCCCTCCATGGTTATATTGCCTTCGTCCACCGTAAGTTTCTTGCACATGATCTAGCCTCTGAATCTTATTATTGCTGTTACGGTTATAGTAGTTCCTTTCTTGTTCAAACTCCTCCTGGTCATGGCTTCCCATAGCTACTATCTTCCGCTGTCTCTCATCAGCCTTCCCTGCTTGCTGTCCTTGCGAAGTGCTCGCCACTGTATTGATGAACGAGGTAACAAGCTTGCGTTCGCAGCATTCGAGTTTGTGTTCGCGACAGATAAGAATTCATTTCATTCTGTCTTTCTTCTAAGGCGATATATTCTTCCTGTAACTCTCGCAGCTTCGCCATCGTGATTGTATTTTTGACTCTAAAAATTTGAATGTATAACGAGTTAGTCGCGAAGAGAGCATTCACAAATGAGAGGATGAGATATCTTTCCTCAACCCGTCCTGCCATTTCGCTACACATGGTTCTCCATCTCGATTGTCAATCGCCTTAAGCTCTCGCCAATCCTTTGTTTCAACCCGAATACATCTTCAATACCTGGTCGTGAAGAATTGTTACTTATGTATGCTCCCAGGAATATGGCTTGTAAATGATTAAATGACGTGATTGTGTTCCTTGGTAGACCCTCAAACCACTTTAGTGCTTCTCCGATTAGGCTTGATGCAAAATATTTGCACAGTATAGCATCATGATTCTCCCATTGCAACATACACCTCATATAGGCCTTGATATGTTGCACCGCACAGGTTGTTCCATCGAAGATGTTTGTTAATGCAGGAAGATTGCACTTAGGAGGTATTCCTCCCATCTGTACTTCTAACGTGAAGGGATTCTTCGCAGCTTCTGCGATAGCTTCGTCCAATTGTTTCCTTCCTCCTTCCCTTCTATTGTTCAGCAATCCTCTCATTTCAGCCAGTTCTCTTAAGATTTGTTCATTTGCCTCAGAATTTGATTCTACTGGTCTTTTTAGCTCTGCTTCTCTCTTTCTACGCTCGTGCCTGTTTTGACCTTCTTGCTCGTTATTTTCCTCTCTCCTTTCCCTGCGACGCTCTTCTTCATTTCTTTCTTCAATTCGCACGCCATTATATCGGTTGTTCTCTCTTCTTGGCTGTCTCTCAGCTCTCATCTGCGCCCTCTCATATTCTTCATTAATATTTCTATTGGCACGATTTTGTTCCCTTCTTCTTTCGCGGTTATCATGGTTATTCTGCCGGATTGCCTCCTCCATCTCTTGATTTTCCATTTCTTCTCTTAGCCTTTCTCTCTCGCGAGCTAGTCGCGCTTGTTCAATGTAGTGTCTTTCAATGTCAGCCTCGATCTCTCGGTTTCTTCTCAGTTCTTCTCTCCCGTGCAAGATTATTCTCCCTTCAGCAGCTGGGTCATTCGGCTCTTGGAATTGCATGTTTCCTTGATTTTCTCTACACCGTTCACCTCGAAGATTTTCGGGCTGAGGAACATAACGATCTTCCATCTCCCCTCTTCTCTCGCCATGCTCTATGTTTGGATTTTGTGTTTCTTGTTGGTTTTCTTCCTCGGTACTTTCTGTTGGTAAAACTCTCCTTCTTTCTTCCCTAATCGATCTTGAACTTGATCGCACACTACTTCTTGATCTTCTATTTTGCAATCTTATATTTTCCATCCTTAATTCATGATTCTGTCTTGTCAAATTTGCTCGTTCCTCTGCCTCTAGCCGTCTCTCTTCATGTATGGTTTGTCTCAATCTTTCTAATGCTGCGATTTCTTCGTTACCTGGATTCATTTCTCCATTCATTTCTTGCTCTCCTCCTCCTTGTCCATTGTTCATCAACTGCTGCTCCTCTTCCCTTTCATCTTCAGAATCAGACCTCCAAGTATGTACACTTACTCTATCATAATCCTCAGCCGCGTTTGCTACAGGGGAGTTTGGTGGCTGATTTTGATCTTCTCCATCATTTCTCCTATTCATCCTTGAGGATTCTCCTGTTTCATTCCTCCTTTCTCCAGCAAGTCTCCCACTTCTTCTTACAATCGTTGGTTGCCCTTGTACATTTCTTCTTCTAGCCATTTTTCTCTTACAATGAATTCTTGAGTATCTTCTCCCAATCTTTTTTTCTTGTTAATCCAAATTCTTTTCAATTTCTATGTCAATCTCTCGCACAGTCCACGTTTCTAGCGCATATGTAGTAGCAGGATTTCCCACACTACACCCCTTACTCGATTTTGCTTAATTAATCCATTGGAAGATGTAAGATCAAGAACATTTATTGATTGAATTCATGAAGTGTTTACACAGGAAAATAGAATTACACTTAGAAATTAAAACACTCTTAAACTTTCTCTCTCCTAATGACTTGCCTAACAATTCCAAAAGATCTCTCTCTTTACGAGACTCATTTAGCCCTTTATATAGGGTAATACATAGTGGATGACAAACTAAGCTACCCTTTATTTTCGGAATGTCCCGCGAAGTGTCGCAGTGCACAAACATTCACTCTCGCGACACTTCTTAACCATCGCCGCTCACGCCTTCTTTATGTTTAGCCTGTCGTTATCCATTACGTCGTTTATTTTAGCTCTCTGCGACTCCTCGCGACACCGTCGTTTATTAATCTCGCGAGCCTTGTACATTGCGATATTATGATCCTACAGATGCTCCAGCTTCTTTTAACTGATCATATTGCTTTGAAAGTTTTCTGATATTAATACGTTTTCCGCCATTATTCACGATGGAATTTTCTGACCGTATCTCTTCTTTTGACATAAATGACGAAAGAACATGATAAAGAGGAGTAGGTCTTTCCACACTCTCTCATCATCTCGCACATTACTAGAACACAATCGATCGAAGCATAACTATCCTCCCATCCCTTTGATTGCTCACTTACGTACCCGTCATAAGGTTGTTGATATGTATGAGAGTATCCATAAGGCTCCATAGGGTATGGTTGGTAGTTGTTATATGAATGAGGTTGAAATCCAAATTGATTACCACAATAATATGATGATTGGTCTTGTGCTCCGTACATGTTATGTCCATAAGGAAACATGACGACTCACAAGAACACAAGAAAAAATTTAAAAACAAAAACAAGCTAAACAAATAACAAATCAATTAACAACCGCTCCCCGGCAGCGGCGCCAAAATTTGATGCGTGTCGTAAGTGCAACAAATTAATCAAGATATTTCCCACTAATTAAATAAATAATATAGCGGTAGTAAGGATCGTTCTCACAGAGAGTCAGTAATTGATAGGTTATTTAGTTCAGCAAATAAGATAAAACACAAAGGGGGATTGTTTTAAAGTGAAATAAAAAGAATAACAAATAAAACAAAGAGATGATCAAGGAGTCCTTCGCCGTTACCAAACGTTGACTCTCATAGCATACTTATCTATCTTTCGCCAGAACCATTCATCACCAACCGTAGGATTGCAGGTACGCTTAGCTATCCCCAAAACTCCTCGTATCACCGGATAACAGTACGCTTAGCCACCGGATTCTATCCAACCGAGCCGCCTTGAGGTACGCTTACAAGGTGTAACTCAACCGAACGCTTAGGCTTTGTGAATTTAGGTTTGATCCCAGCAGATTAAACTCGCACGCTCGGTTCACTTACTGGTGTTGTCTTCACACATGATTGCTTCACGAATCCCTCTCGCAAGGTCTCACGTTCTCTACATGTGTAGGAGATGCACGACAATTACGGATCGCTCCAACTCTCTACTAGCAATAGAATGATCAATAGAATAATCCAATTGTACACTTGAACAATCTAGAAATCAATCATGAACCCTAATTATAGAAAAGACAATCGATGAGATGATAAAACTTCGAATAGATTTATATAACTAATAAAGCTTCACGTTAGAACATTGAATTCATCCTCAATCAATAGAAATTAGTTACACATGAGTTTACTAAAACCCATGAAAAATATATGAAATATGAGTACAAAATACCAAGGTTTCCCCCCAAGGGGTAAACCCTAATTCCTTGCTCCTAGTTTCTTCTCTTCTTTTGATGTAGAACACCTCTTTTCTCTTTTCAGAATTCTGCCGAACAAAGTTGCGTGTATGAACTCGGGTTTAGGAACTGTTATGTAGGTGTTTTTGCACCTCTATTTATATACTTTTACTCCTCCAAATTCGAATCTGATAAACACCCATTCATCCCTGGCCGACCTAAACACATAAACGCGTCTTGAATCTCCACCATTCATCTTATAATTTGACGAAAAGGCACCACTCGGTGGCTATTAGATTGCTCCCAAACTTATCGGAATGCCCGTATTTTCTCTCGGGTTTCCGCGTAGAAACAAACCCCAGCCGTTTTAACTTCTCATAGCCTTAATATCATGTTCATCGATTGTACATTTGGACGACAGGCGCATCAATTATTGAGCTGATGTCTCGCTCAAGTTTTTGAAGTTCTAAAGCAATTCAAACTCTTATCAACACAAGGAATCTAGTTCCCTGTTCTTGTCAAATTCCTCCACCGGCACACTTATCTTCCCCTGACTTTACGTTGAAAACTTGGATTCAGGCATATGCCAACTCCCATCATTCATCTCCCTTGCAAACCCGTACCAGCACCTTCCTTACCAAGCTCTGTCACCGAGGTCAGTCAATGGCAACAACATTCTGCTCAGGCTCTTCTCAACTGCTCCATCACCGAGCATTACCACTGTCCCATCTTTCTCTCATACCATGACTCTAGCTTCTCCATTAACTTGTCATTCAGTCTCGTCACTGACATTAGCAGAGAGCTTCATCATCACCACAGCTCGAGTTCTCAACACTTTCCGATATCATCATCGCAGCTTCAACCACAAAAACATCCATCTCGCTATAACAAGACCCCTGCCTTCCTCTCCATCGACGACATTCTCTTCATCAAAAGCTCAACTCCTGCCATTCTGTCAAACAATGATCATCAATAGTGGCTGACTAATGCAACACCAGTTCACCATTGTCCGTGAACAACAACACCATCTCCATCGTCAGCTGAACCCAACATCATTCTACAAATTCAACCATCTTTCTATACCGGCAGCAGACCACTTCTCCTTTAACTACCATTAACCATCACCTTCCATCATTCTCAAGCTTTATCGGACTACTCCCTATCCATGGAGCATCCAACAGTTAACATCGACCATCTCTCTGACTTCTCGAGATCCATTCGTCCCCAGCCAACTATTCATCACAACTCTATTGTTACCGATCATCATCCTTACTGCAAACTTTAGAAGCATGTAGCAACCCATTTTTCCAATTTTTCCGCCTTCAATAACCAAAGAATGACCTTCATCGCTTGATATCTTCATCATTACGGAAAGAACCACCAGCTCGATCATTCATACATCGCGCCAACATCGAAGTGACAAAGAGCCATTAATGGCGGCAACCATTTTCTTCCGTATCGCCTTGTATTCTCCATCTCGTCATTCAATCTTCTTTCTCTCGCAAAGAACTCAAAGCCATCGTACGTTGGAAATATCATCGGTCTCAATCTTGCAGTGATCCTCGGTCATTATACGTTGGTTCTCTCACGTTACATTTGTCATCTCCCAAAGACCACGAACCTTTAACAGCTCCCATTCAATCATCGATGTCTGGATCGACAGTTTAATTAATATTCGTGGCTGCCCGAGTAGAAACTCGGGTGCCTATATAAAATCTGTGCGATACAGAATTCGCAACTTTGACTCGCTTCGGAGGCTTGTAAAATCTTCATACGAATCTGGAATAACTCCATTCTTTCGCCATTGTCTTCATCTTCTCGTCCTCTACAGAATGAAAAGTAGAAATCTTGTATTTGAACGAGTTCCACTGGGTCTTTGGCCCTTCTTCACTTGTGACTTCACTTTTGTAGCTATTTTCACTTCTTTTGGGATGATTCACCTAATGAAAGACAAATACAAGAAGACAAGCGTAATATACAATAATTCACCAGAAATATAGCAATTACTAGCATGGAATTGACACCAAATATATGTGAAATATGCACTTATCAATTTATATGCCTCCAATTAGGGTTGAACCTTAATTTCGAGATAAGCACGAATTGTGTTATCTTGCCATGCAAGTCTTCTAGAATATTCCCTGGGTGACTTGGCCAACAACCCTTCTAGACGTTTCCAGAAAATTCCTCTAGGGTTATGGAATCAGCTAAGCAAAAGGATACAAAAGACCAAGCCCAAGAACTGGATCAATTGGCTAAGCCACACAATGGGGCGGAGAAATCTGCAAGCCAAGCAAGGATGAGCTGAATCATCAGTGAGTCAACGACTCAACTCGGCTGAAACTCGGTGAGCCGGCTCGGTTCAACCAGGTGGGCGTAAACATCCTCCAGTGTAAACGCGCGGGGTGGAAACAACCGAGGAGTATGCTAACTGGGTACGCTGCGACTCATGGAATGAAGGCCAACTGTTGTTGGAGGAAAATGGCGGCCGTCGGACAGCGTCGTCGCCGTAGAAGATGACATGTGTAGGTGACATCATCGTGACGCAAGCTGATGATGTCATGCTGACGCCATAGACGGTAACGGTAACGGCTTCCTGACGGCGTTATGAATGAACGATCCAGATTTGCTTCCGTCTAACGGCGTTAGATTCTAACGGTATATGCCGACAATAACGGAATATTCTACACAGAACATAACTGCTGACTGTAACACACTGACTAGACCATCTGCTGACATGGCAACCACCGGTTGGTTATTACTATTGATGTGGCGATACTTATTGCAGACATGGCAACCTCTACACTGACATGTCACCCCAAATGCTGATGTGGTATGCTAACATGGCACTCTCTACACTGACGTGTCACCCTTAATGTTGACATGGCATGCTGACGTGGCACTCTCTGATTGGTAAGTTCTGCTAACATGGCACTTCCTTGCCTTGACTTGGATACCTGCACATGGGCTCTCATGTATAGTGATTGTGAGGCCTTGTTAGCCATACTTGACTAATAAGAGGAGCATATTAGGCCCAAGTAAGACCATTTCTAGTGTAAAATAATAGGGTACAAACAGAACCACTTAATGAAGGTGGGAATATGCTTACTCACCTCGTTATCCGTTCGACTTGTAGTTAGCACCACTCTCCAAGCATCCATAGAAACGTCTTCGGTCTTCAATCCTTGTCTTCATCTTCGTCTTCGGTCTTCAACTCTTGATGATAACTCTTGCATTTTGTAGAATCTTGACAATGTAACTCTTTTTCTTCAAATCCTTGTTGCTTGGAACTTCTTTATATATGTTTCTTCCCCATGGTCTTGTTGAACAAATAACAACCTAAATCCAAATTATTTTTTTTTCCTTTCTTTTTGTATTTTTTTAATAACAAAAAGATTGCAACTACAAAAATAATAACGAAATTAAAATTTATTTGGCCACGAAAGAAGTACTTTACCACTTTGATCTTCAAAACTTGTATTGTCTTCATATCATAAACTTCAATAACTCTCATATTTTGATTTTCTTCGCTCTTGTAAATAAGTCTTCATACTTAGATAAATAATTCTGATCATTATATGTAAGTCTTCAACATGTATATATAAATATGCTCATTGTATGTTGCTTTACTTGGATATGAAATTTGCTCTTCCTTGTATTGTTGCTTGTAAACCTCAAACGTCTTGAATTTTCCTTGTAGATTTTGATGTCGCTCCACTTGTTGATGATGATATTGTTTCTATGGACCTGTTGGTGTAGAAAGAGATAAAGTGGATGATGCTAACTGCTAACAAGATTACAAGTGGTATGTAAGTTATCAATTCGATGTCACCATCATGATTGATAAAACAGTACTCAAGAGATCAAAGTAGTGCTTCTATTGGTGGAAAACTGGGTAGCTCACCATTCTACCGGAATTAACATACGGTGACACACACTCTAAAAGCACATATTTAGATACGTACAAAGCATTGAAGGTCGGTGTCTCACATGATGTAACAATGGGTAGTCTCCATTATAGGGGATCACAACTCTAATACCGAGTTCAGTTTGCACCTCATTTTCCATTGGCACGGTTAAATCCAACTTTAACTCTCAAACAAGCAAGAAGCCCGATCACGTTCTTTGGAATCTTTAAGATCAGTCACTCTTGTGAGAATTTCGATGTAATCTTAGCGACATGTATACTGTGTGACTCTAAACTAACTACAAGTTGGAGGTTTTATTCAAATATGAAAAGGCGAGGGTACCCAAATATACCTCAAGCTAAAACTTTTCCTACCTATAAGTCCTTTCTCCGAAAGTGATTGTCTATGGACTGAGTCGAGACAATACAACTAATCGTTTCACACTTCGTGTGATCGTCTATGGATACGAGATCGAGACAATACAACAATGAAGTATGCTTACTTGATAAGAGGTTCAGACTTAACCAAACACAATAGGATTACTATCAAGTAAAATAGGAATTAACGTTTGTGTAATTTACTTTAAATTATAATAACACACAATTATAATTACGGAAAAAAGTAAATGACACAACAAGATTTTGTTAACGAGGAAACCGTAAATGCAGAAAAACCCCGGGACCTTGTCCAGAATTGAATACTCTCAGGATTAAGCCGCTATACAAAATCAAACCAACTTCGTATAGTTGAGACCAAGCAACTAAACCTATAGTTCACCTAGTTCCGTCTGTATTCCCACGCCTCCAACTTATGAACAAGTCACGTACTTGGAATAATTCTTTTGGTTCGTATTCCAAACAGTAAGGGAACAACAAATATGTTTGGTAGCAACTCTTTTCAACCAAGTGATGTGAGTTCGATAAAGGCTCTTCTGATCTCAATAAACTCCTTCGTCGGGTTCTTAGATCTATCTTATTCTCAACTACCAAAGGTAATTGTTAAGATTTTGCAATCAATACTTTTAATCACAAAGAATTGTATTGATGCCGATCTACACAACTAATCAATCTAATCTACCACAAGGATAAACCGATTATAGTTGGATCCTCTATACCGAAACAAGTATTGTGCACACCAAAGATTATGAACCCCAAATCGAAATCTTCAAGATCTTCTTTGTCTTCAAATCTTCTTAGATATTCAATAAACGCCTGCATACAACAACTTGAATCTCTTGTGATCAATCACGCATAGAACGAAGTCTGTTAACAATGGATTATCACAAGACGTCTTTAGATCTACAAACAGTCTAAAGATCCCTGTCGAAACTTCGATCCAGTTTGAGTGAATCTTATATCATAAGAGAAGATTCTCAAGCATAAACAATCTAGGTGCAATCAAAGTTCAACCACCGTTAGTCAATCAAATCAATCGAAAACACAAGATAAACCGCAATTATCTAGTTTCCCACCAACGGTACTAATAGAGCCTCTCAATCCCAAAGAAGACTTTAAACTGAGCGGTCGTAAGAGATTTCTCCTAATTAGGTTACTCTCCTCTCCGAATAGGCGGCTTCACCAGTAACAACACAACCGAGGAAGTTTGCTAGAAATGCAAACTTCAAGTATTTATAAACAAGGAAGTTTGGACACCAAGGAATTTCCAAAACCGAAAATATTCTCAAGATATGCAATATAATCCAAATTCGGTTTCCATAATTCCTGGAAATGCTCTGTCCAAAATATTGACCGAAAATCTCTTTGGAAAATCTCCAACTAGTAAATGCACATTACTAATTCTCATTTTCCTAAAATAAAATTTTAAAAACCTTAAATAAAAGATTCTTAACTTATTTATGTTTCGATCCTGGGATTTTCTTCCTTTAGCTATTAAGGAAAACTTTGAACAATTAAAGATAAGCGTTACTGCACATGTTTAAAGTATGTCGACATCCTTACTCTGTAAGTCCTCTTTCATACTTACAATCTTGAAACCGATTTTCCATACTTCCAAACAAGTTTAAATTGGTTCATCTGACTTTCAAGAACTATGTGATTGACCAAGAACACTCAATCACCAATCATGGGTTTAACGGTTCTACCAAAACAAGTTTCGTTTCTACCTCCATATGAGTACTGTGCATAGTCCCACTAGCTTCCCAAAATTCGGTTGACTAGGTACTAGGATTGGTTCCCCACATATATATGGTATCTAACTTGAATTTTTTGCACATGTCCATAGAATTGGTTCCCCTTTGCCTAAAAACATGTTGCACATGTCCATAGGATCGGTTCCCCTTTCTGCTAAAACATGTTGCACCTCATACAAGGATCGATTCCCCTTTGTGATGTGTTGCACCTCTGTTGATGGTGGATTTTCGTTTAAGGTTAAATTTGTAAAAACCATAAAAGATCATGCGCTGACATCTTGTAAAAGATAAAGCCATCTATAAGTGTTGGATACTCCCTCACTTGATTCACCAAGAATGGAACTTGTAGCAACAGTCCCATTCTCGTGAATTTCTTATCGACCTTGTATTTCCCGTACTCATTATCAGTGTGGCATGATGACTGAGTGTTACTCATATAGAGTAACACGAACCTCCAAGCACTATAATGAAACCATGTACGAAATACCCGTACAGGCTGATTCTCGGTGTGTTATACTAGCCCGAGCCCTCTCGGTGTGTTATACTAGCCCGATTGAGCCCCTCTCGGTGTGTTATACTAGCCCGATTGAGCCCCTCTCGGTGTGTTATACTAGCCCGATTGAGCATCCGGACTTGATCGTATCGGTCTCGGATATGATCTCGATCGCAGTCATCCAACTCCGTAAGCATGATTGGATGACCCCAGATCAATTCCATCACCCCCAAGCAGGTATGGAATACCCACGGCCGACCCCGCATGGTCGGCCATTGGCCTTTGCTTGCCAAAAAGACGTTCATACCAAGCATTTTGGACGGAAAACCCTAAATAAGGGTTTGCGGCATATTACATGTGTCGCAAAATAGTCTCAACCATCCATCTTCGCAGGTATAGATGGAGGGTGTAGATGTAGACTTAAAGGGACCAGAGCATGTCAACACGATTACCGTGAGACCGCCTACACACTTGACCGGTCGGTCAAGACCAACAATGTTTGGCCGTGACAAAATCGTCACCCAAACAAGAGGTGGCGCACGGCTTTGAAAGCCAAATTAGGGTTTCAAGCCATCACGCGCGTCCATCTTCTCCGGTACGAATGGAGGGTCACAGATTAGATTAAACAGGTCCGGTCATACCAGCATGATCACCGTGGGCCCATCTATCTCCTCATGCGGTCGGCCAAGGCATATCATGCCCGGCTAATCCAAAACGCCCGCCCAAACATGCGTGGTTACACTTCCCAAATTGCAAATTGATCTCGACCGCTCAACTTCACCGGGATGATTTGAATGGCTTAGATCACGTTTTCATGGGATAATCAGGTATAGGTGTGAACATCAACCTACCACCTACACGCTGGAGTGATCGACCAAGACCGACCAAGGACGGTTGTCTTGGAACGCGTGCGGGAATATCACGCGGTTATCAACTCCTTTGCGGTAAGAAATTTCTGCCGCAAACCGATCTCAACCACTCAACTGTGTCGGTCAATTTGAGTGGCCTAGATCGCGCCTTCTTGGGAAAGTGAGACATGGACGTGTACACCGGCATGCCATCAACATGCATGACCGGTCGGTCCTCTCCAAAGCCCTTCCCATGCTTGGTTTCGACCAAGCTGAAGAGTGATGCTTGCGCACCTCTTCAAAAACCCTAGTATTCATTAACGGTCGCGCAGATGAGTGTCTCAAACATCATCTCATCCGTTCAACTTCACCAAACTTGGTTATACAACCACAGTCGGGAGTTATTTGGTTAGTGAGGTGCCATTACCCATCACTTTACCACACCACAATGCGATACACATAAAATACACACGATACTTCACAAGTATCGACTTTAAATAACGCAGTTATTCAATTCAGCATTACATGCTATCTTTCGTGGATCCACGATCCGCACATTCCGGACATCAATCATGTCACAAACGGGGGATACATATCGGGGTATTGGTCCCGCGGTTTACAGCGTGCAGCGTGCAATGCGCCATCATAAGAACGTGTCAGGAAGTCATGGACGGTTAGAGATGAACAGGAAAAGTGGGCAAGACTGGTCGACGCACAACTCCACTACTCCATCACTCCACTTCCTCCACTTCCCACGAGAGACGTGAATGAGGCTCAATGACTTGTATAAATAGGTTCTCCGCCCTATTTCAAAGGAAAACACAAGTTCAGACGAGACAGAAAAATCAAGTGTTAATACAAATCGTATTCAAACACCCAGAGCCTCCTTGCATCAACCGCAAGCTTTGCTCATCTTTCATTACAAGTCATAAGCAAGCCAACACCTTCACAATCTCAACACCTTCTTCGCTTCCCTCCCTAAGACCAACCCCATCTCCTTCACTTTGTGACCGAAACAAGGCTGGAACGGCCATTTCTTGGTTTAGGCCGGACTTGCACAGATTGATCTCTCGAATCTACAAGCACTCACCGCGCAGTGCATTTGTTTAAAGGTTTAAATTCATTCCTCATCCACACCCCAAATTACCAAATTCTGCGGGAGTAGTTTTCACCCATAAACAATTGGCGACCACAGTGGGAGGTTGATCTATCGGTTGCAAAAAATTGAATTCTCAATTCTTCGGTTTTCGGCTCACGATGCATCCTCATCAGGAAACCACAGGCGGTTCAGATACCATGGGAAGTGTAGATAGAATGCTAGAGGATGTCTTGGCAAATCAAGCTGGTATCACCAGAAGACGGAGCGAGACATTTCGCCTTTTGAATGACATAGCGGACAATTACAAGAAGGATCGGCGGGCATCTACTCAAGCGGTGCAAGAAATGCTTTGAATCCTTAGTCGAGTCACACCTTTACCTATGGAGAGGAAAAAGAGCGCGTAACCGCAGGTGACTCGGGAAAGATGAACAACATGGTCCAGTCAACAATGAAGAACCGAGGCAACTTCACGAGGAGAGGACTTATCCGGAGTACTACAACGTCTACCGAATAAAGAAATGGAGCCTGCAGCTTACGGATCCTGTTTGGAAGATTTATATCTCAAGACCCTTGTCGAAGCCGTGAAGAAATGCTTGAGGAAGGAGAGATCAATCAAGGAACACGTGAGTACGAGAGGATGGGAACGTTCAATTCGATCACTCGGCGGTGATATTACAACACCTCCCATCACTGCAGAGCCGGAGAGCGGTGCAAGTCCCGGCATCTCATCAAGTGTAACACCTCCGGTAGTCACCCGAGCAACAACTTCCACTCCTTCATCGGGACGAGAACCGGATGGGCGAGAGGAGGACCATCTCCCATTACCATTGCGGACTTGATGGAAAAGCGGGAAGTTCTTGTCAAGACTCAAATGGATATGGCCGCAACTCGGAAAGAGGTACTCACTTTTCTTAAGACATTAACGATCGATTTCCACATGACCCGCAACAGCCCACGGAGCCAACAAGGAATGAATTCAACGCACCGAGAAGGTACTTCAATGGCACGAACCTACATGGACCCGATCAAAGAAGCGACACCGGATATGAGTGGTCCTATCGTGGAGGCTCCTACACTGGGGACGATCCTCACAACGATCTTCCTCAAGTCAATAGTTTCATTATGAACCGAGGCGGTGGATCGGGAAGCGGTTTCTCTAGTGGGAAGTTTATGCAAACTTTCACACCTCTCGAAGAATCGGCCGCGCGGAGACGTTTTGCTGCAATCAACCGAGAGGAAGGTCACGACCGTGACCTACATGTCACCGCACGCATCAAGGATTCGAGTTCAAGACGCCCCTTATCTACACAGGAGCGTCTTCGAATGTGATTACTATCAAGACTCTCAGGACATCCAAGGTTCTCCCACGCAAGGTCGTACGGAATCCTACCACAGTGACGGACTTCAAGGGAAACCAAACCAGCGCATACGGGAGGAGCTCCGCTGAAAGAATCGAGACAAGTTCGTTGCATCCCACTCCCCACGTGGGCGTCAATTCGAAGAAGACCGGCTTGCATCATTGAGAGCTAAAACCCACAATGCATCTTTGTTGACGAAGCATTCTTCTCCATCCTGTAAATCCACGACCCACGTTCACACGAAGAGGGAACGCACTTTTGTGGCGAGTCGTGACCAGAAAGGGAAAGCGGTATACCGATACTGCCATTATCAATTAGCGGGGGATACTGCTGCCGGTCTCTCCACCCAATGGAATGCTACGACAAAGAACGAACCACAACAACAAGTGCTAGATGCTCCACAACAAAAAGAGGGCACCAACTCCACAACCGATGAGATTGAAATCGTTGAGGAATCTCCTAGGCCTATCTCCATCACTCAACCTTGTGTATGAATAAATGCACGAAGCTCGTGGAACTTCTCAAAGAGTATCGGGACATGTTCGCTTGGAGATATGAAGAAATGCCGGATTTAGATAAAAATTGGTCATCCATCACGGTTGCGGTTCGGACACGAGGAAAATGGATAGATCGGTGCTGCATAGACTTCAGAAACTTGAACAGGTGCTGCTCCAGAAAACAATCCTCCTCTACCTGACATCGACATGATTAGTAGATGCAAACAGCGGACACAGCATGTTCTCCTCCATGGATGGATGCAACGGCTACAACCAGATAAGAATGTACGAGCATGATGCAAGTAAGATATCTTTTCGAACTCCTCTCGGAAAATTTTATTATACCATACTGCCATTTGGTTTAAGGAATACCGGTGCAAAGTATCAACGCTCTATGACGGTAATCTTCCACTGGAGCCGATACCTCAAGGGAGCAGCCTCAAGAAGATAACGAACCACACTTGGGGACGAGGCTCGGCATGAAGTTCCTTCACCGTCGATCAAGGAATTCTTCAACATGAGAGATGTGGTCAGTCAAGAAACATGGAATTCGCAAGGGTAAATTGAATCAAGAGGGAAACACTTCAACACTCCCTCTAGCGTAGCTGCTTCAATGGTCTATTCAAGAGCCGCCTCAATGCTCTCTCCGGGACCCCTTTTCGCTTCATAATCCTACTTCAACACCCTCTCCAGGATCCACCTCAACGTTCGCACCAGAAGCCACTTTAACATCCTCTCAAGTCGTTTCAACACTCAAGCTACATCAACAATCTGCGCTCTGGTCAAGTTATCTTTGATGTACTCATTGCTCAACATACGTCTCATCCATCCTTC
This sequence comes from Papaver armeniacum, assembly GCA_023531295.1. Taxonomy (NCBI): domain Eukaryota; kingdom Viridiplantae; phylum Streptophyta; class Magnoliopsida; order Ranunculales; family Papaveraceae; genus Papaver; species Papaver armeniacum. Next base: position 12,730 of record JAJJWW010000762.1, on the reverse strand, counting down.
ATGAGGACCCAGCGGAGCATGAAAAACCCTGAAGTCGATAGGAGGAGGGCTATTCTGTGGAACGGATATTTTCATATAGTTGGAAGGGCGCGGTGAACAACTCATCATCAATGTTCGGCATATCCTTGAAGCTGCCAACACTTCCGACTTGGTACCAAGCATTATCTCCGAGAAGACATCTCAACGGGGATTCTTTTCTTCCACAATGAAATAAAAGGCAGGAGTTAGAACTTGTATGAAAGCACATGAGAGATGTAGTCACACACGGCAAGACACAACTCACATCGGAGCACACAATGGCCTGGTCCAAACACCATTCAAGTCCTATTACAAATTTTAGTCCTGTACAAATTTTAGTCCGGTACAAATTTCAAGTCTGGTATTGATTTCAAGTCCGTACAAGTTTCAAGACCGGTACAAGTTTCAAGACCGGTACAAGTTTCAAGACCGGTACAAGTTTCAAGTCTGGTATTGATTTCAAGTTCTCCGATATAAATTTCAAGTCTGGTATTGATTTAAAGTCCGGTACAAGCTTCAAGTTCAGTACAAATTTCGATCCAAAGTATGTGGGTGAGACTCACGTTCAATCAAGCAGACACAACAAGCCCACGTTCGATCAAGCAGGCGCAGTAGCCCCACAAACGAAGCAGGTGCAGCAGTCCGTCGATTAGGCACAACCCCACGATCGAGTGAAGCAGGCGCAATAGCCCCTCGACCGAAGCAGGCATATCAAGGTCGATCGAAGCAGGAAAGACCGACATCATACTAGGGAAACGCTCTCCTATATGCCTTTTGAACGTGACATACTCCAAGGACAGGGATGACCCGTCCCTCCCTGGTAACATCTAACTTTGCCTTACAAGTTTTATCTTTAATCACATCACCATCTCATGCCTACCACACAATGGTGTAACCATTATGTGCTAGGCGAGGGGACTTAATGTTGATGGTGGATTTTCGTTTAAGGTTAAATTTGTAAAAACCATAAAAGATCATGCGCTGACATCTTGTAAAAGATAAATCCATCTATAAGTGTTGGATACTCCCTCACTTGATTCACCAAGAATGGAACTTGTAGCAACAGTCCCATTCTCGTGAATTTCTTATCGACCTTGTATTTCTTGTACTCATTATCGGTGTGGCATGATGATCGAGTGTTACTCATATAGAGTAACACGAACCTCCAAGCACTATAATGAAACCATGTACGAAATACCCGTATGGTGCCGATTCTCGGTGTGTTATACTAGCCCGAGCCCTCTCGGTGTGTTATACTAGCCCGATTGAGCCCCTCTCGGTGTGTTATACTAGCCCGATTGAGCCCCTCTCGGTGTGTTATACTAGCCCGATTGAGCATCCGGACTTGATCAGTATCGGTCTCCTGGATATGATCTGATCGCAATCATCCAACTCCGTAAGCATGATTGGATGACCCCAGATCAATTCCATCACCCCCAAGCAGGTATGGAATACCCACGGCCGACCCCGCATGGTCGGCCATTGGCCTTTGCTTGCCAAAAGACGTTCATACCAAGCATTTTGGACGGAAAACCCTAAATAAGGGTTTGCGGCATATTACATGTGTCGCAAAATAGTCTCAACCATCCATCTTCGCAGGTATAGATGGAGGGTGTAGATGTAGACTTAAAGGGCCCAGAGCATGTCAACACGATCACCGTGAGACCTCCTACACACTTGACCAGTCGGTCAAGACCAACAATGTTTGGCCGTGACAAAATCGTCACCCAAACAAGAGGTGGCGCACGGCTTTGAAAGCCAAATTAGGGTTTCAAGCCATCACGCGCGTCCATCTTCTCCGGTACGAATGGAGGGTCACAGATTAGATTAAACAGGTCCGGTCATACCAGCATGATCACCGTGGGCCCATCTATCTCCTCATGCGGTCGGCCAAGGCATATCATGCCCGGCTAATCCAAAACGCCCGCCCAAACATGCGTGGTTACACTTCCCAAATTGCAAATTGATCTCGACCGCTCAACTTCACCGGATGATTTGAATGGCTTAGATCACGTTTTCATGGGATAATCAGGTATAGGTGTGAACATCAACCTACCACCTACACGCTGGAGTGATCGACCAAGACCGACCAAGGACGGTTGTCTTGGAACGCGTGCGGGAATATCACGCGGTTATCAACTCCTTTGCGGTAAGAAATTTCTGCCGCAAACCGATCTCAACCACTCAACCTGTGCTTAGGTCAATTTGAGTGGCCTAGATCGCGCCTTCTTGGGAAAGTGAGACATGGACGTGTACACCGGCATGCCATCAACATGCATGACCTGGTCGGTCCTCTCCAAAGCCCTTCCCATGCTTGGTTTCGACCAAGGCAAGAGTGATGCTTGCGCACCTCTTCAAAAACCCTAGTATTCATTAACGGTCGCGAGATGAGTGTCTCAAACATCATCTCATCCGTTCAACTTCACCAGCTTGGTTATACAACCCTGGTCAGGAGTTATTTGGTTAGTGAGGCGCCATTACCCATCACTTTACCACACCACAATGCAGTACCTGCATAAAATACACACGATACTTCACAAGTATCGACTTTCTGAATAACGCAATTATTCAATTCAACATTACATGCTATCTTTCGTGGATCCACGATCCGCACATTCCAGACATCAATCATGTCACAAACTGGGGGATACATACTTTGAGGGTATTGGTGCGCGGTTTACGGCGTGCGGCGTGCAAACGCGCCATCATAAGAACGTGACGGAAGTCATGGACGGTTAGAGATGAACAGGAAAAGTGGGCAAGACTGGTCGACGCACAACTCCACTACTCCATCACTCCACTTCCTCCACTTCCCACGAGAGACGTGAATGAGGCTCAATGACTTGTATAAATAGGTTCTCCGCCCTATTTCAAAGGAAAACACAAGTTCAGACGAGACAGAAAAATCAAGTGTTAATACAAATTGTATTCCAACACCCAGAGCCTCCTTGCATCAACCGCAAGCCTGCTCATCTTTCATCACAAGTCATAAGCAAGCCAACACCTTCACAATCTCAACACCTTCTTCGCTTCCCTCCCTAAGACCAACCCCATCTCCTTCACTTTGTGACCGAAACAAGTCTGGAACGGCCATTTCTTGGTTTAGGCCGGACTTGCACAGATTGATCTCTCGAATCTACAAGCACTCACCGCGCAGTGCATTTGTTTAAAGGTTTAAATTCATTCCTCATCCACACCCCAAATTACCAAATTCTGCGGAGTAGTTTTCACCCATAAACAAAGTACAAAGGATAATGCCACAATAAGTTAGAATACGTGGCCATATACACTCGTATAGGCACAAGAAATGGATTAAAAACTTACCCAAATGTTCTTTCACGTTTCTGCCAGTAATCACCACTACAGTAGGTACATTCATAGAGTCTTCTATGATGCACTGATCACGTTCACTAATTCATCCCACATTGTTATTTTCATTGCAGTTCCCCTGGCACCAAAAACATTACTACCAGAATAATCCACAAACACGTATTAAAAAATTAAATCACAAAAATTGTAAGTGAACTGTACCTATCATTCTCGATAAAAAATTCGTGCATCAAAACATTATTCTCGCTAACCGATTTCGTTACAATGTTTGAGACATACTATAACATTCGAATGACACCTACGAAAAACATCCAATTAGCGCTATTTACAGGAACTACGAAAAATTTAAGAACAACTATCGTTTTTCCTTCTAGCAACATTCTCAAGAGCCAGGAAATGTTGCCTACTCAGAGGATTAAGAGATGCATCAAAAAGTGACTGAGATAGATACGTGTTATCATCTTTTTTTGGTTGGAATTAAAGAAAAGGATAATGAGCACACCCCATATGTTTTGTTTTTCAATGGTGTATAATGAAAACGAAATTAGAGTTACACCACCATCCATATTTTCCAAAAACCAATTAGGAGGATTTAGCAATCGTAAAAGTTAATTGAACACCCACTGAGAGTAGCCCACCATGGGGATAGCTTTCATCCTTTAAGGTCGGTTCAAGTCCATAAGGGTTTCAAAGAAACAATTAATATGGATCACCATACATCTCCCGAAAACTCTAGTTGGTTATCCATTTTTGGAAGTACCAAACTCAATAGCTAGAGATTTATGGCTACACTTAATTTTTTAAAGTATCCAAGATAACTCTCAAAAGCGGAAGCATAGTGATTATAAGAGATTTGAAAATTCATGTATCATAATGTAGAAAACTCAAATGGAAATGTAATGAACATCTTAAACAACTAACAAAGAAATCATCGTGGGCTAAGCTTACCTCGATTCTTCATTGCATCTCCGCTACCTTCTTAGCAAATTCCCTATTTACCCATATCACTCTCATGGAGTAGATCATAATGATTGTGTTCACTCAAAAGTTATAACCAAAATTATAAACATAGTTGGTGTTCACCCTAGAGAATTAGAGTTGACATACTTATACAAACTATTATAATAATTTGTTAACCCATGATATGTCATCGACAGACTACGCACTGCAAAGGTTTACCCTTCTCTGCCACATAATCATAACCATATCACGAAACAAATCAACATCTACAAAACTTGCAAAGAAAAACCGTAGCTTGAAATAAAAAAACTACCAAATCACCATTTTATGAAACATGAAACCATTTGAAAGTGAACCTCTTAGTTTGGATAGAACATATATTTCAACTGCTTCTAACGATCTCAGTTCACCTCCAAGTCCAAGAATCCTAAATACAACAAAACATTTAGAAACCGAAATCTGTCAGAAATTAAATCGTTGATGCTACCTTTTAAAGAGGAAGTAAATCTTAACCTACAAAACCAAAACTAACATAAAAAGTGGTTTCAGCTAAAAACTAAACTACCAACGAAAATAGAGATGTTTGTAGTTTGAAAAAATCAGGTTAACATAAGATCAAAAACAAAACTTGCGGCCATTTTAAGAACTTTATACCTCTAACTTAAGTGATTAGAAATACATACTTTCTGAATCCTTTTCATACTTTTGTTTCGCAGCTGCAATGGACAAATCCTCATGTTGTTGTCGAAAAGATAAGACCTTGTTCCGGTAACATGTTAGTTTGATTTTCGAAGCTATAAGGTTCGTTGCCCTGCTCTGTCAACTGGAAAGAAAACTTAAATATCAATGAAACGATAACAAACGAAATTTTTTCTAAAAAAATATCGACTGAAATCAATATAGAAACGTGAAACCCTACAAAAGAGAGCAAAACATAAAACCCTACAAAAGAGAGCTGCAGAAAAAAATCTAGAGAGAAAACAAGAAACGGATGATAGATTTTTAGCCATTAATATGGCGTTGAATTGACCGAAAATAGAGTCTTAAAGTGTAAAAGATTCTAGTTTTAGCTCATCCAAATAAAGTACGGAAATTTCCTTTGAGCACATTCTTTTCCATCCTTTTCCATTAACTTCCAAAATCAGTTGTTTGCTAAATTCGGCATTAACTGCCGATGAAAAAAATATCATAAAAATTTATTTGCGCTATTTTTTATATATATGGAAATTATGGGATTTTTCGTAAGTTTTTTTTTTTTCGTTTTTCTTTTATAAAGATTTTCTTAGATTTTTTTAGCATATTTTTTTTTTGAAGCATGAAATTTATTATACTACTAATAGGCTTTTACATGAGGGTAAATGATATCCGTAGATTCATTAATTACACTTGTATCAGTAAGCCAAAGATATAGTGTAATATGATAATGCAAAGATAATATGATAATGCAAAATGAGAATGTGAACAACGGTCTCCAAATTGCGCAAATTGCACCGAAAGTTGATGAGGTGGATATGGTATAGGTTGTCGAGGGTCCGCAGATCTTCGACGAATGCTTTCCACAAGAAAAGCTGTACTTTTGAGGGACACGGGTGTGCCCAAAGAAACTTGGATGTTGGTGGTGGGTTTCCATGCAATTGATTTGAGATGCTATTCAGGCCTTTGTATCCTGATGCTGATGCTGTGATGTGCTACCAAAGTGATATTTGTCTACCCCCTTGTTTGTCGGCTTGGTTCATACTTCAGATTGAGTCTCGTAGCTTTAATTGTGTCTTGAAGTACTAGTATCCAATCTCCACCCTAAAGGATTATCGCTAATTAGGGCTGCACAAGACCCACCCACGATACCCCTACCCGCCCGTACCCGCTAAACCCGTGGGTTTTTTGTCCATATCCGCCCGTTGTGGGTGCGGGGTTGGTTAAGGAAAAAAAAACCGTTGTCTGTGGGTGCGAGGTTGGTTTTAGGTCATACCCGCCCCAAACCCCCCCAAAAAACCCGCTCAATATACACCGTTGATTACAACTAATCCGTCACAGGCCTTGAGAAGTTCGGCGCGCTCCCAAGACCACCACTTTTGTCCCTTTCTCCAGAGACTTCACGTTTTCAATGGTTGTTGGTGTCTTGTGTGTGAACATATCCACAGAGGTGCCAATTTAAGAGTTGGCCTTCTTAACGTTCGAGAGATTTCTTTACCATCAAAAATAAAAACAAGCGTATTCTATTTGCTATCACTATAATTAGTTGCACGCGTCATGAAATATATTAAAGCGGACTCCATGGATTGTAATCTTGAAAATTTCAATGTGGTGCAAAGCTACATTATATCGAAACTCCTCCTCCTCCCGATCAATATATCTAATTTTTGGATTATATCTAATTATTGCGGGTTTAAACCCAAACCCGCCCGCTGTTTGTGGGTGCGGAGTTGGTTATGAAAAAAAAAACCGCGGCCTGTGGGTGCGAGGTTGGTTTCAGCTTATACCCGCCCATACCCGCCCATGTGCAGCCCTACTGCTAATGGTGCTATTACAAAAGTTACTAAAAAGTCAAAAATATGCAAGAAAATTACGAGACTCAAAGAGATTACACTAAATTACTTAAACAACCTAAGGTAAATAACTAGAGAAAGAGAAATTACAGACTCAAACTAGATTACACTAAATTACTTAAACAGAGAACAAACTAGATTACAGATTAAGTGATAAAGTAAAAGTAGGCTATAAAAGGTGGAGACTCCACCGACCCAAGATAATTGTCGACAAAGTAGATATTAGTGCTAGGTCATGGTATTGGATGTTAAATTTTTCGCGAGAAAAACTCAAGCATGATTCATAAGGTGAAGGTGGCATTTCTTGTTGTTGTTGTTGTTGGTGGATAGGAACATTGAGGAAGTATTCATTAGGATCAGGGTCTTCAAGGTGTTGAAAAAATGCACTTTCTGGCAGTGGAACTGGCATGCCTTGTTATTGTTGTTCATCTATAGAACATAGCAATCTAATCTAGTAATTCAAATATAAAATCCAGAGGAAACCCAAATTTAAAAGTTGAAAGAAAAACCATGTGAATCCCAAAGCTAAATTAAAAATAAGTCTTCGAAAGACGCTAACCCCATTTGCTTAATACCTGAAACCAAATCGTTTCATGTAGAAAAATCCCAACCTCTTAACATAAATCTCCTTCAAATCTCCCATGAATAATCAAGGCATTTTTTTAAAAACAACTAAGAACTTTGCTGGTCTTGAGAAAAACCAGCAACTAAAACAGAAATCCAGCTATCTGTGCTACAATAAAAGGACCATCTTAAATTCAAGGCAATACTTTTTTTTCAACTAAAAAACTTTCTAGGGGTCCTGGAAAAACCACCATCTAAAACATAAATCCGATTAATCATTGTCTTTGACAAAAAGGACCATCGGGTGTTTTATAATAAAGAAAAAGCTGCCTTACATGGTTCTAAAAAGCGAGTTCAAAGAGCCGAAGAGGAGCCGGAAAAAGCTATTCATTAGCCCATAGATTGGACTAAAAAAAAACAAGTTAAAACCGCATAATAAAGAATGTGTATAGAGGAAATAGGTTTACAGGTTGCCAAAACGAAAGGGAGCAGATGTTGAAGAGCAACAGTGTAAACTTGTAGAAGGGATATATTATAGTTTTAACAACGGATTGAATTGCAATGACAAAAAGGGGTATGATGGATATGATGATAGTTCAAACCGAAAAGGGATTTAATTTGAAAATAATAGCAAAGGTATAGAGTAGGGATGTGCAAAGCTATTTTCTTCTCTTACCGCAATCTCAAGATGCTAAAACTTCACACAATAAAAACCCCTAAATCACTATCCCAAATACAAATTGAAAAACACCCGATTGAAATTGAATCATAAAACCCCTAACTGTTTCCATTAAAAGGAATGTTATACTTGGTAATCCAAAAACAGAGCTAGCAAATACAAATCAAAAGAGGAACTGCATAACCTTAACATGACAAAACCGCCCTAATTCCATGAATCGAAACTTGAAATTGAAAATTGTAATGATCTTACCACGGATCTAGCATCTACTAATACCTAATTCATCTCAAGGGCCGGTGGAAACGAAGAATTAGCTGAGAAATGGGGGTTTTTCTTTGATTTTCTCCATTAGGCTCTGAGAAAGAAGATAGAAAACCCTAAATAGAACTGGTTTAGGTGTGAGAGCGAGGAAGTGTCAAATGAGCAATTGAGAGATAATCACTAACTTTAGTTTTAATAGATGACTAGTTTTTCACCCGTGCGATGCACGGGTCTGTGTTTTGCAACCTTACGAAAAACTTGACTCATATTTTTAAACTAAATTAAAAACGACAATATTACAAAAAAAAATTGAAACAAAATAGCTTAATACTACATATCGGTAAAAAACGGATAAGCCAATATCTGAATTGTTGTGCAAGAAAAAAAACTAAACCTTCGAGACGGTTGTTGCCTTGTTGGACATAAAGCATTATTTCACGGATCTTCTTTGTCCGGAATTGTCCAGAATGGTTGTTGTCTTGGACATAAAGCTTTTTTTCATTTCTTTTTTGTCTTGGTAAAGAGCATCGTACTTATTATTAACCTTCGAAAAGAAATATTTTTCTTTTCATGAACAGGTCTATAAAATATTTCTTTTTCGGTTTCCATAAAAGCACATCCGAAAAATATTTTTGTCCATAAAATCATCGAACAAAGTGCCAAAAATATCTCTAGAACTTAACACAACACAGTCAATCCAAAATACGTATACAAAAACAAACTAATTTGTTATCCAAGATAGTCGTATCTTTAACACACATGTTCGTAAATAATTAACATCCAAACCCGATTTCCTTTTGAAAATAAATATTATCGGGCTTAAATACATCCAATCGGGTAACTATATGGCAAAAGACCTACATTACTCGATTCTCACACGTTAAAAGGATCTACAAATTATTTTGTGTTTATATTTTTCTTGGATTTTGTTTCTACATTTTTCTATATTAATGGTTTTGCTAAGTAATGGACGTTTGTTTTGGAACGATCCAATTATGCGTATTTGAAAATAGTGGCGGAATAAAGGATGATGGGAAAGGTGATTCAAACTGTTTCGTCGAGGCTTTGGTCGATCTACATCTCCTCAACACGTCCATAAAGGATCTTTAATCTTTATTTATTTTTTGAAATATCGGCCTTGTTTGGTAAAATTTATAGATAATCATAAATTGATAAATGATTTTAATATAATCATTTTAAAAATAAATTTTTCCAAACACTATTTTTAGATAATTGATTATCTTAGAATGATGATCTCAAAAAAGGAGAGAAAAAAACAATGATCTAGGTATTTTTTAGTCATATGTTGTTTTTTTGTCTCTCTTTAATAGTTTAGAGAAAATAAGAAGAAAAAAAATTCAATTTGAGTTCCTTAGAAAAAATAATTGATTATAATAAATTTTCAAAACAACTTTTTTCTGTTTATGGAAATAACGGATTTTTTTAATTATGATTAAAATAAGCAATTATTATAATGGTTACCAAACACATATAGAATCCATTATAATCTGCATAATGGATTATAAAGTTGATAATCCATTAAAATAATGGTTACCAAACAGCCCCATCACTTGCTCCTTATAGCTTATTGATATGCCGGTGGTTTTTTATTTGTTTGTGTAAATCCATGCACCCAAGCAATCAAGCGAAAATAAAATGAAGAAGTTTACACTACATATATAATGATAATTAACTTATGACATCAAAAAAATTAATCAAAACAGAACCCCATGAAAAAATATCAGAAAATAGAGAAAATTACCATATATTGTAGGATCATAATATCGCAACGTACAAGGCTCGCGGGATTAATAAACGACGGTGTCGCGAGGGAGTCGCAGGGAGCTACAATAAACGACGCGATGAATAACGACACCCAAAACAATTGGAAGACACAAAACCTGGCGAGAGAAGAGAAGTGTCGCGAGAATGAATATTCGTGCATTTGCGACACTTCGCGAGACATTCCCGAAAATAAAGGATAGCTTAGCTGTCATCCATTATGTATTACCCTATAAAGGGCACAATGAGTCTGTTGAAAGGGGGATCTTTTGGGGGGAATTGTTGAGCAAGTCATTAGGAGAGAGAAAGTTTAAGAGTGTTTTAACTTCTAAGTGTAATTCTATTTTTCCCGTGTAAACACTTCATGAACTCAATCAATAAATATTCTTGATCTTACATCTTTCAATGGATTAATTAAGCAAAATTGAGTAAGGGGTGTAGTGTGGGATTTCCCGCAACTACATATGCGCTAGAAACAGTGGACTTGAAGCAGATTTTGACGTAGAAATTGGAAAGAATTTGGATTAACAAAAAAGATTTGGAGAAGATACTCAAGAATTCATTGAAAAGAAAAAAATGGCTAGGAGAAGAAATGTACAAGGGCAACCAACGATTGTAAGAAGAAGTGGGAGACTTGGCTGGAGAAAGGAGGAATGAAACAGAGAATCACAAGGATGAATATGAGAAATGATGGAGAAGATCAAAATCAGCCACCGATCTCCCGATTATGTGCGGCCAGGATTATGATAGAGTAAGTGTACATACTTGGAGGTCCGATTCAAGACGAAAGGGAAGAGGAGCATCGGCTTGGTGAACAATGGACAAGGAGGAGGAGAGCAAGAAATGAATGGAGAAATGAATCCAGAACGAAGAAATCGAGCATTAGAAAGATTGAGACAAACAATACACGAAGAGACGGCTAGAGTGCGTAGGAACGAGCAAACTTGACAAGACAGAATCATGAATTGAGGATGGAAAATATAAGATTGCAAAATAGAGATCAAGAAGTAGTGTGAGATCGAGTTCAAGATCGATTAGGGAAGAAAGAAGGAGAGTTTTACCAATGTAAAATACCGAGGAAGAAAACCAACAAGAAAACACAAAATCCAAGCATAGAGCATGGCGAAAGAAGAGGGGAAATGGAAGATCGTTATATTCCTCGGCCCAAAATTTTCAAAATGAGCGGAATAGGGAAAATCAAGGAAACATGCAACTCCAAGGGCCGAATGACCCAGTGCTGAAGGGAGAATAATCTTGCACCCGGAGAGAAGAATTGAGAAGAAATCGAGAGATTGAGGATGACATTGAGAGGCATTACATTGAACAAGCACACGGCTAGCTCGCGAGAGAGAAAGGATAAGAGCGAAAGGAGAATCAAAAAGAGATGGAAGAGGCAATCCGGCGAGAATAATCATGACAACCGAGAAAGGAGGAGGGAACAAAATCGTACCAATAGAAATATTAATGAAGAATATGAGAGGGTGCAGATGAGAGCCGAGAGACAATGAAGAAGAGAGAACAACCGATATAATGGTGTGCGAATTGAAGAAAGAAACGAAGGAGAACGTCGCGGAAAGGAGAGAAGAAAATAACGAGCAAGAAGGTCAAAACAGCATGAGCGTAGAAGGAGAGCAGAGCTAAAAAGACCCAAGAGAATCAAATTCGAGGCAAATGAACAAATCTTAAGAGAACTGGCTGAAATGAGAGGATCTTTGAACAATCGAAGGGAAGGAGGAAGGAAACAATTGGACGAAGCCATCATCGGAAGCTGCAAAGAATCCCTTCACGCTAGAAGTACAAATGGGAGGAATACCTCCTAAGTGCAATCTACCCGCATTAACCAACATCTTTGATGGAACAACTTTGCGGTATAACATATCAAGGCTTATATGAGATGTATGTTGCGGTGGGAGAATCATGATGCCATACCGTGCAAATATTTCGCATCAAGCCTAATAGAGAAGCACTAAAATGGTTTGAAGGTCCAAGGAACACAATCACATCATTTAACCATTTACAAGCCACATTCCGGGAGCATACATAAGTAACAACTCTTCGCGACCGTTATTGAAGATGTATTCGGGTTGAAACAAAGGGTTGGCGAGAGCTTAAGGCGCTTGACAATAAGATGGAGGACCATGTATAGCGAAATGGCGGAGACGAGTTGAGGAAAGATATCTCATCCTCTCATTTGTGAATGCTCTTCGCGACTAACTTGTTATACATTCAAATTTTTAGAATCAAAAATACAATCACGATGGCGAATCATGAGAGTTACAGGAAGAATATATTGCTCTAGAAGAGAGACAGGGAATGAAATGAATTCTTATCCAGTCGCCAACACAATCTCGAATGCTGAACGCAAGCTTGTTACCTCAATTCATAAATACAAAGGGCGAGCACTTCGCAAGGACAACAAGCAAGGAAAGTTGATGAGGGACAAGAGAAGATAGTAGCCATGGGAAGCCATGATCAAGAAGAGTTTGAACGAAAAGGAACTATTACAACCGTAAAAGAATAATAAGATCTCGGAGGCTAGATCATGAGCAAGAAACTTACTGGGTGGACGAAGGCAAAATAACCGTGGAGG